>CM038040.1:60736087-61936087 GCA_021397845.1 Areca catechu | reverse complement strand
GAAGCTAGCTAGTATCACTAAGTATTGAGTTTTCAAAGTAAATTTTATAGTCAGAACTATTAGAAACTTTCCTAGAGTTCATCAAAAGATCTACAACACTTGTACTTGCGATGGATAACTTAGTATTTTGGTATTAGCTTGTAAGGAACAATGGTATCTTCACTTATCATCTACTTTGGTCAATTTTCTATACACCCTCAATTTAAGCATATGAGCTGAGGTAGCTTTCACACTACTTGATTTTTTTTGGTGATATCTTCACACTACCTACTTTTTGACGTGAACAACAATGCTTACTTAGGCAAAGATACCGGGTTACTTAATGGAAAACTAATGTTTAGACTTGCCTTTTTTCCTTCTATTTTTTTTTAACTTTTTTATTTTTTTCTAATCAGGCAGGTAGTTCTTTTCTCAAATTCAAGTTTCTCTCAATGAGGTATATATCAATTATCAATTTTCAGTAATAATTGAATTTCTAATTGACCTTATAACTAATACCTAGTTATTTTGTCAATGTGCATATACGATGGAAGTGATAATAGCCTTCAGGTGACCTAAGTGGGTTGCTAAAAGTTTAACCAGCTAGTCTACTCCTTGGCTCGCTATAGTAATTAGCTAATACTTTCTAACTCTATTACCTTTTTTAAAGATTACCAAAGTGTTTTAAAATATTTTTTTGAAAAGATTTTTCTTACCCCCTAACTTAATTTTCATTATCCTCAATGGAGTAAGAAAAAATTGGGACATGAATGTAAGACAAGGAGAGGTACCACCTGGACTAGATGTACATCATGAGTTGCTAGGTGCATCTATAAAGAGTGGTCCATTATTTCTAAAAAAATGAAAATCACTAAAATAAAAATCAGTAAAAAGATTGGGTTGTCTTCCAATAAGCACTAAGTTTAACATCTTTGCCAGACACACAACAACTTAGTTTAGTATGGATCAGTTAAGATTACTTGATCAATGGTTCGATTTGATGATATCCCTTCAATATATGGTTTTAATCATTGACCATTTATCTTAAAAAAATGTCATGACCTAGGATCAAGAATCTTGATTGCACCATGGGGGAACACTTGATTTACTATGTAAGGTCCATCCCATCTAGATCTCAGTTTTTCAGGAAATAATCGAAGCCTTGAATTAAGTAACCATACTTATTGATTAGACTTAAAGGTCTTCTTAGAGATGTATTTATCATGAAAGGCTTTCATTTTCTCTTTATAAATGCATGAATTTTCATAGGCCTTTCATCTCAGTTCATCTAGTTTACTTAGTGTAGCATCAGATTAGAACCAGCTTATTTCAAATCAAAATTTAATTACTTGATTACCCAATATACTTTATGTTCAAGTTCTACCAGAAGATGACATGCTTTTCATAAATCAGTCTATAGGAAGACATGTCAATATGGTTCTTATAAGCTATCCTATAGGCCCATAATGCATCACTAATCATTTCGACTAGTCTTTACGATCAAGCCTAATAGTCTTTTGCAGGATGTTCTTGATCTCCCTATTGGATACTTCTACCTGACCATTAATTTATGGGTGGTATGGTGTAGCTATCTTATGTGTGACCCCATATTTTCATAGTAATATTTGAAACTGGTAGTTTGTGAAATGGATACCTCCGTCACTAATGATGGCACATGAAAATCCATACCTAGAAAAGATATTTTTTTAAACAAATATGATAACTACCTTATGGTCATTGGTTTGGGTTGCCATTGCCTCAATCCATTTAGAAACATAATCGATAGCCACCAAAATGTATTTAAAATCATTGGAGGGTGGAAAGGGCCCCATGAAATCAATTTCCCAAATATCAAAGATTTCAACTACCAAGATAGGGCTTAAAGGCATCATGTCTTTTCTTGAAATATATTCTAAGGCTTGACATTTGGAACATTCTTGGCTAAAAGTATGGGCATCCTTAAATAATGTGGGCTAGTAAAATCTACTTTGCAATACCTTAGCTACAATTTTTCTATCAGAGAAGTATCCTCTACAAGCAAGAGTGTGACAAAAATTTAAGATACTCAGTTGTTCAGACTCAAGGACACATATGTGAATGATCTAATCAATACAAATTTAAAAAAGTTCTAGATCTTTCTAGAAATAATACTTGATTAGAACAAAGAATCTATCATTGTCATTCTTAGACCACCATCAGGAACTTGTCCAACCACTAAATAATTGACCATGTCTGCAAACCAAGGGGCCTTTGCATATGAAACTGCTAGGAGTTGTTCGTCAGGAAAAGATTCATCAATCAATGTAGATTTATAATCTTCAATTAGGATTCTAGATAGATAGCCTGCTACAATATTTTTTGATCCCTTCTTATATTGAATTTCAATATCAAATTCTTATAGCAGTAAGATTCATCTAATCAATCATGGTTTAACATCTTTCTTTGAGATCAGGTATCTCAAAGCTGAATGATCCGAATAAACCACAATCTTGGATCCTAATAAGTAAGATCAAAATTTTTCTAGGGCAAACATTATAGCTATAACTCTTTCTCAATAGTTGTATAATTCTTTTGGACTTCTTTAGAATTTTATTGGCACAATAAATTACTATAGGATATTTGTTCACCCTTTAGCCCAAAATAGCTCCTATGGCAAAGTCTGAAGCGTCACACATTATTTTAAAAGGTAGTGACCAATCTGGGGGTTGGATGATCAGGACTTGGGTCACAGCTTATTTTAAAAACTCATAGGCCTTAAGACAGTCTTCATCAAAGTTAACAGGGATATCCTTAGTGAGCATATTACATGAAGGATGGGATATTTTGGAAAAGTCTTCAATGAAACGATGGTAGAATCCTACATGGCCAAGAAAAGATTGAATTTATTTGATAGAATTGGCTGGAGGAAGTTTAGAAATTAATTTGACCTTAGCTTTATTAACCTCAATTCCTCTTTCTAACACAATATGCCTTAAGATGATCCCTTCTTAAACCATGAAATGACTTTTCTCCCAGCTTAAAACTAGATTAGCCTCGATGCATCATTTTAATATCCTCTTCAAATTATTAAGGCAACTCTCAAAAGATTCTTCAAAGACTGAAAAGTCATTCATGAAAATTTTCAAGAAATCTTTCACCATATCTGAGAAAATCGACATCATGCACCTTTGAAAGGTTGTGGTGCATTATAAAATCCAAAGGGCATTCTACGAAAAGCAAAGGTTCCATAGGAATAGGTGAAAGTGGTCTTTTCCTGGTCTCCTGGATAGATTGCTACTTGATTATATCCAGAGTATCCATCTAAAAAGTAAAAATATCATTGGCCCCTAGTCTCTCCAAAATTTGGTCAATGAAGGATAAGAAAAAGTGGTCTTTGCGGGTGGTAGCATTAAGTTTTTGATAATCGATACAGACATGCCACCAGTGGAAAGTCTTATTGGCACTAGATCCCCTTGATCAGTGCAGACAATCGTGAGTCCAAATTTTTTTGGAAATAACTTGAGTGGGACTCATCCAGTGGCTGTTAGAAATAGGATAAATGATAGTAGCATCTAACCATTTAATTATTTCTTATCCACTTCTCGCTTATTTGGGTTGAGCCATTTTAGCATTTATTGGGTTGGTTTGGCATTATCCTTTGTATAAATGTGGTGCATACAAATTGATGGACTAATACCTTTCAAGTCAGCAATGGTCCAACCTATGACCTCCCTCTGTATTTTTAAAATATCCATTAATTGATCTTCTTGCTCAGAGGTTAGGTTAGAAGCAATGATTACTGGCAGGGTTTTCTTGGGTCCTAAGAATACATACTTGAGTGATTCGGGCAAAGGTTTCAATTCTAATTATGGTGGGACCTGAGTCAAAGGACATAATGGTGTAGTTCCTAGATCAGGTAAGGGTTCAGTTGACATTGACCAAGGCCATGAAGGAGATGGTTGAGGTGAATCAAGCAAGACATTCACGTCCTAGACTTGGGTTTCTTCAATAAGCTCATTATCATCCATCGAATTGGAGGAAGTCTTAGACTTAGTTATTTCATCTATCAGATTAATCACAGAACAATTTTCCTTCTCTTGAACAAATTTTGAGGCATTAAAAATATTAATTTTTACCTTTTGATCTCCAAAAGAAATATCCATAGCTCCTATTTTACAGTTAATATTAGCATTAGTAGTGGCTAGGAATGGACGACCTAAAATTATGGGGTCCTAATTCAGCTCTTAGGATGGTTCCATGTCAAGTATAAGGAAGTCCACTAGGAATTAATATTGGTTTACTCTAACTAGAACATCCTCAATCAAATCACGTGGAGTCTTAACAGATCTATCTACTAGTTATAAGATAATTAATGTAGGTTTTAGTTTTCCTATTCCAAATTTTTCATAAACTAAGGTTGGAAGAAGGTTCACACTAGCTCCTATATCCAATAAGTCTCGGTCAAAGGTGATGCCCCCAATAATGTAAGAAATCAAAGAAGCATCAGGGTCTTTCATTTTGAAGTAATTGGTTTAACAGGACTGCACTTACATCCTCAGATAACAAAATTCTCTTTGTACTATGTGACTCACATTTTTGTGTACAAAGTTCCTTGAGAAATTTAGCATAAGCTAGAACATGTTGAATTGCACAAGAAGTGGTAAATTATTATGTACTTGCTTTCCATCAATTCCTTGTTACGTGCTCCTTGCTTTTTGCATGAAGAGCTGGCTTCTAGGGTTGAAGGGAATAGAACTCTAGGTTTATATGTATCGGGTAACTCATCTGCTCTCTTCTTCTACTTGTCTTTCTCATTCAAATTTGAATCAGCATCAATACCTATTTCAAGCTCAAGTTCTTTCATGAGGTTAGTCTTAGTACAAACCTCTTCTTCTAAGTTCAAATTTTGGCTAGCATCAGTACTAGCCTCTCCCACCGGGCCTAGGTATGGGTCTCTAGGAATCCTACCACTTATAAGCTCAGAGATTGCTTTGGCATTCTCAAATTAGGGATTCTTAATTGGGACATTTGATTGAAGGTTGGGCGGGTTGTTCCTGTGATTTACTATCAGTTGGCTTGGTAATTGATCTAATTCCCTCCTCATGGTGGACTCAGCTATTTGTCCTATTTGTGCTTCTAGCCTGGCGATTGATTTTTGTTGAGCCATGATTAGTTGCTGGAGTTGATTAAACCTATCATCAGCTAGATTTGTCCATTGAGGAGGTTGGTATGATGGCTAATTATGATAAGATGGTTGTGTAGGCTGACCTCTATTATAAGCATAGTTTTGGTATTAGGATCTATTTTGAAAGTTCTGCACATGGGAGTTTGGGTCAGAGCTCGAGTCTATTAAGTCTTTCAAGAAAAAATGGGATGGTTCCTCAAACCTAGGTTATATATTTTTGAGAATGGATCATTAACTAGCTTGGAGTAACCTTGGGTAGCTTGGACTTGTTCTTGGATGAATGGTGGTAATTGTGTAATTGTAGGACATTCATTCACATGATAGACTAGGCTAGCACAGATAGAACAAACCTCCTGATGATTGGAAGGTGATGGGTACTGTGCAGGAGACTATTAATCGAGGGCTAGGATTTGATCTATTTTATGGGCAAGAAAGTCGATTATATTTAGTCTCTGGGCTATCAGGTTCAAGTCGATACTGGGAGTAGAATTTGACTTTTTAATTTTATAGACTCTTGCCCACTTTTGATAAGGAATTGATCTTTCATAGGAAGATAATGAAGCATGGTTGATTTTTTCACTTAGGATTTCAAATAGGGCATAGGCTTTATCCTCACTCTTACTTATGAATGCACCTCTATAAGATGCATCCACCATCTATCTATATTGGTCTCCTAAACCCTCATAGAATGCTTGAACAATTTGCCACTTAGATAGACCATGGTGTGGGTATTTTTTAAGAAGTTCTTTAAGTCTCTCCCATGATTCATGAATTAGTTCTCCTGGAAGTTGAGCAAATCTAGTAATTCCTCACCTTATGGTATTGGTTCTACCTATGGGATAGAATTTCTTAAGAAATTCATGCTGTATCTCATTCCAAGTTCGAATTGGTCTCCCTATTATGCCAAGCCAATACTTGGCTTTATCCTTAAGTGAGAAAGGGAATAGGGTCAATCTAAGTGCATCATTAGTAAAATCTTAGATCTTCACCATAGAGCAGATTTCTAAAAATTCATCTAAATGCTTGTAAGGGACTTCATTGGTATTCCTATAGAAAGATGGGAGCATTTGGATGGTGGTGGACTTGATCTCATAGTTTCTTGCAGGTATATCAGGTAAGTGGATACAAGTCGATGGATTATAGGTAGTAGGAATGAAGTACTCTTTCATCTGCCTAGGTGGTTCTTTAGGATTTTCAGTTATTTGATTATCTGGTTTGATATGGATCAGCCGTTCAATTTCAAGATTGGGTTTGACTAGGTTAGGAAATAAAGATCTTTTACCATTCATGTACCGGTGTAACCCTAATATGTAACTCAATTTTTTTTAATGTTTTTTTTAAAAATCAGAAAAGAATGAAGGCAGTCTAAGGAGAAGTCCCTAAGAGTCCTTAATTTAAGAGGATAGAGAAGAGTTAATTATTATTTTTTTTATGAATTTCAAATACTTGTCAAACAAATTTTTATCTTAGGTTGCCCTAATTCTAGATAGCTCCTAACTTCCAAGGTAGCCTTAGAGCCCTCTAAGTCAAAAACTAACTAATCAACTAGCCAGGTAAGGATAAGATTGGTGGGAGTCCTCCCATTGCTTTTCTTAGACACCAATTAAATTGGCTAGGTCAGTCAACAAAATTAATTAAAAATCACCTTTCTTCAAGGCTACATTATTCTTGAACCCCTTTTCTAGACACTAGTTAATTAGCCAATCCTGACTCGGTCCAACTCTTTTGGATGCCTTGTCCTATTAAGCTCAAGTTCCTTAGGGGCTGACATCTAATTGATTTTAATTAACAGGCTTGGATCAATGTAAGATGTAGGGTGGTGGTTTGTGGGCCAAGAGTTATCAACTTCAAGGCTACATCATCCTTGAACTCCTTTCCTAGATACCAGTTAATTAGCCAATTCTAACTTGGTCCAACTCTTTTGGATGCCTTGCCTTATTAAGCTTGAGTTTCTTAGGGGTTGATATCAATTAATTTTAATTAACATGCTTGGGTCAATGCAAGATGCAGGATGGTGGTTTGTGGGCCAAGGAAGGGTCATCAACTTTCTACCTTATGTTGTTTATGGATTAATACCCTTAAGATGTTTTATAAAAATATGCAATGCAAAATAAGAAGATGTCCCAAACAATTATAATCTTTTAAGGTTTAGTTAATTACTCTATTTTTGTTAAGTATTATGTGGTATTTTTATTTTCTTTTTATGTTATGTTATTTTAAACAAAATAAATAAAAGGTAGGTTTTAATTTTAGTTAATTAGATATGAGAAAAAAGACTAAAATTAGGTTAAGCAAATAAAGAAGCTATAAGTATTATAATTAAGGCAATAAATCAAATCAGTATTTAAGGTAGTTATTTAAAAAATTGAGTAATTTTTTTTATTAATTTAAAAAGGAAGAAACTAACATGGTTTTTTTTTTCTTTTTATGTTAATTTGAAAAGGGGGCAAGAAATAAAAAAAGGAAACAAATATAAAAAAATTAGGTAGGTTACTAATCAAAGAAAACATAAAAAAGGAATTTTTTGGTTAATATGAAAAGGCAAAAATTAATTAGAAGAAACTAAAAAAAAATTAATCAAGAGTTAAGATTGATCTTACCAAAATTGTAGAACTTTCTTTCTCCTCTTTTTTTTTTATTTTTTTGATCTACAAAAAAAAGAGATATTAGTAAATTAAATTTACAAGAAATCAAAGAAATAAAAAATGTTAGTATTTGTGCCTTCCCCGACAATGATGCCAAAAAACTTGATAGGATCATGATGTTATCGTTAAGATACCATGGCTATCAATTTAATTAACCAACTTTTAAATAAAATTAAAAATACATAAAAAGGATGAGTTGGGTCGAATCCATGGAGAAGGCAGTGTTTAAGATAGTTTGCACTCTTTAATTTTTATGAAATAAAGAAAAATAATTTGAAGTCAAAAAAATAAAAATTTAAAGTGTAACAGAGAATTAAAACTTAGTACGTTTGATCTGCTAGTTGAATCTTAGCATTTACTTGTAAAAAAAAAAAGATAGAAATTTAAATATATAAAATAATAAATTTAATATTAATTAAACCAGGATCCTATTACAAGAAATTAAAAAGTATAATTGAATGAAACTAAAACCAATTATAAAGAAAGCTGTAATAAAGATTGGAAGTAGATCGGTGCAGCTTCATCGAAAAGATGGTCGACAAACTTTCTTCTTTCTTTGTACTTCTTAGAGCAAACTGGGCTTCTCTACATCTTCCTCTCTGGTTCTAGATCTTGAAGATAAAGTTGACTTGAAGATGGTGTAGGGATAGCACACTCCTCCAAGATACCCCACTTTTAGAGGCTAACCTGTAATCCAAGTAATGCCCTCTATCCTGTACCATGCTCTCTTTAGGTTGATTTCTTCTTAGCCCAGGGGTCCTTTAAATAGAGCTCATTTAGGGCTTCATCTCGTCAAATTTGGAGTCAATCTAGCTCAAGATCGGCCAAATGTTATGTGAGGAATTCTTAGCCATTCGATATGCATCTTGATGGGTTGATTACGCTTCCTTCCTTCTTGATAAATAGAGTATGATCTAGACTCATCAAATCCTTGATTCTCCTTCTCTCAATTGGACTCCACTACTAGCTTCTCCCACTCCATGGTGGTGATGAGACCGATGGACGGCAACATTGGTTATGGTGGTGGGCAATGACGGGCAACTGGCATGGTGGTTGGGAGCAAATGACTGAATAACAGAAAAAATGGGGAGGGGATGGCTGGCTAAGAGCAAATAACTGAGCAAGGAAAATGATGGTGGTTGGTGATGGAAGGCAATGACTTCTCCGGCAAGTGCGATGATGGTGGTGCTCAACGATGGGTGAAAGAGGGGTGGGCTGAGGCAATGATCAAATGAAGGAGAGGAAAGGCAGTGCTTTGGCACTTCTCCTAGGCAGAAATGAACCCCGGCATCTCCTATGGCCACAGGCAGCAAACAAGTGGCATCTCCGATGATCGGCAACTCAAAATGACAAAGATGGCCCATGAACAAGGTTCATGGACTGACAGCAATGGCTATGGACTACTTTGCTTTCTGTAGACCCAGCAACCGGTTTATGGTGGATCAACTGCTTTAAAATGCATGTAATTTCTTTAATATATTTCAAACTTTGATTTTAGGATTATTTGAATTTCAATTTGAGTACCGTTTGTACCATTGGACTTCCAAAATCAAGCTCTTTCAATTTAGGACTACTTTTCTTAAAACTCTAATAAAAATATCAATTCTTAATAAATCTAAAATAATTAATATTTATTTTAATGGTTAAATTATGATAATTAATAGACGTATCACGTCCACTCTTTTCAATGGGAAGAGAGAACAAATAGGTACAATGATGGAATTAATTGGGACTTCCCAAGAATCACACATGCATAATACAATATAGGAAGCTACACGTGAAAGTTCTCCTTATGATTCGTTAAATCTTAGTCTGGCTCACTTTGAGGTGGATGATCTTGATATAAAGGGATGTACTCTAGAGAGAAATTGCCTAGTAGAAACACCCTAACCCAACACCAACCTACTTTGGATCGAGCAATATGAGCCATCACCCAAACCTCCAATAGCTACCTTATTATAATCACCACTTGACCCAGAATTGAAGTGACTTCCTATCGCATCCACTAACACCTTACCAGTAATATATAATCGGGAAGCACAAATTATAGGTGTTCTAAAAGCATATAATGAAGCTGCTAGGTAGGATATTACGCATATGAGGGTTAACAAATTTAAAACTTTATATCTAATTTCTCTGTATTTGGCACTACTTTTAAGAACTACCTCCAAAATTTATCTCTAGTATTGAAACGACGTATGGAGATTGATATTGATTTGGAAAAAGTACCAAGTTATAAATCAGAAAGGACTTATGCCAAGGTCTAAATTATTAGCTGAACCTCTCATGACTCTGGTTGAACCTTTGCCTATGAAAGAAGTGGTATCAAATGGGGATCCTAAAATACTCTCTTCATACATCGAGCATATTAAGTACATAGATCTAGATCCATTAGAATCCCGACTAGTACTGAAGTTATACCTAGATATTATTATAAAGAAAGAATTGTTAGCTATTAGGAGAATAAGCCACTTAATAGTCTCATGTAGGAAATACTCTATAGTTGAACCCAAATCACATAGAAAAATACAAACTCACATTAAGATTCATACAGGAATAGGATGAGAATCCCAAGAGGTCTGGCTGAAGACCTTAAACTTAGCACTTATTGGGAGGCAATCCAATCTTTTTATTGATTTTTGCTTTATTAATTTTTATTTTTGTAGGAATAATAGACCACTCCTTATAGACACACCTAGCAATTCATGATGCATATCCAGTCCAGGTGGTATCTCTCCTTATCCTACTTTTATGTCCCAATTTTTTCTTACTCCATTGAGAATAATAAAAATTAAGTTGGGAGGTAAGGAAAAATCCTTTGAAAAATTTTAAAAATTTTAAAAATTATTTTGAAAATCTTTCGAAAAAATTTTGAAAAAATCATGGAATTTTTTTTTTGATAAATCATGTGACATGAAAGAAACTCTTGAGCAAAAAAGACTAGGAAAAGGGTAATAGAGATAGACAATATTTGTTAATTATTGTAGCGACTTAAGGAGTAAACTAGCTATCAGACTTTTAGCAACCTACCTAGATCACCCAAGGGCTATTAGCACTTCCATCACACATTCACACGATAAAGTAGGGATTAGTTGTAAGGTCAATTAAAGATTCAATTATTATAAAAAACTGGTAATTGATATACACCCCACCATTTAACTTGAATTTGAGGAAAGAGCTACCTACTTGAAAAAAAAGAAAAAAAGAAGAAAAAAGAAAAGAAAAAAAGGGACAAGTTCTAAACATTAGTTTCTCACCAAGTAACCAGGCACCTTCGCTTAAGTAAGCATTGTTGTTCATGTTAAAAAGTGAGTAGGGTGAAAACATTATCGAAAAAAAAAAAAAAACTCAAGTGGTGTGAAAGCTACCTCAGCTCATGTACTTAATTTGGAGGGTGTATAGAAAATTGGCCAAAAGTAGGTGATAAGTAAAGATATAATTGTTCTTTATAATCTAACACTGAAATACTAAGTTAGCCATCACAAACACAAGTGATGTAGACCTTTGGATGAAGTCTAAGAAAGTTTCTAATAGTTTTGACTACAAAATTTACTTCAAAAACTTAATACCTAATTAGTGATGCTAGCTCATTTCTTTTTACTTTAAGCCTAGATCTAAAGAAGTCTTAATGACACTTGGTTATAAAATTAATACTTATATTTTAATCGCATTACTAAGGAACTAACAGTGGGTGTGATAAGTCTAATAATTATCCTAATTTAACCATTAAGATAAATATTAATTAATATATATTTATTAAGAATTGATACTTTTTATTAGAGTTTTGTAGAAAGGGAGTCCATGGATGGAAAAAGCTTAATTTTTGGAGTCCAACAGCATAAACAACACTCAAAACAAAGTTCAAACGACCCAGAATCGAAGTGGAAAGTTTATCATAGAAGTGCACATATTTTAAAGTAGCCGTTCCACCATGGACCGGTCGTTGGATCTACGATATGAGAACTGGTCCACCGGTAGCTATTGAAGCTAGTCCATAAGCCTGTTTCATGGACCAGCTTCATCCCGAGCATCATTTTTGGCCGCTCGTCACTGCTCGTCACTGCTCATCACAATAGGAGATGTCGAGAGGCCCACCATGGCCAAAGAAGCCATCGGGATACCCTTCTTTTGGAGGCCACCATCTTGCATCATCTCTTCTTCCTTTTTTGATCGCTGATCACCTCCCCATGGCTGGAGAACTTACCAGGAAGCCATGCATGGCCAGAGAACTTGCCGAGCAACCCATCATTTAAGAAGTGCATCACTAGTTTTATGTCCTCTCTACTATCTGTTCGGCCACCACCTCAGACTACCATTCTTGTGCCACCATCGAACACGGCCACCATACTAAGAGCCCATCACCATTGGAAAGATCACTAGAGAGCTAGGTCGTCCATCTCCTCCTCATGTCCCGGTGAAATCTCCTCCAAACGATCAAAGTCACCATCACTGTTTTCACCCATTCCCCATCATCTTCTTCCTTTGTTGGTCGCCCATTACAATTGACTCTCTACCATCTACTCTCCACCAGCTTCTTCCGGCATTGCCACTGGCCACAACAGTCCCTCTTTGACCGGGATTAACCACCAATTGAGGGAGTGTTTGCTTGGGAGGAGGACTCTTCAGGCAGCAGGGAGTGATATGGAAACTTGAGAGCCTTAGATGCTTAAGAAGGAAAAGAGTTGTCTATCACTTCATCAGGCCACATATTGGATGGCTGAGCTAATCCATATAATATACTATCGATTGTGAGCTAGATTGACTCCAAATTTGATCGAGAGAAAGCCCTCGACGAGCTCTATAAAAGGATCTCGGATAATAGTAGAATCATAAATTCCACTAGCAAAATATTAATTTATTTTTTTCTTCTTGTAATTAGTTTAGGCTTTAAAGGAGAGAGGGAGAGGAATAAAAGAGATTTTTTAGGAGAGGAGGTGTTGTAACAGAGCTCGAGTCTAAGAAAATATATCCAGGAGCTATGCTTAACTGAGATATAGTTTATAAAGAAGTACAGGTTGTCGAACTTTAGTTTTGTATTTGGTTTTTTCTATGCTATGCAATTAAATAAAGCTTTAAATTTTTTTTAAACTCTTTTTTATTTGAACTCCTAAAATTAATTATCTTTGTAGGATGAATTATGATCCTAGAATGATATGATTCATGCTCAACATAGATAATTGATTCTAAATTTTCATTCACTTATCTTGTTAGGATCTTTTCAACTTAATCATTGGATAGCCTATACTTGTGAAACGGGCCATGATCCTGACAAGATATGGTTCATTCTCATCAAGATAGTGTATACTAGAGATTGGTTTGAAGGATTCCTAAAATAATTACGAACTTTGATTGCTCAGATTAGAACCTATGCATGATTTATATTCATAATTACCTGGAAACACAAAGACATCTTTTTATCATATAAACCTCTCAATCTCATATTAATTTATATTGATTAGTTTTAATTTAACCATCATCTATCTTTAAAAATCTAAATATTTATTTCTTTACTTTTTTTGTGAAATAATTGCCATTGATTCTCGAGGATACGATCCATACTCACCCTAGCTATAGTAATGAGTTAGATTTTATTTTTGATCACCTACGACAGCGATCAAGCACCTAGATTAGTTAAACTAATCTTCCTTATTAGCATGGGTTTGCTTGAATTGATGAGTTGTCTAATCAAAATTTAATTGACCAAATTGGCCAGGTAAGTGAGATCGATGTGAGGGTTCCATCATTAATCTCTTTTCCTTAGATACCAATAAAATTGGCTAGGTAAGATTTAGCCCCAGTTAATAACTATGATTAAGTGCCAAACTTACCTTAGAAACTAATTGATTCATCGATTTTGATTAGACTAGCCTAGGGACTTGGATTTAACCATTGATTCCTAATTAGGTCCATTTGATAATATGAACTTTATCAACCTATCACTATAGAATTAATCTAGAGATACTTTGACCTAATTCTAATTAACTTTTGGTTAGTTTAAATAAACTTATCTAAGGTCCTCATTAATCAAATTCTAACCCTAGGTCAAACCCGGTAATTTAACCTGATTCGAGCTAACCCAAAAACCCAAATCTCATGAATTGACTTTTGATCTTTAATTCATAATTCTAAATCCAATCAACTCTTATTTTTAACAATTAATCTTGACTTATTTTGCTAAAATTAGATCTAAATATTTTTATATACATCATATACCAATAAAATAATTTTAGATCTAGACTACATAGTTTAGTGTAATTGCTAAAATTAATTTACAATTTACATTCTAAACATAAAATCTGATGTAAATAATTTAATTTTAGATTAATAATAGATAAATAATCAAGATTAAACTACTAAAAATTAGATTAAAATTATCAAAATAATCTTAATAAAATTATCTTTTTACCTCACTTGTTCATGGAAAATAACCATAAGCAACACCCTACACGTCATAAGAGGTTCCATTGAATGGAAAGAGGGGCCTTTAAACCCACTTCTCTCTAATAACCAGATGGCCATGGTGATCAACCCAATCTGAAATAATTACTCGGATCAAGATTTAGATTTATATCTAATCAAATCATATCAAGAACCTGGGACTCTGATACCACTGTTGGAAAGCTAGGGCAGGGTTTCATGCATGAGTTTTTTTAAGCCAGTAGAAGCATATTAGATTAAAAAATTCTAATCACTAAATTATGCATTAAAATAATTCTAGAAATCTATCTTACAAGATTGAGATAAGATATGAATAGAGATAGATATTGAAAAAAATTAACATGCATCAATCTAACTGATGCATGCTATAGATCTAATCTACAAATATATATAGGATCGGATCCCATATCTCATCATGGGTTGATGAACATTGCTGCTGATAGAGTATAGTAGATGGTTTGGATGTTGCCTCGTAGCCGCATAGGATGTCTAGCCTCTATGAAAAGTTCACATGAAGTTCCAAGAGATCACCTTCCCTAGAGTGCTAGCTCCTTATAAAGATTGAGGATGGTTGATCAAAATCCTTTCTTCAAATTTTCTTCAAGCCCTCTAACAAGATGAGAAGGTAGAGGACAAGGAAAATCAAGTTGTAGAAGAAAAATAAAAACAAAACTAATTATTTCTATTTTCTTTTCTTCCTATATCTTTCTTCTCCCTGGCTCCAAGAAGGAAGTCCCATGCACACTTTGTTTACACACCCACTCCATCTTTATTTTCCATGGTATTTCTCTTAATTTCTCATGGTAGAAGTCCCCTCTCTCTTGTTGCATAACCAAGAAAAAATAAGATTAAATTGGCATGGAGAATGGATTTGGATAGGATTGGATAAGGAAAATAGTTTTACTTGAACTAGGAGTTTGATTCCTAATAAAACTCGTCTGATTTAAATTTAATCAATTCAAACAAATTTCTAATTTTATTTAAACTTATCCAAATCCAAAATAGATTGAGGAAGGGTGACAAAACATGTTTTGTGTGGAGAAATCTACATGCAAAAACCAAAATTAAATGGAGAATTAAAGGGGGGCAAGATAATGTTTGACTTGGTTAAACCAAACTCAAAACCATATTAAAACTCCTTTTAAAATTTTATTGGTTTAATCCCAATCAGAATGGATAAAAGGAAAGGTGCTAATCATAAAATAGCATAGAGAATGTACACACACAAAAAAAGGTTCTTAGTTTGACTTGGTCAAAGTTAAATCTAATCCCAATTTAATTTGGTTTGACCAATTTAAAAAGATTGAACCTAATCTAATTGGGCTCCAATTAAAACTTAATTAATCAAAAATTAATTAAGTCCAAATCAAAATTAAATAAAGATCAAAATTTTTTAGGGATTAGGTTATCGAATAACCTAACCGAGTGAAATCTAATTGAACCAAATTCAATTAGATTCGAACAGATCTTTTTGCTCAATTAAATTATCCCAATCATCAATCTAATTATTAATTAATCATCATAAAATTAATTAATTTTTTATAACTTTTGTATAGGATAAATTATTAATCATATTTATAATTTATCACTAGATAATTTTTAATTATCGATAACCACCATGATCAATCGAAAACTTTTATTATGTATGACCTCATAGGTTCAAATCCTAAGCTAATAGCTCAGGAATGATTTTTTGAACTAATTGATGTGACCATTTAGCAATGGTACATGACGTTCGGATAGATTGAATGATGCAAAGCAACATTCAGGAACCTAGGCTATGGTATCGTATAATTCATTCCTTTGACCTAATGCTTAGGATGAATACAAAGTCTACAGCCACCTCTGAATAAGTGCATCTAAATATATCTCAATGTGTTAAATCCTATGACTCCTTACTAGGATTATCCAAGCCTAGATTTTGCTAAATTGAAACACTACCTAACATGTACTCTAGAAACTTGGAGTGGTCAATTCCCTTTTTGATTTAAGACTGACTTAATAAGTACTTGACTGCACTTAGAAACTTTCCATCACTGAATTAGATTCTAGGTAGTCTGGTACCAAAGTATAGTAGTTGCTTGCTAAGTCACCATGATAGTATCAGGTTAGAAGGATATTAAACCCATACCCTTTCTGTGAGACACTCTTGATAGCAAAGTACTCTACATATTTAGTCACTGTTTAGTGAGATGTATTCCTATACTCACCTTTATCATACCAGTATCTCCACACTTCTTGGTTAACAGGACAACCAACCTATATGGTACACAACAATCTATTCTCGATAAACATTATCGTCTTGGATAACAATATATCATTTGATCTTGAACTGATTTAAGAACCACTTGATAAATTCTCCTTTATCGAATCAATGTAGTTCTAAGGACTTCAGCACACTAAAGTTCATAGGAAGATGATAAATAGTATTGAGCTACCAAAAATAATATTTATTTTATTTATAATTCATATACATTTACAAGATAGCTTAACCATCTACATCCTAGATTATTGGCTTTAGGATATTTTTCTTAATACCTAAGAATGTCTCCATATAGGCTTATATTTGGTAAGGCATGTCACTTGCTAGTAGAACTAGAATATATGGTGATGTGGGCCATAAAATAATTGAATATGGATTTGGATGCAACCAGAGGCCAGAGGAAACAATAGTTGGATGAACTTGAGCAGATTAGAAATGAAGCCTATGAGAATTAAAAAATCTATATGGAACGAACTAAGGCTTTCCATGATTAAGTAAAATTTTAAAAATCTTTTACATGTAGAAAGTTCTTTTATATAATTCTAGGCTTCACCTATTTCTAGGAAAACTAAGATCTAGATAGACCGGACCATACATAGTAAAAGAAGTCTTCTCCCATGAAGCAATAGAAATTAAAAATCCAATTAAAGGTGCCACCTTCAAAGTACATGGATATGCCTAAAACTATTCTTGGAACTAGCCATCGAAGTAGGGGAGGCCATGATTTTACATGAACCAGAATAAGTCATGAAATTTGGCTAAAGACCTTAAACTTAATGCCTTTTGGGAGGCAAACCCAAACTTTCTATTTTTCTAACTTTTGCTTTTGCTTTTGTAATTTTTGTTTTTAGGAATAATGGACTACCATGGATGTTCCTGGCAATACACGATGCACATCTAGTTTAGGTAATATCTCTCCTTATTTGATCTTTAATGTCTTTATTTTTTCTTACTCCATTGAGGACAATGAAAATGAAGTTAGGAGTAGGGAAAACCTTTTAAAAAATTTTTAAAAAATATTTAAAAATACTTTGAAGATTTTTAAAAACTTTGAAAAATTATGTGATATGGCTACATCGCTGACGTGGAACGTGTGTCAGATATAGCAGGATGCCATCGACATGTGGATTTTTCTTTCAAAATTTCCCGCTCGAGAAATGGCGCTCCCGCTCCTTCACCAGGTTGCACCCCAAGACGGGTCCACCTTGGCCAAAGTCGAGCCTCTCTCAGCCACTTCGCCAGGTGTCCACCCAGGAGGGGTCCACCTCGACCGAAGCTGGCAGTCCTCGCTCCCTCGCTAGGTGGCACCCCAAGATGGGTCCACCTCTGCCGAGGTCGAGCTAGGCCCTCCTGTTGCTTCACTAGGTGGCACCCCAAGACAGGTCCACCTTGGCCGAAGTCGAGCCTCTCTCTCTGCCACTTCGCCAAGTGTCCACCCAGGAGGGGTCCACCTCGGCTGAAGCTGGCAGCCCCCGCTCCCTCGCCAGGTGGCACCTCAAGACGGGTCCACCTCTACTGAGGTCAGCCCGGCTCTCCTGCTCCTTCGCCAGGTGGCACCCCAAGACGGGTCCACCTCAGTCGAAGTTGAGCCTCTCTCTGCCACTTTGCCAGGTGTCCACCTAGAGGGGTCCACCTCAGCCGAAGCTGGCAGCCCTCGCTCCCACGCCAGGTGGCACCCCAAGATGGGTCCACCTCTACCGAGATCGAGCTAGGCCCTTCTGCTCCTTCGCCAGGTGGCACCCCAAGACGGGTCCACCTCGATTGAAGTCGAGCCTCTCTCTGCCACTTCGCCAGGTGTCCACCAAGGAGGGGTCCACCTCGGCTGAAGCTGGCAGCCCCCACTCCCTCGCTAGGTGGCACCCCAAGATGGGTCTACCTTTACCGAGGTCGAGCCCGGCTCTCCTGTTCCTTCGCCAGGTGGCATCCCAAGACGGGTCCACCTCGATCGAAGTCAAGCCTCTCTCCGCCACTTTGCCAGGTGTCCACCCAGGAGGGGTCCACCTCGGTCGAAGCTGGTAGCCCCCGATCCCTCGCCAGGTGGCACCCCAAGACGGGTCCACCTCTATCGAGGTCGAGCCGGGCCCTCCTGCTCCTTCGCCAGGTGGCACATCAAGATGGGTCCACCTCGGCTGAAGTTGAGCCTCTCTCTGCCACTTCGCTAGGTGTCCACCCAGGAGGGGTCCATCTCGGTCGAAGTTGGCAGCCCCCGCTCTCTCGCCAGGTGGCACCCCAAAATGGGTCCACCTCAGCCAAGGTCGAGCCCGGCTCTCCTGCTCCTTCGCCTGGTGGTGCTCCAAGACGGGTCCACCTCGGTCGAAGTTGAGCCTCTCTCTACCACTTCGCCAGGTGTCCACCAAGGAGGGGTCCACCTCAGTCGAAGTTGGCAGCCCCCGCTCCCTCGCCAGGTGGCACCCCAAGACGGGTCTATCTCTATCGAGGTGGAGCTGGGCCCTCCTGCTCCTTCGCCAGGTGGCATCCCAAGATGGATCCACCTCGGCCGAAGTCGAGTCTTTCTCTGCCACTTCGCCAGGTGTCCACCAAGGAGGGGTCCACCTCGGCCGAAGATGGCAACCCCCACTCCCTCGTGATGGGGGACTAATATGCATGCAATTCTTTTTGTATGTTTTACATATTGAGTTAGGTGATTAATTCCCGAATTTCAGATCAAAATTATTTGTAGGGAATTTTGTATGAATTTTTGAAGATCAGCATGCAGATTAGGACCTAGAAAAGTAGCAAAGAAGACCGCCGGGGCTGAGAAACCTCGGTTAGGGCAAGTTCTCCTATAATAAAACTACTGGAGGTAGAGGGGTGTACCTGACAACATTGTGAAGATCGTAGCGAAGGGGTCTCTCGTTTCTCGACGGATGCGGCCTGGAAAACCGAGCCAATGACCCGCGGATACCAGGCTTTCTGCTCGGTGGTCCGATTGAGGCTTGGCTGGAGTCGTTGGATTTGTAGGAACTCGGGGACCTACAAACGACCTGGCAGGGGTTAGAAAATTCACAAAGGAACAAGAAAACAAAGGAAAAACAGCAAGAAAAGGCTTTTTTTGGAGTGGGCATCCAGGGATCTGGAGGGTTTGTTGGTAGCAGGAAGATGATTGCAAACACCGGGAAGAAGAACTCTCACAAACCCCTTTATGCACACAGCAGGGTATCACACAACTCAATAGAAGAACTCAAGGTTTTAATTCATATCAAAAAGTGCCTTCATACAAGAGGCTAGGGTCCTTTAAATAGACCCTTAACCTTGGGCTCCAAGTAAGGGAACATAAGTCTTTACATAAGAATCATTTTCCCTCTCAAACCCTAGCTAGAAAATAAGGAAACATTAGGTAGAAAAATCCTTAAAAATTATCTTGACTTGGCCAACACTCCAAGGACGCCTAGGGGGGCATGTTGGGCTTCTAAGAGCATCAAGGGGCCGGCCCAAAGGGGCCCGGGTGCATGGGTTTGGGCCTCTGGAAGCTGGGGTGGCCTGGTAGCCAAGTAGCAGGAATATTCCCTGGTATCTTGCTTCTTAGGGGATTGGGCTTGGCGCCTGGGCTTGATTTCTTTAGGCTAGGATGCAGATGGACCTCTAAAATCATGGATGCCTTGGTCTATGAATATATTTTGGCATCTGGAAGGAAATCTGGGCATCTGGAGGGCATCTGCAAGGAATCAGGGTTTCTGATTTTCCTTCTGGGGTCTTCAAATCTTCAAGCTGGGTTGGACTTGGGCTAAACTTCCATGTCTTCAATCTGGTTGGACTTGGTCTATACTTGTATGATGTGTTCTTGAGTCTTCAGTATGCTTGGATAGGACTCAAAAAAAATAAAATTAGCTCAACATGAGCTGACTAGCATTGGACTGAACTAGCTCAACATGAGCTGACTAGTACAGAACTGAAATAACAACTCAAAATACTCAAATAACAACTAAAATGGACTCATATGAGCTAAGCCCTTATTACAGATGGACTCATAAATTATTGATCAATTTACAGAGGGTTGAAAAGCCTCTGTCTTATTCTGGTGCCTTTGGTGTCCCCACCAGCTCGCCAGGTGGCACCCAAGACGGGTCCACCTCTGCCGAGGTCGAGCTGGGCCCTCCTGCTCCTTCGCCAGGTGGCACCCCAAGATGGGTCCACCTCGGCCAAAGTCGAGCCTCTCTGCCACTTCACCAGGTGTTCACCCAGGAGGGGTCCACCTCGATCGAAGCTGGTAGCCCCTGCTCCCTTGCCAGGTGGCACCCTAAGACGGGTCCACCTCTACTGAGGTCAAGCCCGGCTCTCCTGCTCCTTCGCCAGGTGGCACCCCAAGACGGGTCCACCTCGGTCGAAGTCGAGCCTCTCTCTGCCACTTCGCCAGGTGTCCATCCAAGAGGGGTCCACCTCGGTCGAAGTTAGCTGCCCCCGCTCCCTCGCCAGGTGGCTCCCTAAGATGGGTCCACCTCTGTCGAGGTTGAGCCGGGCCCTCCTGCTCTTTCTCCAGGTGGCACACCAAGACGGGTCCACCTTGGCCAAAGTCGAGCCTCTCTCTGCCACTTAGCCAGGTGTCCACCTAGGAGGGGTCCACCTTGATCGAAGCTGGCAGCCCCTGCTCCTTCACCAAGTGGCACCCCAAGATGGGTCCACCTCTGCCGAGGCCGAGCCAGGCTCTCCTGCTCCTTTGCCAGGTGGCACCCCAAGACTGGTCCATCTTGGCCAAAGTCGAGCCTCTCTCTGCCACTTCACCAGGTGTCCACCCAGGAGGGGTCCACCTCAGCTGAAGCTGGCGGCCCTTGCTCCTCCTCCAGGCGACACCCCCTGATGGGTCCACCTCGATCGAAGTCAACCTCACTTTACAAAGCCTCGGGGAGGCAGAGGCACGGGTTACGAGGTTGCCACTAGAATTGGCATGCACTGCATCTCGTACAGGGTGCCGGTATGACCTACAGCGGTACGCAGAACCTCGTTTACATCAGATAAGCAGGGTCCCGCGATTGAGGAATAAAATCCTCGCGGGCAGGAACCTGAAACATGGGAAACCCACTATCAACGCTCCGAAAGGAGGACTCCCGTGCTCGACTCGAGGTCTCGCCAGATTTTCCCTTTCGTGACACACAGCGGACGAGGCGTGCCGGCCACTTAACTCCCAAACTTGAAAGAGAAAGGGAGGGAGGATCCAGAGATCTCTGGGAGCCTCCGGCAGTGGACGGGTGCTGAAGGCGGTCCAGTGGTATAAAAGGGACGGTAAAAGCAGACAGAAAGGTAGGTCGACAAGAGGGAAAAGTACCGAGAGAACGATCCTGGGGCCTCCAAGATGTCCTTAGGCGCGAGCTCGGTGAACACAGTGCAGGAAGCCAGGCTTCAAGCCTTCTCTTTCTCACATTGCTTTCATCTAAATCTCCTCTAAGCACGGGGATCCTTTGGGAACCCGCCTTAATGGACCTATTCCATCTTGCTGCTCTCTAACTTGATCGTCAAAGTGGCCCCGCCAGAATCCCCGGCCTGGGTCTCTGACTTTATTTTGCAGGACCGGAGGCTTGGAGATCTCGAGGTAGGAGAGTCCGAGAACCGGTGCTAGCTCACAAGCTACAGGCCACCGCGGTAAGATCGACAACATATTGGTGCTTCAGGAAGGGGGGGCAAAACAGCAATCCCTATACAAGCAAGCTTTCCGTGAGAAAGAGTGTACGTCGACCATGGTGGTGACACGTGGGTGCGAAGCATCCACTAGCTAAGCAGGAGAGGTTCCCTATCCCCCGGGCCCGTGCAGCCCAGAGAGGGAACTTCCTTCTCCTCCTCCTCCTCCTTAGTCATCCTCGGTGGATGGTCCTTTCGCAGCCATCGTCCAGCAGCTACAAACACTGACTACGACCATGCGACAGTTGCAGCATCAGCAGTGCTCCTTGGCCACTCAGCCCTAGCCGGGGACTCCCGCGACCCGAGCCACGGGCCCCCACAGAAGCTTGCACTCCATCTAAGGAAGGACCTCCCATCCGCGGGTAGTAACCAATCCCCACGGGAGCCATCAAACTCCTGCAAAGAGAAACTACACCAATTCGGCGGATCACGAAAGTCGATCCCCGGCAGACGATGTTGAAGTAGTACAGCACAGCAGGCGCAATCGGGGCAAGGCCCCTCGTCATGACCGATCGGCACCTCCTTCTCCAGCGACCTCAGTGGAAGGTTCCACCGATGAGGCCATCAGGCACCTGGCCGAGAGGTGTTTGGAAGAGCACGAGCGCAAGTTGGCAGAGTTCTCCCACCGTTTCGCCAACTTGCAAAGCTCCCCAGCCGAGCTAGTGGGCTATAATGCCCAACCACCATTTTCCCGGGAAATCCAAGAGGAACCGATCCCGAATCGGTTCCGCATGCCTCAGGTGGGTCCCTACGATGGGACCACTGACCCCTTGGACTACTTAGGGAGCTATAAGGCTCTCATGAGGGTCCAAGGAGCGACGAACGCTCTTCTATGCATTGCCTTCTCGGCCACCCTCCGGAAGGCTACTCGAGTTTGGTTCACCCATCTCGAGCTAGAATCCATCAGCTCCTTCCAACAGCTGGAAGGAAAGTTTGTGGCACATTTCGATGCCTGCCGAAAGGTCCTAAGGGAGGGGATATCCTCTTTTGTATCTGCCAGCAAGACCAGGAACTGCAGTGGGACTTCGTCACCCGCTTCAAGACTGCCGTCCTGGAGATTTATAGCCTGGATGAGCCTGTCGCCATGCTGGCATTGAAGGGTGGGCTCAAGACCTCCCGCCTGACGTATTCCCTGGACAAGAAGCCTCCCAAGATGTATTCTGAGCTCCTCCTTCGCATTCACAAGTACATCCATACTGAGGAGGCAGACTGCACCAAGCGAGAGCTGGATGGGAAGCCTTCAAAGAAGCCTGCCCCAAGGGATGCCCCTGGGACTCGGAGGCCTGGACCACTTGCAGACTTCTATCCGGGACCGAAGCCGAAGAATGGTGCCGCCCCGGAGCGAACCTTCACCCCTCTCCTCGCTCCTAGAATGAAGATCCTCATGGAAATTGAGGGTGAGAACTACCTCCGCAGACCTCCTCCTCAGAACCCAAGGTACACCCGTGACAAGACGAAGTGTTACCAGTTTCACCGCGAGCACAGCCATGACACGGAGGACTGCCATAATCTGAAATGGGAGATCGAGGAGCTGATCAAGAGGGGCTACCTCAGGAAGTTCGTTAGGAATGAGGCCCTAGTGGAGGGCCAGCCGCTCACGGCCCTCCCCCCCGTCCCCGCAATTAACAATCATTCAATGGAGAAGCCGGTGGGCATGATCTCGTAGGGGATAGGGCATGCCTCGAAGAGAGCTCGGGAGGCTGGAGACCTGGAGAATGTACTCTCCTTTGAAAAGGGGAATGAAAGTGAAAATGTGAACAATGATGCAGTGGTGGTCGAGATGACCATCGCTAAGCATCCTGTACATCGTATTATGGTAGATAGTGGGAGCTCTTCTGACATACTTTTTTATGATATTTTTTTCTGGATGAATATGTCTCATGATCAGCTAAAGCCGATGCACACCCCTCTTGTGGGCTTCACCGGAGATTCTATGGGGGTCGAAGGAGAGATCACTCTCCCTGTTATCACCGGATCCCCACCTCGACAGAGCACGGTCATGATGACGTTTACCGTCGTCAGGCTCCCTCACCTTATAATGCTATCCTGGGCCATCCATGGCTCAACCAGCTGGACACGATCATTTCCACCAAGAGGTTGCTGGTGCAGTTCCCTACCACCTCTGGGATGGGGGTGATGAGAGGGACGGCCCAACCTATCCTGCATTGCCTGCAAACGGTTCCAGGGGCCCGGAGTGCCGAGCTTGGCTCCGATGTCGATGACCTCAATCTAAGAGCGCAAGACCCTAGGGGAGGCCTTATAGAACGCTTATTGACATATCCCCTCGGCTCGGACCCTCAGAAAATGGTGCAGATAGGAGCCCAACTCCCGGAAGAAGAGCGGGCTTGCTTGTTGGAATTCATCCAGACGTACGCCGATGTATTCACCTGGTCTGCTGCGGACATGCCAGGTATCCCCTCGGAGGTTATCACCTACCAATTGAAGATTGATCCAGGATGCCGCCCAATCTACCAGAAGAAGAGAAGCTTTATTGAAGAGAGACAGAAGGCCATCAATGAGGAAGTGGAAAAGCTTCTCGCCACCGGCTTTGTACGAGAAGTGCAGTATCCCAGTTGGCTGGCGAACATGGTAATGGTGAAGAAGAGCAACGGTAAGTGGAGGATCGGTGTGGACTACACCGACCTCAACCGAACTTGCCCGAAGGACAGTTTTCCTCTTTCGAAGATCGACCAGCTCGTGGACACTACTTCGGGGCATCTTCTCCTCTCTTTTATGGACGCTTTCTCCAGGTACAACCAGATCCGAATGCACCCGGAGGATGAGGAGCACACCGCCTTTGTCACCGATCGCGGGACCTACTGCTATAAGATGATGCCGTTCGGCCTAAAAAACGTAGGTGCCATGTACCAACATCTGGTCAACAAGGT
Source organism: Areca catechu (assembly GCA_021397845.1). Taxonomy (NCBI): domain Eukaryota; kingdom Viridiplantae; phylum Streptophyta; class Magnoliopsida; order Arecales; family Arecaceae; genus Areca; species Areca catechu. The sequence continues at coordinate 61,911,100 of CM038040.1, read as the reverse complement.
CTTCAAAGACCACATCGGTGACCTGGCGGAGACCTTTAGTAACCTCCATCTCCACCAAATGAAGATGAACCCTGCGAAGTGTGCCTTCGGCGTATCCGTAGGGACGTTCCTGGGCTTTATGGTGACCCAAAGAGGGATAGAGGCCAACCCGGAGAAGGTTCAGGCGATCCTAGACATGGAGCAGCCCACCTCCAAGAAGCAAGTGCAGCGACTCACCGGCCGGGTGGCCGCCCTGAGCCGATTCATCTCAAGGTCCGCTGACCGCTGCCAGCCCTTCTTCAAGGTGCTAAGGAAGATGCACGACTTCGCTTGGACGAAGGAGTGCCAGGAGGCATTTGAAGAGCTGAAGAAGACATTGGCATCGTCGACATTCCTTTCCTGGCCGGAGGAGGGAGAGGAGCTCCTCTTGTACCTGGTGGTCACACCGGAGGCCATCAGTTCGGTCTTGGTTTGGACGGACGACAAAGGGATGTAGAGGTCAGTGTATTACACGAGCAAACTTCTTCGCGATGCAGAACTCGGGTATTCTCAGTCCGAGAAACTGATTTTTGCGCTAATCATGTCCGCCCAGTATCTCAGGCCTTATTTCCAAGCGCACCCCATTGCGGTCCTGACGGATCAACCACTGAAAGCGGTGCTAAGCTGACCTGACACGTCTGGATGCCTGGCGAAGTGGGCACTCAAGCTCAGCGTGTTCAACATCACTTACCGGCCAAGGTCGGCCATGAAGGCACAGGTACTCGCTGATTTCTTGGTTGAGTGTGTAGGCCTGGATGAGGGGTCGGAAGAGAGCCCCCAATATTGACAGTCGGAGCCTAGACCAAAGGAGGACATCTGGATCCTTCATGTGGACGGAGCCTCAAACTCCGGTGGGAGTGGAGTCAGACTCATCCTTGCCAATGGCGAAGGGGTCATCGCCGAGTGTGCGCTCCGCTTCCAGTTCGCCGCCACCAATAACCAGGCGGAGTACTAAGCGCTCCTCGCGAGGCTACGAGTTTCCCGCGAGATGGGCGTGGCCTGCCTCAAGGTCTTCACCGACTCGCAGCTAGTGGCCGGGCAGATCTCGGGGGAGTACGAGGCGCGGGACCCCCAAATGGCGAGGTACCTGGAGCTTGTACGAACGAGCGTGACAGGTTTTAGGCGCTTCAGCGTCTCCCATATTCCTCGCGGGGAAAATGCTCATGCAGATGCCCTCTCCCGCCTGGCAACCCTGCCGGACTCATCACTGGGCCGCGCTTACATCGAGCATCTTAAAGCCTCAAGCTATGAGACACCCATGGAGGTCCAGCAGGTCAACCCAGAGCCCAGCTAGATGGATAAGTATATCGAGTACATCACCAATGGCACCTTGCCAAAGGATCGCGTGGCGGCCGGCCTCATCAAGAGGAAGGCCGCACGTTTCGTGTTGATGGACGGGCTGCTGTATCGGAGGTCCTACTCCTATCCACTCTTCAAATGTCTGAGACCCACCGAAGCCGCCCTTGTTCTCCAGGAGATCCACGAGGGCATCTGCAGGAACCACGTCGGGGGCAGAACGCTGGCGTATAAGGCCCTCCGTCAAGGTTATTTTTGGGAAACAATAAGAGAAGACACAGCTAACTTCATAAAAAGGTGTGACCGATGTCAGCGACACGCTGTGGTGCAATGCCAACCTACTGCTCCGCTCTCCCTACTCTCCGCCCCGTGGTCATTTGATCAATGGGGCATGGATCTCCTCGGACCTTTTCCCTCAGCATCCGGGCAATGGAAGTTCCTAATTATGGCCATCGACTACTTCACGAAGTGGGTTAAGGCCGAGCCCTTGGCCCGGATCACGGAGGCAAATGTCACCAAGTTCCTTTGGAAGTCGATTATTTACCGTTTCGGATTGCCCCACACCATCATCATCGACAACGGATGCCAGTTTGATTGTCAGGAATTCGAGGAGTTCTGCGATGACCTCGGAATCCATCACCATTTCACCTTGGTGGCGCATTCTCAAACAAATGGAGAAGCCGAGGTGACAAACAGGACCATCCTGCAAGACCTCCGGACAAGATTAGACCAGGCCAAGGGGAGGTGGGCAGAAGAGCTTCCGAGCGTCCTGTGGGCATACCATACTATCCCGAGGACAGCCACGGACGAGACTCCTTTCAACCTCATCTTCAGAGTGGAAGCGGTCATTCTAGTGGAGCTCAGCCTGCCGACCTTGCGCGTATAGCAGTACGACGAGGCGAAGAACCCAACGCGGCTGCTACTGAACCTGGACCTCCTTGAAGAAATGAGGGATAGGGCCCGAGTTTGGATGGCAGCTTATCAGCAATGAGTGGCCAGATACTACAACTCCAGGATGCGACCAAAGTCCTTCCGTCGGGGAGACCTAGTGCTACGCCGCGCTTAGGCTTCCCAGTCACGGGAGTGCGTTAAGCTCTCCCCAAATTGGGAAGGCCCTTATAGAGTGGCGGAGGTACTTCCCCACGGGGCATACTACCTGGAGGAGCTAGGCAGATCCCGGTTCCCACGCACTTGGAACGCCTCAAACTTTAGGATGTATTACTAATAGTGTAAGACTCTTTAAACTTCAACAATAAAATCTTGTTTCACCAAATGACTGTTCTCGTCTCGTAGGATGATTGCCATTCAGCTTTAGATTCGACGAGCAAGGGCATGGCGAAAGATCCGTAAAGGCATGAAGTCCCCCCCTCAAAAATCCCGAAGTTCAGTCCGGAGTGTTGCACAGAATTAAATTCCGACATGCGGCCCCGGAGTTCAGTCTGGAAGAGGTCTCGGAGACTTAGGTCCCGGTCCTACAAAATCCCGGAGAACAGCTGGGTAGGTCGTGCAAGGCTCAAACCAAGTCTGCGGCCCCGGGGTTTAGTCCGGAAGTTCGCAGGGAACATGGTTCCAAAGCGAAGTCTCGAACCTCGGTCTGGAAGGTGGAGCAGAACCCAGTTCACCCATGCAATCCTGGAGTTCAGCCCGTAATGCACCACGGGACTCAGTCCCGGTGGTTGGCGCCGGGGTTCAGTCCGGAAGATGCACAAAAAAAAAAAAAGAGAAGTGAGAAAAGAAGGAACAAATTGATGAAAGATCTTCATTTCTATTAAAAAGTTTCTTACAAAAAGGGCCCCGACAGGCTGGGTGACCCAAAGAAACAAGAAATGAAAACAGAACAAAAGGCGCCACCGGGCTACTTCAATGTAGCCGCATCCTCCTCCGGCTGGGGGGTACCCTCTCCGCCGGCAGCATCGTTTGAAGGCTGTTCGGGAGCCGCCACCTCAGCAACCACCGCAGTTGAAGCTCCCTCGCCGGGCTCCTCCCTCCGACCGCCCATAACGACTCCGCTGAGGCCGAGCTTGAAGAAGAAGGAACTTACTTTCTCCCGGCACACCTCGAAGCCCTTCAGGAAGGAGTCGACGGCCGCCTCATGCAGCTCGGTCGTGAACTCCTCGGACACCTGGAACTTCGGCATAGCCTCCTGCGCCTCCTTCTTGGACGCCTCCAGCAGCCCATTGATGTAGGAGTTCTTGTCCTTGGCTGCGTTAAGCTCCTTGAGGACCTCCTCAACCCAGCGCTCCAGTGACCGGGATTGAGTCCTAAGGCGTGATACCTCCGTCGCATCGTCCTCTGCACGGCGCTGGTTCGAGATCCTCTCCTCTGATAAAGAGGTCTCGAGCTCCCTCATGCACTCCTCGGTGCGACCCAGGTCCACTCGAAGGGCCTGGTTGTTCTCCCACTGCTCGACCCCCTTCTCCATGAGGTCCTTCACATCAACTGCAAGTTTTCCAAGCCTCTTCTCCTTCTCGGCATCTTTCTTGGCATAGCCCGAGAGGAAGTTCCTCAGCAACAGAACATCAGTCCCGATCTGCATCAAAGAAGAGATGGGATGTTAATAAGATCCAATCAGAACATTAAAAGATAAGAGCCGGGGCTTACCGTGAAGAGCAACGGAAGGATCCCGAGCAGTGTATCAGCATAGTCCCGGCCGCCCCTCAAGTGGTGGTCCCGGGGGGTGCTCGCGAACTCCATCATCCTCTTCGCGAGCCCCTGATCATGGATAATAGAGGAGCTGGCAGCGAGACCTGGGGGTGGAATGTGGTCATTGGCAGCAGGCTGGGTGGCCGTCCCTCCGCTGGGTGGTGCGGCCGCCGGTGGGGCTGTTGTCGCCCTGGTGGCCACCATGGAGATGACTGGCATGGCAACCGAAGCCGGCATTGCCCGAGGGGGTTCCAGCCTCCTCTCTCCCCCAACCTTGTCGAGCTCAACGTCAGGGACATCAGGCGCATGGGACTGAGGTGGCATGGGAGCAGGACTCGTTGCTCCAGGGCTGATAGCGGTAGGAGTGGGTGCGGGCCCCTGGCTCGCCTCAGTACGAGCCCTCTTCGCTGGAGCCTCCTGGGCTCCCTCAGCGGCATCCTTCTTCCAGGCGCCCTCCATCAGGCTTTCGACGGAGAACTTCATACCTGAAGGAAAAAGACAGTTAGGCTAGTTTAAAAGAAAAGAAGTGCAGATCAGAAAATGAAGGCAACGGTAAAAGAAGAAGATCCGGTGCCTCACCCAACTCCCGGATGGGACTGATTCCTGCCTCAAATAAATTCTGCTCTGAAAGTAGAACATCGAGAGCCGGGACAACGTCACCCAACATCTGTGTATAGACCTCTTGGTCCACCGACTCAACCTGGGAGTTCCGGTTCGGAGACTGGTCCGGCTCACTCCAGGCCCAGTCGACGTTCTCGATCGAGGCGAAGAAGAAGCGGTTCTTCCAGCCCTTGATTGATGAGGGGAGGTTGAACCTAAGTCACCTAAGTTGGGGTGAAATATACCACTAGCCATCGTCGACAGAATAGTGTTTCAGGGTGAAGAGGGTCCTGAAAAGGGAGAAACGGGCAACGAACTCGTAAAAGTGGCAGAAGATGATGAAAGCGAAGATGACCCGGATGGCATTGGGAGCCAACTGGGTCGGGACGAGGCAGAAGTGACTGAGAAAGGAAAGAAAGAAGGGATGAAGGGGGAAACGAAGACCCCCAACAAGGAAGTCTTCGTAGAAGGCATCCCTCCCAGGGCCACTCGAGGTTACTCGGTCCCTAGGCCCTGGGAGAGAAAGACGGATTGAATCCAGAACCCCATAGGTATCCCGGATCCAGGAAAGGTCATCTCCAATCATCGTCGAGGCATAACCGGAGGGCCCAGAAGAAGAGACCTCCACCATCAAAGGAGGAAGAGAGGAAATGGGATGTGCAGGAACTACAGGGAGAGACCTAGGACCCCTAGGGATGCCTATGGTCACGGCCCCCGGCCGGAGCTACCTCCGGACCTCCATCGAAATCTCTTCCACCTCTGAGGAGGAAGACAATGGAGTCCTCAGCCAGGAAGGACCGGCCTCGTCCAGGTTTGAAGAAACATGACGACGACGCGCCATCAAGGAAGAAGAAGTAAGAAGAACTAGCACAAGAGTTGGGAGACGGAAGAAGATGGAAAAAGGGCACAGGCACTCACCGAGATGTCTTGTACCAAAAGATTGGCAACCCCTGGGAGATGAAGGGAGATCGCTGCAACTGCCAGCGAGGTGTGAGAAAGCCGAGAGGCCTTGTTTCTGGAAAGTCGCCCTCCTTTTCAAACTCAATCAACAGCAGCCGTATGCCTCTTTCCGTCCTGAGCCATCAGATGACCGCCACGTGGAGGCGCACCCGACATCGATGCTTCGGTCCGATGGAAATTGCCTCGGGTTTGAAACGTCGTATTAATGGCCCGTCAGACGCGCGCACGTGGCAACCTCCCATAGGGTCTCGGGCACAACAGAAGCGACAGCAGTGATCATGGCAATTATGGCATAAGATTTTCAACTTTTCCATGTCATCTCGGCATTAACTCCCCACGCCCCAAGCCGCGATGCTTCGATGGGACCTGGGGATGGGGGGAAACTGATATGGCTACATCGCTGATATGGAATGTGTGTCAGATCCAGCTGGATGCCATCGCCTTGTAAATTTTTCTTTCAAAATTCCCTTCTTGGGAAATGGTGCTCCCATTCCTTCACCAGGTGGCACCCCAAGATGGGTCCACCTCGACCGAAGTCGAGCCTCTCTCTGCCACTTCGTCAGGTGTCCACCCAGGTGGGGTCCATCTCGGCCGATGCTGGTAGCCCCCGCTCCCTCGCCAGGTGGCACCCCAAGATGGGTCCACCTTTGTCGAGGTCGAGCTGGGCCCTCCTTCGCCAGGTGGCACCCCAAGATGGTCCACCTCGGTCGAAGTCGAGCCTCTCTCTCTGCCACTTCGCCAGGTGTCCACCCAGGAGAGGTCCGCCTCGGCCGAAGCTGGCAGCCCCCGCTCCCTCGCCAGGTGGCACCCCAAGACGGTCCACCTCAACCGAAGTCGAGCCTCTCTCTCTGCCACTTCGCCAGGTGTCCACCCAAGAGAGGTCCACCTCGGCCGAAGCTGGCAGCCCCCACTCCCTCACCAGGTGGCACCCCAAGACGGGTCCATCTCTGTCGAGGTCTAGCCCGGCTCTCTTGCTCCTTCGCCAGGTGGCACCCCAAGATGGGTCCACCTCGATCGAAGTTGAGCCTCTCTCTACCACTTGGCCAGGTGTCCACCCAGGAGGGGTCCACCTCGACCGAAGCTGGCAGCCCCCGCTCCCTCGCCAGGTGGCACCCCAAGACGGGTCCACCTCTGTAGAGGTTGAGCTGGGCCCTCCTGCTCCTTCGCCAGGTGGCACCCCAAGAGGGTCCACCTCGGCCGAAGTCGAGCCTCTCTCTGCCACTTCGCCAGGTGTCCACCCAAGAGGGGTCCACCTTGATCGAAGCTGGCAGCCCCCGCTCCCTTGCCAGGTGGCACCCCATGACGGGTCCACCTCTATCGAGGTCGAGCCCGGCTCTCCTGCTCCTTCGCCAGGTGGCACCCCAAGACGGGTCCATCTCGGCCAAAGTCGAGCCTCTCTCTGCCACTTCGCCATGTGTCCACCTAGGAGGGGTCCACCTCGGCCGAAGCTGGCAGCCCCCGCTCCCTCGCCAGGTGGCACCCCAAGATGGGTTAACATCTGCCGAGGTCAAGCCGGGCCCTCCTGCTCCTTCGCCAGGTGGCACCCCAAGATGGGTCCATCTCGGCTGAAGTCGAGCCTCTCTCTGTCACTTCGTCAGGTGTCCACTCAGGAGGGGTCCACCTCGGCCGAAGCTAGCAACCCCCTCTCCCTCACCAGGTGGCACCCCAAGATGGGTCCACCTCTGTCGAGGTCGAGCCCGCTCTCATGCTCCTTCGCCAGGTGGCACCCCAAGACGGGTCCACCTCGGCCAAAGTCGAGCCTCTCTCTGCCACTTGGCCAGGTATCTACCCAGGAGGGGTCCACCTCGGTTGAAGCGGCAGCCCCCGCTCCCTCACTAGGTGGCACCCCAAGATGGGTACATCTCTACAGAGGTCGAGCCATGCCCTCCTGCTCCTTCGCCAAGTGGCACCCCAAGACGGGTCCACCTCGGCCAAAGTCGAGCCTCTCTCTGCCACTTCGCCAGGTGTCCATCCAGGAGGGGTCCACCTCAGTCGAAGCTAGCAGCCCCCGCTCCCTCGGCAGGTGGCACCCCTAGACGGGTCTACCTCTGCCGAGGTCAAGCTGGGCCCTCCTGCTCCTTCACCAGGTGGCACCCCAAGACGAGTCCACCTCGGTCGAAGTCGAGCCTCTCTCCGCCACTTCGCCAGGTGTCCACCCAGGAAGGGTCCACCTCGGTCGAAGCTGGCATCCCCCGCTCCATCGCCAGTTGGCACCCCAAGATGGGTCCACCTCTGTCAAGGTCGAGCCCGGCTCTCCTGCTCCTTTGCTAGGTGGCACCCCAAGACTGGTCCATCTCGGTCGAAGTCGAGCCTCTCTTTACCACTTCGCCAGGTGTCCACCCAGGAGGGGTCCACCTCGGTCGAAGTTGGCAGCCCCTGCTCCCTCGCCAGGTGGCATCCTAAGACGGGTCCACTTTTGCTGAGGTCGAGCCGGGCCCTCCTGCTCGTTCGCCAGGTGGCACCCCAAGACGGGTCCACCTCGACCAAAATCGAGCCTCTCTCTGCCACTTCGTCAGGTGTCCACCTAGGAGGGGTCCACCTCAGTCGAAGCTGGTAGCCCCTGCTCCTTCACCAGGTGGCACCCCAAGATGGGTCCATCTTTGCCGAGGTTGAGCCAGGCTCTCCTGCTCCTTCGCTAGGCGGTACCCTAAGACGGGTCCACCTTGGCCGATGTCGAGCCTCTCTCTGCCACTTCGCCAGGTGTCCACCCAGGAGGGGTCCACCTCGGCCAAAGCTGGCGGCCCCTACTCCTCCTCCAAGTGGCACCCCATGATGGGTCCACCTCGGCCGAAGTCAACCTCACTTTGCAAAGCCTTGGGGAGGTAGAGGCCCGGGTCACGAGGTCACCACTAGAATCGGCGTGCGTCGCGTCTCATACAGGGTGCCAGTATGGCCTGCAGTGGTATGCGGAACCTCATTTACATCAGATAAGCAGGGTCCCATGATCGAGGAATAAAATCCTCGTGGGCAGGAACTTGAAACAAGGGAAACCCACCGTCAACGCCCCGAAAGGAGGGCTCCCACGCTCGGCTCGAGGTCTCGCCAGATTCTCCCTTTCGTGACACAACGGACGAGGCGAGCCAGCCACTTAACTCCCAAACCTGAAGGAGAAAGGGGGGAGGATCCAGAGATCTTTAGGAGTCTCCGGGAGCGGACGAGGGCTGAAGGCGGTCTGGTGGTATAAAAGGGACGGTAAAAGTGGACGGAAAGATAAGTCGACAAGAAGGAAAAGTACCGAGAGAACAATCCTGGGACCTCCAAGAAGTCCTCGGGCGTGAGCTTGGTGAACCCAGCGCAGGAAGCCGGGCTTCAACCCTTCTCTTCCTCACATTGCTTTCATCTAAATCTCCTCTAAGCACGGGGATCCTTTGGGAACCCACCTTAGTGGACCTGTTCCATCTTGCCGCTCTCTAACTTGATCGTCGGAGTGTCCCCGCCGGAATCCCCGGCCCGGGTCTCTGACCTTATTTTGCAGGACCGGAGGCTTGGAGATCTCGAGGTAGGAAAGTCCGTGAACCGATGCCAGCTCACAAGCTATAGGCCACCGCAGTAAGATCGGCAACATTATGTATCCTTTGGAATTTTTGAAAAGAAAAAAAAATATTTTTAATAAGTCATATGTCAAGAAAGAACATCTAGAGTAAAATAGACTAAAAAAATTAATTGGATTAGAAAGTATTTGCTAAAAAACTATAGCAAGTCATAGAGTAGACTAGCTAGTTAAACTTTTAGCAACCTACTTTGATCACTTAAAGCTTATCAGCATTTTTATTGCACATGCACACTACGAAGCAAAATAGATGTAGATTGTAAAAGTTAACTAAGTATTCAATTATTACTAAAAACTAGTAATTGATATGCACCCCAGTTACAGAACTTGAATTTAAGAAAAGAGTTGCCTTTCAAACAAAAATTCATGTAATGTGAAAACTATCTTTAATTTGATGAAAGAGCTACTTGCCTAAAATAAAAATACAAAATATAGAGTATATATAGATTGCCTTAATCTTAGTAACTGAGTCTTTGCATCTAAGTCAAGTATAGAGGTTCGTATCAAATAGTGAAGGGAAGGTCAGAATGCTCAGCACTTTAAAAAAATTCTAGTATGAAAGCTACCTTAGTTTATGAATTTGATTTGGAGGTGTATAGAAAATTGACCAAAGTAAGTGATAAGCGAAGATACAATTATCCTTTACAAGATAGCAACGAAATGTTGAGTTAGCCATCACAAGCACAAGTCCTATAAATCTTTGGAGAAATTTTAAGAAAGTTTCTAATTATGCTAACAATAAAATTTGCTTTTGAAACTCAATACCTAATTAATGATACTAGCTAAACTTTTTTAACTTTTAATCCTAGATCTACTTTTGTAAAGGAAGATCTCAATGGCATATGGTTAAAATTAATACTTATATTTTTATTGTATTGCTAAGGGACTAACAATGAATAAGTTGGGGGATATGATAAATCTATTAAATATACCAACTTAAGTATTAAAATATATATGAATTGATATTTATTCCTTAAGAAGTGGTATTTTTTTCATGTTTTATAGAAAAGGAGTCCAAAGATAGAAGAAGCTTGATCTATAGAATCTAAGAAACTAAACAGTACTAAATTAGAGTTTAAACAGATCCAGAATAAAAAAAAAACCAAGTTTAGCATAGATTTTAGAGTAGCCAGTCCATGGTGAACCGGCTACTTGGTTTGTATGTCCTTTCCATGGACTGGCACCATCTCTTCTCAGCCTGTGCTACCATCACTGTCGATGCCATTGCCTCATCCTCCATGAGACACTGCCACACCAACACCTGGTGGCCACCATAGTCACTACCGCTTCCTCGCTACCCGTCGTCGATCCCCGCATCACCAAGAATGAAAAAGAGGGCATGATTGGGATGAAATCATAATGAGCTGCTGCCCATCGTGCTTCCTCCTCCTCATCACCAACAGTCTACTCCATCACCACACCACCGCCGCTTTCATCTTGCTGATGTCGCTACCATAATTCGTCACTGCCCATCACTATCATTGCCTCTTAGATTGAGCATTCCTCCTGAGTCATTGCCTTCTTTCTCCATCATGAACCATCCTTTGCTCGTTGCCATGATGCCTCACCACTTACCATCACCCCCTCTCTGTCCGGCTATCTTTCACATCTCCATCACAATCACCCATTGTCAGCCATCCTCTCTCTGGCCCATCATCATCATTTTTGTCTTTCAATCATCTAAGCCATCTGATGAAGATCTGATGGTTGGGGATTAATCCACCTAAGGGAATACTTTGATGCGCATCTCTCGACACTTTTGATGCTCATCAATGCCCCTAACTTAATCTGATCAAGGATTAGATGGCTACCATCAAATTCGACTCTGTGTAGGCATGATAACAATAATCTAGCAATGATTTTGGCATGATTTGAGCCCTATGACGAAGATTGAATGGTTGATACATTTTTTTGCAATACAAGGAAAATTCTAACTTAATTTCACTCCAAATTTTACTAGGAAAAGGCTCTCACCGAGCTCTATAAATGGAGGACCCCAGGTTGCTAGTAGTCAAGGCATTAATTCATCAATTTTGCAACAAAAAATTACTTTCTTATTCTTTTGTTTTCTTGTTTTAGATTTTGTATAAGGCTTTGGAAAAAAAAAAATAAGGAAGAGATGCTGGCGGCAGCGATGCGCAGCTTGGCTCCTTCAATCTGCAAAGATGATGAAGCCTATAATTTGATTTTTACTTTACTTTTTATATTTAATTATTATGTAATAAAAGTAATGCTTTTGTTTTATATATATTTTAATTTACTTTTTTGAATAAAGTTTTGATCTAACCTACATAGTCTATGCCCTTTATAGATATTCTATGATCTTCGGATATGGTACTTGCTAAGGAGAGATAGATTGTACTAAGTTTGGCTAATTTCGAATCTTGTAATTAAATTAGATAGTTTATACTTTAAACAAACAAGCCATGATCTCTAGATACGGTCCATACATAACAAAGAGATAAGTTATACTAATATCCAATTTGCAAGTATTATCAAAACTACAACATTAAGAAAAAAATAAACCTATTTTGCATGGTGGATTTTGATTTCTGGATTATTTCTCTTGTTTTCTTTAATTAATCAATTTAGACTTATTTTCTTTTAAATCTTTTATATTTATTCTAATCTCTCTACTATCAATCCTCTTTTACTTATTTTCAAGAAATAATTTTCTTTAATCCCTGAGGATATGATCTATACTCATGCTACCTATATTAGTAAATTAGGTTTTATTTTTGATCGCCCTATGATAAATGATCAAAGTCTTCACTATCTCTCCATAATCTGGCAATATCATACCTAGGGTCAAATCACCATCTATGCAGCATCCTACAAAAGGATTCTAGAAGGATCCAAGAGGTACACAAGCCTTCCTGCTCACACTCTCCCTTATTGATATCCATACTAACTTGAACATCAGAGTGCCATCGCCGTGGCCATATTCAATAGGGTTTTTTTATAGGTATCACATCTCGAGGCTTGTGCCACTCACTCTAGCACATCCATCGTTTCCAGCAACCCCTTCCAGTGCTTGACAAATTCTAGCTCTAACATCCATCATTTAGTTGGTTGAAGCTTCTAGCTGGGCAACTACTGGTGCCTCCGATGCCTCAACAGCCTTTGCCTGGATATTAGTAGCTTCAAACTAATCGATCACCATCTTCATTGCTTCCCTGGCCACCAATAACCTCCTTTGTAAATCATTCTTTATCTCGTTATATGAGATTAGAAAGTTTCTAAGGTGGCTAATGTTGGAGAAAAGCTTAAAAAAAAAAAAAAAGTAAAAGGATTAAAAAAGAAAGAAGAAAGAAAGAAAAAGAAAGGAATAGCCAAATAAAGGGATAATTACCTAGAAAATCTCAAGGTAGCTATCGTTAAGAACTTGGAAGAGTGTATTCATCTCCCGTTCCACTCTATCAGTGGGAAGGAAAATCATCTCTAGCATCTCTTGAGTGAGCACCTTAGACTCCTATGATAGGCATTGCTCAACTTTAATTTTTTTTCTAGAATAATATGCTCCTCTTGAGCACCTAAGGATTGTCCAGCAATAGGAGGGGGATGTGGTCGGATGGCCTTCGATGACATCAAAGGGCTAGTTGATGAAGGTGGTGGTCAAACAACTTCTAATAACCTGATTGGACAAGTCATCAAAGGAGTACGTACAAGCACCTTTACTAGCACTAGAGATCAGCTACTTCCTGTTATAGGGGTGCGTGAGGAAGACATTGGTAGGGAAGACCCTTCAATCTTCTTCCTCTTAACCTCCTGAATGGTATCTACCCCTTTTTTTTTGCAGCCTTCTACAATTTCTACATGCCAATCCTCTTCATCCCTGTAGATATGATAACTCAAACAAAGGTCAAGAGATCAGTGAAATCCAATGACGACATATAAAAAAAAGATAAAAAGAAGAAAAAAATGATCCAAAGTAGTTGAACATACTATAAGGACCAACCATGCTAATGTTAGAGTTCTTCCAGGAATAGTAAATTGCAAATGATCAAGCATCAACAGCCTGTCGCAACGAAAGCAGATATAAAAATAATTTATATCTAAAAATATAATTTATAAATAAATCTAATTTATTTATCATAAATTCTTAACATGCTGAAATATATAAAAAAAATATTATATATGAAATAAAAAATATTTTAAGTATAAAATACTTATATGGATCGCTATCCTGGCCTGCTCTGAAAAGCATGCCGATCTGCTATTGAAACCGGGATTCTACAGGAGCCGGGCAATCGCTTGGCCTCTGCTAGTATCCACATAGAGCTCTCGTAACCAAGTCATAGAGAGCACCGGACTGCTAGATCCTTGCAGCCCTCTCCTCTTTCAGCGAATCACCTACTTTAAAAATCATGCCGATCTGTAACTGGACCGGCTTCTAGCTTCTATCTTGCAATCTTAGATTTGCAAGACCTTGGACCCTTTCTCTCTTCTTTCTTTTATAGAACAACTCTCTGGATCTCATAGAAGGAAAAAGGAAATAAAATAAAAAGGGAGAAGAGAACTTGGCACTAGGAGAGAGATTCTCAGGTAAAAATGTCCTAAGAGGAATTCATGCCTAAAAGGAATTTTTCATGCCAAAAAGCTTCTTAGTCGGCCACCCCTCTCTCCCTATTTATTTCTCATGGTAAATCCCCTCCTTTTTATTTCTCCAAGCCAAAACACCGATGTTTTATTTCAACTGATTGAAAATTAAGAGGAGTAAAAGAGAAGGACTCCTCTCTTTCTCTTCATGCCAATTCCTTTTAGCGCCCATCTGGATTTCACGCCCACTTTATTTTGTCGCACAAAATAAATGGGACCCACCTAGGCATGTGGAGACAAGGGGAGCAAGGAAAGAGAGTCCCAGTCCAACTAGACTCTAGGTCATGGTCCAAATAAAGTGATTTGACAGTCAAATCGAAGCCAATTTTAAATTTGATCGAACCAATTCGAAAAGGACATTTACCCAACTCAATTAGGATCAATTAACTGAGTCTAACTTAATTAAATTAAATCTAATTTAATTTAATTAATAATTAATTAATAATTAATTAATTGTAACATTTATAATTAGGTCAAATATTAATTATAACCTTTAAAATTAGGTCTAAATGTACTAAAATTTTTAATTTTAGTAATATTTTGATTTACTGATTGGTTACTTGAGCCCCTAATGTGTGTGACCCCTCAGGTCCTATCCTGTCTGGTAATGAGACATGCTATAATCTCCATTATACATCATCGAAAGTCCTTTCGATGGACTGAAATAATTTCAGCTCAACCCTGATCAAGATCATCGATCCGAGAATGATCCTAATGGGCTCTCATAATCCACCAGTGATACCTAGCAGTATGTAGTGGCAATCCAGCAGAATAAGATTGGAACCCCTAGGTGTAGTTACCATGTGTTCGGTTCCTCTATCAAAATCTCGACATGATGTTGGTTACGAATACTCATCAAATCCATTAGTCATATGCTCAACTTAATCGACTCAAGTCCAATCGTGATACTAATGAAAACATCTTTTCATTATCACCCTGCTATGGCCATAAACTTTTGGACTTAGTCACATTAAGCTGTATAGGATTATACCTTACTACTAAGGCTGATAGATCCCTACAAGTGAACACCCTACTCCTACAATAAACTTACTGTAGCCAACGAACACTGCAAGGTCTTGAATGGATAGGAACCATGTGATTGTGCTATCAAACTATAGCAACCTTATTGTGAGTAGCTGAGATACTCTAGGTCAAAGAACTATTCATATGACTACAGCATCAGGAAGTTATCGACAAGTGAGTAGTCATCTGTATAACTTCCTGTACTTGGTCACGCTCAGTATCGTAATCTCTATCAACTATCTGTACTCTCACTCTAGTATCACCACACTGTAGGTCAGAGACTCATCTACCTTGTTGTCCAAGTGGCTTCCCAAGAGGGGGGTGAATTAGAAATAAAAAACTTTTCACAATTATGTGCACTTTGAAATTCTTTTAGTGTTGTGGTGCAATATGCAATGCGGAAGTAATTAAGTAAAAGCAAAAAAACAACAAGAACACAATCACAAACACAAAAGATTTAGAGTGGTTCGGAGCAACCGGCTCCCACATCCACAACCCAAGCACCACTTGAGATTTCCACTATATCCCCCAACCGGAATATAGTCAGATTATTTTACCAGGCTCACAATCCAAACCTATACACTTTGATTTTACTGGGATCACCAGAGAAACCCAAACTCCCTTTGGTTTTAAATGGGATCACCAAAGAAAACCCTAACACTTGATTTTATACCGGGATCACCCAGAACCCAACTTAGGTTTTCACAAGGCTTACCTAAAAACCTTTAACCCTTTCTTAAGACATAGCCCCTTACTGTTCTTGAGAGAAAACAATGATAAAGAGAAGATAAACAATCAACCACAACAAACCGAGTTTGTTTAAGTGTTGCTGATGTAGATCAAGTCGAAGCCTAGCTTTGAATGCTCTTTAATGCTCTTCAAGCTGCTTCTATGCTTCTTCAATCTGCTTCTATGCTTCTTCAATGAGTGGATTCAATGATGGAGTAGAGTTGGTGTAGCTTTGAATCCTAACTTGAAAGCTCTTGAAGTAAGGTAGGTGAAAGACTTGAAGGCTCTTCAATATCTCAAGTTAAATTGATAATAATGCTCTCATTATTGTTTAATCCTTCAAAAATAATCCTTTTTATAGTATTCCATGAGATATGACCATTGTAGGGCCTAGAGATTCATGAAAGAGCTGTTGGAGATGAAATGGGATTCAAAAATAACTTTCAGCAACTAGCCGTTGGAGTGCAGAAAATGGCTATTCGAGTCAGCTCGAGGTCCACGAGTCGGCTCGAAGTCTTAGACAACCCAAAACAAATTTTTGTAGGAGTCGGCTGTTCAGATAGGAGTCGGCTCTTGCCTTCAATCACTTCAAAATGATAAATACCTAGAGTCGGCTCCTCAGGCTGGAGTCGGCTCTAGTTCTCAGTTCACCAAAAACCCTAACTCTAGACGAGTCGGCTCTTGGGACAGGAGTTGGCTCGAGTTCTCAGCCTTCAAAAATATGTATTTCTTCATGAGTCGGCTCTTGGGACAGGAGCCGGCTCTTGATACTGAAACTCTAAGTTTTTCTCCATGCCGTGCCACAATGAGTCGGCTCTCGATCCATGGGTCAGCTCTTGCTAAGTCTTCAATTGATGCTTCGAGCTTCACCAAAACTCTTCAACACTTGAATCAAATAAGAACTAATCTACATACTCTTAATTTTATAATTTTCAGCTCATTTTACAAGATTATAAAATTGACAAAACTAGGGCTTTTACAAGTTCAAGTTCATAACATTACATACATAATTAAATTACCTTCCAATCAATTTGAAAACCATTTTAAACTAAAGGTAACCAATTTCCTGCAAAAACTTCTTAAGTAATTTGAAAGAATTAGTATCAAATACATGCTCTAATATTTTGTGATCATCAAAATTATTCCAGGGGTCAACAATCTTTCCCTTTTTGATGATGACAAAACACCGGGCATAAACAGAACTTAAAATACTTTACAATTACTGTATATTCGTATTTATCAAATGACATTGATCATAGTATGTATCACACAGATTGAGTATCAAGATATTAACACAGTGTGTCACAATGTATCATACATATCAAGTATATAAAACTGAAAAACATTAATACAAAGTATCATATGTATCGATACACTGTATTATCTATATCATATGAGCAATAAGTATCGAAACAACATATATTATAACCTGAGTATTGCGTATCGAAACTAACAAGTAATTGAAATAAATTTCAAATGAAATTGATAAAGGCTCCCCCTTACTATTGTAATAGCATTTCTTTTTAGTTTCATCAAATTTTCATATAAACTTGTTATTCAACATTCATATTAGCCTTTTCATGCACATTCTCTGTTCTCCCCCTTTTTGTCATCAACAAAAGGTGTAGAAGATAACATACATTTACAACAAGTCATATATAATAAGAGTATCATAAGAAGTCATGTAGCATAAAAGGTGATATATATATAAGAAAAGTGAGTACAAAAGTGATACATTACAAATGTGCCTCGGCACAAGAAAATAGTATCACAACATCAAAATATAACAACCATAGAGTCCTAAAACATCAAGATAAGAGCCTAAAAACATCAAAAAGAAGGGCTAGGATCATTACTAAGGTCTTCCTCACTAGAGGAAGAACCGACCTCTAAGATTCCAGGACTAGGTTTAAACTTAGAAAATCTGGGTCTAAGATCCCTAATTCTACTCCTAGTAGGAGTGGTAGTCCTAGAAACTTTAGTTTTGGCTCTGGCTCTAAGTTTGGACTCTGAAGAAGTGATAATGGGAGTAGGTCTGACAGTCGGAGGATCAAAGGACAACACCAAAGTGTTGGTAGTAGATAATATCTCAGTAGCTGGAGTCTATCCAACATCCGATCCTGGAACCTCAATACCAGCATTGGCCTCTGCAGGAGTGTCCTCCTCTGAGTCATCTGAGTGTGCAACTGGAATACCTGAAGCCTTCCGAGTCCAATGACCATCTACTTTTATAAACCCCATCCGAGTAAGGGATTTCTGACTATATCTGTCAATGTGCAGAAGTAGCTAGTTGTCCTCACCTGTCAAGTCTACCCGGGCATCCTAAAATAGAAGTGTGAAGACCATCCCATACAGTAGACAAGCACGTGTCCTGCGAACTGCCTCTCTCATCTGAGAAAGCATGATAAATGGTAGATTGAGGGCCTCCCCCTCAATCAGACATCTCATAAAACAAGGTCACGCTCGCTGACCCAATCAAATCGCCCTGTCCGGGGCAAGAAAATGCGATTGATAATGTTGTGCAAAAGGCTCATTTCCAATGATAGCTGATTTGCACTAACATTTGATCTTCCCATTTTTAGTCTTAGGATCTTCTGCTTTTCCTTCAGAACTAAGTAGCATTCACCTGCTTTTGGAATGTGGATGATGTTTGACAGTTTTTGCTCACTAATCTCAATGTGCCTTCCCTTCACAGTCCTTTCGATATGGAATGCACCTAATGACATGCTTTCAAAAAATTGTCTGACCAAATTGGGATAGGTGGGTACATTCAACAGACAGAAATTTTTCCACCCCGTTTATCTAACCGATCCCCAATGTGTAACTGTTCTTGCTCCAAGAAATCAAAATTGATGCACCTACCAGGAGTTACCTGACGATTGCCTATTAGAATCACTTGCTTGGGTGCCTGTGGCTCTTCTTCTTGCTCAATGTGCTGTTCTTCTTCCGAATTGGAGGTGTCCAAGCACCGTTTCGTTCTCCTTTCCTCCACAACAGTCCAAACAACCCGCCGGGGTTTCTTAGCTATGGCTCTACGAGGTGCCATCTAGCTAGGATTAAGGATTTGGAGAGCTTGGAGAGTGTTCTAAGAAGTTTTTCTAAGATGGGAAGAGGAGTCGGCTAAGTGGAATAGAGCAAAATGGAAAGATACAATGAAAACAAAATAATGAAACCTTATTTAAAAACTTTTGGCCCGACTCTCGAGTCGGCTCACCGAACAGTCTGATGACTCGAGTCGGCTCGAGCCAAAAATCAGCCAAAAAATCAAAAAAAAGTCAATAGCACTAGTGTTATCACATTTAATTGGAATTTTAGATTGGACAACACCATAATTTTCTAGTTATTGTTTGATCCACAACACTTGAGCACAACAGCTTCCAACAGCTATATATTCTGCCTCAGCAATAGATAGTGCTATGGAGTTTTGTTTGCGACAGTGCCATGAAATCAAGTTAACACCTAGAAATTGACAGGTGCCACTTGTGCTCTTTTTATCAATTTTACAGCCTCCATAATCAGCATCAGAATAACTAATTAATTTCAAAGATGTGTGCTTAGAATACCATAAACCAATATTGCATGTGCCTTTCATATATTTAATGATTCTTTTAACAGCTATGATGTGTGACTCTTTTGGATTAGATTGAAATCGTGCACACATACAAATACTAAACAAAATGTCAGGTCTATTGGCTATCAAATAAAGTAAAGAACCGATCATACCTCGGTACAGCTTTTGATCAACATTTGTGCCATTCTCATCTTTATCAAGTCTACATGCAGGACTCATGGGTGTTCCAATTTTTTTGCTTGATTCCATGCCAATTTTTTTGATAATCTCCTTAATATATTTGGCCTGGTTAATCAGGATACCTTCTTTAGATTATTTGATGTGAAGTCCAAGAAAGTAACTCAGCTCACCCATCAAGCTCATTTTAAATTCTCCTTGTATTAGCTTAGCAAAATATTGACACAAAGATTCATCAGTAGATCTAAAAATAATATCATCAACATATATTTTAACAACTAAAATATCATTATTCTTTCTTTGAATAAATAGTGTAGTGTCAACACTACCTCTTACAAAATTATTTACAATTAAAAACTTATTTAGTCTGACATACCAAGCTCTAGGTGCCTGTTTTAGACTATACAAGGCTTTATTCAATTTGAAAACATGATTCGGAAAAGTGTGATCAATAAAACCCGGTGGTTGCTCAACAAAAACTTCTTCAGATAGAAAACCATTAAAAAATGCACTCTTTACATCCATTTGAAATAATTTAAAATTCATAAAGCATGCATAGGCTAATAATAATCTAATGGGTGCTAATCTAGCTACTGGTGCATAGGTTTCATCAAAATTTATTCCCTCTTCTTGATTATATCCTTGTGCTAGCAGTCTAGCCTTATTTCTAATTACATTTCCATCTTCATCTAGTTTATTTCTATAAACCCACTTAGTACCTATAACAGGATAGTCATTTGGTATTTCTACTAGGATCCAAACATTATTTCTCCTAAATCGGTTTAATTCATCATGCATTGCTAACATTCAATTAGGATTAGTTTCAGGTTCTTCTATACTGTGTGGTTCTACATGAGAAACAAAAACAATTAGGTCATGTGTATCTCAATGTGTGGCTCTAATTTTAACACCTTGAGATGGGTCTCCTATAATTAATTCTTTAGGATGTGATTGTACATACCTCCATTCTTTGGGTATATCATCATGATTTTTGCTTACCTCTTCTTCATGTGGTTCACTTGATTATTTTTCTTTGAGAGTAAAATGTTTTAGTCCATGTTCTAGAGTACCTATATCATCATCAGCAAAATCTTCCTTTCTAGAAGATGTAATGTCAGATTCATTGAAAACAACATATACAGATTCTTCAACAGTCAAAGTTCTTCTATTGAAAACATGATAGGCTTTACTATTTAACGAATATCCAAGAAAAATAGCCTCATCGAATTTTGCATCGAATTTACCAAGATTATCCTTTCCATTGTTAAGAACAAAATATTTACATCTGAAAACATGAAAATACTTAATATTAGATGTTCTATTGTTCCAAAGTTCATAGGGGATTTTTCTGATAATGGGTCCAATCAAAACTCTATTCAAAATATAGCATGCAGTATTTACAGCTTCTGTCCAAAAGTATTTTGGAAGATTTTCTTCATAAAGTATTGTTCTGGATATCTCTTCCAAAGTACGATTCTTTTTTTCTACAACACCATTTTGCTGTGGTGTTATAGGTGTAGAGAAGTTATGATTAATACCGTGCTTTGTGCAAAAGTGATCAAAATATTGATTTTTAAACTCGGTGCCATGATCATTACGAATTGAAATAACAGACATATTTTTTAAATTTGTAACTCTTTTATAAAATTTTTTGAATACTTTGAAAGTTTCATCTTTATGTGCAATAAACAAAACCCATGTGTATCTTGAAAAATCATCTGTAATCACAAGGCTATATTTCATACCACCTAGGCTTGTAGTCCTAGTAGGTCCAAATAAGTCCATGTGAAGTAGCTCTAAGGGTTTAGTAGTAGAAATAATATTTTTGGATTTAAAACTTTCCCTCACTTGCTTTCCTAACTGACAAGCATCATAAACATAATCAAAATTAACTTTAAATTTTGGCAAACCATTGACTAAATCCTTTGAAATAAGTTTAGCTATAGTGTCCATACTAGCATGTCCAAGTCGCCTATGCCATAGTAAACTTGATTCCTTACTCTTGTCATTCATTGCTACAAGACTTGTGTTGCTTGATATATCTAGATCATTAAGATCTACTACATAAATGTTACCAAGTTTATGTCCAATGAATTTAGTACTAGAGTCAAGTGGATCAACTACTATACACATGATGACTTGAAGAAAATATTAAAACCAATATCACATAGCTGACTAATACTCAAAAGATGATGCTTTAACTTTTCTACAAGTAACACATTTTCAATAAATGTAGGAGTAATTTTGATTTTACCGATACCGATTATCCTTCCTTTTCCATTATCACCAAATGTTACCATTCCACAATCTTTTTGTTCTAGGGTGAAGAATTGATCAGCATCACTCGTCATGTGTCTTGAACAGCTGCTATCCAGATACCATCTTTTCTTTATATTTGTGGCTGCAAGACATCCCTGCAAGACAATCATTTAATAAATTTAGGTACCCAAGCTTTCTTGGATCCTTGCAAGTTAGTGGAAATGATTCCTTTTGAAACCAAAACTTTCTTAATTTTTTTTTTGTCATTATGTTTCAAATGACACTCAAATGCCTTATGACCAATGTTATTGCAAGCATAACATATAATTTTTGACTTTGAATAATAAGCATGAGATGATGCAAATTTAGGTCTAACTTATTTTGAAGTAGTAAACTTAGGAGCATATGAAGTAGATACAGAAAATATGTTTGAAATTGAACCTTTGTAACAAATTCCAAATTTATTATTTGTCTCTCTTTGATCTTTCAAAATTAATTCAAGCTTGTTGGAACTTAGGGTTAGTTTTTTAACCAAAGGCTTGAGCTTTTGAACTTCATTCTTTAAATCATCATTTTTATTTTTCAAACCTTTGTTTTTCTCAAGGAGCTCTTCTTTTTCAAATTGAGTAGTCTTGAGTCTTTCACAAATAAGGTTTAATTTTCTTTGCAAAATTTTATTTCTTTCACCAAATTCATTTTTGTCCTTTTCAAATGAATCACACTGATTTTTCAAAGCTTTTATTTTCAAACCAGCTTTCTTGAGTTCTATTAATAATTTACAAAATGCATTATACAATTCATCATATGTAAATTCTAAGTTAGGTTCAGAAGTAGTTACCTCGTCCTCCAAACCCATAAGACAAATTTGTGTAGTCTTTGTTGATTTTTCATCCTCTTCAGTGGAAGTAGAATCATCGCTGTCACTCCATGCTGCAAGCATCGCCTTTTTCTTCCTTTTTATGATAATCTTTTTTTTTGCTTTAGGACAGTCAGGACGAATGTGTCCCGGCTTCTTGCATCCATAATAGATTGGTACTTGATCTTTATCTTTATCCTTCTCTTTTTCTTTATCTCTTTCTCTTTCTTTCCCAAAATCTCCTTTTCTAAATTGCTTTCTCCATCTATTTGTTTTTCTTTTACCCATAAACCTTTTGAATCTTCTCATTACCAGGGCTATTTCATTATTCTCTAGATCATCATCATCTGATGAGTTTGAATCTTCATTCTTGTCCTCTTCTATAGCTTTAAATGCAATAGCTTTCTTTCTTTTCGTATCTTTCTCGGTCCTTTATTGCATAGCTAATTCATGCGTGATCAGTGATCCAAGCAATTCATACAGTGGTAGAGTGTTTAGGTCCTTCGCTTCTTGAATAGCTATCACCTTAGCTTCCTATTTATCTGGCAAGGATCTTAAAACTTTTTGAACAAGATCAGCATTAGTATAAGTTCTACCAAGACTTTTGAGACCATTTATAATATCAGTAAAGCAAATGTACATAGTAGATATAGTCTTACTAGGATCCATCTTAAATAACTCATAATTATGCACAAGAAGACTTATTTTTGATGTTTTGACTTGTGATATGCCTTCATGTGTAATTTCTAGCTTGTCCCAAATTTTTTTAGCAGAATTACAAGTTGAAATTCTGTTAAACTCATTTGGATCCAAAGCACAATACAATAAATTCATCGCTTTGGCATTCAGCTCAGCTAATTTCATATCATTTTCGTCCCGTTCCTCTTCAGGTTTGGGAATCTCTACATCATTTACTCTAATAGTGGGTGTGTGAGATCCTTTCAAGATAATTTTCCATAAATGAAAATCTATGGCTTGAATGTATATTTTCATTCTTGCCTTCCAATATGTATAATTGGTTCCGGTGAAAAGTGGAGGTGTATTTTTGGATTGACCATCGGCCAATGAAGTGCTCATGGGATGTGCCATATATCTTTACTCTAAGTAAATTTCAGAGACTCCGCTCTGATAGCACTTGTTGCCCAGGTGGCTTTCCAAGAGGGGATGAATTGGGAATAAAAAACTTTTCATAATTATGTGCACTTTGAAATTTTTTTAGTGTTGTGGTGTAATATGCAATGCAAAAGTAATTAAGTAAAAGCAACAAAACAACAAGAACACAATCACAAACATAAAAGATTTAGAGTGGTTCGGAGCAACCGGCTCCTACATCCACTATCCAAGCACCACTTGGGATTTTCACTATATCCCCCTACCGGAATACAGTCAGATTGCTTTACCGGGCTCACAATCCAAACCTATATACTTTGGTTTTACCGGGATCACCAAAGAAACCCAAACTCCCTTTGGTTTTAAATAGGATCATCAAAGAAAACCCTAACACTTGGTTTTATACCGGGATCACCAAGAACCCAACTTAGGTTTTTACAAGGCTCACCTAAAAACCTTCAACCCTCTCTTAAGACATAGCTCCTAGCTGTTCTTGAGAGAAAACAATGATAAAGAGAAGATAAACAAGCAACTACAATAAACCGAGTTTGTTTAAGTGTTGCCGATGTAGATCAAGATGAAGCCTAGCTTTGAATGCTCTTTAATGCTCTTCAAGCTGCTTCTATGCTTCTTCAATGAGTGGATTCAATGACGGAGTAGAGTTGGTGTAGCTTTGAATCTTAACTTGAAAGCTCTTGAAGTAAGATAGGTGAAAGACTTGAAGGCTCTTCAATATCTTAAGTTAAATTGATAATAATGCTCTCATTATTGTTTAATCCTTCAAAACAATCCCTTTTATAGTTTTTCATGAGATATGGATGTTGTAGGGCCTAGAGATTCATAAAAGACCTGTTGGAGATGAAATGGAATTCAAAAATCACTTTCAGCAACTAGCTGTTGGAGTGCAGAAAATGGCTATTCAAGTCGGCTCGAGGTCCACGAGTCGGCTCGAAGTCTCAGACAGCCCAAAACAAATTTCTGTAGGAGTCGGCTCTTTAGACAAGAGTCGGCTCTTGCCTTCAATCACTTCAAAATGATAAATACCTAGAGTCGGCTCTTCAGGCTGGAGTCGGCTCTATTTCTCGGTTCACCAAAAACCCTAACTCTGGACGAGTCGGCTCTTGGGGCAGGAGTCGGCTCGAGTTCTCAACCTTCAAAAATATGTATTTCTTCATGAGTCGGCTCTTGATACTGAAACTCTGAATTTTTCTCCGTGCCGTGCCACAATGAGTCAGCTCTCGATCCATGAGTCAGCTCTTGCCAAGTCTTCAATTGATGCTTCAAGCTTCATCAAAACTCTTCAACACTTGAATCAAATAAGAGTTAATCTATATACTCTTAATTTTACAATTTTCAGCCCATTTTATAAGATTACAAAATTGACAAAACTAGGGCTTTTACAAGTTCAAGTTCATAACATTACATACATAATTGAATTACCTTCCAATCAATTTGAAAACCATTTTAAATTAAAGGTAACCAATTCCTTGCAAAAACTTCTCAAGTAATTTGAAAGAATTAGTATCAAATACATGCTCCAATATTTTATGGTCATCAAAATCATTCCAGGGGTCAACATACCCTAAAAGGGAAGTGATCTGTATGCCAATTTTAACGGATCAATCACCGTCCTCGTGATATTCCAATAATCGGGAGCTTTTAGGAGTTAATCTATAAAGACACATGCCTCAGATTCTCAACTCTTGAGAATATGTCATTGTCCATTAATTCCATGGACGATTCATAGACACATCAATATGAATGAAAATATTGCCCTTTTATTAATAAAGGAAATCAAGTACAAAGTTCATGCCCTAAAAATAAAAAAATGTGTCAAGCCAACTCGGCTTTCAGGGCATATATCTAACAGCTAACACTCGTATTGTATAAGCTTGATAAGATAGAAGGAACTTCAACTTTAGGACCTCGACATTGAGAAATTTGTTGTAGTGCCCCAAATCTTCATCTAAATGGATTTTATTAAAGTTGGATTTGATCTAGGCTCTATCCCAAGAAAACCTAATGCCTAAAGGCTAATTAAAAGAAAAGAAGAAAAATCTATTTTTTCATCCATAGATAGAAGAAGGGATACCCTCTACAAGTTTACAATATTGCCTGTGGGCAAAGTAGTACGAGTCCTTATCATAAGGGTGGGATTTTAGTATGAAGATGGCTTAGAACAAAGAATACCTTGTCTCTATTCCTACCAAATGATAGATAAGGATAAAAGTAATAGTCAACTTGAAACCATTCTGGAAAAACTGGGTCAGAGTGATCTTACAGTAATCCATTACATTCCTAATAAAAGGATGAAGCAGAAACTGAACCCTACTGTCACATGCATTCTCATAGAAGGAAATGCACCCATGTAGAGGAGATAGACTAGTTCATCAGGACTAGGAACGATCATTCTAAAGTCATCAAGGACAAAGTACTCATCCTTGAGCTTCCTAAGGTCTTCTCCTTAATGTTGGACTTCCCTTATTAGGACCTAGAGAGGCCCTCCTATGGGGTCTTGCAATAACAATAGGAGGAGCCAGGTGCCCCATGTCAATTGGGTTTGGGTCCGCTATAGTCTCGATGGAACCTACTCTCGAACTCCTCACTTTCTTTTTGGCTTTCTTAACCCTAGAGGCCATGGCTATAGAGCCAAAAATCATAGAAAGATGAAAGAAATAAGGTCTCTTACTAAGGGAAGTGGGATTCTAAGTCTCCTAGAGAAAATAAGCAAAACATCGGAGAAGAGTTGCCTGCTAGCTCTCCTGGAGACGTAAGGAAAAGAACAAAAAGGCAAAAAGATTCCTATTGGAAGATGGAACCAATGATGGATATCTGAAACATGTCAATAAAAACATTAATTTGCATAATAATTTATATTATTCATTAAGAATTGATGTTTTTATTTATTTTTTATAGAAAAGATGATCATCAATATAAAGAGCATGATTTACAATTTAAAATAACTCAAATTGGAAGTAAATCATACTCCAAATGGATCATGAATGAAGATCCAAAGGAGGCTCAAACCCAGGCTCAAATCTAGCTCAATTTAGATCCAAAATCAAGGCCACACATAATTTTTAAAGCCACCGGTCCACCATGGGCCGGCTGGTGCATGAGGAATTTGGCATGATGCATAGGAATAGTGAACTGCGGTCTTTATCATGGTGCACCATTTTTCGCTGGGTGGAGGCTCCTTGTTGCTGTTGGCTGGTTAAGCAGGCTATTCACATTGGATCAATGGTGAAGAAAGCTCCTTACCATATACTCCAGTGAAGGCCCACTTCAAGAGTGCTATTAGGAAGTTTCCGAGCTCCTAGCACTCAATCCAATGGATGGGATACATAATCGATCTAAAGAAATGGTTTCATGCTTATTTCCGCATGATCGTTTGCAGACATGGCTTTTGGGCAAAGATCCAATTACTGGGAAGAAAAGCTGATTGGAAGAAGGATTGAAACCATGATTTGGGCCATGTTTTATGCACGATCCAATGATGCAAAATCACCTACTTCGTGATCCAATGGCCTGCTTTAATTCCAACTTGATATTGGACATGATAAGTACGATGTGGTGGATTTGGGGTGCGGATGGGCTTGATCTGGGCATTTTGATGAAGATCAAATAGTTGGAATATTTCCAGCGATTCAAGGACTAATTGGACATGGATTGAAGGCCAATTTGGACTGGAATTTAGCCCGTTACCTTCTCTATTTAAAGGGCAACCATCGGGGAAGCAGAGTAGCAGGGAGGTAGCAAGCAATATTTTATTTTAATTTTATTTTATCATGTAATGAGCTTCAAGGGGAGGGAGGTCGGTGGCCATTCTTCTTCCTCATCTTCTTATCATTGAACATGAAGCTTGTGGACACCGTGCATGGTTCTTTAATATTTTATATTTTAGTTTATTATTTTCATATAATTAGATCTTGATATAATGATCCTTTTCTTTATGAATAAAATCCTTTCTTTATTATTTTAAGCATTCTGCTTCATATTTAAACTATAATTTAGATTTTTGAATAGTCTATGACTACGTAAAGATGATCCATGATCTAAGAATACTATTCATGCTCAACAAGATACATTATGAATAAAATTTAGATTATAAGATTTTTAATTATTTCTATGATTTGAATCTTTGAATAGCCTATAATTATGTAAGGATAGATTTGTATCCAGTAAAAAAGGCTATGATTGGATTTAAGACTTTGAATGCTTATAGATACGTAGCGGCATATTCATACCTAGTAGGATAGGTTATACTCAGGTTATCGATCATAGCTTTAGTAATTTCATAATAAAGAACTACATTATATTTTATTGAAGACCAAATCGAAATCCTTGGACATATATTATTAAATTTCTTGCTTGCTAAATTAATTATAATTCTTATTGTTTTGATTTTTAATTTTAGTCATAATCTAACTCTTCTAATTTTAACTTCTATAATTTAATTAGAGCTCTAACTAAAAATCATAATCAAAAGTGAGCATAATCCCAATTGATCTTTGTGGATACGATCTTAGCTTACCCTAGCTATAGAGCTTACGTTGGTTATTATTTTTGACTGCCAATGATAACGATCAAATTATGGCACCATTATCAGGATCATTGGCATGGCTAGTTCATAAAAAAATTAAAAAATTAAAAATTTAAATTTAATTTAAAATATTTAATTAAAAATTTATCATAATTTATTAGAATTTTTTAAAGACTTCAAATATCAAACTAACTTGTTTGGACATATATTTTTTTATTGCATTGTATCTATATAAACTATCTAAAGGGCACTAAACTCTAATCAACATAAGGTTGGGATTTCATCACCCTTCCTTGACCCATAAACCTCCACTCTATATATTGCATTGACCTAAGCCTTTGATTAAAATTAGGATGTCGACGTCTAGGATTTTTTGAGCTTATTAGGACAAGACAACTAGAAGAGTTAGACTGAGTGAGGATTAGCTGGTTGACTAATATCTAAGAAAGCGGTTCAAAGATGATGTAGCACTTAAAGAAGGTAGTTCTTTAATTGATTTCATTTGCTGATTGGCCAATTTATTTGGTATCTAAGGAAAGTAATAGAAGGAACCCCACCAACCTTACCTTTATATGGCTAGTTGGCTAGTTAGTTTCTGACATGAAGGGCTCCAAGGTGGTTTTGGTAGTTTGGAGCTGTCAAGATATAGGTTAACCCAAAAATAAAAAGTCTATTGTATGCTAACTTGTTCGTGGATAATATTAAACCTTAACTAATTCTTTTCTATCTCTTTTAATTCTAGGACTCCTTAGGCTCTAATCTTTAAAAACTCTTCTCTCTTTCTTCTTTCTTCTTTTTTTCCTCTCTTCTTTTAAATAATATATATATTAGAAGTTGATTGCTTTGATTTAGGATCCTTGATTGCATACTCAAATAATCAAAACAATATGATAAAATAGAGTAGTGCTAGGAACATAGATCTCGATAGTAGATTAGATAAGTTGTCCCATAAATTAGATAATTTGTTCCACAAAGTAGATCACCTACTAGCTCTCAGACACTCTTCTTCCCTACCCTTTCTTCTTGCATAACAAATTTGCTCTATATATTTGAGCCCCACTCACTTTATGAGTGAATGCCTATTCGCATATCAATTTTCTAAGTATATATTGCAAATACCTCCATTCATAAATACACCCTATTATGATTAGTCCTATCCACAATATCAACCTTCTACTTTTTATAGCCCATCATGTGAAGAGAAGGTTCTGCAAGCATTAGACAAGATAGAATACTTTCAAGCCTCTACACAAACCCTAACTGAACTAGAAAGCCAAATCAATCAAACCAATATTTGCATTCGATAGGGAGGAAGAAGGAGAGCTACCTAGTCAGCTCAAGAATGATCAAGAGGGACAATACTGAGCTCAAAATTTTAATGATCCTCTAATTTTTTATAAATAAACAACTATAACTCACGAGAATGAATTAGTCATAGAGCATCCCTGCACAACCATAAAGATAAATATAAATAATTTGACTAAGGTAGAATTATATAAAGAGAAATCAAATTAGTGGGATGAACCACTTTCATCATTACCTTACTTACCTATGGTCTCATTTCTAAATATCCTAGATTCATCCATACCTTTTAATGAAAAGGGAGGACAAATAAATGTGATGATGGAATAATTGAAACTTCCCACGTATCACCAATTAATATTACAATAATGGAAGCTACACCTACAATTCGCTCCTAGAATTTGTTAGATCCATGTTTGGCTTATTTTGTGATGGACAATTTTAATATAGATGGGTATATTACAGAAGTGAATGACATAGTAGAATGTCCTACATTAAAACTATCCTATTATTGATTGAAAAAACATGAATCATCACCTAACCCCCCAATAACTCTATTGTTAGATTCACTACCTAACCCAAAACTGAAGTTACTTCTGATGCACCCACTAAAACCTTATCGATGATCTATAACCAAGAAGCTCAACTAGGAGCTATTGTTAAAGCATATAAAGAAGCTATTGGTGGGATACCTCTGAAATAAGGGATCACAATTTTAAGAATTTGACTAATTTTTCTGTTTTTGGCATTGCTTTCGAGGACTGCCTTCAAAATATATCTGCAACACAAAAATAATATATGAAGGTAGATTTCATGTTAATTTGGAAAATGTGACAAGCCATAGATAGAGAAGGGATGTTGTCAAGATATATTCTACTTAAGACTAAGATTAGGATAGATCAAGCCATAGTTGTTGAATTTATAAACTACCACCCTGAATCTTGGCTCAATAAATATAAACCCTTCCTGGTCATCATAAAATTATAATAATATTTTTAAATCCTAGTTTAGAATGCCTGCCCAGTACACTCTATTGATCGAGGCTAATCATTGTAGAATTTTTATGAACATTTTTCTGCTATGATGATAAAGTCTCCTGATTGGCCCTATTTTTTGAAACTTTAGGGGATATACCTAAATTTGTTATCAATGAGACTCTCTCATTGTGTCTAGTTGAAGACATTAAACTTAGTGCTTGTTGGGAGACAACCCAATGTCCTTGTTTCTTACTTTCTTTTCTTTTTATTTTTTTAGGTCTTATGAATAAAGCTACTCCACTTAAAGATTTGGAATGATATTTGCAAGCCACCTACATCCCAGATCATTTTCAACTCTAAGGCAGCCTAACCCCAGGTGACATCTTTCTTTTCCACCTTCTTAATTTATTTTCCTTTCTCCATTGAAGACAAAGTCAAATAAGTTAAGAGAAGAATAAATAAAATTTAAAATTTGAAGTCCTTGAATAAGTGAATATTTAATGTTTAGGTACCCAATTATGCTTGAGAATCAAGCTAAACTAAGTAATTTTTTTAAAAATAAATTGATGCTTAGATTAGAGAGTTTGTGAGATATTGAGGATTCAAGTATTAAAATAACTCAATAGAGAGTTAAGTCTAGAACATAAATATTTTTCTTTGAGTACTTCTAAGTCCTCCTACTAGCATCAAAGAAAAGTTTACCTCTTTTGGGCTAAAGTAGGGTAACTATATATTTCTTCATTAAAAAATAAAAATAAAATAGTTTCCAAGTACTTCCCACTAAGTAACTGGACTTCGTTACCTAAGCAAGCATTAAAGTTCACATCAAAAGGTGAAAAGGGCAAAGAAGCTCATTATACGACTAGTCCTAACTCGTAGCCTATTTGACTCGAGTAAGTAAGCCAAGGGGTAATCTATACCTAGTACCCTAAAATCATCTAATTTGGGAGTCATTGGCTGAAAACTCACTATATGGATCAAACAATAAGCTTAAAGGGTTAAGACACTCAATATCTATGTAGCATTAAAAAAAAAGAACTAAATATTGGTCTCCCCGAGTAACCATATCTCTTTACCTAAGTAGGCATTATTGTCATGTCAAAAAGTTGGCAATGTGAACATGCTTCCATACTATATGAAGAATAGAAGTAATAATACTTTAGCCCATGGGAAGGTTAATGATTTGGAGATAAACATAGGGATAATTTAGAAAAAAGGTTTAGAAAATGCTTAATGCTCTTTACTTAATTTTTGTATTAGGTAGGTATTAATACTACAATAACATACTTCACTCTCGCTCTACTAAATATTTTTGATCCTTTAAAGAGAATTGTTGGTAAAACTTGAGCTAAAAAGGTATCTAACTCTAAATTCTTTCTTTACTCAAGGATGAGCAAAGTTCAAGATGCGGGGATGTGATGAGTACCTGAAATATGTCAATAAAAGTATCATTTTACATAGTAATTTATCTTATTATTTAAGAATTGATGTTTTTATTTATCTTTTATAGGAAACATGATTACCGATGCAAAGAGCTTGATTTGCAAGTTAAAATAATTAAAATTTGAAGCAAATCATTTCTAAAGAGACCCTAAATGAAGATCCAAAGGAGGCTCAAATCTAGCCAAATTTGGACACAAAATCAACCAAAATCAAGCCCATACAATTTTTAAAGCGGCCAGTCCACCATGGACCGGCTGCTAGGTGCATCAAGAATTTGGTACAATTCACGAGAATAATGGATTGTGGTCTTTATCATGCTACACCATTTTTCTGCTAGGTGGAGGCTCCTTGTCGTTATCGAGTGGCAGAGCGGGCTACTTTACATTGGACTGACGGTGAAGAAAGATCGTCACCATATACTTTGGTGAAGGTCCACTTCCAGAGTGCTATCAAATAGTTTCCAAGCTCACAACACTTGATACGATGGATGGGACACATTGCTGATTTGAAGAAATCGCTTTAGGCTCATTTCTATGCGATTGTGTGGTGGACATGGCTTCTGGGCAAAGATATAATGATTGGGGGAAAAAGCCAACCAAAAGAAGGATTGAAACCATGGTTTGGGCTGTGTTTTATGCATGATCCAATGATGCAAATCACCTACATCGCAATCCAATAGCTTGCTTTAATTCCAACCTGATCTGGGATGTGATAAAGTACAATGCGATGGATTTAGGGCACTGATGGGCTTGATTTGGGCATTTTGATGAAGTCAAATTGTTGGAATATTTCCATCAATTCGAGGACCAATTAGACATAGATTGAAGGCTAATTTGGAGGATATTTAACTTGTTACCTCCTCTATTTAAAGGGTAAGCAGGGGGAAGCAGAGTACTAGGGAGGTAGCCACCAATATTTTCTTTTTTTTTCCTTTTTTTTTTAATTTTAATTATGTAACGGGCTTCAAGGGGAGAGAGGTGGTAGGCATTCTTCTTCTTCTTCATACTATTGAAGATGAAGCTTGTAGACACCATATGTAGTTAATCTCTAAATCTCTAAGGGAGTAGAGGATGTTCTTTAATATTTTATATTTTAGTTTCTTTTCATATAATTAGATCTTGATATAATGATCCTTTTCTTTATGAATAAAATATTTTATTCATTATTTCAAGTATTATGCTTATGTTTGAGCCATAATTTAGATTCTTGAATAGTCTATGACTACGTAGAGATGAGTCATGATCTAAGAAATGATTCATGCTCAGCAGATAGATTATGCTTAGATCTAGATTATAAGATATTTTAATATTTCTATAATTAAATCCTTGAATAATCTATTATTATGTGGGGCTGATTTGTACCTAGCAAGATATGCTATGATCGGGTTTAAGACTTTGAATAACCTATGGCTATGTAAGAATATATTTGTACCCAATGAGATAGGTCATACTTGAAATATCAATCATAACTTTACTAATTATATAATAAAGAACTAAATATAGTTAGTAAAGATCGAATCAAAATCCTAAGATGCATATCTTATATTATTTTAATTTCTTCTTGTTAAATTAAATAGAATCCTATTTATTTTGATTTTTAGTTTTGATCATAATCTAACACTTTTCTAATTTTAACGTCTATAATTAATTAGAACTCTAACTAAAAATTCTAATCAAAAGTGTATATAACCCCAATTGATCCATGTGGAATGATCCTGATTTATCCTAGCTATAGAGTTTAAGTTGGTTATTTTTTTGATCACTTATGACAGCGATCAACCACTATTTATAATGGTGCTTAATGGTTTAGATTAAATTATCACACTATTGGATGATAGCCATGATACATAATCTCCAGCTCAAGGTATGGGTCACTCTCTTCCTGGCATGTGGCTATCTGTATGGCTGGGAGGTTTGCCCCAAAATGAGGGGTCATTTCATTTCAAAAAATGTTCACTACCAAGCCTAATGATGTTTTTCACAAAAAGTTCATGCCGCACTCAATGCCATATGACGAAATAGCAAATAAAAAGTAATAATTATCTTTTTTCCATCAGATGGCCTACGAAGTTTTTTATTGTGCTTCAGAGTTGAATTTAGTAAATCAATTCAACCTTGGAAGTGGGGGCCATTGTTACATGGTAAATGACCAGTTATAAGCAACTACCAGTATGTAGAAATGTGTTTGGCTAGGAAACAATCACTTTATAAAGACATAGGGTGCCAAATGGTCAAGAGTCAATCACTTATCCGAGGCACAGAGTGTCAGATAGCCTAAAATTGATCACTTATCAAGTCATAGGGTGCTACTAGGAGCCGATCTCTTATCAAGGTACAAGATTCTAAATGGCAAGGAGCCGAATACTTATCCAATGCATAAGGTGCTAGATGGCTAGAAGCCAATCACTTATCTAAGGCACAAAATGTTGGATGGCTAGGATTTGATCACTTATTCAAGGCATAGGATGCCAAATGGTCATGATTCGATCACTATCCAAGGCATAAGATGCCAGGTAGCTAGGAGCGATCACTTATTCAAGGTTTAGGATGCTAGATGGCTAGGAATCGACTATGATCGGGTTTAAGACTTTGAATAACCTATGGCTATGTAAGAATATATTTGTACCCAATGAGATAGGTCATACTTGAAATATCAATCATAACTTTACTAATTATATAATAAAGAACTAAATTATATTTTATAAAGATCGAATCAAAATCCTAAGATGCATATCTTATATTATTTAATTTCTTTCTTGTTAAATTAAATAGAATTCCTATTTTATTTTGATTTTTAGTTTTGATCATAATCTAACACTTTTCTAATTTTAACGTCTATAATTTAATTAGAACTCTAACTAAAAATTCTAATCAAAAGTGTATAAACCCAATTGATCCATGTGGAATGATCCTGATTTATCCTAGCTATAGAGTTTAAGTTGGTTATTATTTTTGATCACTTATGACAGCGATCAACCACTATTATAATGGTGCTTAATGGTTTAGATTAAATTATCACACTATTGGATGATAGCCATGATACATAATCTCTAGCTCAAGGTATGGGTCACTCTCTTCCTGACATGTGGCTATCTTTATTGGCTGGGAGGTTTGCCCCACAAATTGAGGGGTCATTGTCATTTCAAAAAATGTTCACTACCAAGCCTAATGATGTTTTTCACAAAAAGTTCATGCCGCACTCAATGCCATATGACGAAATAGCAATATAAAAAGTAATTAATTATCTTTTTCTCCATCAGATGGCCTACGAAGTTTTTTTATTGTGCTTCAGAGTTGAATTTAGTAAATCAATTCAACCTTGGAAGTGGGGGCCATTGTTACATGGTAAATGACCAGTTATAAGCAACTACCAGTATGTAGAAATGTGTTTGGCTAGGAACCAATCACTTATTAAAGACATAGGGTGCCAAATGGTCAAGAGTCAATCACTTATCCAAGGCACAGAGTGTCAGATAGCCTAAAATTGATCACTTATTAAAGTCATAGGGTGCTACTAGGAGCCGATCTCTTATTCAAGGTACAAGATTCTAAATGGCAAGGAGCCGAATACTTATCCAATGCATAAGGTGCTAGATGGCTAGAAGCCAATCACTTATCTAAGGCACAAAATGTTGGATGGCTAGGATTTGATCACTTATTCAAGGCATAGGATGCCAAATGGTCATGATTCGATCACTTATCCAAGGCATAAGATGCCAGGTAGCTAGGAGCCGATCACTTATTCAAGGTTTAGGATGCTAGATGGCTAGGAATCGATCACTTATTCATGGCATAGGATATCAGGCATCCAATAATCAATCACTTATCTGAAGCATAGGTTGCTCAACTACTCATTAGATATGTACCTACTACTTATTTGAGCTAGGTACAAAGTTACATAACTTTATTTAATATTAAGCATATATCTTAAAGTTGTTAGAGTTATTATGACAAGGTTGGTAAAATGGTTACCAAGAGTTTAACAGATCACTTAACAAACCACTTCACAAATTAACCTCCTAATGCCCTAATCGACTTAAACACTTTCTTAATAGTAAATAGCCTATAAATGGTTATAACCACTAAACTAACTTAACTCTCTATCTTTATAAATAGAGGGTCAAGGAAAACTCTAGGGACTAATTTTTTGAACGTACAATCTATTGACTCCACTAATTGATTTTGATGATAAGCAAAACAGTTAATATAAATTAAGGACTAATGGTTTGCTTTAAGTGTGTCTTTATTGAAAGGATGCTCACAAAATTTGAAAAAGCCCAATTGTGTTGAAGAACAAGTTTGAATGGAATGATTGCACAAAACAAGACTTGGACACTCAAAGAAATGGTTGAATGGATGACTAAGTCAAATGAAACATGTTCCAGCATAAGTTCAGCAATTTCTGTACTTTTTCAAAGATGTGTTGACTCAAGGTGTCAACACATGATATGATGTGTCGACACATGAAGATGAAGTATCGACTCAGGCCGGTACACAGCAATGTTTCAAATAGCATAGATGATGTGTCGACACATGGACCTTATGTGTCGACTCAAGGTGTCAACACATGGATTAACACATCGCCTGAGACTTTCAAGCCATAGAATTTGTAGAAGTTGAAGGAATAGTTGATGTGTCGACACATGGATGCAACGTGTCGACTCAATGTGTTGACTTAACTGAGAATATGTCGACTCAGCTGATTTTTCAGAGAATCTGAATGGAACACTTTGAATTTGTGTCGACTCAAGAAGAACATGTATCGACCTAATGTGTCGACACATGAAGAGGAAGTGTCGACACATGGAGTTCTGACAATAGTAACGGCTAGTTTTTTCAAGCATAGAACTCGTCCAAACGCCCTCCAACGGCTAGTTTTTCAAGTTTAACGGCTAGATTTCAGTTTTGGGGGCTTGGGAAGGTATATAAAGGCTCCAAATCAAATCAAGAATGTATTTATTGAATATCCTTGAAGAGTTTAGAGAGAAAAGAAGAGAGAAGAGTCTTAACTCTTATTCATTCAAGGTCAACCACTCTCAAGCTAAAGGAAGCCTCCAATCCTTCAAAGCCATTAAGAGCATTGTAGATCATTCAATCTTGGACATTCAAAAGGCTTCAACAAGAGCAAAGAAACACTACATCGAGCTACATCGACTTATTTGCTTTATTATTGAAAGCTTATATTGGTTATTTATCTCTCCATCTTATATCTTGTAAAGGTTATGGTTAGCTATTGGAAAACCAAGTGAGGTTATTGGTAAGCCTTGAAAACTAATTAGGTTGGTGGTTAGCCCGCAAAACACTAAGGTTCTTGGTTAGCCCGGAAAATCTAGGGAGGTTTTTGTTTAGCCTTGTGAAAACTAATTAGGTTCTTGGTTAGCCCATAAAACCAAGTGAGGTTGTCACTTATAAGCCTTGTAAAATAAGTCAGGTTTTGATTAGTGAGCCCGAAAAACTAATCGGCTGTAATCGCTTGATTATAGTAGATTCCCAAGGAGATCTTGGGGAGTGGATGTAGGTGCATTGTTGGCACCGAACCACTATAGCTTGTGGTGTTTGTGATTGCTTGTTTCTCCCTCCTTGCTCTTTACTTTATTGCTTATTGCTTTTAATTTCCGCTGCACTACTACTTTAGAGCATTACACTTAAATTTTAGTACCTTGTTGAATTGAATTGCATATCTTGTCTTGTAGAGTTTGCTACTTATATTATCAAGCTTAGCTTTAAATTTTTAGAGACCCAATTTTCCCCCCCTCTTGGGTTGCTCTCTGGGCAACAAGTGGTATCAGAGCCTGTTCTCAGTATATAGGCTTTACCGCCTTGAGTAAAGATCTATGGCAACCCAATTGGTACTAGTGTAGTTGAGGGACAAGCCTCAAATAGACCTCCATTTTTTAATGGAACAAATTATACTTATTGGAAAACCAGGATGAGAATTTATATGCATTTTATAGATTATAATTTGTGGAAAGTAGTTGACAAGGGTCCTCATATTCCTTCGGTGGTGGTTAATGGTATTTCCATCCCAAATTTGAAGAGGATTGGGATGAAAATGATATTAAACAATCCGAGATCAATGCTAAGGCAATGAATCTCTTTTATTATGCATTAGATCCTAGTGAGTTTAATAAGATATCTACATGCATGTCCGTCAAAGAAAATATGGGACATACTTGAAGTTATCCATAAGGGTACCGATCAAATGAAGAACACTAAGATCAATATGTTAGTGCACACATATGAGATATTTCGAATGGAACCAAATGAATCTATCACTGATATGTATACACGTTTTACAATATTGTAAATTCTATAAGAAGTCTTGGTAAAGTCATATCTAATGCTGATCTTGTGAATAAAATTCTTAGGTCACTTCTGACGTCGTGGGATCCAAAGGTGACCGCAATTCAAGAAGCAAAGGATGTGGACAAGCTACCTCTTGAGCAGCTAGTGGGATCGCTCATGACTTATGAGCTCAATCTAAAACAAAAATTTATGGACATGGACAAAAAGAAGAAGGGGATGCTTTCAAGTCTAATATTCAAGAAGAATCCTCGATTGATGAGTCCGAAGATGAAGAAGAGGAAGAAGGTGAAGAAGCCCTCCTTGCTCGTAAATTTAGAAGATTCATGAAGAGGAGGAAGTTTCCCCACAAGAAGAAATTTCAATGATTTCTAGTCCAGATATAAATGGAGTACAATTCATTGAAAAAAGGCATGGAAATATTATCTAGTAGATCTTGATGATCTATCTTTACCTAATGGAGAATGCCTTGTTGCAATGAATTCTACTAAGGAAGAGATAGTTGGTTATGGCATAGAAGGTTAGGGCATGCTAGTATGTACCTTATTTCAAAACTTTGTAAAAAGAATTAGTTAGAGATTTACCTGAAATTAGTTTTGAAAAAGATAAAATTTGCCAAGCATGTCAATTGGAAAACAAGTCTAAACTTCTTTAAACCAAAAGGATTTGTAACTAGTAGTGGACCACTTAAACTACTCCATATGGATCTCTTTGGACCAACTAGAACATCAAGTCTAAGAGGTAAGAGATATGGATTAGTTATTGTGGATGATTTTCGAGATTTACTTCGTTTTCTTTTTAGCACAAAAAGATGAGTTTTTCTGTATTCATAAAGTTTTATAGAAATTTCAAACGAAAAGGTGTTTCATCGTTTGTTTTCGTAGTGATCATGGAACCGAATTTGAAATCAAGATTTCAAAAACTTTTGTAATGAAAAAGGATATAACACAATTTCTCTGCACTTAGGATACCTCAGCAGAATGGGTAGTAGAAAAAAAAATCGTACTTTAGAAGAAATGGCACGCACTATGCTTGTGAAAACGATTTGCCAAGGTATTTTGGGCTGAAGCTATAAATACAGTTGTGTTTTGAATCGAGTTTTGATATGCCCTATTTTAAAGAAAACTCTATATGAGCTTTGGAACCAAAGAAATACTTTGAAATATTTTCGAGTTTTGGTTGTAAATGTTTTATTTTGAACAATGAAAAGATCATTAGGGAAGTTCGATGCCAAGTCTGATGAAGGTATCTTCTTAGGATACTCTACATCAAGCAAGCATACAGAGTATTTAACAAATGAACTTTAGTTGTAGAAGAGTCAATACATATTTTATTTGAAGAATCTACTAACAATCCTTAAGAAAAGAGGATACATCTGATGAATGTGCAGGTGCTAACAAACTTCAGAAGCTGACAGTGGATGATCAAGCTCAATGAAGAAAATCAAGACAAGGATGAGAAAGAAGATGACATTCCAATGCATCAAGATCTACCTAAGGAGTGGAGGTATGCTCATGGACACCCTAAGGAACTAATCTTAGGTGATCCATCTAAAGGGGTAAGAACTCGAGCTTCTATTAGAAATAAATATG
Organism: Areca catechu; assembly: GCA_021397845.1. Classification (NCBI taxonomy): domain Eukaryota; kingdom Viridiplantae; phylum Streptophyta; class Magnoliopsida; order Arecales; family Arecaceae; genus Areca; species Areca catechu. The sequence continues at coordinate 61,871,550 of CM038040.1, read as the reverse complement.
ACTATATTGCTTTTGTATCTCAAGTAGAACCTAAATATTTTGAAGATGCTGAAAAAGACTCTAATTGGATCAATGCTATGCAAGAAGAACTAATACAATTTGACAGAAATAATGTTTGGACACTTATAGAAAGATCATTTAATGTTTCAATTATTGGCACTAAATGGATTTTAGGAATAAATTAGATGAAAATGGTATTGTCCTTAGAAATAAAGCTAGGCTAGTTGCTAAAGACTACAATCAGGAGGAAGTGATTGACTTTGATGAAACCTTTGCTCCTGTTGCTAGACTTGAAGCAATTAGACTATTGTTAGCATTTGTATGCTTTATGAACTTCAAATTATTACAAATGGATGTTAAGAGTGCGTTCTTAAATGGTTTTATAAATAAAAGGTCTTTATTGAACAATCACCTGGTTTTAAAAATCATGCACATCCTGATCATGTTTTCAAACTGCACAAAGCACTTTATGGATTGAAGCAAGTACCTAGAGCATGGTATGAAAGGTTAAGCAAATTTCTTATTGAAAATGAATTTTCTAGAAGAAATGTTGACAAAACACTATTTTGAAAAGGAAAGATAATGATTTATTAGTAGTACAATAAATATATGTTGATGACATCATTTTCGGTGCTACTAATGAAATTCTTTGTCAAGAGTTTGCTAAGCTTATGCATGGTGAGTTCGAGATGAGTATGATGGGTGAACTAAACTTCTTTCTCGGACTCCAGATCAAGCAAACTTCAAATGGTATCTTCATCAACCAAGCTAAGTACACAAGAGCAATTATCAAAAAGTTTGGGATGGAGACTACTAAGCCAATAGGTACACCTATGAGCCCCTCATGTAAACTCGATAAAGATGAAAATGGTAAATTTATATATCAGAAATTATACAGAGGCATGATAGGCTCTTTACTGTATCTGACTGCTAGTAGACCAGATATTATGTTCAGTGTTTGCATGTGTGCTATATATCAGTCTGAACAAAGGAATCACATCTTATGGCTGTTAAGCACTTATTAGATATCTGTCTGGTACTATTAGTATTAGTTTGTGGTATGCTAGAAATTCTTCTGCTGATTTGATTGGATATTCTGATGCAGACTTTGCTGGTTATAGATTAGATAGAAAGAGTACTAGTGGAACTTGCCAATTTCTTGGGGTTAACTTAATCTCATAGTTTAGCAAGAAACAAATTTCAGTTGCACTATCCACAGCTGAGGCTGAGTATATTGCAGCAGGAAGTTGTGCTTAAATCTTGTGGATTAAGCAACAACTTGAAGACTTTGGAATCAAGTTGGCTAGAACTCCTATTAAATGTGATAATACCAGTGCTATTTGCTTGACTAAAAATCCTGTTCAACACTCTAGGAGCAAGCACTTGAAATTAGGCATCACTTTATTAAAGATCATGTTGAAAACAATAATATTTTGCTTGATCTTATATGTACTGAATTTCAAGTAGCTGATATTTTAACTAAACCTCTCTTGGAAGATCGATTCTGTATGATTAGAAGAGAGCTCGGGATCATCAATCCATTTGATTAAATCTTTCCCCTAATTTGACTCAAATTAGATCTATTTAACCTTATTTATGATGAATCGTGATTAATCATTGATGATTTGACTCCAAAAACCTGTTATTTCAATTGATTTTGATCATTATGTGAAATTCCTGATTTTTCAATTTTTAAGTCAATGTGTCGACCTCATGAGTTGACACCAAAATGTGTCGACACATGCATGAGTCGACACATGACCGACAGGAAACTGAGATTTAAGGGATTTTCGAACCGTTTTTCTTCCAAATTTCTTTCTCCTCCGAGCCGACACCTCGATTCCAGGTATCCATACTGTTCATCCTCCCATTTCTTAGTTTTAGCCGTGAATTTCTTGGTTTTGAGACTTTGGTAGCCATTTTTGTAGGAAATCTTCTTAGGTTTTAGCTCCTAAATCCTAGAAACCCTCTTTTTTCACCAAAAACCTTGCCAAATCTTTGATTCTTAACAAAGGGTCCTCGCAAACAAGTTGTTTGCCGACCTCGTCAGTCACAGCATGAAGAAGAGCGGAGAACGAAGGCACGACACGAGTCTAGAGCTCCGGATCCTCTGCACGACCGTTGTTTACTCCTTCTAGCCGGATGAGCTCTAAGACAGTGGTTGGAGGACACCGAGTGGACTTCTCCTTCTTAGACCAGCAGTATTTTAGGATTGGAGATTGGATTAGACATTTTGGTTTGGCCTCTTTTGTTCACTCAGCGAGAGATACTATCCCGGGTTGATGAGAGAGTTCTACGGATCACTTGCCCGGGATCAGATGGTTGGGTTGCATAGGTTAGATGATGGGATATCCCCATTTCATCAGAGATTTTGAGCCGAGTGTGGGATATACCCATGACTGGATCAGTTACTGACAGTCTGATGGATAGAGTTAGTGCCTCTAGTGTATTTTTGAGTCCAATATCTTACCAAAAGGAGCCACTGTTCCAGCATCGAGACTATCTATGGGGATGAGACTGCTACATCATATTATCGCCCGAATTCTTCTGTCGAAGACTGGTCATTTCGACTACGTTGCCGAGCGAGAGTTGCTGGTGATGGTCTCACTGATTCAGTGGATGTCGATTTGTCTTCTTATTTTGATGATTCATCAGATTACTGAGGTGGCGTCTAGTCAGTGGCTCTGCTTGCTGTATGATGTGGGATTGACTGTACTGTTTCGAGAGTATGGAGTCAGCTTCCAGGATGAGCCTTATCGTACTTTGATCCATATCGATGTATATGACGTCAGGTCACTACATTGCATGGGTTATCATTTAGTCCGAGGCCAGTGGACATGGAGGATATCAAGATAGGCTGAGGATAGAGCTAACATTGATGAGGACATAGCAGAGGAGGAGCGGATTCTTTCAGGTGAGGCTGGACCTAGAGAGACTCAACTTGAGATGGCAGCACAGCCAGCTAAGTCTGATCCATCTACATCGGCACAGCCTCAGCCAGCACAGACGGAGACTCCGGCATATCAGACAGTTTAGAGGATAGGTCAGACGGATAGAGATCGATGTTTTCATCATGAGGCAGCGTCTAGATGTTTATTTGCTGATATGAGAGATAGCCACATTAGTCTTAGAGATGGCATTTCGGCTATTCTCTCATCACTATCTAGATCTTCGACGAGTGCTCCTGCTGCAGACACTGTTCTTGCTTCTGTTGATGTACCTGCCCCAGCACCAGCTGATGACCTTGCTGATATCGACACTAGTGTTGAGACTACTGTTGGAGATGGAGATGGAGATACAATGATTGGAGATGTTGATGATGAGGAGACTAACTCAGACCATTTCGACATTGCCGATCTTATGTCAGAGCCAGTTGCGGAGGTGACGGATGACGTGCCTGCGAGCCCAGTGACCCATCTTTCTCACCTGCTCTGATACCTGATCCATCATCTCCTTCCAGATCGGTTGATCACACTCCAGTTCCTATTCCTATTCTTAGTCCTGTTGTTGATTTACCTATTATTGATTCACCTACTATTGATTCTCCTGTCATTCATACACCTATCATTGAGACACCCTCTTTTGACACATCTATTGTAGATACACCAATACCTTCCACAGCTGATACTGTTATTCTTAATACACTTATATCATCAACTGTTACACCTACTTTTGATAGTCCTACCCTTCATACTTCATCAGTCACTCGAGAGCTTGGGGTTTATACACCCGGCTTTCAGCATCTCGATTCAGGCCCTACTTTTGATTGTACTTCTGCTCCAGCTATTGCTAAGATGATTCACCCGATCAGTTCAGTTCTTGCGGAGGACGTAGCTCCTACCTCTACTTCTTAGCCAGAGGTCGGACTTATATTCGTCGTAGAGGATGTGGATGCTGTACTCCTCCTTAGCCGACAGGACCAGACTTTGAGATCTTCGATCACGATGGCCGCGAGCTCAATCTTCTTTTGATACCGGACTGATCGAGATCGGTTCATCTTCTGATGACTCGATGGATGAGGATTAGGATATTGATGTACTTCTAGATAGTTTTATACTTCTAGATAGTTTACATTTATGCTTACATGTACTTTTACCTTTATTATGTACTTGATGATACATATATGAAAAACTTTTTGATTACTCATTTTATATCTTTGATGGATATGAATGCTATATCTGAATTGTTTTAATGAATGTGCTTCCTAAAGAAAATATTTCGAAAATAAATGTATTCCCTTATCTACTTTTTTAATGATAACAAAAAGGGGGAGTAATTCATGATATTATTTAAGTATAAATATGTTTACTTCTCCAAACTAAAGGGGGAGTAACTTTTAATTTTGAAAACCTGAATTTATGAAAGGGGGAGCTTTACTTTTCAAAGTAAATTTGATTCTCAAAACCCCTCTTTCATATTTTTGAAAAGATTCTCATAAATTTTGTTATGAATCATTAATTCACGGGGAGCTTTGTTATTGCTGAGATTTTTATTGTAAGAGTATCATGATACATGTTCTTAATGCATTTAAATAAATATCAAAGTTCTGACAAAGCTCTGATACTCTCTATCTTTGAAACAAGCTTAAATTCTATTACTTATGTTTTGAATGATTATATCTTTAAGTAATGATTGATATACTTAATGCTTTCAATATTGTGCATCTTGTTCAATTCTCTTAAAGCTTTACTTTTAAAGCAATTTATACTTAAGGGTTTTGTCATCATCAAAAAGGGGGAGATTGTTGACTCCACTAATTGATTTTGATGATAAGCAAAATAGTTAAGTATAAATTGAGGACTATGTTTGCTTTAAGTGTGTCTTTATTGAAAGGATGCTCACAAAATTGAAGAAGCCTAATTGTGTTGAAGAACCAAGTTTGAATGGAATATTGCACAAAACAAGACTTGGACACTCAAAGAAATGGTTGAATGGATGACTAAGTCAAATGGAACATGTTCCAGCATAAGTTTAGCAATTTCTGTACTTTTTCAAAGATGTATCGACTCAAGGTGTCGACACATGACATAATGTATTGACACATGAAGATGAAGTGTCAACTCAGGCCGGTACGCAGCAATGTTTCATATGACAGATGAAGTGTCGACACATTGACTTATGTGTCGACTCAAGGTGTCAACACATGGATCAACACCGTTTGAGACTTTCAAGCCATAGAACTTGCAGAAGTTGAAGGAATAGTTGATGTGTCGACACATGGATACAACATGTCGACTCAATGTGTCGACTCAACTAAAAATGTATCGACTCAGCTGATTTTTCCAAAGAATCTGAATGGAACACTTTGAACTTGTGTCAACTTAAGAAGAACATGTGTCGACCTAATGTGTCGACACATGAAGAGGAAGTGTCGATACATGGAGTTCTGACAATAGTAATGGCTAGTTTTTTCTAGCGCAGAACTCGTCCAAATGCCCTCCAACGGCTAGTTTTTCAAGTATAACGGCTAGATTTCAGTTTTGAGGGCTTTGGAAGGTATATAAAGGCTCCAAATCAAATCAAGAATGTATGTATTGAATATCCTTAAATAGTTTAGAGAGAAAAGAAGAGTGAAGAGCCTTAACTCCTATTCATTCAAGGTTCAACCACTCTCAAGCTAAAGGAAGCCTCGAAGCATTCAAAGCCATCAAGAGCATTTAAGATCATTCAATCTTGGGCATTCAAAAAGCTTCAACAAGAGCAAAGAAACACTACATCGAGCTACATCGACTTATTTGCTTTATTATTGAAAGCTTACATTGGTTCTTTATCTCTCCATCTTATATCTTATAAAGGTTATTGGTTAGTCTATTGGAAAACCAAGTGAGATTATTGGTAAGCCTTGAAAACCAATTAGGTTGGTGGTTAGCCCGCAAAACCACTAAGGTTCTTGGTTAGCCTGGAAAACCAAGGGAGATTTTTGGTTAGCCTTGTGAAAATCAATTAGGTTCTTGGTTAGCCCGTAAAACCAAGTGATGTTGTGACTTGTAAGCCTTGTAAAACAAGTCGGGTTTTGATTAGTGAGCCTAGAAAACTAATCGGCTGTAATCATTTGATTATAGTGGATTCCCAAGGGGATCTTGGGGAGTGGATGTAGGTGCATTGTTGGCACCGAACCACTATAACTTGTGGTGTTTGTGATTGCTTGTTCTCTCCCTCCTTGCTCTTTACTTTATTGCTTATTGCTTTTAATTTTCGCTGCACTACTACTTTAGAGCATTGCATTTAAATTTTAGTACCTTGTTGAATTGAATTGCATATCTTGTCTTGTGGAGTTTGCTACTTGTATTATCAAGCTTAGCTTTAAATTTTTTAGAGATCCAATTCACCCCCCTCTTGGATTGCTCTCTGGGCAACACACTCTCTCTCCATTTTCTTCTATTTGTTCTCTCTTAAAGCTAACTTAAGCATCGAAGGGTCATTTATTAAAGAAATCCCACCAATTTCTCTAATGTTGAGGACTTCTGGGTTCCATGACTCTTGGGCACAAATCCATTTTATCATGAAAAAACATGGTGTAGGAATTTTATGGTGAAGAGGCATTCTCTTGTAATGCATTAGGAGTCCTTGTCAAAGTGGGTGTAAGATGCCGTAGAGCAGAAGGACTCCTTTATGAACTAACTCTTTTTGCATTAACACCATGGGTTACCTAACTTTTGGGCATGAGAAGCCCCTAGAAGTCCTTAAATAAGGTGCTAAGATTTGAGGGTTTATCCTAAACTCCTTTTAGTTTGGTCAACTCAAAATAAGTCTTGGTCAAATTAAATCTCAATTTAATTTTATTCAAATTTAATCTCAATAATTTAGTTCAATCAAATCAAATTAATATTATAATAATTACATATAAGTCCTCCTTAAACTTATTAACTATTAGTAAGTTCTCTCTTACAACTTTTGTATTTAAGGATCACTAATTTATAAAAATTATAAATTAGTCTAGTTATCAATCATATTGATAATTAGGTTCTATGATGATTCAAAAATCATAATCCAACCATTCGATCAGTAATAACCACTTACATGTATAATCCCATAGGTTCTATTCTATGTGGTAGTGAGATATATTGTGATCTCTATCCATAATATCATTGAAACTCTTTTCAATAGGTTAGAATAATTTTAACTCATTCCAATAAGAATTATCAACCATTACTATAATTTTGGTGAGTCTCATAATCCACCAGTAATGCCTAACTACATGTAGTGGTAACATAGCAAAATGAAATTAAATAAACCTCTAGGTATAGTTGATGTATGATACAGTCCATCTATTATGAGTCCCAACTAGATAGAGGTTTATTCAACCTCTATCAAGCCCCATCATCTATCATATGTTAAATTTATTCAACCTGAGTTCTTAATATAAAAATAGCTAAAATTCTTTTTGACTAATCACATTGCCTTAGCCAAGGGCCTTTAAACTTTGTCTTATAAATCATATAGGACCAACTCCATTATTTATCAAGGGTAATAGATTCCATGTAGGTACACCTTACTTCTATAATGAACTTACTACAGCCAACATGTATCGCAAGAACTTATATAGTTAGGCAGCAAGTGTATGTATAATCAAACTATAAAAAGTTTATTTTGAATAGTCAAGGCACCTTAAATCAAGCACTAGTAGGGTTGGAACTAGGCTCATGTCGGCCCGATGGGCTTCAGGCCAACCCAAAATCTGGTCAGGATTCAAGCCAGGCTTGAAGTAGATCAGGCCAGGCTTGAGCCTGATTTTTGAGCCCATGTAATTTTCAAGCCAGGCTCGAGCTTCCTTTTGGCCAAGCCTAGATAGTCCAAACCCAACCTAGACACAGGCCCGACCTAGGCTCAAAAGGTTATTAGTTATTACTCATTTCACTTTTTTCTTTCTCTTTCTCCTGTTAAGACAAAACCCTCACTACCACCGGTCTCGAACTCTCCCCATCCAACCTCTCCTCCCCTCTTCTCATCCAACCTCTCTTCCCCTCTCCACCGGGCCACACTCATCCAACCTCTCCTCCTCTCTTCATTGCTTCCTTATCGAGTGGCTTCGCATCGAGGATGATCTCGCATGATCCTTCGAGTTATGGCCTTCTATTCCTCCACCACCCCTCATTGTTGCTGTCACCACCCTCCGCCCCCACCATGGACTCCATCGCTGCTTAGAGCCTCAGCCATCTCGACACTGTTGACCCGAAGATCCATGACCTAATTGAGCATGAGAAGCATCGACAAAGCCATAGCATCGAGCTCATTGCCTCTAAGAACTTCACATCTGCCATCATGGAGGTCCTCAACAGCCCCTTCACTACCTCAATCCCATACATGGGTGTCAATGTCCAGCCCCTCCCTAGCATAGCCAGCAGCCGTTGCCCCCTCCACTGCCGCACCACCTCTGGTACATCTTCGATGGAGGTATCAGTCTTAGTTGTGGCCATTCTCGATTTTTTCCTCATCATGACAATGGTGGTTATGCCGATATGGTGGATGTAGGTCAATTTTCTCCCCACCATGTCTGATCATCCCATCCCTTTCCTAACCTGCAATCTTTTTATTTTTTCATTCCCAGTCATTTCCTATTTGTTTAGGCCTGCACAATTCAAGCCAGCCCAATTAGGCTTGGGACGGGCTCGGGCTCGGGCTTGATTTTTTTAAAAAAATTCAAGCCTAAGCCCAACTCAAAGCTTAAAAATTTTTTCAAGCTAGGCTCAGGTAGGGGTGTGGCCCAGTCCAGCCTAGCTCAGTTCCAGCCCTAAGCACTAGTCATTACTACGACAATGAATAAGTCTCTAACGGCTAGGTAAATATCTAAGTGACTTCTCATATTGATCATGCTTGATATCTTTATTTACTAACAGCCACTTGCACCGTTGCTCTAGTGTTCCCACATTGTAGATTTAAGACTTGTTTACCTTAAAAGGAATACAATATATGCACCAATCTCATCAAATCAATTACTGTTCCTGTAATGATCCATTTATTGGGAGCATTTAAGAATTAATCACCAATGACACATGCCTCAGATTCTCAACTCTTATTAATTCCTTAGATAATTCATGGACATATACACAACATGAATTGAATTAAAAGTCCAATTTCATTAATAATAGAAAAGTCAAATACAAACTATATAGTAGAATAAATATATGTACTGGTTTGATTGGCTGCTAAGGCATACATCTAACAATCTTCCAATTGTACTAAAACCAATTAGCCACCATTATGCACCATGCAAAATGTTCAGAAAACATTCATGGGCCATGCAGTCGCGTGGATTGTGTACATGCACCGTGAACTGGGCTGCATGCCCGTGCATGGTTGGGCTGCATGCCCGTGCATGCTTGGACCATGCACACTATGGGCCATGCATGCCTGCAGGTCATGCCATCCATGTATGCCCCAACCTAGGCTGTGCTTGGGTCTCCTATGGCTAGGTCTGCTATGGTTGGATCTACCATGCACTGGGCTCAAGGTGTAGCCCAACACTTAGGCCTTCAAGTCTCTTCTGCTCCTAATGGATATCAACTCTCTAAAGCGAAATTTGCCTTAGAACTTCTATTTTTATCTTGGGATCATGATAGTAAACTATATTTGATCATCTTGAACCTAATATGTGACCCACTCCCTTGGATGTTACACTACTTAAAGATACCATTTTTTATCATTAGCTGGCTAGAAGTGTAGTCTACGTTACTATGACACCCCCTAATATCACCTATGATGTTCATTTATTTAAATGTTGGCTCCCTACTTTACTCATTTTGTTGTAGTTCTCTGTGTACTATACTATGTTAGTGGTACACTATTTCATGTCTTCATTTTGCAGCACACTCTTCTCTCATGCTACATGCCTACATGGATGCTAGCTAGAGGAGTGATCCCAATGATCGATACCCAAATATTGTTTACTGTTTCTCTCTTGGTAACTCTCTATTTTTTGGTGCAACAAGAAATAGACTGCTACTACTAGATCTAGTATAAATATTGAATGTTTGGCCCTTGTTAATGTTATTTTTGAGCTCCTTTGACTTCAATAGTTGCTAAAAGATATGGGTGTTAGTCACACTTCAACAATTGATGTCCATTGTGAAATCTAGAGTGCTATTCAAATTGCTCACAATGATGTGTTTCGTGAGCACATCCAAATATTGAGAATCGATATGGGGTTAAACCCCCATTGATGGGGATCCAGAACAGGTCCAGGTTCTTTTTCTATTTTTTTTTATTTTCTCAGATTTTTTTTTTTTTTCCTATTCCCGCTATTCACCTATTCCTGCTATTCCATCTTTATCCCGATCTTATTCCTGTTTTATTCCTATATTATTCCATCTTCTCCCGTGAGTTTTAAAAAATCTCCCAAACCCTAGCCTCCACCCCGTTGGCCCCAGATCGGGGCCACCCGATCCCCGGCCATCCGCTGGTGCCCCACCGGACTTGGTTCCCTTCTGTGCATGTCCATGAGTTTGAGTTTGCACGACTTTCGCAATAGTCCAATTTTCAGAGCAGCATGCTTTCCAGCGCAGATCATCAAGCTGACACGCTTCTCAGAGCAGATCAGCACCAATTTTGATGCAGCATGAGTTTTGATGTAATTTATTTTTCTTTTTTAGTTTTCTTGGAGGCTAAGAAACTGAGGGTTTTGGTTTTTCTATATAAAGGCCCCCTCCCCCTATAATGAATAGACTTTGACATAAATTTTGGGTTCTCCATTGGTTCTGGTCTGGGTGAGGCCCGTTTGTCTTCGTTCCCTATTATGTTGATTATGGGTTCGTTGGGGGTTGTGAGAGCCCTACTATGTGGATGATGGGTTCGAGAATCCTAGTTATCCCCTATCCCATCTTCTTATCCCCTCATGTCCTTTGAGAGTTACCCTAGCGACCTCTTTGAGAGCCCTACTATGTGGATGATGGGTTTGATGAGAGTTTAGGGTAGCTATGTGCTTTGATCCCTGACTTTCTGTGTGCGTCTCCCCATTAGAGTGAGTCCCAAGGCCATGACTTCCAGTTCCCAGTCCCCCATCTCCATCCTTCCTTCGCCACCTCCACCAAGAAAATTGAAAACAAAAGAGATTGGCTATTTTAGGAGTTTAGTTTTCAGTGTCACCCTAGTCCCAGGAGGCTTCTTAGCCCTCCCACAGTCCTAGTTTGTTTAGTTGTTTTCCTTTCCCAAATAATCCAGGGTTACATCGAGTCTATATCCTGCATCAATTTGGTATCAGAGCGAGTTGTGGATTAAGGTGTGCTCCATTTTTTCAAACTTGACAGAGTCGAGTTCTTCACGGTCGAGAAGAATGATGGGGATCCAGGGCAGGTCTAGGTTCTTTTTCTATTTTTTCTTATTTTCTCGGATTTTTTTTATTTTTCCTATTCCCGCTATTCCACCTATTCCGCTATTCCATCTTTATCCCAATCTTATTTCTACTTTATTCCTACATTATTCCATCTTCTCCTGTGAGTTTTAAAAAATCTCCCAAACCCTAGCCTCCGCCCCACCGGCCCCAGATCCGGGCTTCCCGACCCCCGGCCGTCCGCTGGTGCCCCACCGGACTTGGTTCCCTTCCTGTGCATGTTCGTGAGTTTGAGTTTGTATGGATTTCGGAGTAGTCCAGTTTTCAGAGCAGCATGCTTTCTAGCATAGATCATCAAGCCAACACACTTCCAGAGCAGATCAGCACCACTTTTGATGTAGCATGAATTTTGATATAATTTATTTTTTCTTTTTTAGGTTTCTTGGAGGCTAAGAAACTGAGGGTTTTGGATTTTCTATATAAAGTCCCCCTCTCCCCTTGTAATGAATAGATTTTGATATAAATTTTTGGGTTCTCCATTGGTTCTGGTTCTGGTTCTGGGCTGAGACCCGTTTGCCTTCATTCCCTACTGTGTGGATAATGGGTTCATTGGGGGGTGTGAGAGCCCTACTATGTGGATGATGGGTTCGAGCATCCTAGTTATCCCCTATCCCATCTTCTTATCCCCTCATGTCCTTTGAGAGTTACCCTAGTGGCCTTTTTGAGAGCCCTACTATGTGGATGATGGGTTCGATGAGAGTTCAGGGTAGCTATGTGCTTTGATCCCTGACTTTCTGTGTGCGTCTCCTTGTTAGAGTGAGTCCCAGGGCCATGACTTTCAGTTCCTAGTCCCCCATCTCCATCCTTCCTTTGCCACCTCCACCAAGAAAATTGAAAACAAAAAGATCAGCTATTTTAGGAGTTTAGTTTTCAATGTCACCCTAGTCCCGGGAGGCTTCTTAGCCCTCCCACGGTCCTAGTTTGTTTAGTTGTTTCCCTTTTCCAAATAATCTAGGGTTACATTGAGTCTGTGTCCCACATCACCCACCTTGGTCTCCTGAAGGTCCTTGGGTTTAGATGTTGGCCCAAGCAGTCACCCTCCATCTACTGGACAAGGCAAAGCCATACTTGGATCCCTCTCGGCCTTCCAAATCTTCGGCATCATTCCCTTCACCCTCGAGATATTTATATATAGAGCATTTGTTCAAATAGAACATCAACCAAACATCAATGATGTGGTCCATGAGAAGTATTGGTGGAGTTATCCTTGAATTTTCTAATGAAATAACACTAGTTACATGTGCCTCTATATATGATGGCTCCATAGATAGTAAGACATGTATGGATGTGGAGCATGTCGAAGGATCAATGCCCAAGGTCCATCTTTGATATCTGAGGTAGGTTATCCCTTAGACAAGACAAAGCTATGCCATTGAGCCCCTTTGGTCCAATCGATCTCCAATCCTGACAAAGGATAACTCCCCTTCTAGCGATCATCCAACATTGGCAACCTTTTTAGTGACCATTAGTTTAGCTAACCCCCGGTCATGGATTAACCTTCGGTCATCGAGGGAAAGCTCCCTAGTCCATGAGAGTAGTGGAAGGTAACTTACTTCAATAGCATAACTCCCGGAGGAGATAGAAATATCCCATGTCCTTCGATAGCATAACTCCCGGAGGAGATAGAAATATCCCATGTCCTTTGATAGCCTTGCTAACCTTTAGCCTTGATGATAGCTCACCTTGCCCTCAGCAGGCAAGCTTCGACAGCCCTTGGGTGCACCAATTAGCACCTAAAATTTCTTAGCCCTACTCAACCTTCACTCCCAGTAAGAGGACTACGTCCAACCTAGGATCCTTGTGCCCAAGGGGAGATGAAATCCCATGGTGGCCTATCTCCAGCAACCGAAGGAGGAATCATTAGACACTTATTTCCATCCACTTAATGGCAAGATTAGGAGGCTACATTTTGTAACTCTAGCAAATCCTCTCAATTATGTGGGACATGACCTATTCCATGCTACAATTCCTGTCACCATTAAGAAGAGCGACTAACAACATAAATAAAATAAAGTTTTTATTAATGGGAGGCAGGCATTCTAGAGAAATAAAATGATTCTCTGCTAGATCTCCTGATAATATTAGATGCCCTATCAATTTTCACCAAACCCTGTTGAGGCTTCTTGCATTACAAAAATGCCCTCATTATCACCTATAAAAGGGGACTCCATGGAAGCTCCCAAGGTATGCATATGTGACATACTCATTCTCCTCTATACTCTACTTTCTTTCTTCTATTGCCTACTAACTGACTTGATCATCAAAGGGCCTTTGCCAGAGCAACCTTTGACCAGGGCTTTTATTACAAGTATCGTCCGCAACACCTCTCCTGGTGAGGACACCGGAGGCACCAGAATAAGATAGAGGCTTTTCAACCCTCTATGGATTGATCAATAATTTATGAGTCCATCTGTAATAAGGGCGTAGCCTATCTGAGTTCATTTTAGTTGTTATTTGAGTCTTTTGAGTTGTTATTTCAGTTCTATACTAGTCAGCTCAAGTTGAGCTAGTTCAGTCCAATGCTAGTCAGCTCATGTTGAGCTAATTTTATTTTTTTGAGTCATGTCTAAGCATACTGAAGACTCAAGACCACATCATACAAGTGAAGACCAAGTCCAACTAGATTGAAGATATGGAAGTTTAGCCCAAGTCCAACCCAGCTTGAAGATTTGAAGACCCCAGGAAGAAAATCAAAACCCTGATTCCTTGTAGATGCCCTCCAGATGCCCAGATTCCCTTCCAGATGCCAAAGTATATTCATAGACCAAGGCATCCATGATTCCAGAGGTCCACCTGCATCCTAGCCCAAAGAAATCAAGCCCAAGCACCAAGCCCAAGCCCCTAAGAAGCAAGATACCAAGGAATATTCCTGCTACCTAGCTACCAGGCCACCCCAGCTTCCAGAGGCCCAAGCCCATGCGCCCAAGTCCCTTTGGGCCGGCCCCTTACTGCTCTTAGAAGCCCAACATGCCCCCCTAGGCATCCTTGGGGTGTTGACCAAGTCAAGAGAATTTTTAGGGATTTTTCTACCTAATGTTTCCTTGTTTTCTAACTAGGGTTTGAGAGGGAGTAGGATTCTTATGTAAAGACTAATGTATCCTTACTTGGAGCCCAAGACTAAGGGTCTATTTAAAGGACCCTAGTCTCTTGTATGAGGATAGATTTTTGATATGAAATAAACCTTGAGTTCTTATATTGTTTTGTTTGATTACCCTACTGTGTGCATAAAGGGGTTCGAGAGTTCTTCTTCCCAGTGTTTGCAACAATCTTCCTGCCACCAACCATCCTTCCAGCCCCCTCCAAAACTTTCTTTCCTTTGCTATTTTCCTTTGTTTTCTTGATTTCCTCTGAGTTTTCTAACCCTGATAGGTCGTTTGCAGATCTCCGAGTTCCTACGAAACCAACGACTCCAGCCAAGCTCAATCGGACCACCGAGCAGAAAGCCGGGTATCCGCGGGTCTTTGGCTCGATTTTTCAGGCCGCATCCATCGAGGAACGAGAGATCCCTTCACTGCGATCTTCACCGGGCACTTCAGACATTGTCAGGTACACCCCCTCTACCTCCAGTCTTTATATTGTAGGAGAACTTGCCCTAACCGAGGCTTCTCAGCCCCGGCGATCCTTCTTTAGTACTTTTCTAGGTTCTAATCTACATGCTTGGCTTCAAAAATTCATACAAAATTCCTTACAACTAATTTTGATATGAAATTCAAGAATTAATCACCTAACCCCACATATAAAACATACAAAAAGACTTGCATGCATATTAGTCCCTCATCATCTCCTCCACCAACCTCCAGTATATAGAAGAGAATTAGCATCAACAGGTAGACGAAGGGCCTACTACTCTTTTAGCACTTGTTTTCAGGAAGAAATACCAAGCAAAGCTTTATGTCATCCAAAGATGTGTCCACCCGATATTCTAGTACCATGATCTAGGGGCAAGCTAGTCAACCTACTAGAGGTCTCACCCCAGAATCTTAAGCTAGCATCACCTAGCAGGGGGTCAACCTGACCACCTAGAGTAGCTTTTCTAATAGATTCAGGTAGCCCCACTGGCCATACAAGGTTATTTAGCACTAAGGCCCAGTGGTGTTGGTAGCACCGTTAGTAGTATCATAGCCATTAGTAGACCAGGCGATATCGCCCCAAACCTGAATAGCATTGGGGGCATTGTGACTAGAGCTACAATAACTCTCCTCTTGCAAAGTTCTAAACAGGAGGAGCATACTCACCTAGGAACACCACAAAGCCCCATGCATGTAGGGAGGCATTCTCCTTTGCCTCGATCTGATGAGGGATTGACACCAGTTTGGTCAACTCCCTAAACCTTGGGGGCATATACCATGAAAGAAGTAGAAGTAGACTGCAAGTTGTAAGAGCTCTACCAGTGCATCAATGCCATGAAAGGTTTGGCTCTAAATCAGAGTGAACTTGATTATAATACCATTCCACCTTTTGAAGCCGACATCACATGAGAAGCTCTTTTAAGGCATTTTAAGGTGCCACAACGTGAAACTTATGATGGGTCTACCAACCCAATTGATCATTTAGAGACCTTCAAGGCTATAATGCTCCTTCATAGAGCACTGATGGGATTTTATGCTAAGCCTTTATCTTTATCCTTAGAAAGGTGGCTAGATATCAGTACTTTGGCTTGAAACCAAATTCTATGTACTCCTTCGACTAGCTAGGTTAATTGTTCATTACCCATTTTGCAAGCAGTAAGAGGTGCACTGAGATTCTAACTCCCTGATCAATATCAAGCAAGGGAAGCAAGAATCCCTACGATCTTATGTGAGCCGATTCAATAAAGTGGCTCTGGAAATATATAATTTAGATCATGCAATTACCATGACTGCCATGAAATGTGGGTCTCTAGTAATGTCCTATCTTCTTTTCCTCTTTTTCTGGGAAAAGAGGCCAGTAGTAGACTTTTCTAAAATATTAAAATAGTGTAGAAGTATGTGATAATTATATTTTATGTATATATAAGAGTATTAAATTAATAATTAATTATCTTTAGAATTGATACTTTTATATATCTTTTATAAAAAAGGCTATCATTATGTAGAGCTCGAATTATGAATTCAACGGCGTGAACCGGACCCAAATCGGAGTTCATATGGGCCTGAAATGAATTTTAGAAGATTTTAGCATGGTTTTTAAAGCGGCACGATTTTTGGAGTGACAACTTAAAGCTTATGGCTGGTTCACTGTGGTCTGATTGTTCGGTCCATAGAATTGCAATCGGTCCACCGGCTGCCATTTCTGCCGGTCCACAGAGAGGACCGTGGACCACGAAGCTCTGCTTGCTCCGGAACTTACCGAAGAGATGCCCTTGGCGCCGCCCAAGCCGCTGCCACCTTCTTCGTTCGACCGGAGAAGCCCTGTTTAGCTAGAAAATCGCTGGAATCACTGCTACCTCCATCTTCTACCCATCGCTCTTCTTCACCGCCAGAGCCACCCATTGCCGTCACGAAGTCACCGTTGCTTCCAACCATCGTTCGCTCCTCCCACGGCCGGAAATTCCTAAGTAGCTTCCCCCGTTGTCGCTATGAGGCATCGCCATCCCAAGCCGCGAGCTGCCCATCATCGCCACCCATGCTGCCTATCACCGTCCCTGCTACCAGACTCTTCTCCTCATCCCCGCACCATCCCACCGGCCGGAAGAGCCTTCCATGGCCAGAAAGGTCTATGTTGCCACCAGTCCATGCTGCCACGGATGTTGTTCGCATCAATGTTGTCGGGAGAGGAGAAGAGTTATCGGACGATGCTGGATGGACGCGGGGTTGTGCAATAGGATTTTGAGTTTGATTTTTGAGATGGAGATACGATCGCGAAGGAGTTCGGATGAGGAGATAGCGTCGAGTTTCAGAAGCAGATTGGGATGAGGAAATCACCGTGGTTCCCACACGGGCCGACACTGTATTTCCTATCTATAAATCTCGAGGTCATTCTACGCTCCAGAGAGGGATTGGGGAGACTTCCATTTTGTGCCCCATTCCACTTCCTATTCTCATATTTTTTTTTTGCGAAGTCAATGTCCAGGATAGAAGGCTAGGTCATCTTCTCGGGATTCCACTATAGTGTTTGGCACATGGGGTTTATTTTATTTTTAATCTTTTGTACTCCTTTTCTATGAAATAAAAATAGAAATTTCTTGTCAATATTTTTATGAATCATTTCATTCTTTTTAGGCATAGTTTATATTCTTGGGACAAGCTGTGATCAATAGGTATAGTTTTGCTCTTGGAATAAACTATCTCTAGAAAGGATTTTTATTATTTGTATGTGTCTGATTTCTGACTAATCTATATTCCAGGAGAACGGGCCGTGATCGAACAGGTATGGGTCGTCATCACAAGAATAGGTTATATCTAGATCAGAATATACAAATCTCATAAAAGTGGCAGCCCACCTAGCAAGTAACCAGTTGAAATTTCGAGATTCATATCTTTTGCATTTATATTTCTATTTTAGTTTAGCTTTTACTTTTCAAAAGTCTTTTTCAAAATAACATAAAAGTCTTTGTGGGTTCGACCCTTACTCTCACTATTATACTTTTAAGAGTAGTGGATTTAAGGTTTTAGGTCGGTGCATTGTGACGCGCATCAGATTTTTGGCACCGTTGCCGGGGACTTTTGGCGTTATTTTGAAAAAAAAATAAAAATAAAAAACAACAAAAAATTTCAAATTTCAAATTTTAAATTCAAATTTCAAAAAAAATTCAAAACTCAAAATTTAAAAATTAAAAATAATTAAAAATTAAAAATTTTAATCTTGAGTGCCCTGATAAGGTTGCCCTGGCATAACTGGGAGGTTATGTTGAATGGTTGTCCTAGGGTACAAAAAAGTTGAGCAAAAAAAAATTTATGCTTTTTGTTTTTCATTTTTAGATTCACTTAGGTAAATTTATTTTTTTGCAAAATCAAAAAAATTTACCCTGACATTTTATAATTTATTAGGATCAGAGACTTAATCTTTAAAATTTTAAAAAAAAGTAATTAGTTTAATTTTGTTTGTTTATAACTTTTATTTTGGACACCTTATTTGTTGCATTTCATAATTTCATAATCAACTTAAGGGCATAAACCATTAATAAGATAAGGTGGGGAGTTTAATACCCTTCCTTAGTCCACAAACCACCACCCAACATTTGCATTGATCCAAGCCTTTAATTCTAAAATCAATTAGGCATCCACCCTGCGGATTTCGAGCTCAATAGGACAAGGGAACCCTAGAGTTGGACCGGGTTCAGATCATTTAGCTACATGATGTCTAAGGAAAGTAGTTCAGGGACAAGAGCTCAAAGGAAGGTGGTTCTTTAATTTGTTCCGTTCACTTACCTGGCCAATTTTAATTGGTGTCTAAGGCAAGCAACGGGGGGACCCCCACCAACCTTACACTTACCTGGCCAAGTCAGTTAATTGATCTTGGGCTTGGACTGCTCGAAGGTAACCTTGGATCAGTTAGGAGCTGTCTAGATCTAGGTTAACCCTAGGATAATGATTTTGATTATTTCACTTATTTTCAAAAAAAAAGTTAATTAAAATAATTTGTTTTTCTCTCCAGTATAGGAATCTCTTTGGAGTTTTTCCTTTTTTAGAAATTGTGTCCCAAAGCCAATCGCCTAGGCTGTAGGTGGTTGAATAGAGTATTGTACTCTTTGTATGAATTAATAAATATTATTTTGGAAACTCATCACATTCTGACATTTTCCTGTAATGAACTATTTTCATGTGATGAAGTCCTTAGGACTACACTGACTTCGATATAGAGAGGATATATCGAGTGGTCCTTAAATCAAGTTCACAACCAAAGGATACATTATACTGGATGGCAATGTATCAAGTGTAGGTTGTTGTGGTTCACATCGTTTAGTTATCCTCTTGACCAAAGGAGTGTGGTGACACTGATGTGATCTGCAAGTGGGATATATGATATCTCATTGAACGTGACTCCGTGTAG
Organism: Areca catechu; assembly: GCA_021397845.1. Classification (NCBI taxonomy): domain Eukaryota; kingdom Viridiplantae; phylum Streptophyta; class Magnoliopsida; order Arecales; family Arecaceae; genus Areca; species Areca catechu. Next base: position 61,852,253 of record CM038040.1, on the reverse strand, counting down.
CCCCTTTCTGCCAAAGGGATACTCACGATTGGATATGGGTATATGTATCCCTCCAACCTGAGGTCATCATGGTAGCTTGCAAGCAACTCCCTGTGCTTTGGTGTGGACTACCTGGATTTCTAATCCGGTAACGGAAGGTTTCTGGGTACAGGCAAGTACTTGTGGAGCAGTGGTAGACCAAGATGGAATTGACCTGTCCAAATAGTTTGGATTGAATGTCTCGCAGTGTCTCAATTTAGCAAATCCTCGGCTGGGGTAGTCCTAGTGAGGAGTCACTGGACTTGCAAGGTTGAGATATGTTGTGGATTGACTCAGCTAGGTTGGCAATCTAACCCTAAGTCATCCTGAGCATTGGAGGTCAAATGGATGAATTATACGGTAACCATATGCTAGAGGTTCGATTGATTGCTCTCGCATCTTCGACCTATCCGGACATCGGGACCCATTGCTAGATGGTATCTTGTGTAACCCCAATAGCCACTACAATGTCCTATATTTATAGGGGCAGCAGGGACAGGGAGAAGAAGGAAGGAGGAGAGATGAGAGGAGAGAATGGGGGAGAGGATCAAGGTCATCCCAAATGGGTCCAACCCAAAGAGGAAGGTATGACCTTCATACCATAAAACCTTGGAGACAAAACTGGTTTGAATTAGAAATTCAAACCAGGTCAAAACATGCTAAAAATCCTCCACGAAATCCTCCCAGAAATCTGTTCGTCATAAGAAGTGTCGACACTCGAAAATGGCCAAGTGTCGACACTTCACCAAGTGTCGACACCTACAAAAATTCAAGTGTCGACATTTGGAGCAAAGTCAATTATATTGACTTCAGGTGACGGCAAACGATTCCTAATCATCGATTAGCCACAAGATCGATAGAAATCCTCTATGGTGTGTGACCCCATAGGTTCGAATACTAAGCCGGTAGTACCGTAACATTTTCAGTACCTGTCAAAGTCCTCATTTAGCAATGATACCCGACGTCCAGATAGGTCGAAGATGCAGAGCACCTCACAAGAACCTCTAGCATATGGTTGCCGCATAATTCATCCCTTTGACCTTATAATGCTCAGGATGACCTAAGGTTAAACTGCCAACCCTAATTTGGTCTATCCAGATCATGTCTCAACTTCATAAGTTCCGTGACTCCTCACAAGAACTACCTTTGCCAAGGTTTTGTTGAATTGAGACATAGTGAGTCATTCACTCAAAATTATTTGGAGAGATCAATTCCATCTTGATCCACCAACGCTCCACAAGTACTTGACTATACCCAGAAACCTTCCATCACTGGATTAGAAATCCAGGTAATCTAGCACCAAAGTATAGTGAGTTGCTTACAAGCTCTCATGATGACCTCAGGTCTGAGGGACACATATCCCATATCCCTTTGCGAGCAACCCTTTGACAGAAGGGAGCTCCACAGATGGTTACGTTCAGTGAAATGTCATACACTTTACTTGCACGTCACACCAGTATCTCCACACTCCTTGGTTAAGAGGATAACCAACAAATGTGACATACAACAACTTACACTTGATACATTGTCATCCTATAATAATGTATCCTTTGGTTGTGAACCGGTTTAAGAACTACTTGATATATCCTCTCTATATCAAACAAAGTAGTTCTAAGGACTCCATCATACAAGAGTTCATTACAAAAAATGTAAAATGATGGACATCCAAAAATGAATAACTTTTATTTATTGAAAATTCATATACAAAATATAAAATAGCACAACTGTCTACAACCTAGACGATTGGCTTTAGAACACAATTCCAACAACTCCCACATGGACTAAAGCCAATCAGTACAGAATCTCATTCCCATTTTCCTTTTACAACAGTCGAACTCTTGAACTCCGATGGCTTTAGTGAAGGGTCAGCCAGGTTCTCCTTTCCATCGATCTTCTGAAGGTCGATGTCACCTCGTTCCACGATCTCTCATACAAGGTGATAGTACCATTGAATATGCTTTGTGCGGTGATGAGACTTTGGCTCTTTGGCTTGAGCAATGGCTCCAGTGTTGTCACAGTACACCGAAACAGGACCATCCAGGGAAGGTGCCACTCCCAGCTCACCAAGGAACTTCTGCAACTACACAGTTTCCTTCGCTGCATCAGATGCTGCAATGTACTCTGCTTCGTATACTGAGTCCGCCATAGTAGGCTATTTGGAACTTTTCTAGCAGACAACTCCTCCGTTTAAGGTAAAGACAAAACCTAACACACTCTTGCTATAATCTTTATCTGACTAGAAACTGGAGTCAGTATACCCCACAAGTTTCAAGTCAGATTCTCCATAAATTAGCCATTGGTCCTTAGTATTTCGTAAATACTTAAGGATGGTTTTAACCACTTTCCAATGAGCTTCACCTGGGTCAGACTGGTATCTGCTCACTATACCTAGTGAGTATGCCACGTCTGGTCTAGTACATGTCATGGCATATATGATAGAACTCACTGTCGAAGCATATGGAATTCTACTCATACACTCTCTCTCCTAAGGAGTTATCGCATAATTCCTTTTGGAGAGATCAATTCCAGTGCCTATCGGGAGATAGCCCTTCTTGGAATTCTCCATGCTAAACCATTTCAGCACGGTGTCGATGTACGTAGACTGGGATAGTCCAGAAGCCTCTTAGATCTATCTCTATAGATCTTCATACCTAGTATGTAAGAGGCTTCACCCAAGTCCTTCATATAGAACTGAGATGATAACCAGACCTTTATTCCTTGCAGTGCTGCAATGTCATTCCTGATTAAGAGAATGTCATCCACATACAATAAAGGATACAATCACAGAACCATTAGCCCATTTGTAAATGCAAGGTTCTTCTCTATTCCTAACGAAGCCATATGACTTGATACACTTATCAAATCGCATGTTCCAACTCCTTGATGCTTACTTCAGTCCATAGATGGACTTTTGAAGCTTCCATACCTTTAACAACATCCTTAGATTCCCTTAAATCACATCGCATGAAATACTCATCAAATTTTGTGATGTACTCATCTATACTCTTATTACCCTGATTAAATCATTGCCACTGATCTAGTAAACCACTACGATATTAAGATGGAACGTATCTTGTCCTAAGCTTACCCTTCATGGCCCACCAGGTGGTTATAGGATCACACCCTCCTAGACTAAGGGTTCTCTCAACACTGGCCTAATGTAACCTGGCTTCCCGAGCCAACTTAAGCTTAGCAAAACCTAAATTTATGCTCTTCCGTCATATCATACCACTCAAAATATTGATCCATCTCTCCCTCCCAATCTATATAGACCTTAGGTTCTAGACAACCATCAAAAGTTGGGGCATCAAGCTTAACATGTCTATAGGATTGGTCCTCCTAGTCTACAAAATCCTGATTGGGCCTTCTAAGATGAACCTCCGGGATTGGGTCAGTACGATGGCCTCTTCTAGGTTCAGCCTCAAGGTATGGATCAGGGTTTGGGGTCCTCTTAGGCTCAGGATTATAGTATGGGTCAGGCTGGGGGGTTCTTCTAGGTTCAACCTCATGGAATGGATCAGGGTTTGGGGTCCTCCTAGGTTCAGGATTATAGTATGGGTCAGGCTGAGGGGCTCTCCTAGGTTCGACCTCATGGTATGGATCAGGGTTTGGGGTCCTCCTAGGTTGAGGGGACTTGGGATTTGGCTCAGACTGTGACCCATGGGTTCTCTCTATGGTCCCTATACGACCCTCTAATTGGTCGAACTTATGGTTCATCTGGGCTATTTGATCTATAAGGGCTTGAATTTGGGCTTCCAGCTTATCCATGGATTCAGGTAAAAGTGGAGATGGTGGATGATATGAAACCCCTGATCTAGTGCTCATGCAAGACTCGATCAAACCAACTATAGCTGACTAGACCTAGAGTCCAAACTAGATGTTCAATCAGGGTGGCAAACTAGCCTATAGTAACCCGGTACTCAGCCAGGTAGGTGTAAGGGGAATGTTAGGTCCCTGATTGCCAATCCTAGACACCAATCAAAGATTGGCCAGCTAGCGGACCAACACACAAGCTCTTCAGGATTGAATGCCTGAACCACATTCTAGACACTGAGCACAAGGCACACATAGGTTAACTTGACACAGTGATCTAACACTAGCCTGGACCCGACCAGTTGGTGTCCCTAGCCCACTAGGGCAAATTAAGTCTAGTTAATTTTAGGTTAGGCTTAGGACCGAATGCAAGGGATGTGGTTTTGAACTAAGGAGAGGTTATCAACTCCTCCCCTTATCTGATATAGCAAGAGTGCCCTTAAAGGTAGATTATGCAATGATGGCAGGCAGATGAGGATGCAAATTAGGGTTTAGATATTTTTTTTTTGATGTTTTTGGAGAATATGTAATTTTTTTTTTATATTTTTGTATTTTCTTAAACAAAAGAAAACTTGTAAATTATGGCCTAATATGTAGAAATATGCTAAAATTAAAAGATATGCAAAGAGATGCTACACAAAACCTAAAACTTCTAAACTTGTCTTGTTGAAAAAAAAAACAGAACTGAAAATTTGCAGGTTGTATTTCGGCTTGCAGAAACTGCACAGACCGAAATAAAATCTAAAAAAATTCTAGAAAATACTTTGAATTATTATAAATCTAGAAAGATAAGTTTTAAAATTTTTGGAGTTCTGAACAAAGAGAAATAACTAAAATAATAAAGTATATATGGACTGAAAAATTGTAGAAAATAAGCCCTAATCTAAGCTCTAATACCAAATGATGCGAACTAATATGCATGCAATTATTTTTGTGTTTTATATGTGGGGTTAAGAGATTAAATCCCAAAGATTAGATCAAAATAAGTTATAAGAAATTCTATATGAATTTTAGAAGTTCAGGTATGCAGATTAGGACCTAGAAAAGTAATAAAGAAGGATCGCCGAGGTTGAGAAGCCTCGGTTAGGGCAAGTTCTCCTACAATATTATTACTGAAGGTAGAGGGGGTTTACCTGACAACGTCTGAAGTGCCTGATGAAGATCGCAAAGATGAGGTCTATTGTTCTTCGACGGATGCGGCCTGGAAAACTGAGCCAAAGACCCGCGGATACCCGGCTTTCTGCTTCGTGGTCCGATTGAGGCATGTGGCTGGAGTCGTTGGATTCGTAGGAACTCGGGGACCTGCAAACGACCTGTCAGGGGTTATAAAACTCAAAGGAGATTAAGAAACTAAAGAAAAATAGCAAAGGGGAAGGGAATTTTGTAGTGGGCGGCCAAGGCTCTGGAGGATTGGCTGGCTGCAGGATGTAGTTGCAAACACCGGGAAGAAGAACTCACGAAACCCCTTTATGCACACAGCAGGGTAACACAAAAAGTTGAAGGAAACTCAAGTATTTTCATATATCAAAAGAAAGCTTCATACAAGAGACTAGGGTCCTTCAAATAGACCCTTAGTCTTGGGCCCCAAGTAAGGGTACTTTAGACTTTACATAGGACTCCTTCTCCCTTTCAAACCCTAGCTAGGAATATAAGGCAACATAGGTAGAAAATCCCTAAAAACTTGCTCTCCCTCTCCTTGTCTTGGTCGGCCAAGGGGGTGACCTTAAGTGGCCGACCAAGAGGAGGGTCACCATAAGGAATGGCGCCCTAGCTCCTTCCTGGGCCTGGGCTGGCCCAATTTGCTTTCGGCTGGTCCAGGGCTTCAGGTTTGTACTTGTTTTTATTTTCTCCTCCTGGGATCTTCAAGTCATCAAGCTGGGTTGGACATGGGCTCAACTTTCATGTCTTCAATCAGGTTGGACTTGGGCTTCACTTGTATGATGTGGTATTGAGTCTTCAATATGCTTGGACAGGACTCAAAAATAATAAAATTAGCTCGACATGAGCTAACTAATACTGGATTGAACTAGCTCAACATGAGCTGATTAATATAGGACTCAACTTAGCTAGACTAAGCTTTATTACAGTGAACTCAAATTCATTAAGTGATCCACAAAGGGTTGAGAAGCCTCTGCCTTATTCTAGTGCCTCTGGTGTCCGCACCAATTTGACTACATTTCAGATTTCATGGCTCCTAGCCATGACTCAGAGTTGGACCATTGCAATGCATCCATATAGGTGATCGGATCCTCATTGTTTTCATCGAGTTCAATGGGATCACCATCCCGGATCAAGAAACCGTAGTATCTGTCCGGTCGGCTCGGTACTCTACCGGATCTCCTTAATGGTTCTTGAGTGGGCTCTGGGTGTGATCTAATCACAGCCGGTTCTATGTGGTCACTTAAATGTGTCGGTTCATCTACTTATTGAACTTCACTAAGTTCAATCTTAGCGGCTACAGTTCCTTCACTAAGGAACTCCTTTTCTAAAAAGATAGCCCTAAGACTGACGAACAACTTTTGTTCCTCAGCTAAGTAGAAGTAATACCCCTTAGACTCTTTTGAATACCCAACAAATAGGCACCGGTCAGACCTATGTCCAAGTTTGTCCATTTCCAAACATTTTACATAAGCCGGGCACCCCCATACCAGAATGTGTGAAAGTGTCGGCTTACGTCCAGTCCACATCTCATATGGTGTTTTACTAACGAACTTATTTGGAGCCCTATTCAGAAGGTAACAGGTTGATTCTAAAGCATATCCCCAAAAGGATATCGACAGAGAAGCAAAGTCCATCATGGACCGAACCATGTCTAACAGGGTTCGATTCCTTCTCTTAGACACTCTATTTAACTGGGGTGTCCCTGGAGGTGTCTACTGAGAGAGAATTCCATTCTCCTCAAGATATGTCAGAAACTCACCAGAAAGGTATTCACCACCTTGATCAGATCGAAGGGTTTTGATACAGTTTTCGGTTTGTTTTTCCACTTCATTACATATTGTTTGAACATTTCAAATGATTCAAATTTATGTCTCATCAAGAAGACATAACTATACCTCAAAAGGTCATCTGTGAAAGTAATGAAATATCCATACCCTCCCTAGGCACTAACATTCATAGGTCAGCATACATCAATATGTATCAGACTTAGAATTTCATTGGCTCGTTCACCTTTTCCAGTAAAAGGTGACTTAGTCATTTTTCCAAGAAGACAGGACTCACAAGATGGAAGTGAACTATCTTCACTAAAATCGAGGAGACCCTCAGTTTTCAACCTATTTATTCTGTTCCTATTAATATGACATAGCCTACAATGCCATAGGTATGCTTCGCTGACATTATCTATCCTAGGACGTTTGCTAGACGTGTACATTACACTAACAGGTCGCGATAGTACAAAGATGCCATCACGCATTTGTCCATTCAAAACAACAGAATCATTCAAAATAATTTTGCAAATGTCATTCTTTATTAATAGTTCATAACAATATATGGCCAACTGGCCTATAGAAATGACATTTAAAATGAAAGAAGGACAAAAATGATACTCATTCAAAATGATAGTACAGGACTCGAAAACAAGTTTAAGGACTCCCAATGCCAGAACTGAAACTCGGCTTCCATTTTCCTCGTTCAAGAACCTCTTGCCGTCCTCGAATATTCTACTAACTTGAAGTCTCTGCAAAGAATTGTAAATGTGAATTGGACTTCCTGTATCCAATACCCAGTTAGTAGTATCACAAACAGAGAAACTACAAGGTGTTATCATATAATTACCTTGTCCAGGACCATCCTGCACCTTTCTCTTCTTGGACCTGTTCGGATCAAGGGATGCAATATAAAGAGGACAGTTCCTCTTCCAGTGTCCCTACTTCTTACAGAAGAAGACTCTACCCGACTCTGATCAGCCTTCACTTTCTTGGCCTGACTAGGCCCAGAAGCACTAAGCACATTTTTTCCTTAATTCTTCTTTTTCCCTTTCTTAAAGGGACGACGACCTCCCGAGGAACCTCCCACTAGATTCACCACCACTTTATTCAACTGGTGGTCTTTCTCATAAGTCTGCAGCAACCCCAACAGAACATGGTAGTTGATTGCAGGCATATTCATTCTGTAATAATCGAGAAAGTCTAAATAGGAGGAGGGGAGAGAATTCAAAATCGCATCTTTCCAAGCTGTTTATGCAAGGGACATCCAAGCTTGCCCAGGCACTCAATCATCTTGATCATGTACAGTACATGATCAGTGACTGAGGCCCCATCACGCATCCGCGTGTTATAGATAGCACAGGATACCCTGACCTCTCAACATTGTCTAGTATCCCGAAAGACTCCTTCAACCTTTGAAGATTTCTTCCGGCTGGGCTTCCTCGAATTTGTGACTGAACTCGTCGTTCATCGCAACCAACATGATGCATCAGACAGTGGTCCTGTCAGAGAGCCACTTCTGATAAGTGTCTCTGACCGAACCCCGAGCATTTATAGCAGGGATCTTAGGTGCCGGATCCGTTATCACATACAGGATTCGTTCATGCTCCAAGACAATCATGAGCCTTCGATACCAGCTATCGAAGTTGGGTCCACAAAGCTTCTCGCTATCGAGAAGAGACGGAGTGACAGGTTGGAAGACATCTGAAAGGAAAACCAAAATAAATTAGTGTATATGAATTATTAACCTAAAGACATGGACGTTAATCTAAAGGTCCCTTCCACTATTTTGCTTAGATTGGTAGCCTCTACCTCCAATCCGAGGAATTACTTTAATTCCCTAGTGGGTACCAGAGTCTAATAGACAACACATGAGCCCGACTTTGGCCGGCCCACCCATGCATGTCTAAAGGTAGGTTCTTAAACCGATTACTTCTCCAAGTAACCTCTAGTAATTGGATTTTGCCTCAAGGAGCACTTCAATCGCCTTTGGGCCTCCTATTGAAGGTCCTGGTTAGGTCCAACCATTAACATGATAAAATTCAATGCTTCTAACTAACAAATGTCAAGCTCGACTTTGGCCAGCCCACCTGACCACCGTTAAGAGTGTTGCACTGAGCCATCATATAGGAACAGCAATTCCAATAGCCCGATGAACACCTGATCTTTGGATCTACCGATGAACACCGAACTAATGGACACATTACTATCCTCTTAATGGGAGGCTAGGACTTGGTTATCTCTATAACTTTGTCTTTTTAAGGACCAAATAATTTAGAAGGTTTTATTTAATGTGACAGATGAATAGAAGAGAAGACATGGATCAACCTCCCACTGACCAAATCAGCTAACAAGGAGGGTTACACATAACTAATGATCCATGGGCATCTAAAATCAGTCAAGACCGATTAACCTTGGGTGACAAGGGTTAACACGAGTCAATGAGCTATCTAATCAATCCTGATTGACCATATTAGCCAGGTATGTGAGATCATGGGTTGGGTTGCGCCATTAACCATCTTGCCTAGACATCAATAGAGTTGGCCAGGTAAGAGGTAGCCCCAAAGAACCATGATCACAATGCCAAACTTACCTCGACACCAATCAGTTCATCAGACTCAATTAGACTAGCCTAGAGACTCGGGCTTTCCACTGAGCCATAAATTAGATCCATTTAGATTATGGACTAATCAATCTAACTATTAGATAGATCTAGAAAAAAATTCTAACTCAACTTTTGATTAGATTAGTTCTTTAACAAGTCCAATGCATCTAAACTTAGGTCTAACCCAATTAAGGACCTAATAGAAGCTAACCCATGACCGTTAAGGCTTATTGAAATGACTTAAGATATTTGAATCATATTTTTAGAATTCTTAGTCAACCTTAATTCAAAATTAAGTTCAATAACCTTAAAATAAATTAAAATAATTTTAAGTTATCATGTAAAATAATTTTATAACAAAACCAAAATTTAAATTCACTATTTTCAATATTTTCTACAACTAAGTGTCGACACTTCAAGAGCAAGTGTCGACTCAAGGCCTGAGACAAGGAATAGAAAATAGAACAACATATTTTTTGGCATGCGCTCAAGTGTCGACACTTCAGAGATAAGTGTCGACACTTCAGGATCAAGTGTCGACACTTCAGGGTCAAGTGTCGACACTCCAGCTTGTCTCAGAACGAAGACAGAAACCAGATCTCAGAAAAATAATACCCAAGAGTCGACACTTCAAAGGCCAAGTATCGACTCACAGCCTGAGACAACTAAAAAACAGTGATTTCAAATCAAATGTTTCTCCAAACAATCAAGCATAATTGATAAAAAATAACTCTTAGATCTTATCTAAAGTCATTTTATGATCATGTTATTAGATTAAAACATTTTTAACCTACAAAATACTTTCTTCTAATTTTCTTTTTCATGAGCCTATCACAGTGGCACCCCTACACATCATAGGAGATCCCATTAAATGGGAAGAGAGGGTCTTGCAGCCCTACTTTTCTTCTATGACCGGATGGCCTGGTGAAGCACTCAATCCAAGTACTTAAGAAGAAAAAGGAGATGTTATTAGCATGCTAGCATTATTATACTACAAAATGAACCTATTGCTTTGATACCATTGAAGGTGAAAAATACCTACACTTAGCATTCAATATGCAAGAAAAGAGGGCAGAGGAAATGTATTTTAAAATAATTTTAAAACATGCACAGCGGAAGGCTCGGTAGATAAATATAAACTATCTACCGATCTGCCCGCAACAGGAACTAGTATAACAATCTAGCATGCATATAACATCAAAACAAGAAATCAACATAAATATAAAGGTCATACCTCTATACCTCTGAGAGTGCTAGAGAGAAGCTGTGAAGAGCAGCGAGAAGGTGGAGGGCGCTCGAGCCACACACGCGTCTGGCCTCTATAGGATGTCCACACCTGGGCTCGACTCTGATCAACTCCCTCGAAGTGCTAGCTCTTCAGATCCTTGGCTGATCCTCAACTTCCAGGAAGACTAGGAGGAGAGCAGGAATCCTTTCCCAAAACTTCACTCCCAAGACCTAGCTAGAGTCCTAGGAAGCTCACACCCAATCCCAAAATCTCTCACACTTCTCAATCCTCTTCTCTCAAAAACTCTTTTGCTGTTGTTGTGTAACCCTAGTAGCCACCACAATGTCCTACATTTATAGGGGCAGCAGGGAGAGGGAGAAAAAGGAAGGAGGAGAGATGAGAGGAGAGAATGGGAAGAGGATCAAGGTCATACCAAATGGGTCCAACCCAAAGAGAAATGTATGACCTTCATACCATAAAACCTTGGAGCCAAAACTGGTTTGAATTCGAAATTCAAACCAGGTCAAAACATGTCCAAAAATCCTCCATGAAATCCTTCCAGAAATCTGTTCATCACAGGAAGTGTCTACACTCGAAAATGGCCAAGTGTCGACACCTGCAAAAATCTAAGTGTCAACACTTGGAGCAAAGTCAATCATATTGACTTTAGGTGATGGCAAATGATTCTCAATCATTGATTAGCCACAAAATCAGATAGAATCTCTATGGTGTGTGACCCTATAGGTTCGAACACTAAGCTGGTAGCACTGGAACATTTTCAGTACTAGTCAAAGTCCTCCATCTAGTAATGATACCCGACGTCCGGATAGGTCGAAGATGCAGAGCACCTCACAAGAACCTCTGGCATATGATTGCCGCATAATTCGTCCCTTTGACCTTATAATGCTCAGGATGACCTAGGGTTAGACTACCAACCCTAATTTGGTCTATCCAGATCATGTCTCAACCTCACAAGTTCTGTGACTCCATACAAGAACTACCCTGGCCAAGGTTTTGCTGAATTGAGACATATTGAGTCTTTCACTCCAAACTATTTGGAGAGGTCAATTCCATCTTGATCCACCACCGCTCCACAAGTACTTGACTATACCTAGAAACTTTCCATCACTAGATTATAAATCCAGGTAGTCCAGCACCAAAGTATAGTGAGTTGCTTGCAAGCTGCCATGGTGACCTCAGGTTTGAGGGACACATATACCCATATCCCTTCATGAGCAACCCTTTGGCAGAAGGGAACTCTGCAGATAGTCACGTTCAATGAAATTTCATACACTTTACTTGCATATCACACCAGTGTCTCCACACTCCTTGGTTAAGAGGACAACCAACAAATGTGACATACAATAACCTATACTTGATACATTATTGTCCTATAACAATGTATCCTTTGGTTGTGAACTGGTTTAAGAACTACTTGAATATCCTCTCTATATTAAATAAAGTAGTTCTAAGGACTCCATCATACAAGAGTTCATTACAAAAAATGTAAAATGATGGACATCCAAAAATAAATAACTTTTATTTATTAAAAATTCATATACAAAATACAAAATAGCACAACCGTCTACAACCTAGACAATGGCTTTGGAACACAATTCCCAACAAAAGGGTCCGATTATTCAATAAGGTACTATTGTTTAACAGATTTCTTGGCCTTCTCACCTTTTGACATGAACTATGATGCTTACTTAGATGAAGGGGCCTAGTTACTTAGTAAGAGCTCAAGCAAAGCTATGAGGTGAGACTGACTCTTTTTTGCTTTCTTTCTTTTCCTCCTTTTCTCAAGGGAAAACTTCAGCACACTTGATCTTTTCATTTATACCTCTATAAAATAGATTCTTCATTGAAATTAATGGTTGGAAGGTTCTGGAATTGCTCCATAAAATTATTTATGGTCTAAGTCATGCCATTTATTAAGTTTTTAATAATTATCCCTCAGCGTCTCTAGAATTATCTAGACAATTAATCAATCATTGATTAAGGTGCCTATATAACTCCAATTTAAGATAATAATCAAGTACACAACTTAATTATTCGTAACCATACTCGAGGATCTATGTAAATTAAGTTTTTTCACCCCCCTAACTTAATCGACATTGTCCTCAATGGAGTAGGAAAGAAAATAAGCACATAAAAGAAAAAGAGAGAATACACCTGAGGTGAGTGTGCTTCAGTAGTTGAAGGGACTTCATAGAATAGCAAGCTCCTATTCTTCCACCTAAGTTCCTGTAATTCTACTAAAAAGAAGATGAGATTGTTGGGTTGCCTCCAACTAGTACTTAGTTTAACATCATCAGTCAGACTTAGTAGATCTTTTAAAATATACCATTGGACACATCTGCTAAATTATTAGAGATACCTAGCCATGACGGATGGTAGGATGAAGTCCAATCAGTAATGTTCTGCACGACATTTCTTTTATGTGTATCTACAAGACATATCTCCTGATATTGGTACCAATAGATGGCTTGGTGTGTAGGGTAGATGTTGTTTCTAGTGCAAGGGCTAGGAAAAGATTAGAGGATGCCATTAATTGTGCACACTTTGATATCCAAGGTGGATCTAGTAGGTCACTTAGCTTCTCCATGTTATTAATTCCTATGCAGTTCAGATGTTTGCATAACGGGTCCTTAGTAAAGTTATCAGAGCTATCATGCTTAAAGACTACATTACTTGGTTCTTGAAATAACATTTTGGTTGGGCAGTCTATTGGTGGATCAGGGACTTCTCTCTAATGGTTTCTTTGGGTTTGTTTGGTAAACCTACAAGTTAAATTTTTTAGTCAGGGATTGCATCATGTTCGAAGAATGGATCGTTTAACATGACTAGGAGTGGCTCTTGTTTTAGTGTAGATAAGGTCTCTAATGAAGAAGCTATTGGTGTATTAGAGGGAGAGCCCATCTGCTCATATTTTATGGTCTATGGAGGAGTGGTACTGGTTGGTTCTTATAATGCATTCACTTCATCCATGTACCCGTCTATGTCAAAGCTGTCCATATCAAAATAGGCTAGACAGGCTTATAAAAGATCTTACAAGGGTGTGTAAGGGGTGGTTTCTTCTATAAGTTCCTTTAGCACATTTACTTCATCAAATCTATCACTCCGTGGTCCTGTGGTTGCATTAAATATATTCAACCTTAGCTTTTTATATCCCAATGACATCTCCGTGGCTCCCATCCTATAATTGATGCATGTGTTTACTATAGCTAGGAAGGATCGACCTAGGATAATGATAATTTATCTTGGGTTGCTACTTGATTCTATGTCGAGGGCTAGGAAGTTACTGGGAAATAAAACTCATCTACCTTGACCAAGATATCCTTGAGCATCTCATATGGTACCTTAATTGATCTGTTGGCTAACTACAAGGTGATCGAAGTAGGTTTCAATTCTTTCGATCCAAAGAGTTCATACACTGAACTAGGTAAAATGCTTACTCTTGCCCCTAGGTCTAGGAGAGCTTTTTCAACATGAAAGTTTCCTATGACAGAAGAAATAATGGGAGCTCTGGATCCTTAAGTTTCAAAGGGGTGGTGTGCTGGAAGACAGAACTGGCATGCTTAGTAAGGCATACTTTCTTTGAAATTTGTAATCTAGATTTACGTTTTTGGGTGCACAAATCTTTCAAAAATTTAGCATATATCGAAACCTATTTGATTGCATCCAAGAGGAGGAGATTAATTCAAACTTGCTTAAACAATTCTAGCATCTCCTCAAGTCCTCCTCCCTTCTTCTTAGCAGGAATAGGAGCTTTTAGGGCATCTAGGAATGGTACTTTGGGAAAGTAGGGTAGTTCAAGTGCAATTAGTTCATTTTCTTTTCTCAGATCCTCCTTATCCTTAGATGGTTCTAATTCAAGTTGGGTTGAAGGTGTAGGGTTGATCTTATTGGTTCTGCTAGCTTGCTCGATGACTTTTCTATTCTTGAGAGTCATGACTAATTTGGCATGTTCAAAAAAGATTTATGGGATATTGGGCATTTTAGCCCTGAATCTTCCTCTTGGGTTGCTCTCAAGTTGAGATGGCAATTTACCTCTTTCCCTTCTACCCAGATTCGCTGCTAATTGACCAATTTATGTTCCTAACCTAGCAATGGATTGTGTATGAGAATTGATAGATTATGAGTAGAAGTTGAGGGCCTGAGTGTTGACTTCTATCTGACCTAAAGCCTTCAAAACTCTCTCCTCAAAGGTTGAGCTATAGTGATGTGGCATGCAAGAATGAAACTAACTTAATGGTTTAATTAATTGATTGAGCAATGATACCTATCCACATTAGCACTAATTTATATGTAAGAAAGTTAAAAGTAATTCAAAGAAGAGACTACTTAATGAAATGAAACCTACCCACAATGTAACTCAATCTAATCAAAAGAAGAAGGGATCTAATGATTGAAGAACCCTTAAGACCAAGATATATACCTTCATATAATCAGACTTAAGAGATTCGGAAGGGGTTTACTTACCAATGATGAGCACTCACTTTGTTGATAGAAGATTAATTTCAGCACTCCATTGAGCCCTACTGGACTAAAAGATTGTCACCACCAGAATGAAGACTCCATCCATAATTGGTTCCAAGGCAAAGCATACCTCCTCTTTAACTCTGGATTGTAGGGGACCCTGTAAAGAAAGACATTAGAGACATGCCAAGATTGTAGACAATTGATAAAGGAATCAAGATGAAGAGTGGATGTTAGCTCTTTTATGTTGGATAGAAGAGATGTTGGAGGGGAAGAAGCTAGCGTCCTTGGAAGGGCTTGACTCCTTGTTGTGCTTGGAAGATGGAAAGGATGGTGCCTTTTGAAGAAACTTTGATTGAAGATCCTTGGAATTAGGAATTGGTGGGCAACTTTGGGATGAAGAAGGAGATGGCTATCTTTGAAGATTTGATGTTGATGGCTTCATCGGAGATGGCAATCTTGAAGGCTTTTCTATATAAAGGCCCCCTCTCCCCCTGTAATAGTTAGAGAGAGAGATTTGATATAGATTTTGGATTTTCCATTGGTTCTGGTTTGGTTCTGGGCTGAGGCTCGTTTTCCTTCGTTCCTTGCTGTGTGCATTATGGGTTCGATGAGGGGTGCGAGGCATTCCTGCTATGTGCCATTATGGGTTCGGTGAGCACCCTAGTTATCCCCTATCTCGTCTTTTTTATCCTCTCGTGTCATTTGAGAGTCATCCTAGCACATCTATGTGAGAGCCCTGCTATGTGCATTATGGGTTCGATGAGAGCTCAAGGTAGCTGGTGCTGTGATCCCTCGGGAGGGTAGCTATGTGCTGAGATACCTCAGGAGGGTAGCTTTAGGCTTTGACCCCTGACTTTCTGTGTGCATCCCCCGCTAGAGTGAGTCTCAGGGCCATGAGTTCCACTTCCTGGTCCCCCATCTTCATCCTTCCTTCGCCACATCCACCTAGAAAATTGAAAACAAAAAAGATCAGCTGTCTTAGGATTTTAGTGTCAGTATGCCCTAGTCCCGGAGGCTTCTTAGCCCTCCCACGGTCCTAGTTTGTTAGGTGTTTTTCCATGTTTTCCAAATACCCAGGTTTCATCGATTTCGTCCCGCATCAATTTTGGTATCAGAGCGAGTTGTGGATTAGGTGTGCTCCATTTTTCGAACTTGACGGAGTCGAGTTTTTCATGATCGAGGAGAATGATAGGGATCCAGGGCAGGTTCGGGTATTTTTCTATTTTTTCTTATTTTCTCGCATTTTTTTATTTTTAACTATTCCGGCTATTCCACCTATTCCCTCTATTCCAGCTTTATCCCAATATTATTCCTACCTTATTCCAGCCTTATTCCATCTTCTTCCCGTGATTTTAAAAAAAATTCAAAACCCTAGCCGCCGCCCCCTCCGGCCCCAGATCCGGGCCGCCCGACCCCTGGCCACCCCATCGAACCGCCGCCACCGCTAACTGGCCCCCGCCCTCGCCGGAGGAGCCGCCGCCGCCACCCTCGCCCGTGGAAGATGAACGGTCGTGGGAAGACCAACCGTCGCCCATGTCCCACGGTCGCCGTCGCCGCCTGCCACCACCACCGGCCGCCCGCCCGCTGCCCGCCGGCTCACGCCAGGTCGCTGGAGAGCCCCCGCCAGCGCCCTTGGGCCCCACGACCATGGGAAGCCCAAATGGCACAACCGTGCATGCCGTGCTGCCCCTGAGCCGCCGCCCGTCGTGGCCGCCTGCCGTCGCCGCCCGCCTGTCCGCCAGCCACCTTCCCGCCGTCCCGGCCTTCCCCGCCGTCCACCGACCATGCCGGCGCCCAGGAGGTCTCCCACGACCATGGGAGACCAAATGGCATGCTGGGCGTGCCATGCCGTTTCCCCTGTGCCGCCCCGCCTGCAGCCCACCACCGGCCGGTCATCGCTCGTCGTCCGCCGGCCCCGTCCACCGCCTGCTTCCCGATCGTCGACCGTATGCTCCATCGATAGATCGATCCTCCGCATGGCCGTGAGATGGAGTTGCATGGATTTCAGAGCAGTCCCATTTTCAGAGCAACATGCTTTCTGGAGCAGATCATCAAGCCAACATACTTTGCAGAGCAGATCAACACTATTTTTGATGCAACATGAATTTTGATGTAATTTATTTTTCTTTTTTTAGTTTTCTTGGAGGCTAAGAAACTGAGGGTTTTGATTTTTTCTATATAAAGGCCCCCTCTCCCCTTGTAATAGTTAGAGAGAGAAAGATTTGATATAGATTTTTGGGTTTACCATTGGTTCCAGTTCTGGTTCTGGGCTAAGGCCCGTTTGCCTTCGTTCCTTGCTGTGTGCGTTATGGGTTTTTTGAGGGGTGTGAGGCATTCCTTGCTGTGCATTATGGGTTCGGTGAACATCCTAGTTATCCCCTATCTCGTCTTCTTTATCCCCTCGTGTCCTTTGAGAGTCATCCTAGCGCATCTATGTGAGAGCCCTGCTATGTGCATTATGGGTTTGATGAGAGCTCAGGGTAGCTGGTGCTGTGATCCCTCGGGAGGGTAGCTGTGTGCTAAGATCCCTCAGGAGGGTAGCTTTAGGCTTTGACCCTTGACTTTCTGTGTGCATCTCCCGCTAGAGTGAGTCTTAGGGCCATGAGTTCCACTTTCGGTCCCCCATCTTCATCCTTCCTTCGCCATATCCACCCAGAAAATTGAAAACAAAAGAGATCAGTTGTCTTAGGATTTTAGTGTCAGTATGCCCTAGTCCCGGGAGGCTTCTTAGCCCTCCCACGGTCCTAGTTTGTTAGGTGTTTTTCCCTGTTTTCCAAATAAACAGGTTACATCGATTCCCGTCCCGCATCAGGAGCTCAGACCTCCGGCTAAGGGACCTTCGAGCCATGCAGCTCCCAATCAACAACGTCCCTGAGACCAGCTCCACGATGCTAGCCCAAGACCGGAGCTCAGACCTCCGGCCAAGGGACCTTCGAGCCAAGTCGTTCTCAATCTCAAACATCTCCGAGCCCAGCTCCGAGACGCCAAGGGATCATGGGGCCAAGTAGCTCCCATCAATGCCTCGAGCCTAGCTCTAAGGTGCCAAAGACCTGAGCCAAGTACTCAGACAACCCTTGGACCCGAGCCTAGCTCCACATCCAGGAAGGCCTCAAGCTTAGCTCCAAGGCAATCAAGTCCTGTAACTCTCTTCTCTTATCTCCCCACTTGAAAAGAAGATGAGAGGGGAAGGAAAGAAAGAGAATGATAGGGGAACACGGCAAGAACCCTCTTCTCTGATCTCCCCACTCGAAAAGAAGACGAGAGGGGAAGGAAAGAAAGAGAACGAGAGGGGAACATAGCAAGAACCCTCTTCTCTAATCTCCCCACTCCAAAAAAAAAAAAAAAAAAAAAGAGAGAGAGAGAGAGAGAAGGAGAGAAGAAAAAGGAAAAAAGGAGGGGGTAAAGAAAGAAAGAGAACGAGAGGGGAACAAGCCACCACTTTTCAGTCACCGACATCCCAAGCCCAGCTCCGGGATGCCTACTCGAGACCGGAGCTCAGATCTCCGACCAAGAGACCTTCGAGCCAAGCAGCTCTCAGTCACCAACATCCCTGAGCCCAGCTCCAGGATGCCTACTCGAGACCGGAGCTCAGATCTCCGGCCAAGAGAACTTCAAGCCAAGCAGCTCTCAGTCAACAACGTCCTCGAGCCCAGCTCCAGGATGCCTACTCGAGACTAGAGCTCAGATCTCCGGCCAAGAGAACTTCGAGCCAAGCAACTCTCAGTCAACAACGTCCCCGAGCCCATCTCCAGGATGCCTACTCGAGATCGGAGCTTAGATCTCCAGCCAAGAGAACTTCGGGCCAAGCAGCTCTCAGTCAAAAACATCCCCGAGCCCAGCTCCAGGATGTCAACTCAAGACCGGGGCTCAGATCTCTGGCCTAGAGATCTCTGAGCCACACAGCTCTCGGTTGACAACACCTTCGAGCCCAGCAGCTCTCAAGTGCCGTCATCTTGCGCCCGACTTGCTGGCATTGGAGTCTAATAATAACTCAACTCCACGCAAGGTGAGGCCCTCCTTTCTGATCTCCCCACTCATCAAAAGGAAAGAAGAAGAAAAAGGGGAGTGAAAGAAAGAGAGAAAGAAAGAAAGAGCCAGACAAAGAAAATGGTTGCAATAAAGCTTAAGCTTTATGATTGAGTGTCAGTTACAAGCATCCTACGAGCCTCTGACATGCCGGATAGCCCTGCTAAAAAAAAAAAACAACAACAACAAAACAGAAAGATAAAGTATAAAGGGAATAAAAACAACTACTACCCAGCTGGACCGCCGGGATGGGAGTCTCCGCCAGCAGGGGCTTTCGGTAGCATGGCTCTGGGTTCAAATGGCACGTCCTTGACCTCGGTTGGCATAGAAGACTCGGGATCAACGGCCTCCTCAGTGCCCGCCTCCTGGTCTGAAGTGCCGGGATAGTCGAGGCGGCTACGGCCCTCGGTTGAGACGAACCCCTCAACCAGGCAGTGCAGGTACATGAAGCCCTTAAAGAAGGAGTCCAACACCGTCTGTTGGATCTCGGTGAGGAACTCCTCTGAGGCCCTGTACCTTGCAACTGCCTCCTCGGCTTCCTTGCTGCAGCCACCTCGTGCCTGGCATCCACTAACCTGGCCACCTCCTCGGCTACCCTCTGGGCCACGGTCGACTTCTCCTTCTCCATCGCCAGTCGGGCCTGGAGGGACTGGGCGGTCCCCTTCTACCGGATCGCCTCGATGTTGAACATGCCCAACCATCGCTCGGCGTCGGCAAGCTCCTCGGCCTTCCTCCTCGACTGCCCCTGCTCATGGTCGAGGAACTCCTGGAGCTCCTTCGCTCGCCCCTCAGAGTCGGTGAGCTGCCTCTCGAGGTCCTTGACCCGTCGGTCAAGCGCCCCTTCGAAGTCGGCCCTCCCTTTCAGGTCAGCCTTCAGCAACGCAATCTCGGTCGCCTGTTGCTGCTTAGCTCGCTCCCAGTTTCAGGCAGCAGCTCCTGATGAAAAGGACCTCGACACCCATCTGCATCATATAGGAAGTTCAAAAAAAAAAAAAGAAGAAGAAGGGAGAGTGAAGTTGCTTACCGTGTAGAGATGGGGAAAGATGCTATCGATCACAACTCCAACCGGTAGCCCATCCATCTCCTCCCGATCGCATGGCTGGATAGAGAAATCCATCATGCAAGCAGCTAGGGCGCGGTTGTCAGCCAAGGAGCTCTCTGGCCCCAGCTTGAACGGGAGGCGGCGCCTAGCCTCGTCCCTCCTACTCTCTCGGGGAGCAAGTGCGCCCATCCCTCCGGTGGTAAGATCCCAGGAAACCGGTCCAGGACCCGGTGCCGTCACGGTTGGAGCCCCCATCGCGGGAAGAGCTCCAGTCTAGGCCTCTCCCCCCTCGGCCTCAACCATCCTCGGACCCGGAGAGCGGGGCGGCGCGATGGCGATGGCAGCATCAACCTGGACGGTCGCCTCGGGCTCCAGAACGGGGGGTTCAACTTGTGACCTTGTCCATCCCTCGGCCTCCTTCCCCTTTGGGGTGGCAGACACGGTGGAAGCAGACACCGGCACGCCCTAAACCCAGGCCTGCCTCATGGGAGGCTCAGCGGCCACCCCGGTGAGCGGCCTCTTCCGGGAGATTGGTAGCGGGTCGCCCTCTGAGAAGATCATCCCTGTGCACAGGAGCGAAATAGGTTAGCCTAAAGTGAAGAAAAGGAAAAACACATATGGAGGAAATAATTGGACTCACCCGGCCCCGTCGATGGGTCGACCCTAGCGTCAGAAAGGTTCTACTCCGACAGCAGGACCTCCAGAGAGGAGATCTGGGCAGTGCGAAGCTGCTCGTAGTCATCCCGATCAGCTGCATCAACCGCGGAGATCTAGTTAGGGCACCGATCCTGCTCGCTCCAGGCCCAGTCGACCCCCTCGACGTCCACGAAGAAAAATTTACTCTTCCACCCTTTGTTGGAAGAGGGGAGCTCGAATCTTTTGCCCTTCAGGCGGGAGGACAAGGACCACCACCCATCCTCGGTCGAGTGGCATTTTAGGATGAAAAATGCCCTGAACAAGGAGAACCGGGCAATGAACCCGTGGACATGGCAGAATATAATGAAGGAGAAGATGACCCTGATGGCGTTCGGCACCAACTATGCGGGAACTAAATGGTAGTTGCTCAGAACAGATAGGAAAATGGGTGAAAGGGAAATCGAAGACCCCCGCAGAAGGTCTCCTCATAAAAGGCGAGACTACCTGGGCCACTAGAAGTGACCCGCTCCCCGGGGTGGGGGATCATGAGCCGAACAGAAGATGGGATGCCATAGGCATCTCGGATGGCCCCCAGCTCCATGACAGAAATCGTCAAAGCGAACCTGCCCGGACCTGATGACCGGGCAGACTCAGGAGCTGGTTGAGTAGGAAAGGACGAGAAGAAGCCATCCCCGGCTCCCTAATGGACTCGGGGGGGGGGGGGGGGGGGGGGGAAAGGCCAACCTCTTGCTAATTCTAAACAGTGTCCCCTCGACTCCTCATCGGAGGAGGAAGGCATTATCCTTGGATGGAAGGATCGGGACAAGACATGCTGCAAAGGTAACCTAAGAAGAAGGGAGACTAGACTCAAAAGAAGAAGCCTACCCCAAAGGAAAGGAGGAAGAAGAACAGGGCCAATCTGGTTCCCTAGAGAGAGAAGAACGAAAGCAGATCACGGAGAAGGAAGGGTCCGGATATTGCAACGAGCGCGAAGGGTTTGAACGGATGGAAATTTTGAGTAAAAATTTTCTTTTCGCTTCGAAAGGGCCCATCAAATCTGCGCTGTCATGACCCCCTCGCCAACGGATCCGTGCCACATGCTGCCCATCGGTGTAAAGGGTGTCCCAGTCGCTCAGAATTCTGTGCCCACATTAACTACTCCTCGGACATGGCCACGTGGCACCTCTGCACTGGCCGGCAGGGCCATCCCTCGAAGCGCCGGCAACCACGGCCATCATTGCACCGAATTTCAGCCTTTCCATGTTAGCATCACCATTACTCCCTTCGGCCCGAGCATCGCGCACCAACGAGCCTCGGGAGTGGGGGACAAATGATGTGACGAGATGCTAACATTGGTAGCTGACAGGCGCCATGTCAAAGGAGACTGCTGCATCGGATGCCAAGGCAACACCTCAGCCCAGACATTTTGCCGAGCTGAGCTGAGCTCCCTCAAGGCAACGAGCTGAGCTCCATCCTCCACCAGGTCGGGCCCACAAGCTCGGGATGCCTAGGTCGGAGCCGCCCTCTGCCCTCCAGAGTGAGACCCTCGGAGGTTAGAGCCCTGTGGTCGAGGTCGAGCTCAGCACTCATCCGCCAATGTGGAGCCTTTACGAGCGCGTGCCCTCTGGACCGGGTCCGCCTTATGCCCTCCAGAGCGAGACCCTCGGAGGTTAGAGCCCTGTGGTCGAGGTCGAGCTCAGTGCTCACCTGCCAATATGGAGCCTCTCCGAGCGCGCGCCCTCTGGACCGAGTCCGCCTTCTGCCCTCCAGAGCGAGACCCTCGGAGGTTAGAGCCCTATGGTCGAGGTCGAGCTCAGCACTCACCCGCCAATGTGGAGCCTTTTCGAGCGCGCCCTCTGGACTGGGTCCGCCTTCTGCCCTCCAGAGCGAGACCCTTGGAGGTTAGAGCCCTGTGGTCGAGGTCGAGCTCAGTGCTCACCCGCCAATGTAGAGCCTCTCTGAGCGTGCGCCCTCTGGACTGGGTCTGCCTTCTGCCCTCCAGAGTAAGTCCCTCGGAGGTTAGAGCCCTGTGGTCGAGGTCAAGCTCAGCGCTCACCCGCCAATGTGGAGCCTCTCCGAGCGCGTGCCCTCTGGACCGGGCCCGCACTCTTCCCCCTTTCCATCAAGGTGGCCACACGAGCTCGAAGCATCCAGATCGGAGCAAGCCCTGCCATCCCGGGACACCGGCGAAACGCCCGAAGACTACGAAACAGCGCCCCCCATACCACCATAACTACCTGTTCGGCCATACTTCCAGGAGGATGGGCCAGCCAGAAAGCACGAACCCCTAGGGCGGTGACCCCCGGATCGAGGCTCTACCAAGCTTCCCGGAATGGGAAGACCGGTGGGGATGTCAGAACGAATGGAAGCTTCCCCTACCACCTGTTAGGAAAGATGTCTCGTCCATGGCATGGAATCCTGCCGCACGTGCCTGCCAGCCCAGCGAAGATCCCGAGGCGAGCGCCCAAATGGCCAATTTTCAACTACAAAGAACAATCGACACCCTCGAAAGGGGGGAGGTAACAACAGCAAACAACCACAAACACAAGCGCAAGCTCGACCAAGAGGACGAAGCGCCACCACTACCACCACAATCGAAGGAAAACGAGGGATACAAGGAGAGGCGGAGGAACAGGGAACCCCTCTGTCCCTGCTATCGTTCTCCCCCTACAACGTTTTCATCTTCACACACATCTTTTACTCCTCCTAGTGCGGAGTCCATCAAGAAGGGCCCGACCAGGAGGATCTGTTTTCCTGGATCGTCACTGACTTGACCGTCGGAGTGCCCCAGCCGGAAATCCCGGCTCGAGTCACTAACCCTTATTTTGCAGGTCCAGGAGCAGAGAACCACTAGGCAGCGAAGGAGCGCACTCCGACGTCGGCAGCAGCTTCGGGCCACGGCGATCTTGGTAGCAATACTCTTAATAGTGCTAAATAAATATTTTATTATCATCATATTAACAAGATCAGGCTCAATGACATTTCCAAGATTGCACATCAAAAACTTCTAGATATTCTTTATGATTTTAGACTAGCCATGGTAAGGCTATCCATTACATCACGTTCTTGGCTAAGACTAAGTTATCAGCATTGCCATATTCTTGCCTATAATGAGGTTCTCCACACCATCGACACATTTTTTTTCTAGTAATATTTTATACTAAAACTCTAGCAGCCCCTAAGACCGGCACTAGAGGATGTATTTGGTCTAAACTCTTAGCGACTATGTGGTCCTTCTAAGTAACCACAGGATCTATTTGGTCTAAATGCACTCTCATGCACCATGGTTTAGTGGGTAACATTAGTCTAGCTCAATTAAGCATATTGATTTTGGAGTACCCAAAATCAAAATACGTAGCTATCAATCACCTTCTTTCCAAATATATTGAACAAACCAGCAGTCAAGTATGCTTCAAAATTCATTCAGATTGCAGTGCACGTACGTTGGCATTTCTAAATGCAACAAAATCAACAATGGCTTCAGCAAGAATATTACTCAATAGGGACTTCAAAGCTTTTCTTCGTTTTTTACTCAGTCCCACGCTATAACCATTGCTTACGAGACTAACAAGTCCCTTCTCAGGTCTTTGAACGACTTCATGGTCGAAGAATTGTGCATAATGATTTTTCTCCCCTATGATCATGGCCAAGAACACAAGGACTATAACTACATGGAGTTAAAAAGCATGGACAACTATAATGGTCATCCCTTGATTTTAGACTAGCCAGGATCACACCCTAGTCTATGATCAATAAATTATAGTACCATGCTTCTACCGAGGCAAGGCTATCCATAAACATCATGTTCTTATCCGCACCATTGACACATTTTTCTAGTAATATTTTATACTGAAACTCTAACTGCCCTAAGACCCGGCACTAGAGGATGTATTTCGTCTAAACTCTTAGCGATTATATGGTCCATCTAAGTAACTATATAACCCACTCTCAGACACCATGGTTCGGTGGGTAACATTAGTCTAACTTCAATTTAGCATACTGATTTTGGCGTACTCAAAATCAGCTTAAGTGGCTATCAATCATCTACTTTCCAAATATATTGAATAAACCAGCAGACAAGTATGCTTCAAAATTCAGAGCTCAGATTGTAGTGCACTTTAACGTACAGTTCCAAATGCAACAAAATCCATGATGGCTTCAGCAAGAATATTACCCAATGGGGACTTGAAAGCTTTCTTTCATTTTATTTCTCGGTCCTATGTTATCACTATTGCCTACCTGACTAACCGAGTCCCTTCTCATGTCGCTGAACGACTTCCTGTCAAAGAATCGCGCGTAATGATTTTTCGCCCTTTTCGCTACGGTCAAGAACACGAGGCCGTAAACTATGACTACACCATAAAATTAAAACCGGATAATACAGAATTGGTATTATTATATCCATATACAATTTATTTTATTAACAAATACAGATAGATATAGATATAGATTTAGATATTAACTAAATATAAAAAATTATATCCGTATTATTTTAAATAGAATATTGTCGCCGTCAAGATCGTCGTGGCACGTAGCTATTGTCGAGGGCGGATCGTCCCTCTGGTTCTCTTGGGACGTCCCATACCTTCGAGCCTGCAAAAACGAGGTTAGTGACCCAGGCCGGGGATTCTGGCCGGGGCACTCCGACGGTCAAGTCAGTGACGATCTAGGAGAACAGGTCCTCCTGGTCAAGCCCCTCTTGATGGACTCCATGCTAGGAGGAATGAATGGTGTGAGAGTAGGGTGCAAGTGTGTCAGGAGGATGGTGTTCGAGCTAGAGGGATTCTCTGTGTGGCCTTTCTCCCTTGACTTGCTTGGATTTTTTGTGGTGTGTTGCTCTGTGGTTGAGCTTGCACTTGTGTTTGTGCTTGCGTACCTCCCCCCTTCTGGGGGTGTCGAACATTCTTTGTAGTCTGGGTGACCGTTGAGCGCCTGCCTCGAGACCTTCGCTGGGCTGTCAGGCGCGTGCGATGGTGTCCCGGGCTGTGGACGGGACATCTTTCCTGATTCGTGATAATAGAAGCTGTCACATGTTCTGACATTCCTTCTGGTCACCCCATTCCGGGAAGCTTGGCAGTGCCTCGATTGGGAGGCCGCCGCTCCCGGGATTCGAATCTCCCGGTTGATTTCCTCTTCTGAGTGGTTCAGGTGGTTGGTGAAGAGCATGGTGCCTCGATCGGAGGGCTTCTCCCTTTTCTGGTGCAAGCAGCGGCTGCGGGTAGTTATTGCGGCCTGGTGGGTGTCTCACTGCAACCCTCGAGAGGCTCGCTGGCGTACTAGGATGAAGGTGCTGTCTCCCTCCTCGCCGGTACCTTCGCCCGAGCTGGGGCCGAGAGGAGAGCAGGGCTCGACTCCGTGGGGCTCGGTCTCGATGTGGCTCCACTTGGCGGAGGAGGGCTGAGCTCAACTCGGACTAGTGGAGCTCGACTTCGAGCAAGCTCGACCTGACGGAGGAGGGTAGAGTGCGGCCTCGGCCCAGGGGACCTGACCTTGGAGAGTCTATACATGGCGGAGGAGGGCTGAGCTCGACTCCGGACCACGGGGCTCGGTACGATGGGCTCGATCTGGGGGGTGACGTTTATAGGCGACTCCGGCCTAAGCAGCCCGGGCTCGACCTGGCGGAGGACGGAGCTCGACTTCAGCGGGCGGAGCTCGACTTCGGCAGGCAGCCCCGTTGCTCTGAGGGAGCTCAGCCCTGTGAAGGAGTCTGAGTAAAGTATCTGACATGGTGCCTTTCTCTGACGTGGCATCTGATAGCTACTCTACGTCAATGATTGTGCCACATCATTTGCCCCCCACTCTCGAGGCTCGTTAGTGCGCGGCACCCGGGTCAAAGGGAGTAATTACGTTGCTGACATGGAAAGGTGAAGATCCGGCACAATATGGCCATGATCGCCGGCACTTCACGAGGCGGTTCCCCAGGCCATTAATTCAGAGCGGCCGGGATGTCTTACTTACTGATTGCTGGCACGTGGCATGAATCTGTTGGCGGAGGGGCTATAACGGTACGGATGAGATGGGTCATTTCGAAATGAAAAGAAGTTTTTATCCAAAATATCCATTCTTTCGAATTCTTCGTCCCACTACCGTACCCAAGCTTCCTCTCCTCCCCGATTTCCTCAGACCCTCTAAGAAACCAGGTTAGTTTTCTTTCTCCTCTTCTTCCCCTCAGAGTAGGGTTCTTCTTTCGAGTCTAGAGCCTTCTCCAAACTGAGTCCGTCCCTTCTTCTTAGTCTCCTGCTCCTTTCTTCTTTGAAGATATCTCGTTTCGGTCCGGGCTTCCATCCTTCTACCAATCAGGGTGAAGCCGGTCCTTCTGTGCCGAGACCGCCATCTTCTTCCTCCGATGAGGAGGAGGATAGGGCACATTTTGAGCTTAGTAGGAGGCGTCCCCCGGGTCCCATAGCTATTAGGGAACTAGGGGCTGGTCCTTCTTGTCCTTTTCGTCCTCCTCCCCCATATGAGCATGTCCCTGAGTCCGTCCGGTCTGCGGGTCCTGGTAGGATCGCCTCGTCGATCACTGCTAAGGAACTGGGGACCATTCGGGATGTCTATCGCATCCCGCATTCTGTTCGGCTTTTAATCCCTCGACCGGGGGACCGGGTTACTTCTAGTAGCCCGGGCTGAATAGCTTTTTATGAGGAGACCTTCTCTGGAGGGCTCCACTTTCCTTTCACCCATTTTCTTGTCGATGCTGGATAACTACTGACTTGTCCCTGCTCAGTTGGTCCCGAATGCTATTAGGACCATTTTTTCCTTCATCGTACTCTGCCATGTCCATGGGTTTGTTGCCCGGTTCTCCTTAGGGCATTCTTCATCCTAAAGTGCCACTCCACTGAGGACGGGTGGGTGGTCCTTGTCTTCTGTCTGAAGGGCATTAGGTTTGAGTTCCCTCTTCCATCAAAGGATGGAAGAGCAAATTTTTCTTCGCCACGGTTGAGGGAGTTGATTGGGTCTGGAGCGATCCGGACCAGTCTCCCAATTGGAGCTCTACGGTTGATGTGGCTGACCGGGATGACTACGAGCAGCTCCGCACCGCACATATCCCTTCCATGGAGGTTCTGCTATCAGAGCAGAACCTCTCTGAAGCCGGGGTCGACCCAACAAGGGGGTTGGATGAGTCAGCTCAAACTTCCTTTTCTTCTATGCTCTTCATACCATCCCTTTCAAGCTCTAATCATTGTATGGCTTGTGTACAGGTACGATTTTCATGGAGAGCGACCTGCTGGCGATTACTAGGAAGAGGCCGCCAGCTGGGCTGGCCGATGAGCCTCCACCGAGACAGGCTCGGGGCGAGGGAGAGTGTGTCAGCGGCCGCTCCCGCCGCGCCAGCTGACCCGAGTAGGAGGGAAACTGAAGCCGCTCCTGCACAGTGGAGAGGACGACGTCCGCGGTGCCGGGGCCAAGTCAGCGGGCAGTTCGAAAAGTTCCAGAGTGATCGAGGTGACAAGAGATAGCCCCTGTCCTAGAGCTTAAGGTGATCGCTCGGGCCAGGGCCGCTACTGTCGCCGTCGCCGTGTCTCCCCATTCTCCGGGCTTGTCGTCATTGAGGTCGAGGAGGAGGAGGCTAGAGGGGGAGCCGAACCTGTGGCCGAGGTGCCGCCTGAGAGGAGGCTGAGCTCTCGACCCACCAGAGGGCGCTTCCACCGGAGGGGCAAGTGATCCGGCTCTCGAGGCGGGCAGGAGAAAAAGGGAGCAGCGCCGGATCCCTTTCAAGCTGGGGCTGGAGAGCTCTTTGCTCCGAAACCAAGCACTGGCAGAGTGCATGATGGATTTCTCTATCCAGGCATGCGACTGCCAAGAGATGGCTAGACAGCATCTGGGGGATGCGATCAGCAGCATTTTCCCCCATCTCTTTCGGTAAACGACTTTACCCTTTTCATTTCCTTCTTTTTCTTCTTTTCTTCTCTTTTTTTTTGGCTAACCTTTTGCATGATGTAGATCGGCGCCGAGGTCCTCCTGATTAGAGACTGCTGCAGGAGCTGGCTGAAGAATGATCAACAGTGAGTGACAGAGGTCGAGTCTCTGAAGGCCGACCTAAAGGAGAGGACCGATGCCAACGGGGTGCTTGGTTAGAAGATTAAGGATCTCAAGAAGTAGCTCGCCGATGCTGAGGGGCGAGTGAAGGAGCTCCAGGAGAGCCTCGACCAGGAACGGGGTTGGTCGAAAAGGAAGGCCGAGGAGCTCGTGGCCACAGAGAAGAGGTTGACTTCATTCAACACCGAGGTAGTTCGGTAGAAGGAGAGGGCACAGTCCCTTCAGACCAAGCTAGCGACGGTGAAGGAGAAGCTGGCTGCGGCTAAGAAGGCGGTAGCGGAGGTGGCTAAGTCAACGGAGATGGCAAGGGAGCAAGTTGCCGAGGCGAGGAAAGAAGAAGCAGAGGGGCCATGGCCAGGTACAGAGCTTCGGAGGAGTTCACCGTCGAGATCCAACAAACGACGTCGGACTCCTTCTTCAAAGGTTTTATGTACCTGCACGGTCGGGTTGAGGGGCTCGTTCTCGATGAGGGCCGCAGCCACCTCCGCTACCCTCAGGCTTCAGATGCAGAGCCGCCCGAAGGTATACACTGAAGAAGACACTGCTCTCGAGCCTTCCCTGCCAGTTGAGGCTGGAGCTGCACAATCGGAGGGCCTTGGGGATGGAGCCTAGCAGCCTCGCAGCCATGCTGAGGGTCAGCCCGAGTAGAGTAGGTTTTTCTTGCCTTCTTTTTTCGTGCTGATTCGGGTCGCCCAGTATGTCGGGGGGCCCAAGGATGCTTTGTAAACAAATCTTATTAATGAAATGGATCTTTTTAACCACCTCGTCCTGAGGATTCTTGCCTCTCCCCTCTTCCTTCTTTTCTCTTTTTTTTTTTGTGTGTGGTGAGATCAGAGAGGAGGGTTCACCTTGTCTGGGATTTGGCCTTCAGGCTTCAATGTTGGTGAGTTGGGCTTAGGGCTTTGATAGTTTGAGAGCAGCTGGGCTCAGAGACTTGTTGCCGGAGAGCTGAGCCCCAGTCCAAGGTTGCCCGAGAGCTGTGGGCTAGGTCTTGGAGTCTTGGAGTAGGCTCAAAGACTTCTTGGCCGGAGAGCTGGGCCCTGATCCAAGGTTGCTTGAGAGCTGGGCTCAGGTCTTGTCTTGGAGCTAGGCTCGAAGACTTTTTGGTCGGAGAGCTGGGCCCCGGTCCAAGGTGCATGAGAGCTGGGCTCAAGTCTTGTCTTGGAGCTAGGCTCGAAGACTTATCTTCCAGAGAGCTGGGCCCCGGGTCTTGATTGCCTGAGAGCTGAGCTCAAGAATTGGTGTCTTGGAGCTGGGCTCGAAGACTTGCTAGTCGGAGAGCTGGGCCACGGAGTTGGTGTCTTGGAGCTGGGCTCGAGACTTGCTGGTTGGAGAGCTGGGCCCCGATCCAAGTTGCCTGAGAGCTGGGCTCAGGAGTTGTGTCTTGGAGCTGGGCTCGAAGACTTGCTGGCAGGAGAGCTGGGCCCCGGTCCAGGTTTGCCTAAGAGCTAGGTTGAGGAATTGGTATCTTGGAGCTGGGCTCAAAGACCTGTCTTCTGGAGAGTTGGGCTCCGGGTCTTGATTGCTTGAGAGCTAGGCTCAGGAATTGGTGTCTTGGAGTTGGGCTCGAAGACTTGCTGGCCGGAGAGCTGGGCCCTGGTCCAAGTTGGCCTGAGAGGTGGGCTCAGGAGTTGGTGTCTTGGAGCTGGGCTTGAAGACTTGTCTTCCAGAGAGCTGGGCTCCAGTCTTGATTGCTTGAGAGTTGGGCTCAGGAATTCGTGTATTGGAGCTGGGCTCAAAGACTTGCTGGCCAGAGAGAGGGGCCCCGGTCCAAGTGGGCCTGAGAGCTGGGCTCAGGAGTTGGTGTCTTGGAGCTTGGCTCGAAGACTTGCTGGTCGGAGAGTTGGGCCCGGAGTTGGTGTCTTGGAGCTGGACTCAAAGACTTGCTGGCCGGAGAGCTGGGCCCCAGAGTTGGTGTCTTAGAGCTAGGCTCGAAGACTTGCTGGCCGGAGAGCTGGGCTCCGGAGTTGGTGTCTTGGAGCTGGGCTCGAAGACTTGCTGCCGGAGAACTGGGCCCCGGTCCAAGTTGGCCTGAGAACTGGGCTCAGGATGGTGTCTTGGAGCTGGGGCTCGAAGACTTGTCTTCCGGAGAGCTGGGCTCCGGGTCTTGATTGCATGAGAGCGGGTCAGGGAATTGGTGTCTGGTGCTGGGCTCGAAGACTTGTCTTCCATAGAGCTAGGCCCCGGGAATTGGTGTCTTGGAGCTAGGCTCGAAGACTTGTCTTCCAGAAAGCTGGGCTCCGGGCCTTGATTGCCTGAGAGCTGGGCTCAGGAATTAGTGTCTTGGAGCTGGGCTCGAAGACTTCTTCCGGAGAGCTGGGCTCCGGGTCTTGATTGCCTGAGAGCTGGGCTCAGGAATTGGTGTCTTGGAGCTGGGCTCGAAGACTATCTTCCAGAGAGCTGGGCTCCGGGTCTTGATTGCCTGAGAGCCGGGCTCTGGAATTGGTGTCTTGGAGCTAGCCTCGAAGACTTATCTTCCGGAGAGCTGGGCCCCGGGAATTGGTTGCCTTAGTGCTGGGCTTAGGAATTGGTGTCTTGGAGCTGGGCTCGAAGACTTGTCTTCCGGAGATTCTCCTGCAAGGAAGATAGCTATGTGTGCAAAAGAAAAATCTTTATTATTACTAGAAGAAAACCTTACATTATTGATAGTATCTTCTCAGATTGAAGGCATTCCATGTTCGAGGGAACCTGACGCCGTCAAGGTCCTCGAGGTAGTAGGCCCCCTGTGAGAGGTCCTCATCCACTTTGTAGGGGCCTTCCCAGTTTGGCGAGAGCTTGTCGCACTCCCGAGGTTGAGATGCTTCATCTCGATGCAGCACTAAGTCCCCGGGCCTGAAGACTTTCGACCTTACCCGCGCGTTGTAGTACGGGCCACCTGTTGCCGGTACGTCGCCATTCGAAGCCAAGTTTATCCTGTTCTTTTTCGAGGAGATCTAAGTTGAGCAGAATGTGTGCCGAGTTTCATGCCTCATCGTAGTGCTGTACTCGTAGCATGGGCACACCGAGCTTAACCGGGATGACTGTCTCGATGCCAAAGACAAGGTTGAAGGGCATCTCATTTGTTGCCGTTCTAGGCGTTGTGTGGTAGGCCTACAGAACACTTGGGAGTTCTTCTGCCCATCTGCCCTTAGCTTGGTCTAGCCAGGTTCTGAGCCCTTGGAGGATGGTCCGGTTAGTCACCTCGGCCTCTCCATTTGTTTGGGGATGAGCTACCGAGGTGAAGCGGTGTTGGATGTCGTGCTCAACGCAGAACCCTTCAAACTCCCAATTGTCAAATTATCGTCCATTGTTGGTGATGATGCAGTGGGGGAGTCCGAAGCGGCAAATAATCGACTTCCAGAAGAATTGGCGGACATTTTCTTCAGTGATCCGAGCTAGCAGTTCTACTTCGACCCACTTGGTGAAGTAGTCGATCGCCACTAGCAGGAACCTTTGTTATCCAGGTGCAAGGGGGAATGGTCCTAGGATGTCCATCCCCCACTGAGTGAAGGACCAAGGGGATGAGAGCTGGGAGATCGGTGCTGCCGGCTGGCACTGTATGTGGACGTGGCGCTGACATTTGTCGCACCTTTTAACGAAGTCGGGGTGTCCTCCCTCATGGTCTCCCAGAAGTATCCCTGGTGAAGAGCTTTGTAAGCCAATGTTCTTCCTCCCACATGGTTCCCACAAAGGCCTTCGTATATCTCCTGGAGTACGATGGCCGCCTCTGCAGGCCTGAGGTACTTCAGGAGCGGGTAGGAGTGAGACCGGCGTTAGAGCTGGCCTTCCTTCAGAATGAACCGGGAGGCCTTCTTCTTGATGAGGCCGGCTTCCATGCGGTCCTCTGGTAGGATGCCATCAATGATGTACCTAATGTACCTATCCATCTAGCTCGGCTCAGGGATGACTTGGTGCACCTCCTCTGGGTTTTCGTAGCGCACCCGCACCCTAGTGATGAGTCCGGCAGGGTCGCAAGCCTCGACAGTGCATCCGTGCGTGCGTTCTCCCCCTGGGGATATAAAGATGTTGAAGCGTTGGAAGCCTGCCATGCTGGAGCGGACTCGATCCAGGTACTTCATCATCTGGGAGTCTCTAGCCTCGTATTCTCCGGAGACTTGCCCGGCAACCAGTTGGGAGTCAGTAAAGACTTTCAAGGTATGCATGCCTAGCTCGCGGGAGACTTTCAGACCCACAAGGAGCACTCGTACTCCGCCTGGTTGTTTGTTACGGCAAACTTGAAGCGGAGGGTGCACTCTGCCACCACCCCATCGCTGTTAGCAAGGATGAGGCCTGCTCTACTCCCACTAGAGTTGGATGTGCCATCCACATGGAGGATCCAGGGCTCCTCCCCCAGTCCAAGCTCTGTTTGGGGCTCCATTATTGTCTGCTCCGGCTCCTCAGCGAGCCTAGTGTATTCGACCATGAAGTCGGCTAGGACTTGGGCCTTCTATGAAGACCTTGGCCGATATACTATGTCGAACTCGCTGAGCAGCAGGGACCACTTGGCCAGTCTCCCGGAGGTCTCGGGGCACCTAAGTATGGTCCTCAGCGGCTGATCCGTCATGACCACGATAGGGTGTGCTTGGAAATAGGGCCTGAGATGCTTAGCAGACATTATTAGTACAAAAATGAGTTTCTCGGAGCGAGTATACCTGATCTCCGCATCGCGAAGGATTTTGCTAGTGTAGTACACCAGCTTCTGGGACCCATCCTCGTCTGTGCAGATGAGAATCGAGCTGACAGCTCCAAGTGTGATCACCAGATAGAGTAGGAGCGCCTCCCCTTCTTCCGGTCTGGAGAGCAGCAGGGGAGAAGCCAGGAATTCCTTCAGCTCCTTAAAGGCCGTCCTGCACTCCTCCGTCGAGGCAAAGTCGTGCATCTTGCACGGCGCCTTGAAGAATGGAAGGCAGTGATCAGCCGACCTCGAGATGAACTGGCTCAGGACGGCGATACGCCCCGTCAAGTGCTGAACCTGCTTCTTGGACATCGGGTGCTCCATGTCGACGATTGTCTGAACCTTCTCCGGGTTGGCTTCGATCCCCCTCTGAGTGACTATGAAGCCCAAGAACTTTCCCGCCGCCACTCCGAAGGTGCATTTCACGGGGTTCAACTTCATCTGGTGCTCTCGGAGGTTATGGAAGGCCTCGACGAGGTTGGCGACGTGGTCCGAGCTTAGCTTGCTCATGACAAGTATGTCATCCACGTACACCTGCATGTTTGGATGATCTGGTCTTTGAAGACCTTATTGACCAGACGCTGGTATATGGCTTCGATGTTCTAAAAAGGCATCATCCTGTAGCAATATGTCCCTTGGTCGGTGACGAAGACGGTATGTTCCTCATCCTCAGGGTGCATCCGGATCTGGTTGTATTCAAAGAATGCATCCATGAACGAAAGCAGCCTGTGCCCCGAGGTGGTGTCCACCAGCTGATCGATTTCAGCAAGGGGAAGCTATCCTTTGGGCATGCCTTGTTGAGGTTGGTGTAGTCTACACAGATCCTCCATTTGTCATTGTTCTTCTTCACCATCACCACATTCGCCAACCAGCTCGGATATTGCACCTCTCGAACGAAACTGGTGGCGAGGAGTTTGTCTACCTCCTCGTTGATGATCGCCTGCCTCTCCGGGGCGAAGCTTCTTTTCTTTTGCCGAACTGGTTTATACTTTGGATCATTGCTCAGTTATCGCCTGACAACCATGAAAGTTATCATGATGGTGCTCTGCCGATGTAGGGTCCCAGCAGTAACTGGGAGAGTAATCTCTCCCTCCACCCTTACAGAATCACTTGTGAAACCAACGAGGGGAGTGTGCACAGGTCTGAGCTGAGCAGGAGAAAGATTCATCCTAGAGAAAGCATCGTAGAAAAGCACATCTTTGGAGCTTCCACTATCAACCATGATGCATTTTACAGGATGCTTCGCGATCGTCATCTCGACGACCACAACATAATTATTTACATTTTTCCCCCCGTCTTCCCTTTCCCTCATAAAGGAGAGTACATTTTTAGAATGCCCTGCCCCCCCGACCTTCTTCGGTGTGTGCTCGGCTCCCCAGCATATCATCTCTACCGGCTTCTCGGTAGGGCGGTTGTCGACCGTGGAACTGGCGGGAGAGCGACGAGCTCCTAAGGTTCTGCTTGATGTCTGCCCCCCACAAACCTTCTGAGGTAGCCCTCTTAATGAGCTCTTCGATTTTCCACTTAAGATTGAGGCATTCCTCGGTGTCATGGCCGTGGTCACGGTGGAAGTGATAGTACTTCATTTTATCACAGCCAGAGGATGGCTTCATCCGAGGCGGGCACCTCAGATATTTCTCGCCTTCGATCTCCGTGAGGATCTTCGTCCTTGGGGAGAGGAGGGGGGTGTAACTCCCTTCAGGAATGGGAGCACCTCTCGGCCTTAGTCATTGCCAGGAGCTCGGAGCTGGGGGTCCCAGCTTCTACATCCCGGATGCTTCAGTGGGGGTTGGCTTCTTCAGCGGCTTCCCATCGAGCTCCCATCTCGTAGATCCGCCTCCTCGGCATGGATGTACTTCTAGGCTCGAAGGAGGAGCTCGGAGTAGGTCTTTGGGGGCATCTTGTCGAGCGAGTAGGTCAGGCGGGAGGTCCTGAGCCCTCGCTTCAGAGCCAGCATAGCAACCGGCTCCTCAAGATTGTAGATCTCCAATGCGGTAGCCTTGAAATGGGCCACGTAGTCTCGTAGTGGCTCGCGATCCTACTGCTTAATGGAGAAGAGGCTGTCTGCCTCTCATTGTATCTTTCGATAGGCATCGAAGTGGGCCACGAACCTTTGCCCTAGCTGGGCGAAGGAATTGATGCTCTCTGGCTCTAGGCGGGTGAACCACACCTGGGCAGCCTTGTGGAGAGTAGCAGGAAAGGCGACATAGAGGAGGGCATCGGTGGCCCCCTGGACCCTCATGAGGGCCGATAACTTTTCAGGTGGTCTAGGGGGTCGGTGGTCCCGTCATAAGGATCCACCTGCGGCATGCAGAACCGATCTGGGATCGGCTCCTCTTGGACTTCTCGGGATGAAGGGGGGCGGGCATTGTAGCCTGCTGGCTCTCTAGTGGAGCATGGTAGATTGGCAAACCGGCAGGATAATTCCACCAGCTTACAGTCATGCTCTTCCAGGTGCTTCTCCGCTATGCACATGACGGCTTCATCAGTAGAGCCCTCCGTCGAAGAAGACAGAGAAGGTGACATAGGTGCATGGCACTCGTGGCGGGGGGTCCTATCTTTCCTACCTTGGTAGGGTCTGGACGCCACCCGCTCAAGGTTCGATGAGCGACTCTCCCTGTCGGCAGACCCGGCTCGTTGTCTTTTTGCCAGAGTTTGGTGGCTCCCCGGTTGTCAGTAATGGCCCGCAGCTGCGAAGGCCTTCCTTGAAAGGAATGCAGGCTGTCATGGGATGCTGTGACATGGGTCGCAGGAGTCCCTGGCTGCTGATGTGTAGCCAAGGACCGGTGCTGGTGCTGAAGCTGGCGCACTGCTCTGGCAAGGATCTGCATCTCTAGGCGAGTGCGGCCAGCTAGGATTCTGACGGAGGTGGTTGAGCTGGAGCAGATGGCTCCACCTCTGGGTTGTGCGGGTTTTCCCGGGAAGGGGAGTCCCCCGCACGATTGGTGGAGACTTCTCTCGCCCTCGTCGTTATTATCCTTCCATCAAACTGCTTGCAAAGGGGTTAAAGGAGGATCAAAGATCATTTCTCGCCCCTACCTGGTGCACCAGTCTATTGCTGCCAAGATCGTCATGGCTCGTAGCTATTGTCGAGGTCGGATCGCCTCTCTGGTTCTCTTAGGGATGTCCCGCACCTTTGAGCCTGCAAAAACAAGGTTAGTGACCTGGACCGGGGATTCTGATGGGGGCACTCCGACGGTCAAGTCAATGACGATCCAGGGGAATAGGTCCTCCTGGTCGAGCCCCTCTTGATGGACTCCATGCTAGGAGGAGTGAATGGTGTGAGAGTAGGGTGCAAGTGTGTATGGAGGATGGTAGCCGAGCTAGAGGGATTCTCTGTGTGGCCTTTTTCCCTTGACTTGCTTGGATTTTTTGTGGTGTGTTGCTCTGTGGTTGAGCTTGCACTTGTGCTTGTGCTTACGTACCTCCCCCCCTAGGGGGTGTCGAATGTTCTTTGTAGTCTGGGTGACCATTGAGCACTTGCCTCGAGACCTTCGCTGGGCTGTCAGGCGTGTGCAACGGTGTCCCGGGCTGTGGACGGGATGTCTTTCCCGATTCGTGATAAGGGAAGCTGTCACGTGTTCTGACATTCCTTCTGGTCTTTCCATTCGGGAAGCTTGGCAGTGCCTCGATTAGGGGGCCACCGCCCCCGGGATTCGAATCTCCCAGTTGACTTCCTCTTCTGGGTGGTTCAGGTGGTTGGTGAAGAGCGTGGCACCTCGATCGGAGGGCTTCTTCCTTTTCTGGTGTAAGCAGTGACCACGAGTAGTTATTGCGGCCTGGTGGGTGTCTCACTATGACCCTCGGGCGGCTTGCCGGTGTACTAGGTGATGGTGCTGTCTCCTTGCTCGCCGGTACCTTCGCCCGAGCTGGGGGCCGAGCTAGAGAGGCAGGGCTCGACTCCGTGGGGCTCGGTCTCGATGTGGCTCCACTTGGCGAAGGAGGGTTGAGCTCGACTCCAGGACCAGTGGAGCTCGATTTCGGGCGAGCTCACCTGACGGAGGAGGGTAGAGCGCGACCCCAGCCCAGAGGACCCAAACTCGAAGAGTCTCTACATGGCGGAGGAGAGCTGAGCTCGACTCCGGACCACGGGGCTCGGTACGAGGGGCTCGATCTGGGGGCTGCCACCCGGCTCTGGCCTAAGCAGCCCGGGCTCGCGGGCTCTACCTGGCGGAGGGTGGAGCTCATCTTCAGTGGGTGGCCCCATTGCTCTGAGGAAGCTCAGCCCGGCGAAGGAGTCCGAGTAGAGTATCTGACGTGGCGCCTTTCTCTGACATGGCGTCTGAAGCTATTCTACGTCAGCGATTGTGCCACATCATATATGAATACAAATCAGATATTAAAAACATATATACAAATACAGATATAAATTGAATAATTAAATTATATGAATATAAAATTAAAAATATTGCTAATTTAAAAATAAATCAAGTTAATAATTTATTAATATATATATATATTTTTTTTAAATTTCATGAATATTATATAAAATTAAATAGGATTATATGTAGAATTAAATATTTAGATATGGATAGGATAGTTATCTATCCTTATTCATATTTATATTTTTTTATAAATATGGATATGAATATCGATATTAGTTGGATGCTTAAATTTATACTCATATTCAGATAAATTTGAATACGAAATCAAATTTGGTCAGATATTATATATACTATTTCTATCCTTACTGCACCGAATTAAAATGAATTGTCAACTCTAACGCTCACCCTTCAATTTTTCAAATTGGACATCCATTCGATTTAACGGTGCATCCCAGGCCACACTCCTCTAAATGAGAAAATAAATAAAATTGGCAAGTTGAAATCTCGAAGTTTGACTCTTCGACGCCCCAACTAAGTCAAATGTAATGGCTACCAGTGCTATAACTCCTTGTTGATGCGAAACCTGGCCCATAATGGCCAAGAAATCTCGGAGGCACATACCAAAGTGGCATGCCATCACACGAGATGGGGAGTGATGGGGAACTAATATGCATGCAATTTTTTTTGTATGTTTTATATGTGGGGATGAGTGATTAATTCCAAATTTCAGATTAAAATAAGTTGTAGGGAATTTATATGAATTTTAGAAGATCAGCATGCAGATTAGGACCTAGAAAAGTAGAAAAGAATGATCGCCGGGGCTGAGAAGCCTCGGTTAGGGCAAGTTCTCCTACAATAAAACTACTGGAGGTAGAGGGGGTGTACCGGACAATGTCTGTGAAGATCGCAGCAAAAGGGTCTCTCGTTCCTTGATGGATGCGGCCTGGAAAACCGAGCCAAAGACCCACGGATACCCGGCTTTCTGCTCGGTGATCCGATTGAGGCTTGGCTGGAGTCGTTGGATTCGTAGGAACTCGGGGACCTGTAAACGACTTGTCAGGGGTTAGAAAACTTACAAAGAAACAAGAAAACAAAGGAAAAAAGCAAGGGAAGGCTTCTTTTGGAGTGGGCATCCAGGGATCTGAGATGTTTGTTGGCAGCAGGAAGATGATTGCAGCCTGGGAAGAAAAACTCTCGCAAACCCCTTTATGCACACAGCAGGGTATCACACAACTCAATAGAAGAACTCAAGGTTTTCATTCATCAAAAATTCTCCTTCATACAAGAGGCTAGGGTCCCTTAAATAGACCCTTAACCTTGGGCTCCAAGTAAGGGCACATTAGTCTTTACATGAGAATCCTTTTCCCTCTCAAACCCTAGCTAGAAAATAAGGAAACATTAGGTAGAAAAAATCCCTAAAATTTCTCTTGACTTGGCCAACACTCCAAGGACACCTAGGGGGGCGTGTTGGGCTTCTAAGAGAAGCAAGGGGCCGGCCCAAAGGGGCCCGGGTGCATGGGTTTGGGCCTCTGGAAGCTGGGGTGGCCTGGTAGCCAGGTAGCAGGAATATTCCCTGGTATCTTGCTTCTTAGGGGCTTGGGCTTGGCGCCTGGGCTTGATTTCTTTGTGCTAGGATGCAGATGGACCTCTAAAATCATGGATGCCTTGGTCTATGAATATATTTTGGCATCTGGAAGGAAATCTGGGCATCTGGAGGGCATCTGCAAGGAATCAGGGTTTCTGATTTTCCTCCTAGGGTCTTCAAATCTTCAAGCTGGGTTGGACTTGGGCTAAACTTCCATGTCTTCAATCTGGTTGGACTTGGTCTTTACTTGTATGATGTGGTCTTGAGTCTTCAGTATGCTTGGATAGGACTCAAAAAAAACAATTAGCTCAACATGAGCTGACCAGCATTGGACTGAACTAGCTCAACATGAGATGACTAGTACAGAATTGAAATAACAACTCAAAAACTCAAATAACAACTAAAATGGACTCAGATGAGCTAAGCCCTTATTACAGATGGATTCATAAATTATTGATCAATTTACAGAGGGTTGAAAAGCCTCTGTCTTATTCTGGTGCCTCAGGTGTCCCCACCAATTCTCCCGGGGTGGGAGGAACTCGACCCTGTCGAGTGAAGGTCAGGCTGGCTCACATATCTCTCGAGAAGGTCTGGGTTGAGGTATTGCAAGTCCTCTCGAGAAATCCACGAATCGTCCGACTCTGGCCGGCCTTGCCATCGGACCAGGAAGCGTTGATAGTCATGGCCCTGGGTCGTGATGGCTTG
The DNA here is from genome assembly GCA_021397845.1 of Areca catechu. NCBI lineage: Eukaryota > Viridiplantae > Streptophyta > Magnoliopsida > Arecales > Arecaceae > Areca > Areca catechu. The sequence continues at coordinate 61,812,167 of CM038040.1, read as the reverse complement.
ATCGTCCAGGATACGCTCGATCCATTCTCCTCTCTCAGGCCAAATTTGTTTGTGGACACTCTAGGTTATGGTCACTCACAATGAAAAGGAATAGGTCCAAAGGCCTCACTAGGTATCGCTGCCGATTCCCTATGCTCAACCAAGTCTGTAATATTGAAGGTAAACTAATGCCCAAATCTGAAGGCAATTCTAACACCTAGGCATTTGATCCAACCTTCTCTATCACTTTAAAAGGTCCGGCTCTGCGAGCATGAAGCTTTTTTAGGCCTAAGCCTAACCAAGATAGAATCCACTACATCAAATTCTTTAATCCATCTTCGGGAATTAGCCAGTTGTTTCAAAATTAGTGCAGGTGGTGAACATGCTGGGCACATGCAGACTCCTAACAAGATGATGCAAAGGACTCAAACTAACACCTAATAGACTCGACTTTGCATTCCTACGAAGGAAATTTATTAGACTTTTATGGGCCTAAACCTAAGAGACTATAGACTCTCTAGGTCTGACCCTAGTGTGGTGTGCACAAGAGTATTTACAATGGACTCCAAGCAAATGCCAAAGGGTATGCTAGAAGTATAATGCAAACCTAACATGCGTAATGAATGCATGCAGTACGCTAATCTCAGTTAAATGCAATCTAATAATCCTAGAAATGCTGGAGGTGTCAGGAAAGGGCAGAAAATAGGAAGTGGGTTCAGAATTAGTTGGTAGGTAGGAAAAAGGTTCAAGGTTAGTTGGATAAAGTTCGATAAAAGAAGGCATGTCAGGGACTAATCCTAGACTAATGAGGCTAACCCTACGAGGTTGCGGTATATCTATGGGTTTGCATAATGGAAGGATGGGTTACTAATCTCAGGGAAGAGGTCCTTAATGGGAACTATAGGAGGAGGCTCATCCTGAAGGTACTGATTCAAAAAGATCAAGTCCTTAATAAATTTTTCTGGTTCTTGTATTTTAGGACTAGACTCTATAATTTGGCTCTCCTCTATGGTTTCCTCAGGTAAGGCTCTAGTAGCAGTACCTAGGTTCTCTTCCTCTATTTGTTCTTCCACTATAGCTTTAGGTTGGATGTGGTCAAGGTCAACTACCTCTAGGTTGGCTTCTACCTGGGTATCTATTGGGTCAGCTAATTCTAGGTTATCTAAAGGTGTCTCCTCTTCTCCCTCATACTCATCCACTAAGTTTGCATCAGCTTCATACACTTCCGTGTTAATGTAAGCCTTGTCAATCTCAGGAATGGTTGGAGAAGGTCGGCTAGCGGGAAATTGGTTAGGTTCTGGTCTCTGATTATGGGTACTACTCTTAGTAGGTTCAGGTTGTATAAGGGGTAGTGGCTCACTACTGGATTTATATTTAGGGATACTAATCCTATGGGATTCAAGTTGACTAGGGGAAACCTGTCTAGTACTAGATTGATACTTAGGGTTATGGGTTCTCTGGACTCATAGGACAAGGGTGCAAATCTATGGGTCATGGGATTATAGGATCTGGGGTCATAGGATTTGGGTCAGCTCTATGGTCAGGTTCTAAAGATGGATCATGGTATGGGGTCCTCTTAAAGTTGGGCTCTCTATATGGGTCAGGATATTGGGTCCTCCTAGGGTTGGACTCCCTATATGGGTCAGAATACTGGGTTCTCCTAGGGTTGGACTCCCTATATGGGTCAGAATATTGGGTTCTCCTAGGGTTGGACTCCATATATGGGTTAGAATATTGGGTGTTGGGTCTATTAGGCTTATAGGGAGAGGGTAAATAGGATCTATCTTCCTGGTCTATAAAATCCTGATTGGGTCTTCTAGGACTAACCTTAGGGATTGGGTCATGATGATGGGCTCTCCTAGGTTCAGCCTCAAGGTATGGATCAGGGTTTGGGGTCCTCCTAGGTTGAGGATTGTAGTACGGGTCAGGATAAGGGGCTCTCCTAGGTTCAGCCTCATGGTATAGATCAGGGTTTGGGGTCTCCTAGGTTGAGGGGACTCAGGATCTAGCTCAGGATCTAGCTCGTGACCCATGGGTTCTTGCTATGGTCCCTACACGACCTCCTAACTGGTCAAACCTATTGGCAAGATGGTCAATTCTATTGTTGGTTTGAATACCAGACTGAGTTAACTGGGTAGTCATCTGGGTAGTTATCTGGGTAGCCATCTGGGCCATTTGATCAGCTAGGGCTTTTATTTGGGCTTGTAAGTTTTCTATGGGTTCAGACATTTGTGAAGGAGGTGGGTGATATGAAACTCCTGATCAAGTGCTCATGCAAGACTCGATCAGACCGACTATAGCTGACTAGACCTAGAGTCCAAACTAGATGCTCAATCAGGGTGGCAAACTAGCCTATAGTAACCCTGTACTCAGCCAGGCAGGTGTAAGGAGAGTGTTAGGTCCCTGATTGCCAATCCTAGACACCAATCAGAGATTGGCCAGGTAGGCAGACCAGCACACAAGCCCTTCGGGATTGAATCCCTAAACCACCATTCTAGACACCAAGCATAAGGTACACACAGGTTAGCTTGACACAATGATCTGACACGTAGCCCGGACCCGACCAGTTGGTGTCTCTAGCCCACTAGGGCAAATTAAGTCTAGTTAATTTTAGGTTAAGGCTTGGGACCGAATGCAAGGGATGTGGTTTTGGGCTAAGGAGAGGTGATCAAATCCTCCCCCCATCTGATATAGCAAGAGTGCCCTTAAAAGTAAATTATGCAATGATGGCAGGCAGATGAGGATGCAAATTAGGGTTTAGATGTTTTTGGTATTTTTGGAGAATATGTAATTTTTTTTTTGGTATTTTTTTTAAATAGAAGAAAACTTGCAAATCATGGCCTAATATGCAATAAATATACTAAAATTAAAAGATATGCAAAAGATGCTAAACAAAACCCTAAAACTTTCAAACTTGTCTTGCTGAAAAATAGAGCCAAAAATTTACAGGCTGTATTTCGGCTTGAAGAAAATTCACAAGCCATAATAAAATTGAAAAAATTATTAAAATTACTGTGAATTATGATGAGTTCAAAAAATAAATTTCAGAATTTTTAGAGTTTTTATTAGGGATAAATAATTAAACGAACATAGTATATATGGACAAAAAAATTGCAGAAAACAAGCCCTAATCTAAGCTCTGATACCAAATGATGGGGAACTAATATGCATGCAATTTTTTTTGTATGTTTTATATGTGGGGTTTAGTGATTAACTCCCTAATTTTAGATTAAAATAAGTTGTAGAGAATTTATATGAATTTTAGAAGATCAGCATGCAGATTAGGACCTAGAAAAGTAGAAAAGAAGATCGCCGGGGCTGAGAAGCCTCGGTTAGGGCAAGTTCTCCTACAATAAAACTACTGGAGGTAGAGGGGGTGTACCTGACAATGTCTATGAAGATCGCAGCAAAAGGGTCTCTCGTTCCTCGATGGATGCGGCCTGGAAAATCGAGCCAAAGACCCGCGGATACCCGGCTTTCTGCTCGGTGATCCGATTGAGGCTTGGCTGGAGTCGTTGGATTCGTAGAAACTCGGGGACCTGTAAACGACCTGTCAGGGGTTAGAAAACTCACAAAGGAACAAGAAAACAAAGGAAAAATAGCAAGGGAAGGCTTCTTTTGGAGTGGGCGTCCAGGGATCTGAGATGTTTGTTGGCAGCAGGAAGATGATTGCAGCACTGGGAAGAAAAACTCTCGCAAATCCCTTTATGCACACAGCAGGGTATCACACAACTCAATAGAAGAACTCAAGGTTTTCATTCATCAAGAATTCTCCCTTCATACAAGAGGCTAGGGTCCCTTAAATAGACCCTTAACCTTGGGCTCCAAGTAAGGGCACATTAGTCTTTACATGAGAATCCTTTTCCCTCTCAAACCCTAGCTAGAAAATAAGGAAACATTAGGTAGAAAAAATCCCTAAAATTTCTCTTGACTTGGCCAACACTCCAAGGACACCTAGGGGGGCATGTTGGGCTTCTAAGAGCAGCAAGGGGCCGGCCCAAAGGGGCCCGGGTGCATGGGTTTGGGCCTCTGGAAGCTGGGGTGGCCTGGTAGCCAGTAGCAGGAATATTCCCTGGTATCTTGCTTCTTAGGGGCTTGGGCTTGGCGCCTGGGCTTGATTTCTTTGGGCTAGGATGCAGATGGACCTCTAAAATCATGGATGCCTTGGTCTATGAATATATTTTGGCATCTGGAAGGAAATCTGGGCATCTGGAGGGCATCTGCAAGGAATCAGGGTTTCTGATTTTCCTCCTGGGGTCTTCAAATCTTCAAGCTGGGTTGGACTTGGGCTAAACTCCATGTCTTCAATCTGGTTGGACTTGGTCTTTACTTGTATGATGTGGTCTTGAGTCTTCAGTATGCTTGGATAGGACTCAAAAAAATAAAATTAGCTCAACATGAGCTAACCAGCATTGGACTGAACTAGCTCAACATGAGCTGACTAGTACAGAACTGAAATAACAACTCAAAAACAACTAAAATGGACTCAGATGAGCTAAGCCCTTATTCAGATGGTCTCATAAATTATTGATCAATTTACAGAGGGTTGAAAAGCCTCTGTCTTATTCTGGTGCCTCAGGTGTCCCCACCAGGGAGTGATATGGCTACATCGCTGACATGGAATGTGTGTCAGATCCAGTTGGATGCCATCGGTGCCACATGGGATTTTTCTTTCAAAATCCCTCACTCGGGGTGAAGTGTTCCTGCTCCTTCGCCAGGCGGCACTCCAAGATGGGTCCACCTCGGCTGAAGTCGAGCCTTCCTCGCCAGTTCGCCAGGTGTCCACCCATGAGGAGGTCCACCTCGGCCAAAGCTGGCAGCCCTTGCTCCCTCGCTAGGTGGCACCCCAAGACGGGTCCACCTCTGCCGAGGTAGAGCCTGGCACTCCTGCTCCTTCGCTAGGTGGCACCCAAGATGGGTCTACCTCGGCGAAGTCGAGCCTTCCTCCGCCACTTCGCCAGGTGTCCACCCAGGAGGGGTCCACCTCGGCCGAAGCTGGCAGCCCATACTCCCTTGCCAGGTGGCACCGCAAGACGGGTCCACCTTTGCCGAGGTCGAGCCTGGCGCTCCTACTCCTTCGCCAGGTGGCACCCCAAGATGGGTCCACCTTACCGAGGTCGAGCCTGGCGCTCCTGCTCCTTCGCCAGGTGGCACCCAAAGACAGGCCACCTCGGTCGAAGTCGAGCCTTCTTCCGCCACTTCGCCAAGTGTCCACCTAGGAGGGGTCCACCTCGACCGAAGCTGGCAGCCCTTGCTTCCCTCCCCAGGTGGCACCCCAAGACGGGTCCACCTCTACCGAGTTCGAGCTGGCGCTCCTGCTCCTTCGCCAGGTGTCCACCCAGAGGGGTCCACCTTGGCCGAAGCTGGCAGCCCCTGCTCCCTTGCCAGGTGGCACCCCAAGACGAGTCCACCTCGGTCGAAGTCGAGCCTTCCTCCGCCACTTCGCCAGTGTCCACCCAGGAGGGATCCATCTTGGCCGAAGCTGGCAACCCCTGCTCCCTCGCCAGGTGGCACCCTAAGATGGGTCTACCTCTGTCGAGGTCGAGCCTGGCGCTCCTGCTCCTTCGCCAGGTGGCACCCCAAGACGGGTCCACCTCGGTCGAAGTCGAGCCTTCCTCCGCCACTTCGCTAGGTGTCCACCTAGGAGGGGTCCACCTCAGTCGAAGTTGGCAGCCCTTGCTCCCTCGCCAGGTGGCACCCAAAGACGGGTCCACCTCTGCTGAGGTCGAGCCTGGCGCTCCTGCTCCTTCACCAGGTGGCACCCCAAGACGGATCCACCTCGGCCGAAGTCGAGCCTTCCTCCGCCACTTTGACAGGTGTCCACCCAAGAGGGGTCCACCTCGGTCAAAGCTGGCAGCCCTGCTCCCTCGCCAGGTGGCATCCCAAGATGGGTCCACTTCTGCCGAGGTTAGCCTGGCGCTCCTGCTTCTTCGCCAGGTGGCACCCCAAGATGGGTCCACCTCGGCCGAAGTCGAGCCTTCATCTGCCACTTCGCCAGGTGTCCACCCAAGAGGGGTCCACCTTGGCCGAAGCTGGCAGCCCCTGCTCCCTCGCTAGGTGGCAAGATGGGTCCCCTGGGTCGAGCCTCTACCGGGTCGCTCTGGCGCTCCTGCTCCTTCGCCTGGTGGCCCCCAAGACGGGTCCACCTCAGTCGAAGTCGAGCCTTCCTCTGCTACTTCGCCAGGTGTCCACCCAGGAGGGGTCCACCTTGGCCTAAGCTAGCAGCCCCTACTCCCTTGCCAGGTGGCATCCCAAGACGGGTCCATCTCTACCGAGGTCGAGCCTGGCGCTCCTGCTCCTTCGCCAAATGGCACCTCAAGACGGGTCCACCTCAGCCGAAGTCGAGCCTTCCTCCGCCACTTCGCCAGGTGTCACCCAGGAGGGGTCCACCTTGGCCGAAGCTAGCAACCCCTGCTCCCTCGCCAGGTGGCACCCCAAGACGGGTCCACCTCTACCAAGGTCAGCCTGGCGCTCCTGCTCCTTTGCCAGGTGGCACCCCAAGACAGGTCCACCTCGGTCGAAGTCGAGCCTTCCTCTGCCACTTCGCCAGGTGTCCACCCAGGAGGGGTCCACCACGGTTGAAGCTGGCAGCCCCTGCTCCCTCACCAGGTGGCACCCCAAGATGGGTCCACCTCTGCCGAGGTCGAGCCTGGTGCTCCTGCTCCTTCGCCAGGTGGCACCCCAAGACGGGTCCGCCTCGACCGAAGTGGAGCCTTCCTCCGCCACTTCGCCAAGTGTCCACCCAGGAGGGGTCCACCTTGGTCGAAGCTGGCAGCCTCTGCTCTCTCGCCAGGTGGCATCCTAAGATGGGTCCACCTCTACCAAGGTCGAGCCTGGCGCTCCTGCTCCTTCTCCAGGTGGCACCCCAAGATGGGTCCACCTCGGCCGAAGTCGAACCTTCCTCTGCCACTTCCCCAGGTGGCACCCCCTGATGCGTCCACCTCGGCCGAAGTCAACCTTACTCTCCAATGCCTCGGGGAGGTAGAGGCATGGGTCACGAGGTTGCCATTAGAATAGGCATGCGATGCATCCCGTACAGGGCACCAGTACGGCCCATAATGGTGCACGGAGCCTCATTTACATCAATTAAGCAGGGCCCCACGATCGAGGAATAAAATCCTTGCAGGCAAGGGCCTGGAGCACTGGAAGCCCACCATCAACGCCCCGAAAGGAGGGCTCCCGCACTTGGCTCGAGGTCTCGCCAGATTCCCCCTTTCGTGACAACACGACGGACGAGGCGTGCCGGCCACTTAACTCCTGGACTCGAAGGAGAAGGGGGAAATGGATCCAGAGATCTTCGGGAGCCTCCGGGGAGGAGACGGAGGCCAAAGGCTGTCCGATGGTATAAAAGGGATGGTAAAAGCAGAAAGAAAGGTAAGCCAAAAGAAGGGAAGGATACCGAGAGAACGATCCTTGGACCCCCGGAAGTCCTCAGGCGCAAGCTCGGTAGACCCAGCACAGGAGGCTGGGCTTCAACCCCTCTCTTCCTCATACCTCTTTCATAAAAAACTTCCTCTAAGCATGGAAATCCATGGGAAACCCGTCTTAGGGGACCTGTTCCATCTTGCCACTCTCTTGACTTGACCGTCGACTGCCCTCGCCGGAATCCCCGACCTGGGTCTCTGATCTTGTTTTGCAGGACCGAAGCTTGGAGATCTCGAGGTGGGAGAGTCCAAGAAGCGGTGCTGGCTCATAAGCTACAGGCCATCGTGGTAAGATCGGTAACAGGGAGAACCACGAGAGAAAGCGGTAGCCTGATGAGGAACAGAACTAGATTTGATATCAATATAAGTATATTTATATTTATATTTATTAAATTATATATATATTAATTGGATGTAAAAATTGTTATATCTATATTAATTTTAAATAAATGTAGATATAAATCGGATACTATAAGTATGATACAAATATGGATATAAACCAGATAATTAAATATTATGACTACATAATCCAAAAAAATTAATAAGTGGATGTTAAATAGAATTAGTAGCATGCTAATGTAGTTATATATATTTAAAGTTCTTAAGTGATATATAAAATTAAATAGGATGACAAGTTGATAAAAATTATTTAGATATGAATTGGATAACTATTTATCGAGATCCATATCCATTTTTCTTAGATATGGATACATGTACTGATATTAGTTGGATGTACAAATTTCTATCCAAATAGATGCAGATATGAAAATAGATCCAAACATATATTATCCCATCAACTTTCATCCTTAGAAAAGGAGAAGAATTGCAATAGGGCTCCGAAAAAACTCATCTTGCCTCCTCCATTCTTCTCTTTGCTCTCTCTCTCTCTCTCTCTCTCTCTCTCTCTCTCTCTCTCTCTCTCTCTCTCTCTCTCTCTATTTTGCTGATTTCTTCTCATGCCAAAGCCGTGCTCTACCTCCCTTCTTGTCTATCCCTCTTCCTTTTCTCCTTCATCTCACCTCCATCCCAATGCCCAACTCCTTGACCTCCCATCTCTTCCTTTTTCCCTCCACCAGCTCATCTCTTCCTCATGCTCTCTCACCTTTTTCCCTTTTAAACCACCGAGTAAACCATCTTCATTTTCTTATTTATTTCTATTCTCTGTAACACCCTGGAAAAGGGGAAACTAGGACTTTATTTGACCATTCAAGGGCCCTTACCAGGATTTTCTTCTTCTTTCCTACGGTGGCTAGAGGCCATGCCATAGGGTGGTGGCTGTTACAAAGTAGATAACCTATTATAAACAACTACTAGTATATAAAAAAGTGCTCGGCTAGGAGTCCACTTATTCTAAGTACAGGATACCAGATGGCTAGGAACTGATCACTTATTCAAGGTACATGTACTAGATGGCTAGGAGCTGACACTTATCCTAGGCATAAGGTGCTAGACATTCAAGAGTTGACCACTTATTCAAAATACATGATGCGAGAAGGCTAGGAGCCGATCATTTTTCTAGGTATAGGATACTAGATAACTAGGAGTCGATCACTTATTCAAGGCACAATATACTAAATGGTCAGGAGCTGATCATTTATTCAAGGACATAGTATTAAATGGCTAGGAACAAATTAAATGGCTAGGAATTGATCACTTTTTTAAGGTACAGGATGCTAGACGGCCAGGATTTAATCACTATTCAAATATAGGGTGCCAAATGGCTTAGAGTCGATCACTTATTCAAGGCATAGAGTAATAGATGGCTAGGAACCGATCACCTATCTAAAGCATGTACTGCTCAATTACTCATTAGATAGATGCTGACCACTTACCAGATTCAGGTATAAAACTTTATACTTTATTTCATATGATGTACATAACTTAAAGTCATTAGAACCATTATAACAAGGTTGGTATAGTGGTTATCAAGAAGTGTAATAAATCACTTTACAAATTGACTTCTTAATGGCCTAACCGACTCAAATTTTGACGGTGTAACCATCTCACAAACGATTACAACCACCTAACTAACTAATTCCTCTACTTTTATAAATAAAGAGTCAAGGGGAGCTCCAAGGGATAATTTTAAACATGCACTCTTTCTATTTTTTTTTTATTATTTTTTTAAAGTTAACTTAAGCATTGGAGAGTTCCTTATTGGAAAAGTTGTACTAATTCTCTAACATCAAGAACTTTTTTTGCAGGTCAAGGAGTTGATTGAGTCCACTCGCAAATTCATCGGTTAGTTTCTTGAAGATCCTCAAAAGACCAAAGCCACTCTAGTATAGCTAGCTTGTCAAGCTTGGAGAGGTATAAGAACAGCTTGGCACCAAAGGAAGACATTGCCCAAATCATTCAAGAAAATTTGGAGAGGATGTCCTTAACCTAACCCTACTTCCCAACAGTGATCTTTTCGAAATACTCACAGCATAGTAAAAGTTAAGGTAAGAAATTTTCAACTTGTTCCTACTACTCACCCAAGAATGGATACTCTGATTGAGCAAGTCCAACTACTAATAAGCACTATCCATCTTTTCCAACAATCTGCTACCCGACCTCCTACTTCATTGGTTGAATCATTCCAACGTAACCATCAATACTAGTCTAGTGGAGGTGATAGAAGTCATCAACCTCTTTATAGAAAGGAAGAAATCTTGTGATCAATTCCTCCTTGAGAAGGAAGAAACCGCCACTATCACACCCTAGAAGATTTTAAAGAGGATTCAACTCCAGTGCACCCTTCAAATTATCACTTTAAGCGAGTGGATGATATCGAAAAGAAGGTCCAAGACCTAAAGGCTAAACTTGGAGAAATCTATATAAAATATTGCTACTAGAATAATTTCTATGATTTCAACACTTAGTTCTCTTTCTCTAAGGAAATCATGAATGAGCTGATCCCCTATCGTTTCAAGATACCATTAATAAGCATACTCAGCATATTACTAAAAGCATTAATTTATATACTAATTAATCTTTATTATTTAAGTATCGATACTTTTAATTATCTTTTGTAGCAAAGAAGCTTACCAATCTAAAGAGCTTGATATACATGTTGAAAAGATGCAAACTGGATCCAAATTGGAGATCAAATGGGCCAGAATCAAGTAAAATCAAGATCATTATAGATTTTAGAGTAGTCAGACCACTGTAGATCGACTGCTTGATTTTCATGCCCATCTCCACAAGTCGTCTTCCTCCCATCCCCATCACAATCCTGAGCCGCCACCTCCTCCATGCTATCGACATCATCGCCTTGTCATTGTCATTGCCACATTGCCTACCAACACCTCACTAGCTCAAGATGCTACCAAGCCCACCAAAGTTGCCCATTGCCATGGCCATCCTTCAAGCCCGTCACCACCACAGCACCACCCATTGTGCCTCCTCCTTCTTCACCGCCATGTCCTTGCCATGATCCATAGCTCTCTACACGTCGTCTCTATCCTGAGGAGAAGCTGCCATCGACCACCACTCTCATCATTGGCCTTTCTCTAACTTGTTGAGACCACCACCATGATCCCCCATCCTTGCAGCCCGTCATTACTATCCCATGACCCTATCGCCGGCCATTCTTCCCATTGATGCTGCTTCTTTCGTTCAACCCATTGAAACACCGCTTGCCGCACTTGCTACCACCAGCTACCACATTTTTCCTCCCCTATCTACTACCACCTCCCTGTTGCAATCCCTAGGCTTTGGGCTTCATTCAATGGCCTAGGAGTGGTCGACTAAGAGAAGGGCCCTACAAGCCATTTGATCATGATTCAACAACTTGATAGCAATCCAAGATCAAATGGCTATGATCTAGTATGGCTTTGATGAAGCTTTGATTGCAAGATTCTTGGGCATTTGATCAATATCTGATAGCCATCAACCTCATTTGGTCAAATATTGATTTGGAGAAGGATATAAGGCCTATTTTCATTGGAATTTGGTCCTGTTCACAAGAGAACTTCTTCTTTCCATCTATTTCCTATTCATACCCATCTAGGCCTCTGTTAATTAAAAAATCAAATTCTAGCCACTTATAATTTTTTTCTTTTAGTCCCACATCAAAAAATCGCATAATCCTCTTTCCTCCTAATACCTATAAAAAGGCTCTTATACCTTCGTGTTGGGAATCTACCATTGGAATCCTTCTAGAGCCTTACATAAAGAGAGAGGAATGGAAGATCATGCATAGGTAAAGAGCTTCATCTTTGAAGAGTAGATAAAGTTTTAGTATTTATATTTTGTAATTTTTCTTTATGTAATTAAATCTTATTTGTAATGCTTTTCTTTTTATAAATAAAATTTATTTTACATTGCATCAAATTTTATGCTTATTATTTATATTATAATTAGATTTTAGAATAGCCTATGATTATGTAGAGACAAGTCGTAATATAAAGATATGAATCATGCTCCACGAGATAGGCTATGCTTGGAATCTAATTATAAAAAAAATTATTTTTATGATTAGAGACTTTGAATAGCCTATGACTATGTAGGAGAGGATTCAGGTTGGTATCCAATGTTATAGGTTATACTCAGGGATCAATCATAGTTAAGTAATTACATATTCAAAAAGTGCTTAATATAATATTAAACATTAAATCAAAACCTAAGACACCTTTCATATTCTACTTAATCTCTTATTTGCTAGTTCTAATTTAATTTAATTCTTATTTCTAATTACAATCATATTCCCATTCCTTTCTCTTTTTAGTATTCTAATAAAATCCTAATTAAAAAATGAACCTAACCCCAACAGATCCCTAAGGTAATGATCATGACTTATTTTAACTATAGAGTTGAGTTGGTGAATTATTTTTAACCACCTATGATAGCAATCAAATTTTGGCATCATTGCTGGGATATTATTATCATGGTTAGTTCACAAAAAGAAAATTAATTAATTAAATTTAAAAAAATAAAAAATAAAAAAAATATTTTAATTAAAGAAAATAAAATTTAGCATAATTTATTAAGATTTTTTTAGAGACTAAATTATCAAAATAACTTGTTTGGACACTTATTTTTTTTGCATTACATCCTTATAAGCTATCTTAAGGGCAAAATTTTAAATAACATAAAGTAGAGATTTCATTACCCTCCCTTGGCCTACAAATCACCACCTTATATATTTCATTGACTCAAACCTTTAATCTAAAATTAATTAGACATTGATCCCTAAGATTTTTCTAGCTAATTAGGACAAGGGATTCTAAGAGTTGGACTAGGTTAGGGTTAGTTAGTTGATTGGTGTCTAGAAAAGTGGTTCAGGGATAAGATCTTGTTGCCCAGGTAGCTTTCCCAAGAGGGGGTGAATTGGAAATTTAAAAGATTTAAGCAATTATGTGCTTTTTGAAAATCCCTTGAAGTATTGAGTGCTGTGATTGAGTTAATTAAAAGCAGGATCAAGATATAAAGAGAAGGCACAACACAAACACAAGAAATTTTATAGTGGTTCGGAGCAACCCAACTCCTACATCTACTATCCAAGATTATCACTTGGGATTTCTACTATATCCCTCAATGGAATACAGTTGGATTGATTTAACAGGCTCACAACCCAAGCCTCTACACTTTGATTTTTAAACCAGGCTCACCAAAGAAACCCAACACTTGGTTTTACCAGGATTATCAAGTACCTAACACTTAGTTTTAACACAAGCTAACCAAGAATCTATTTGGTTTTTAAACCGGGATTACCAATAACCCAACTATTCAAAAGAGAATTATAAGAAAGAAAGCAACAAAATGACAAACAAATTTTGTCAGATGGTTGCCGATGCAGCTTAAGAGAAGCCCAATTGATTGCACTTCAATGCACTTGGTTGGCTTCTTCAATTTCTTCAATAAATGCTTCAAGCTTTTGTTGGTAGTTGGTGAAGGCTTAAAAACTGTCTTGAATGCTCTTGCAGTGCTCTCTTGCTCACAAAGTAGCTTGAATATTCAATTTAGCATTTACTCATTATCTCTTGTTTAAAGTAGTTCAAATCTCTCAAATATCTAGTTTTGTACTCTTCTCAGATGATTTTAGTCGTTGTAGACCATTGGAGCACTTTTTGGATTCAAATTCCAAGTTCTAGAACTAGCCATTATAAGTTTGAAATCGACCTTCAAGTCGGCTCGGATTACTTGGGTCGGCTCAGATCCTCATAGTGGTTCTGGTTGAATCGACTCTCTTCAATCTAGTCGGCTCGGTTGCACAGTGTTCTGATTCCTCACTCTATAAGAGTCAGCTCGCCTTGATTCTAGTCGATCGGATCCTCAGGCAATCAAAAATGTAGTCTAGAAGAGTCGGCTCTTTCTCTTTGAGTCGGCTCGGTTGGCTGTAGTTCTCAGAGCTCTTTTTCTGGATTCTGGAGGAGTCAGCTCGAACTTATGAAGAGTCAGCTCGAATGTCTGACTAAATGATAGAGTCAGTTTGGACATCCTTTGGATCGGCTCGCCTGTCTGATTTAGGAAATGGTACTCTAGACTAGTCGGCTTAGGTCCCTTAGAGTCGACTCGGATAACTGCATACTAGAAATCTTCATGCATGCTATGTGCCAAAGTCGGCTCTCTTCTCTTCAAGTTGGCTTGGATGAAATCTTCAGTGAAATATTAGCTTTTTTCCAGAAATCATCCAGCAAGTCTTCAAAGCTTCAAGATGCCTTCAAACTCTTTTAACCATATTTCTAAGAAACTTAAGCTTGAGACACATCTAGAAGCAACCCATTTTTATGATTTTTACTTAACTTTTTCTTTGGATTCTTCTTTACATGAATCACTTACAACACAACTCATTTCAAAACTAGGAATGTAGGAGTTGAAATTAAACAATGAAATCATCCTACAAAAACTTGTAAAACACTTGAAGAGTTGTTAGTAAAACAAATGCATGCTCCAATGTTTGGTTATCATCAAAATTACTTATGGGGTCAACAATCTCTCCCTTTTTGATGATGACAAAATACTGGGCATGAAAAAAAATCTTTAGTATTACATGTATAACTGAATTTGAAAGTGAGCATTAACATGTATCAGAGCTAATTATATTTGTAAATAAGTATCAGAGCTTTTTGTGAAAAGAAGAACTATACAGTATCAGTGTTTTTATATGTATCAGAATGTTAAGACTAGCACTTTCACAAAGTATCATAGCTATTAATGTATGCAAAATATCAAAGCTCAATTTTGCAAAGTATTAGAAATATATCAGAATTGAAAAGTATCAGACTTAATGCTTTAAGATTTTCAAAGAATGTGTGCAAGTTTTGAGAGCATAGAGCATGAACTAAAGTCATTAATATTCAATAATTTTTCTTCCCCTTACTTATATATGCAATTTCACATTTTTAATCACATTATCCTCCTTTTTCTTTCATATTTATTTTCTCTTTATCTTTCTTTCTTTTTCATGCAACTTTAAACATTCTCCCCCTTTTTGTCGCAATCAAAAAAGGTGTTCAATTGATCTTTCAAAGCTCAATTTTTATAATAGAAAGAAAAAGTTAATAATATTTGTTTGAGATAATTTCACTTTCTCTTCTCAACTTTGATATTCTAATTAAAATTCATTTTGATTAGCCATGCTCAATTCATATACAAAAGATAGGCCAGAGAACTTTCATTCATTTGTTGGATTTTCAATACAAGTTGCAAAAAGATATGAAACTGAGCAAATTTGACATTCAATAAGATAAAAATACTTTCTTTTCATTCATAAAGTTTTCTGAT
The DNA here is from genome assembly GCA_021397845.1 of Areca catechu. Taxonomy (NCBI): domain Eukaryota; kingdom Viridiplantae; phylum Streptophyta; class Magnoliopsida; order Arecales; family Arecaceae; genus Areca; species Areca catechu. Next base: position 61,797,054 of record CM038040.1, on the reverse strand, counting down.
TATAAAAGATATGAAGCAAAGCATAAAGTAAACACCATTAAAAGTATGAAGATAGTCAAAAAAACAATGATATGATCATTGTAACCAAAAGTACAACCAAAACATCCTACTGTTCTCCCTCACTAGAGGAAAAAGCAACATCTATAATCTTATCTGAGGTTTTGGTCTTTAGTGGCTTGAACCTAAGGTCCCTAAATCTTGTTCTAACAAGGGCTATAGGTGTTCTAGTTTTCTTAATTTTTGGTTTGCCCTTGGGTAGAACAGGTTCTGTCTTAGATATTGGAGGATCAGATGATGGTAATTCTAGAGGCACAAAGAGTGGTTGAGCAGGTGGTGCTGGTAGCTCTTTGCAAGTCTATATGGAAACATCTTTAGCAGTGCAAGTGTCCTTGTCTTTCATAGTCAGTGCAGTTACGCTTTCAGTGGGCATGTGCAGTTGATTGCTTAGTTTTTCTTCATCCACAACAATCTTTACTCCTTTCACAACGGATTCCAAATGATATTCTCCAAGGATTAGATTTTCGAAAAACATTCTTACCAAGGAAGGGTAAGTCAAAGCATCCAAAGAGTAGAAAAATGTCCAACCCTGGTTCTCAATCCAGTTTCTGATCTTCATACCTAGATCTTCCAAGAAGGTGAAGTCAATCCTTCTGCCATAGGTGACCAGCCGATTGGCCATTGAAGTGATTTGCCCTGGTGGAGAAGGCACTTCTTCTTCATTCTGCCTTAGAGTGGATTTCCTTTTTTCTCTTTTCTTTTTTAGATTTTTACTGTGAGAACTTGATTTAACGGCGTGAGAATGCTTCCTTGTAGATCTTCTGGGAGCCATCGCACATACACTTAAGGTGAAAGTAAGGAATGAAGTAGAAGAAAGTAGGTTTCGAGAGGTTTTAGTGGAGAGTTAGGATTTATAGCAAGAACAAAATATAGAAAAATTTGGAAAAGGCTCTACGGCTCTATTAAAAAACTGTTTGCCCAATATCCGAGTTGGATCGACTAACCCTAAAATTGATCAAGTAAGCTCGACTAAAGCAAAACCAGAAACAACAGTAATTCGAGTCAGCTCGACCTGAGCATAATTGCCCGAGTCGACTCGAACAGAAACTTTCCACAAAAGTTAAAAATTGATCAGAAATGAAAATAAATTTAGAAAAATTACATGAAAGGTGTTCAAAGATGTTGAATTGATGTAGGAGGTTCTTTAGATAATTTTTTCTTAATTTTGAAGGGATTAGGTTTGGAAAATCTAAAAGGGATCACAAAGACCTAATTCTCCTCTAATCATCTCAAATCTATCCTGATTGAGTGGCTTAGTAAAAATGTCAGCAAGTTGGCTCTCAATAGGAATGAATTCTAGTTCAATGTCACCATTCAAAACATGATCTCTAATAAAATGGTTTCTATTCTCTATATGCTTAGTCCTTGAATGCTAAATTGGATTTTTTATCAAATTTATAGTACTTATGTTATCACATTTGATGGAAATTTTAGATTACGTAATACTAAATTCTTCTAGTTGTTATTTAATCCAAAATACTTGTGCGTAACAACTCCCTACAGCAACATATTTTGTCTCAGTAGTAGATAGTGCTACCGAGTTTTGTTTCTTATGGTGCCACAAGATCAAATTCAACCCTAGAAATTGGCATGTGCCGCTAGTGCTTTTTCTATCAATTTTATAACCAGCATAATCAACATCCGAAAATCCAATTAAATTCAATGAAGAATATTTTGAAAACCATAGACCTAGATTACTTGTTCCTTTCAAATATCTTATGATTCTTTTAACAGCAAGCATATATGATTCTTTAGGATTGAATTGGAATCTAGCACATACACATACGCTAAACAAAATATCAAGTCTACTTGTAGTTAACTATAACAAGGATCCGATTATATCTCTATAGAGCTTTTGGTCAATGTTGGATCCATCTTCATCTTTATCCAATCTACAAGTTGGACTCATAGGTGTGTTCATTTGTTTGCTTGACTCCATACCAAACTTTTTAATTATTTCTTTGGCATACTTGGCTTGGTTAATGAAGATTCCTTCCTTTGTTTGTTTCACTTGAAATCCAAGAAAGTAGTTAAGTTCACCCATTAGGCTCATTTCAAATTCTCCCTGCATTAATATAGCAAATTCTCTACAAAGAGTTTCATTAGTTACACCAAATATAATATCATCAACATAAATCTATACAACTAATAAATCATTATCATTCTTCTTGATGAAAAGAGTTTTATCAATATTTTCTCTTAAAAAATCATTTTCAATCAAAAAAGTGCTAAGTCTATCATACCAGCCTCTAGGTGCTTGTTTCAAACTATATAATGCTTTATTGAGTTTAAAAACATGATTTGGAAAAGCATGATTTTCAAAACCTGGTGCCTGTTCTACAAAAACTTGTTCGGATATAAAATCATTCAAGAATGCACTTTTCACATCCATTTGAAAAGTTTGAAATTCATATAGTAAGCAAATGCAAGAAGTAATCTAATGGCTTCTAGTCTTGCTACAGGTGCATTTGTTTCATCAAAATCTATACCTTCTTCTTGGTTATATCCCTTAGCCACCAATCTAGCTTTATTTCTAATTATATTTCTTTGTTCATCTAACTTGTTTCTATAAACCCATTTGGTTCCTATGATAGGATGGTCTGATGGTCTTTCAACTAAAGTCCATAACTTATTTCTTTCAAACTGATTTTGTTCTTCATGCATGGCCATCATCCAGTTTGGGTCAGATTCAGCTTATTCTAAGGTATGAGGTTTTCTTTATGATACAAAGGCTAGATAATCATGTGCATCTCTATATGATAACCTAGTCCAAATACCTTGTGAAGGATCACCAATAATTAATTCTCTTGGATGAGAAGTTACGTACCTCCATTTCCTTAGTATATCAGCATTATCCTTACTATTTATTCTCCTTCTTGAGTTGGTCTTTCTTGTATGCTCATGTCTTCCATTTCTTTTTGAAGTGTACCTGCATCATTGTCTATGCACTCTTCTTTCTTAGAATGTGAGGGATTAGTTTCATCAAAAATAACATGCATAGATTCTTCTACAGTAAGAGTTCTTTTGTTAAATACTCTATATGCTTTGCTATGTAATGAATAACCAAGAAAAATTGCTTCATCAGATTTAGCATCAAATTTTTCTAGATTATCTTTACCATTGTTAAGCACAAAGCATTTACAACCAAATACATGAAAGTAATTAATATTGGATTTCTTTTCATTCCAAAGCTTATAGTGGGTTTTCTTCAAAATAGGACGAATCAAAATGCGGTTCAAAATATAACAAGCAGTGTTCATCGTTTCTGTCCAAAAGTATCTTGGAAGATTGCCTTCATATAACATTGTTCGGGCCATCTCTTCCAAAGTCCTATTTTTTTTCTCTACAATACCATTTTGTTGTGGTGCCCTAGGAGCGGAGAAGTTGTGATCAATGCCGTTTTCTATGCAATAATCATCAAAAACTGGTTTTCAAATTCGATGCCATGATCACTCCTAATTGAAACTATTGAAAGATTTTTCTGATTAGAAACTTTTTTATGAAATTTTCAAAAGACTTTAAAAGTTTCATCTTTATGAGCGATAAACAAAATCCAAGTAAATCTAGAAAAGTCATCTACTATCACAAGAGCATATTTTATACCACCCAGGCTTGTGGTCCTAGTTGGTCCAAATAAGTCCCTGTGAAGTAGCTCAAGGGGTCTAGTAGTTAAAATCATATTTTTGGATTTTAAACTCTCTTTAGTTTGTTTACCCATTTGGCATGCATCACAAACATGATTAAGATTTACTTTAAATTTAGGCATGCCTCTTACTAGATTCTTGGAAATTAACTTGGCATTAGTATGCATGCTAGCATGACCTAATCGTCTATGCCAAAGTAAGCAAGACTCATTGGTCCTAGCATTCATTTCAACTAGACTGGAACTACTTGACATGGCAAGATCATTAAGGTCTACCATATAAATGTTTCCAAGTCTATGTCTAATAAACTTACTGCTAGAATCAAGAGAGTTTGTTACAATACACATAGATGATTCAAAGAAAAACCTTGAAGCCTTTATTACATAATTGACTAATACTTAACAAATTATGCTTCAATTTGTCTACTAGCAATACATTTTCAATAAAAGTAAAGGAGGTTATTTTGATCTTATGAATTTTGATTATTTTCTCCTTGCCATTGTCTCCAAAAGTAACCATACATCCTTCTTTCACCTCTAGGGTGATAAATTGATCCTTGTCACCCGTCATATGCCTTGAACAGCCACTATCGAGATACCATATTTTCTTCAATTTTTGGGCTGCAAGACATTTCTGCAAGATAATCAAGAAGTTCTTTTAGATAACCAAGCTAACTTGGGTCCTTGCAAGTTAGCGGAGGTGGTTCCTTTAGGAACCCAAATTCTTTTAATTCTATTCTTAGAATATGCATTTTTCTTTAATGAATTACATTGAAAGAATTTATGTCCAACTCCATGACATGCATAACATATAATTCTAAGATTCTGAAATGATGTTGATGCAGATGTAGATATAACAGATTTTCTATTTGTAACCTTAGGTACATACATTGAAGATCTAGTAATGGATGCAGAAGAATTAGATACAAAAGCTTCTTGAGATATTGATTTTGAATCATAAGCTTTTGAAGGTATAAATTTAGTAACTGAAATTTCATTTGAAATTAAAGAATTGAAACTAATTCCAGCTTTGTTTCCAGAAATTCTTTGATCTTTTAAAATCAACTCAAGCTTATTTGAAGAAAGGTTAGTTTTTCAACCAGTGGCTTTAGTTTTTCAACCTCCTTTTTCAAGTCATTATTTTCAATAATTAAAGCTTTGTTCTTGTCAAGACATGCATTTGTTTTAGTTTTCAAAGCTTTGTATTTTTCAGAAAAGACATGTAAATTCTTTTGCAATAGATTATTCTTTTCTGAAATCTTTTCTTTCTCCTTTTGTAAAGAATCATTGATATTCTTTAAAGTTCTTATCTTTACTCCAGCCTTTTTGAATTCAGATAGTAGATCATGAAAAGCATAATTCAATTCATCAAAAGTAAATTCTAATTGAGGTTCGAGGGATGTTACCTCATCTTCAAGATCTATTAGACACAAGTTAGCAGTTTTCGTGGTCTTTTCTTTTTCAGATGAAGTCGACTCCTCGCTGTCACTCCATGTAGCAACCATAGCTTTCTTTTTCTTCTTCTTGAAATATTTCTTTAATAAAGGACAATCGGGATGAATGTGCCCTGGTTTCTTACATTCATACCATATGGGTACTTGTTCTTTTTCTTCTTCTCTATCCTTGTCCTTGTCCTTGGAGTGCTCACCTCGTTTATGAAATTTTCTATAGTATCTTCCTTTCTTCTTTTCTATTAACCTTCTAAATCTCCTCACGACCATAGCAATATCTTCATCTTCTAGATCCTCTTCGGATGAGGTGCAGTCATCTTCCAATTCCTTATCTTTCTTTGAATCCAATATAGCTTTAAAGGCTATTGTCTTCTTCTTCTTCTGATCATCATCAGTTCTATGCTACATGGCAAGTTCATGCATGATGAGTGAACCCATTAATTCATCCAGAGGTAAGGTGTTTAGATCTTTCGCTTCCTGGATGGCAATCACTTTGGGATCTCATTTGTCCGGAAGTGATCTGAGGATCTTCTGTACTAAAGTCAGCATTTGAATAAACCCTGCCAAGACTTTTCAAACCATTAATAATATCTGTAAAGCGAGTAAACATGGCAGAGATAGTTTCAGTTGGTTTCATTTTCAAAAGTTCATAACTATGTACAAGAAGATTAATTTTTGAAGTCTTTACTTGAAAATTTCCTTTGTGAGTCACTTCGAGTTTGTCCCAAATTTCTTTTGCAGAAGAGCAAGTGAAAATTCGATTGAACTCATTAGCATCCAAAGTACAATATAATAAATTCATTGCTTTGGCATTTAATTTTCCCATCTTCATGTCGTGTTCATCCCAGTCCTCTTAGGGCTTTGGAACATCCACACCATTAATTTTGATCATGGGAATATGTGGCTCTTTTAGAATGACCTTCCATAATTGAAAATTGATAGCTTGAATATAGATTTTTATTCTAGCTTTCCAATATGAATAATTTGTGCCAGTGAAGAGTCGATGTCTATTGGTAGATTAGCCTTCGACCAAAGATGTACTCATGGGATGAGCCATTGATCTTTACTCTAAATGTATTCAGAGACACTGCTCTAATACCAGTTGTTGCCCAAGTAGTTTTTCCAAGAGGGGGTGAATTAAGAATTTAAATGGTTTAAGCAATTATGTGCTCTTTGAAAATCCCTTGAAGTGTTGTGTGATATGATTGAGATAATTAAAAGCAGAAGCAAGATATAAAGAGAATGCACAACATAAACACAAGACATTTTATAGTGGTTCAGAGCAATCCAGCTCCTACATCCACTATCCAAGATTATGACTTGGGGTTTCCACTATATCCCCCACTGGAATACAGTCGGATTGTTTTAACAGGTTCACAATCCAAACCTCTATACTTTGGTTTTTAAACCGGGCTCACCAAAGAAACCCAATACTTGGTTTTACTAGGATCACCAAGAACCTAACACTTGGTTTTAACACAGGCTAACCAAGAACCTATTTGGTTTTTAAACCAGACTTACGAATAACCCAACTATTCAAAAGAGAATTGTAAAAAAGAAAGCAACAGAATGACAAACAAATTTTGTCGAATGGTTGCCGATGTAGCTCAAGGGAAGCCCAATTGATTGCACTTCAATCACTTGGTTGGCTTCTTCAACTTCTTCAATAAATACTTCAAGATTTTGTTGGTAGTTGGTAAAGGCTTGAAGACTGTTTTGAATGCTCTTACAGTGCTCTCTTGCTCACAAAGTAGCTTGGATATTCAATATAGCATTTACTCATCATCTCTTGTTTAAGGTAGTTCAAATCCCTCAAATATATAGTCTTGTACTCTCTCAGATGATTTAGTCATTATAGACCGTTGGGATGTGACATTTAACCATTGGAGCACTTTTTGGATTCAAATTCCAAGTTTTAGAACTAGCCATTATAAGTCTGAAATCGACCTTCGAGTCGGCTCGGATTACTCGAGTTGGCTCGGATCCTTAGAGTAGTTCTGGTTGAGTCGACTCTCTTCAATCTAGTCAGCTCGGTTGCATAATGTTCTGATTCCTCACTCTATAAGAGTTGGCTCGCCTTGATTCTAGTCGACTCAGATCCTCAAGCCATCAAAAATATAGTCTGGTAGAGTCGGCTCTTTTTGTTTAGAGTCGGCTCGGTTGGCTGTAGTTCTTAGAGCTCTTTTTCTGGACTCTAGAGGAGTCGGCTCGAACTTCTGAAGGTTTGCCTTGGATGTCTGACTAAATGATAGAGTCAGCTCAGACTTCCTTTGGATCGGCTTGCCTATCTGATTCAGGAAATGGTACTCTAAATGAGTCAGCTCGGGTCCCTTAGAGTCGGCTTAGATAACTACATGCCAGAAATCTTCATGCATGCCATGTGCTAGAGTCGGCTCTCTTCTCTTCGAGTCAGCTCGGATGAAATCTTCAGTGAAATATCAGTTTTTCTCCAGAAATCATCCAGCAAGTCTTCAAAGCTTCAAGATGCCTTCAAACTCTTCTAACCATATTTCTAAGAAACTTAAGCTTGAAACGCATCTAGAAGCAACCCATTTTTATGATTTTTACTTAACTTTTTCTTTGGGTTCCTTTTTACATGAATCACTTACAACACAACTCATTTCAAAACTAGGAATGTAGGAGTTAAAATTAAACAATGAAATTATCCTACAAAAACTTGTAAAATACTTGAAGAGTTGTTAGTAAAACAAATGCATGCTCCAATGTTTGGTTATCATCAAAACCACTTATGGGGTCAACAGATCTTGAAGAAAAGTGATTACTTAATAGGTTCCATTGATTGACCTAACCAATTTATTTAGTGTCTAAGGAAAGCAACATGGGGACCTTGCCGACCTTACACTTACCTAGCCAGTTGGCTGGTTAGCCTTTAACTTAGAGGGCTCAAAGATGACCTTGGAACAATTAGAAGCTATCTAGAATTATGGAATCCTAGGATAGAGAGTCTAGTGTATGCTAATTTGATTGTAATTAATATAGAATCTTAACTAATTATTCTCTCTCTTTTAGCTTTAGGACTCAGATTCTCATTTATAGATTTTTTCTTTTTCTTTCTTCTTTCTTCTCTATTCTTTTCTTTAAAAATATTTTTAAAAATCAAATATATTTCTGTCCGAACAAAACCTGTTTGATGCCGGAATTAGCCCTGTCCATACCCTAGGTAAGACCCCAGACCCAGGCCCTTTGATGCACATAGCAGCTGACCCAACTCCTTTTTGGATTACAGATATGAGGTTCTCGGTGGACCAAATCAGATAAATGTCCTGCAAGATGCCCGCATCCTTGAGACCCAGGGAGGAAATGCCAAAGAGTCCTTGCGGGGAAACAGAGCGGAGGCCCCATGGGGAGGCCCCTTCTGGGCCCCAAGAAAGGAGCACACACGATGCCCCAGTGTCGACCACGAAAATGGCCAGGGCTACGGTCCATAGGCCCAGTAGGAGCATTGCGGTCGGGGAGGGGATGCCTTCGACTCTTTCAATAGCCCCCCAGATAATCATGATTCTGTGACGCGGCACGATGATGAGAATGCAATCTAAATGATGGATTGAGAAATGAGAGCAATGAAGCCTATTAACAGGTACTAAATTTTAGGTCAAAAGTACTAAGATAAAGCTATGGAAGGAGCACTAAAATTTGGAACTTACGCCGCGATGTAGTTATTTAAATCCTAGAGAAGATCAGGGCTAATGAATATTGAATTTAAACCTTAGCAACGATCTTCAATAACTCAGACTTAAGAGATTAGGAGGTGTTATTTACCCAAGATGATCACTCCCTGGTAGATCCATTGAAGCTCTTAGACGAACTAGTCCTGAAGTGGAAGATTGGCATTCCAAAGAAACTAGTTTCATTCAACATTGATCTTTGGCAAGAGAACCCTTTCTTGAACTCCGAATCGTAGAAGGATCCTGCACAATGAACGGGTTAGACCGGGACCAATTTGAAAGATATCAAAACAAAGAAACCAAACAGGCAAGGGAACTTCGATGGAGGCATAGATCCCTAGAGGTGGATGTTGGCGTTGGACACTTGAAAGCTTGAGAAGAGAAAATCAAACACACCCAAAGAAAACAAGAGGATACTATCAAAAAAACACCTTCTTCAACTACTACTTCACTTAAATTTCATTCATCCAAAAAAGCTTCCTCTCTACCATGGGCATACAAGAGGCTTTTAATGGCCTTTCAATCAATTTGAAATTTCCCATATCATGGAGAAATATTAGGGGGGGTTACATGAAATGTGGAGGATTTGGTGGAGGATTTGGTGGAGGGTTACATGGAATGTGGAGGATTTGGTGGAGCTGGTTGCATGATTTGTGGATGGAGTTGGCCGACCTCCTTTGAATTTGAAAACACTCCTTGGTCGACCACTTGTACCTTTCATGTAATTTAAAATTTGAATGATGCCACGTGGCAGGTGAGGTGGCAATGATGTGGCGTGGCAAGGTGGCATGGTGACATGGCGCATCCTTCTCCATGGCGCCCCTTGGAGATGACATGGCAAAGGTGATGTGACGTCCTCTGGTGATGAGTTGGCACTGGTGGTCCATGATGATGTGGCATTCCAAGTAAAGCTGGTCTGGCCTAATTTCAAGTAGCTCTTGAACTTGACTCAGTACAAAGCCTAATTGACTCTAATTGAACTCTTGATTGAATTCTAATTGAACTTTAAAACCCCAAAAGAAAATAAAACAGGACTCAATAAACATACAGGACTCATACGAGACTTGAGTTCCTAGTCTCAATCCATAAAGAACTTGGTATTAGTTGAAGCTTCTTCTTTCTGAGCCTGGTGCCCCCACCAATTCTTCCCGGGTGGGAGGAACTCGACCCTGTCGAGTATGGTTCAGCCTGGCTTTGATATTGTTCAAATAAGTCCGGGTCCAGTCGTTGCAGGTCCTCTCTAGCGATTCAGGAGTCGTCAGATTTTGGTTTCCCTTGCCAACGGACCAAATATCGATATTAATCCTTGTTTCTGGTAGTGACAATCTTATTATCCAGGATTTGTTCAGTTTTTTCTCATTTTTGAGGAATGGTTGTTTGTGGATACTCGGGTAATGGTTCACTCTCAAAAATATGGTTAGGCCCAAAAGGCTCACTAGGTATCATCATGGGTTCCTTATATTCTATCAAGTCCGAGACATTGAAGGTCGGGTTGATACCTAGGTCTGAAGGTAATTCCAATATGTAAGCATTAGATCTAATCTTCTTTAGGACTTTAAAGGGGCCTGCACCACGGGTATGTAGTTTCTTGAAAGTCCCGGATGGGAACATGATCTCTCTCATAGAATTTCTTGACTTTCTTTCTTGAATTAGTCCTATGTTTATAGGATTCATTGCTCAAATTTATTTCATGATGCAAATCCTCAACATGCTATGCATAGGACTCAGTAGACTCAGAAACTTACACAAGCACTTACGAAATGCAGACTGAACTAGGCATCCTTATTGAGAGAAATTTTATTGGACTCTCTAGGGCCTAAACCTAACAGATTAATGACTCTCTAGGTTTGACCCTGGTCTGGTATTCACATGAGAATTTATCATGTGTTCCTAGCAAATGCCATAAGGTTTTCCAAAAGTAGGTAGCAAAAGGAATAGGCTTTAAAGGCTCATGCAACCTAGTAATCTCATCAAAATGAAACTTAATGGCTCTAAAATTAGGATAAGACTTAAGGAAAGGCAGGAAATAGGAATCCGAGTCTTGGGGTAATTTAGGGGAATCTTGAAACAGACCTTGGTTACTCATGATGACCTTAAGATTTGAATATTGATCTACGGGCGGGATGCTTCTAGGTAGTTGAAGGTCATCGGCAAAGTCTTCTAAAAAAATGATTGGGTTCTTCTCAGGTAAATGAAGGAGTTCTTGTGTCGAAGCTAAAGTATTGGGTTCTTCCTGAGGGCATTGTCTTACGGGAACCAAGTCCTCACTAAAGTTTGGTTGTTCTGATGTTTCAGGACTAGGCTCAATAATCTTTTCTTTACCAAAGGTTTCCTTAGGTAAGGTACTAAAGTTGTTCTCTTCACAGTCTTCCCCTTCATATTCATCTATTAAACTGATGTCAGTCTCATACACATATTTACTAGGTTCAGACTTGCCTTCTTCCTTCCCTAGCCCTTCAGTTTGAGGATATCCTAAGTCTTGAGTATTCATGAACTCAACTTGTACTTTAGGGTTCTTACTCCTATCATTCATATGAGCTAATGGGATAGTAGGAGTTTGTTGGTCTAAGGAAAATTGTTTAGCCAACATTTGGTTCAATTGGGCCATTAGATCATTTAGGCCTTTCAGCATGGTTTCAAGATTCGGGTCCATGGCTACACTGGACTGGGTATGGACTGGTGAATATGAGGCTCCTGATCTAGTTTTCATGCATGCAAGTAAACTCAAGCTCGAGCTAAGGTTTCCTAGACCTAGAGCACAAATTAGAGGTCTAATTAAGTAAACCAACTAGCTAGTAGTACTTATGGAACTTAGCCAGTTAGGTGGTGGGGAGTGAAGGTCCCTGATTGCTAACCTTAGACACCAATCTGAGATTGGCCAGGTAGGCGGACCAAATCACAAGCCCTGATGCACCAATCCTAGACACCAAGCAAGTAAGCACACACCAATTAGCTGACACAGTTAACTTGACCCTAACCTGAACCCAACTTGTTGGTATCCTAACCCACTAGGGCAATTAAAGTTCTACTCAATTTTAATTAACGGGCTGGGATCGATATGCTGGTTGGTGATTTTTGGGCTAGGGACAGGTGATGAAATCCTGACCCTATGTCAAATTGATGCCCTTAATTTGATTTCTCATGAGATGAATGAAATGCAAGGGTGCTGCAGAAGTGTGTTGTAGTTTGAAAGTGGTGTGGAAAACATGATAAAAAAATGTCCAAAAATTCTGAAAAATTCACAGAGGATTCCTAACTTATATGTTTCAATGTAGATGAAAGAAATTTTAAAACTAAAATCTGTACTACTCTAAGCAGATCCTATAAATAAAAATAAATAAAAAGGATAGAACAGAACCCTAATGATAGTGTCGAACTGCAAAAATTTTCATTTTTTTTATAATTTTTTTCTGATGATAAAATTTAATATGGTGATAACTGACTTAAAAAGAAACAAGAAAAAAAATATTTCAACAAAAAATTAGTGACTTGCCTTTGGAGCTGCAGACGGATTACAGTAAATAGATGCAAATTTTCGAAAAATAGAACCTAATCAAACAAGTGCAATGGCTTACCCAAACTTCAATCTAAAAAATTCACGTCCGGCCAGGGGCTCATTATTCCCATGGGTCGTGACAGTGTACTGGAGTACACCCGCTCAGGAGGCATGAATTTTTGGATCTTGCTTGGATTTTAAAAAAAATTAACTAGATAACAAGTATGCATGCAACATATCTAAATGCAGAAAATTATCCGACCATGCTCTGATACCAAGATGACGCGGCACGATGATGAGAATGCAATCTAAATGATGGATTGAGAAATGAGAGCAATGAAGCCTATTAACAGGTACTAAATTTTAGATCAAAAGTACTAAGGTAAAGCTATGGAAGGAGCACTGAAATTTGGAACTTACGCCGCGATGTAGTTATTTAAATCCTAGAGAAGATCAGGGCTAATGAATATTGAATTTAAACCTTAGCAACGATCTTCAATAACTCAGACTTAAGAGATTAGGAGGTGTTATTTACCCAAGTTGATCACTCCCTGGTAGATCCATTGAAGCTCTTAGACGAACTAGCCCTGAAGTGGAAGATTGGCATTCCAAAGAAACTAGTTTCATTCAACATTGATCTTTGGCAAGAGAACCCTTTCTTGAACTCCGAATCGTAGAAGGATCCTGCACAATGAACGGGTTAGACCGGGACCAATTTGAAAGATATCAAAACAAAGAAACCAAACAGGCAAGGGAACTTCGATGGAGGCATGGATCCCTAGAGGTGGATGTTGGCGTTGGACACTTGAAAGCTTGAGAAGAGAAAATCAAACACACCCAAAGAAAACAAGAGGATACTGCCAAAAAAATACCTTCTTCAACTACTACTTCACTTAAATTTCATTTCATCCAAAAAAAGCTTCCTCTCTACCATGGGCGTACAAGAGGCTTTTAATGGCCTTTCAATCAATTCGAAATTCTCCATATCATGGAGAAATATTAGGGGGGGTTACATGAAATGTGGAGGATTTGGTGGAGGGTTACATGGAATGTGGAGGATTTGGTGGAGCTGGTTGCATGATTTGTGGATGGAGTTGGCCGACCTCCTTTGAATTTGAAAACACTCCTTGGTCGACCACTTGTACCTTTCATGTAATTTAAAATTTGAATGATGCCACGTGGCAGGTGAGGTGGCAATGATGTGGCGTGGCAAGGTGGCATGGTGACATGGCGCATCCTTCTCCATGGCGCCCCTTGGAGATGACATGGCAAAGGTGATGTGACGTCCTCTGGTGATGAGTTGGCACTGGTGGTCCATGATGATGTGGCATTCCAAGTAAAGCTGGTCTGGCCTAATTTCAAGTAGCTCTTGAACTTGACTCAGTACAAAGCCTAATTGACTCTAATTGAACTCTTGATTGAATTCTAATTGAACTTTAAAATCCCAAAAGAAAATAAAACAGGACTCAATAAACATACAGGACTCATACGAGACTTGAGTTCTTAGTCTCAATCCATAAAGAACTTGGTATTAGTTGAAGCTTCTTCTTTCTGAGCCTGGTGCCCCCACCATTCTACCATTCCTAGAGGGGAGGAGATGATGGTCGTCACCATCGTGAGGGAAGAGTCGACCCTGTCGGCACCTGTCAAGGTGGCAGAGTCTCGATCGGCATTACCCGGGCCTCCACCGCCCACTGCATCATGCCCCTCTTCATCGTAGCACCAGGGCCTTCTATTTTTGCAGCATCGGGACCCAGGTTTGCCAGGGTGTCCACCCCGATGCCACGGGATACTGCAATCATCCTTGACAGGGTGTCCACCCTAGTGTGCCGGGGCTTGCCAATAGGATGCTGGAGTTTATCCTCCAGCCTTAGGATTGCCGGGAAAGGGCCGGTCGGCCGTTAGGGGCCATCATTTCTAGGCTCTCCCCCTAGTTTCTTACGATGAGTCCCCCTTTTTTTTGAGGCTGACCTCCTTTTTCTTTCCTTTAACTACAGATGGTCCAGGATACCTTCCTGGTCTGGGATGCCTATTTGGCATTGCTTCGACAGGATGCGAATTCCTGCGGTAGGGCGGAGTCCACGAGGGAAAGGCCAAAGCCTGGCAGACCAGGTGGTGAACCTGGAGGGCCAGGTGAAGGGGATGGAAGCCGACCTAGCCAACTCCAGGGACATAGTGGGGGACTTGGAGATGCAGGCGGAGGGCCTTGAGGAGGACCTGGCCCGAAAGGAGGGAGAGCTTACCCGCTTGTCAGAGAGGCATGACAATCCAGGCAATAATAGATTAGCATGCCAGGAAGAGGTCTGGCACCCTGATTGGGTGCTCTTTTAGAAGCTGCAAGCAATGTGCTACCAAACCTGGAGGCCTGGAGGAGCATTGTCCTAGTGGGAGATGCAAGTGGAATGCTATAAGGTCTGGACCCCTAGTGGAGAACTATTCCATAGAGGGTGTAGGCAGCATACTGCAAAGCCTGGAGCTCCGATGGAGCACTCCTCTACAAAGGGTGCAGGCGGCATGCTACAGGATCTGGAGCTCCGGTGGGACACTCCTCTATGGAGGGCGCAGATCACGTGTGATAGGTCACGATGTTATCGTTAAGATACCATAGCTATCAGTTTAATTAACTGACTTCTAATAAATCAAAAATAGGTAGATAGCAGCAAGTCGAATCAAATCCATGGAGAAGGCAATGCTTGGGATAGTTTAAAATCTTTGATTTTTATAAAATAAAGAAAAATGATTTGAAGTTGGGAAAAAAAATATGTGAAAGAAAATCAAAACCTGGTATGCTTGATGGGGACCAAGGTTCTATTTTATTTTATTTTATTTGAGTCCATTAGTCCTATGTCACTTGAGTCAAAGTGAGCCAATTGAGTCCTTTAATAAAGTGAGACAACTGAGTCCAGTTGAGTCCACTTAGTCAGTTCCAGTCTTTTAGTTTAGTCAAGTCCAATCGAGTCAATATAGTTTTCATTCAGGTCATATACAAGAGGAGAGTTTGCAGCCAGGAGATTCACCAGGCCCCCCCAACCAGAGCTGGCCTTCATGCACCTGGGCCCTCCATGCCACCAAGCCCGCAAGAGAGAGATCCAATCCAAGACAAAGGCCCAATGTTGACCAGGTCCACCAGGGTTTCTTGGCCCACACGTCAGGGTTTCTTAGCCTTCAAGTCATGTACCCTGGGATGAATCTATAAATACCATCCCTCTCCTCTTGTATGAAGTATCTTTTTTCTCATGAATACAACTTAAAATTGAAAGTTATTTTGTCTGAGTTTTTTCTCCAGATTGGAGTGGGTGTGACGCCCGTGTTCCCTATTCTTGAGTGCAAGCCCTAATCCCCTGGTGACTTCTACGCTCGCCAGTGATCCCCCGCTTCCTGTCCCGCATCATTTGGTATCAGAGCCCAGTGGATTAGGGTTTTCTCTTCCTCCCTGACTCCACATTATTCCTCCTGTTCAGATTTTCTTATGCAAGACTCCTTCTCAAACCTCGGTCAATCACCAAGGTCCGTCAACGCCCTGCATCCGCCTCCCTCCCGTGACCCCAATGACCCATCGTCATCGTCCATCGCTGCCCGAGCCATCTCCACCGGTCCTCCGCCCGTGAAGCCCGTCTCCTCTGGCACGTCCGATCTCCATCGCCCCAATCAATGCCCAGCAGACTGGACCCCTGCCGCAAAGCATCCCCGGCCTCTTCCTCCCATCGATCTGATCCAGCCCCATCAACTGTGCCAGCATCCTCACACTGTCAACGATGCCGACGTACCCCGCTGCTGCCCTGCTCCCCGTCGGCCACCCGCCCCCCCTCTGCCTGCAATCGAAAACATCCGACGACGACGCCGGACTCATCCAGACGCATGCCCAGGCTAAAATTGCGGCCTTTTCCCAATCAAAGAGACCAACCGAGATGCTCACCGTGCCAGCCTTCTCCCTGTCCGTGCTACCATCCTCCACCTGGAGTCATCCACAGCTGGCCAACAGCCACCGTTCGTGGAGTCTCACAGTGCCATAGATCCGTGCGACGCCCTTCCCACCGGAACTCCTCCCCGCTGCCGTCACCAGCTGCCTCCGCCATCACCACTGCCGGTCGAGCTGCCGTCTCCACCCCAGCACCACCACTGGCGAAGCTCGCCAGACTTCCCTCCCCCTCCGCGAGCCTTCCCTATTTTTTAGTGTTGGTTCATGGAGAAGAGATGCTCCAGCACACGAACGTGAAGGCAAATGCCCTTCACTGTTGCTGACTTCAACCTGCACGGTTTTTGGAGCTGCATGATTCCCATAGCAGCATAGATTTCAGCATCGCACGGCTTCCAAAGTTGCATGGGTTTTAGAGCAGAGATGATTAGAAAAAGAAAAAAGAAAGAAAAGTGAAGAACCTAGCCTTTTTTGTAATTGGTTCCGGTTCCATCAAACCCTCGCTCACCCAAACTCGACGAAGTCGAGTTCTCCTCACCGTAGGAAAATGATGGGGACCGAGAGTCTATTTTATTTTATTTAATTTGAGTCCATTAGTCCTACGTCACTTGAGTCAAAGTGAGCCAATTGAGTCCTATAATAAAGTGAGACAACAGAGTCTAGTTGAGTCCACTTAGTCAGTTCCAGTCTTTTAGTCTAGTCAAGTCCAATCGAGTCAATGTAGTTTTCATTCAGGTCATGTATAAGAGAAGAGTTCGTAGCCAGGAGATTCACTAAACCCTCCCAACCAGAGCTGGCCTTCATGCACCTGAGCCCTTTCATGCTGCCAAGCCCGCAAGAGAGAGCTCCAGTCCAAGACAAAGGGGAACTGTTGACCAGGTCCACAAGATTTCTTGGCCCACAAGTCAGGATTTCTTAGCCCTCAAGTCATGTACCCTGGGGTAAATCTATAAATACCACCCCTCCCCTCTTGTATGAAGTATTTTTTTTCTCATGAATACAACTTTAAGTTGAAAGTTATTTTGTCTGAGTTTTTTCTCCAGATTGGAGTGGTTGTGATGCCCGTGTTTCCTATTCTTGAGTGCAAGCCCTAATCCCCTGGTGACTTCTACGCTCGCCAGCGATCCCCCGCTTCCCGTCCCGCATCATTTGGTATCAGAGCCCAGCGGATTAGGATTTTCTCTTCCTCCTCGACTCCACATCATTCCTCCCGTTCATATTTTCCTGTGCAAGACTCCTTCTCAAACCTCGGTTAGCCACCGAGGTCCATCAACGTCCTGCATCCGCCTCCCTCCCGTGACCCCAACGCCCCATCATCATCGTCCGTCGCTGCCCGAGCCGTCTCCTCCGGACCTCCGCCCGTGAAGCCCGTCTCCTCTGGCACATCCGATCTCCATCACCCCAATCAATGCCCAACAGACTAGACCCCTGCCTTAAAGCACCCCCGAGAAGATCCATCTCCATCAGCTCCTACCCCGGCCACCTCCTCCCATCGGTCCGATCCAGCCCGTTTGACCGTGCCGGCATCCTCCCACTGCCGACGACGCTGACGCAACCCGCTGCTACCCTACTCCCCATCGGCAACCCGCCCCCCCTCTGACTGCAACCGGAAACATCAGACGACGATGCCGGACTCCTTCGGATGCACGAGGCCAAACTTGCGACCTTTTACCGATCAGAGAGACCAGCCGAGATGCTCATCATGCCGGCCTTCTCCATGTCCATGCCACCGTCCTCCACCTGGAGTCATCCACAGCTGGCCAATAGCCACCGTCCACAGAGTCTCACAGTGTCATAGATTCGTGCGACGCCCTTCCCACCAAAACTCCTCCCCGCTGCCATCGCCAACCGCCTTCGCCATGACCACTGCCGGCTGAGCCACCGTCTCTGCCCCAGCACCACCACCGACGAAGCTCGCCAGACTTCCCTCCCACTCTGTGAGCCTCCCCAATTTACTAGTGTTGGTTCATGGAGAAGAGATGCTTTAGTGCACGAACGTGAAGGCAAATGCCCTTCACTGTTGCTGACTTCAACATGCACGATTTCTGGAGCTGCAAGAATCCCAAAGCAGCACATATTTCAGCATCGCACGACTTCTAAAGTTGCACGGGTTTTAGAGCAGAGATGATTAAAAAAAGAAAAGTGAAGAACCTAACCTTTTTTGTGATTGGTTCTGGTTCCATCAAACCCCCGCTCACCCAAACTCGACGGAGTCGAGTTCTCCCCACCGTAAGGGAATGATGGGGATCAAGAATCTATTTTATTTTATTTTATTTGAGTCCATTAGTCCTGTGTCACTTGAGTTAAAGTGAGCCAATTGAGTCATGTAATAAAGTGAGACAACTGAGTCCAGTTGAGTCCACTTAGTCAGTTCCATTCTTTTAGTCCAGTCAAGTCCAATCGAGTCAATGTAGTTTTCATTCAGGTCATGTACAAAAGGAGAGTTTGCAGCTAGGAGATTCACCAGGCCCCCCCAACCAGAGCTGGCCTTCATGCACCTGAGCCCTTTCATGCACCAAGCCCGCAAGAGAGAGCTCTGGTCCAAGACAAAGGCCCACTGTTGACCAGGTCCACCAGGATTTCTTGGTCCACAAGTCAGAATTTCTTAGCCCTCAAGTCATGTACCCTGGGGTGAATCTATAAATACCACCCCTCCCCTCTTGTATGAAGTATCTTTTTTCTCATGAATACAACTTAAAATTGAAAGTTATTTTGTCTAAGCTTTTTCTCCAGATTGGAGTGGGTGTGATGCTCGTGTTCCCTATTTTTGAGTGCAAGTCTTAATTCCCTATTGACTTCTACACTCGCCAGCGATCCCCCGCTTCCCGTCCGGCATCAATGCTTGATCTGTTAGTCAAATCTTAGCATCTACTTGCAAGAAAGTAAAAGATAAGAATTTAAGTAAAAATAAATTTTATATTAATTAAAATAAGAATCTACAAAGCATTAGAAATAATAATTAAATATCTAAGAAAGCAGGAACAAAGTATCCGAAGTCGATTGGCGCATTCTCATCGGAAAGTCGGTTAATGTCACATCCCCTTCTTCTATCATACTCCATGGAGCGAACTAGGCATTCTCTTCTTCTTCTTCCTTGGATCTTGATCTAGAGATCGGCGTAGGTGAAGAGATGGCATAGATGGCATAGCTTCTCCTCTAAGAAACCTCACTCTTAGAGGCCAACTTGCAATCCAAAACTAGACCTTCTACCATGTACCGTACTCCTCTCTCTAAGATGCTTTCTTTGTAACCCAGGGGTCCTTTAAATAGAGCTTATTTAGGGTTTCCTTCGATCAAATTTGAACTCAATCAGACTCCAAATCAGTTAGATATTGTCAGAAGAATCCTCGACCATCCGATGTGTGGTAGGATGAGATGATCGATGATGTTCTTCCCTTTCTGGCAGTAGAGTCTAATCTAGACTCTCGATTTCGAATCCCCAAATCATGGGATCAAACTTGGACTTGGACTCCTCCCGATCGAGTGTGGCGGCGAGAGGCGGCAGGTGGTGGCAGTGGCCGATCGGTGATTGGAGGGGCAACAGGTGGTTTACGGTGGAGAACTAAGAGGGAGAGGGTGGCGGTTTTTCTAATGGCTCTGAGCGACTTTTGATGCTTCACAGGTGGAGCTGGGTGACGGTCGACGGCTCGGGGAGATGGCCAGTGATGAGAGGGATGCTCGGCGAGCGATGGTGAGTTGGCGGATAGCGAGGGTGATGGGTGGTGGTGTTGGATGATTGAAGAAGATAGTGGTTAGGAGCATTGGAGGTGAGGGGTTGTCGGTGGCGGGAGGGGGTGGCGAGAAGCAGAGAAGATGGTGGATGTGGCCAGCTGTAGGTGGGCGGCGCTCAGGCGGCAATGGCATTATGGTTTAGCAATGATGGTGGCAGGATGACAGAACATAGGGGCGCATGACTGGTGGGCTACTCCGATGGGCTAGTGCTAGCCGGTGGCGATGCCCATGCCAGCATCTAGCAGAGCTCAGGAAGGTGACAAGCGGTGTGGCAATGGGATGATCAGCGTCAGGTGGTAGAGATCAGGATAAGAGGGGGCGGACATGGTGGCTAGTGGCGGAGGGGAAAAGGGGCACGACTGGATGGTGATCGATGGCTTTTTCGGCCATTATGCAACTCCCAGCGATGAGGGGATGGATTCCGGCAACTTTCCCGGTGATGGCAAAGCTTGGAAAGGCCGACGGTCCTTGGAACAGTCCCGTGGATTAGCTCCAATGGCGGCGATGGACCATTCTTCCATTCGTAGACCCAGTGGCCGGTTCATGGTAGCTGGTTTCTTTAAAATACATATAGTTTCTTCAAAATTTAATTTCGGACCCAATTGAACTCCAATTCGAGTGTTGTTTATGTCGTTGGACTCCAAAAATCGAGCTCTTTACAATGACGATCTTCTTTCCTACAAATAATATATAAAAATATTAATTTAATATAAATAAATATATTTTGATTATTAAATTAATATTTTTATATGTGTATATAATATAATTATCAGGGTGCTATGGGATCTGGAGCTCCGGTGAAGCATACTTCTATAGAGGGTATAGGTGGCGTGCTATAGGATCTAGAGCCCTGGCAGGGCACCTCCATTGCAGAAGGTTTGACTCCTTGAGAGCCACGGCATGTTCGACGGAGATGGCGATGTTGTGCGTTGGGGTTGCCATCTAAGCCACCCTGATGGCCGCTCTTTGAGGGAGCATGCTCCTCTTTTCCCCCGTCGATCCTGTCACCGCAACCATGGGGGTCCCTATTGCCTTTAATATTTGGCCCAGTTGGGAGTTCTATCTGGCCATAACCTTTCTTGATCGGTGACTTACTTCAGATGGGAGTTTATCTTGGACGGGAGCTCGACCTCGAACAGGAGCTCTCCTCGGCTGGGAGCTCGACCTCGAATGGGAGCTCGACCTCAGATGGGAGCCCACCTTGGACGGGAGGTCGACCTCGATAGGGGAGCTCACCTCGGCTGGGAGCCCACCTTGGTGAGAGCTCACCTTGGCTGGGAGCCCACCTCGGGTAGGAGCTCGACCTCGGCTAAGAGCTCACTTGGTGGCCCCGCCTGCCACCTCAACCACCAGTTGTATCAGATATGGGCTCCACATCAGTAGTTTGCCATGTCAGATGACTCCAAGTCAGTGGTTCACCACATCAGATAAGACTATTTTAGTCACTTGTCACAATTAGAGTTTTTATTAGTTTAGCTTAGATTTGGAAGTTTTATATGAATCAATTATTTTATTGATAAGAATAATTTGATTAGCCATTTATAAAGATTGACTAATTCAAGGATTTAAAGTAAATTTTATTATAAAAGTATTATGATTTGATTTGTAGTTTTTCATGTTTATAGGACTTACTATGCTGTGTCTATTGTACTCTAGGATCAGGGCATAATAGCTCGTTACTTGGAAAAAAATATCCCAAGCTTGGCCACATCCCTATCAATGAGATAATGGTCAAAGTTGGTGGTCGAAATTTTGAAGTTGCAGACCTGACTCTTCATAGCCTACCATCCTACTTTTCCATGTTGTTGCATATGAAATATACAAAAATTTTGAAAATTTTTCTCTAAGTCTTCGCAGCAGGACTTTGTTGTAAATTGAAGATGAACGAGATAGAAAGGAAATTAAGCGGAAGGCTGAGCAAATAAGAGGGAGAGAACCATAGTGATAGATATTGAATAATTTCCATAATTTTATTTGACCAAAAAAATGTGAACATATTTTATTTGGAGCAATTAATAGATAAGACTATTTTAGTCACTTGTCACAATTAAAATTTTTATTAGTTTAGCTTAGATCTGAAATTTTTATATGAATCAATTTTCTTATTGATAAAAATAATTCGGTTCGACTTTTATAAAGATTGACTAATTCGAGGATTAAAAGTAAATTTTATTATAAAAGTATTGTACGTGATTTGATATGTAATTTTTCATGTTTATAGGACCTGCTATATACTGTCTATTGTACTTTGGGGTCGAGGCATAACAGCTTGTTACTTGAAAAAAAATATCCTACATCTCTATCAATGAGATAACGGTCAGAGTTGGCAGGCAAAAATTTTGAAGTTTGTTGCGTCCAAGCAAAATTATAGCAAATTTGGAAGAACAAAAAATCAGATAGCGTTGATTTGATCTAGCTCCTTGCCATTTTCTTGTAGGATCTAGGGGTTGAAGCAGCTCCCAAGCTTATTAATGGTGTCTGGACAGGAACAGATGAATTCTGAAGGAAGACTAAGTGGAAGGTGATCTGGAAAAAGAAAATCCCTTTCTCCATTGCATTTGGAGGTATTTATAGGCAACAAACTTAACTGCTTACAACTGGCATCTAGCTGTTAAATGGTTAAACCAGGACGTGAGCATGTGCATCGAAAAGTTGTCCATAGTTGATCAGCTCTTCTTCAGGTGTTGAATGATCTGCATTATTTAAATATTAATTGGCTTTAACAATCTTGGAAATTAGTCAACCTTGTGTCTTTCGGGCATTGATCGATTTATGCCTCTCGGGTATTCATCAGATGGGTGCCTTTCGAGCATTGATCGGACTTATACCTCTTGCACATTGATCAGATTTATGCCTTTCGGGTATTGATTGGACTTATGTCTCTTGGGCATTGATCAGATTTGTACCTTTCGGGTATTGATCGGACTTATGTCTCTTGGATATTGATCAATCAGATTCAGGCTTTCAATAAATCAACATTCCAAACTTTCCGTATCCCAACAAAATTATAGATCTAACTCGTCATAGCCTACCATCCTACTTTTCCATCTTGTTGGCAGGACTTTATTGCAGATTGAAAGTGAGTGAGATTGAAAGGAAGTGAAGTGGAAGGTTGAGCCAATAAGAGGGAGAGGACGGTGGTGATAGATATTAAACAATTTGCATAATTTTGTTCAACCAAAAAAACGTGAACCTGTTTTATTTGGAGTCAAACTTTAACGGTCTTTCCTAGCACTAAAGAGAGAAAGATCAACCAAAAACTAATCTGAGTCTACATGGAGCCTGTGATCCTAAAAAAAAAAAGTGCATACTTTTTCACTGTAAAATTTTTGGAGATCATTACCGCACCTTAATGCAATAATAATTGGAAACAAGCTTTTCCAACTTAAAATCTGACAGATATCGCACCCTCACTATTTTGTCTATCTAAATAACTAGAGGATCTATTTGGTCTAACCGCTGCATTGCCCCACTCAAAGTCCAAAACCCACTCATACTTGAATGCCAATCATGGTGATCCGCATATTTCGGATTAACCGTGCGCTGCCATACATTGTAAAAAATAAAGCATTATAAGAAATATGAAAATTAGCAATTCTTTTTCCCCAGCAGTCTAGAAAAATTACTAGAAAATGTGTTAATTTTTCAACAATCATGATCAACTGCTGGAAAAAGTCCATGTTATCCGTCCAATCCAAATAATCTCAGGAAATTTTTTATTTTACTAGAAAAAGTCCAAGTTATATAAATAATTTTTTAAATCCGTTGAGAAAAGTCGCCAGTTGAAACTGATGGTGATCTAATCGTACAAAAGTCAACATCTTTTGTTGAAATTTTGGAGCTTTATCGTTCTTTATAATCGTTTGGCTTTCGCGTAAAGGGCCGTCATCATTGTTTTTTCCATCAAAGCTTGATCATTTTCTCCTTTCAGAGAAAAAAAGAAAAAGTTGACCATCACTTTCACTGCTTTAGTTTAGTCTGTGGCTTGTTGAACGCTTGGTGTGGCACGGCCGTCTTAAATTTTACGATACTAAAATCATATGCCCTTTGTTGCCGCTCTCCTCTTGGACCGGGTTTGATAAACGCGCTGGAGAGTTTCTCGATCGATGAATCTGTAAAAAGTTTTTGGATGTCAGAGGAGACTTCGACGGGGGACACTTCGATGCTTAAATTAGAAGAGAGCTGGAACAACAGAACGGGAAAAACTCGGGAAGAGAAATCAGAATGGGCAAGAAGAACGTTATCCTTCACGGAGATCCCCCGGGTATCTTTTATAAGCATGGAGCATTGCCAAATTCTGTTGGGGAGCAGACTGGGAAAGTCCAAATATGTTCTCAGGAAAGTAGGCGTGGCGGCGTGACATGTGTGTCAGAGTAGTGGCCTGGCAATAAGAGTCGTGGTCATGCGCTGGAGTCCGTTACAACAGAATGTCAGAACTGTCGGGAAGAAGAGGTTCCTGGAAATTTCGGACGACCCCTTCAGTAGCGGGTCGGCTAGCCTCCCAGAAACCGACAGGGACATTCAGCAGGACCTCCAGAAACTGACCGTGGCAATCAAAGAGGCTGTCGCACGGACAGTAAGGCGCCCGTCAGCTCCCAAAGCCCCCGGGTCGGCTCTTTGAAAAAGCCGACCATGGAGTCGGATTCCGTGCAGGGACCAGCCAACCGGATACCGGGGTCCGGTCCGACTTCCGTGCAGGGACCAGCCAACCGGATGCCGGGGTCCGATCCGACCGGGGATTAGCCGAATGGGCGCATCACCCTTCATACATTATTTGCTTATTTATAAAGAACTGCATCCACAGTATATTCAAAGCATCGGAACACCAGCCATGGAACTCCAGCTCTCTTCTTTAGCCTTCCTTTCCTCCTTCCTCCTCTTTGTACTCATAGTAATAAAGTTAACCAAATCCTCGGCAACACTAAAGCTGCCTCCGAGCCCATGGAAGCTCCCTATCATCGGTCACCTCCACCACTTGCTCGGAGTTCTCCCTCACCGTGTCCTCCGTGAGCTGTCGCGGAGGCATGGCCCTCTCATGTACCTCAAGCTTGGACAAATCGACCACGTCATCGTCTCCTCCGCGGAAATGGCAAGAGAGATCATGAAGACCCACGATCTCAACTTTTCCTCGCGGGACAAAGTTCTAGCTTCCAAGGCGTTCTATGACTGCTCTGACATCGTCTTCGCGCCCTACGGTAGCTACTGGCGGGAGCTACGGAAGATATGCGTTATCGAACTACTGAGTGTAAAGCGTGTCAAGTCCTTCAACAAAATTCGACAAGAGGAGATATCCAACCTAGTTGGATATATATCCACGATGAACAATTCCCCGTTTAACCTCAGTGAGAGGTTTCTCCTCGCATCCAATACTGTGACCGCGAGGGTGACATTTGGTACAAAATGCAAGCATGGGCCGAGATTCATGTCAGCAGCGAAGAAAGTTATTGAACACATCGGTGGATTTAACGTAGCTGATTTGTTCCCCTCGTTGAGCTTTATGGACACTCTCAGTGGACTGAGTTCAAGGTTAGACAAATGTCACAGAGAGATGGATGAGATCCTCGAGGAGATCATCAAGGAGCATGAAGCGAAGAGAGAAACCAAAAATAGCAGCGATGATGGACGGCAAGAAGGGGAAGATCTTCTTGATGTTCTTTTAGGGTTAAAAGAAAATGGAGGACTTGAGTTCGACCTCACACGCACCAGCATCAAGGCCGTAATCATGGTCAGTATGCCTAAGCATGCATCTAGCTTGTTATAGTTAATATATATATATATATATATATATATATATATATATAAAAGGCACGATTGTTCCAAGTACTTATCATTCCCATTATTTTCAGGACATGTTTGGGGCAGGGAGCGAAACATCAGCGATAACACTAGATTGGACGATGGCTGAGTTGATGAGACATCCTATGATAATGGAGAAGGCTCAGGTAGAGGTGCGACAAGTTTTGAAGGGGAAGGCCAAGATCGAGGTGGAAGATATCGCTGAATTTAGTTATATGAAGTTGGTGATCAAAGAATCTCTAAGATTGCACCCACCGGCTCCATTGCTTTTGCCAAGACTTTGTCGTGAGACATGCCAAGTGAATGCCTACGATATTCCAGCAAAAAGCAGGGTTGTCGTCAACACGTTCGCTATTGCAAGAGATCCGAGGCACTGGGAGGATCCAGAGATATTCAAGCCAGAGAGGTTTGATGGCAGTTTGGTGGACTTCCAAGGTGGTAGCTTTGAGTACTTACCTTTTGGTGGAGGCAGAAGGGTATGCCCGGGGATTTCCTTTGGCATAGCCCAAGTGGAGATGGTTCTAGCCCACCTCTTTTACTATTTTGATTGGAAGCTCCCCCACGGGATGGGCCCTAAGGATTTGGACATGACCGAGAACTCTGGGGGAGGTGTGGGCAAGAAGTCACCTCTATATTTAATTGCTACTCCTTATATACCCATCTGAATGATATATAGCTAAGCAATTAGTTGTTGCTTTTAGGGAGCACACATCTTGCTAAATATCTATATGCACTATTGCAAGCTTGCCTTTGTGTTTATGGTATAGATGCACTATTGCAAGCATGCCTTTGTATTTATGGTATAGATGCACTATCATATCTTTGCAGTTTAAATAGTACTTTTATGGAGAAATAAAAGGTTTGGAGATAAAATAGTGCATTCTAAATAGAAAACGTGCATCACCTGTACTCATTATATGTAATTTTCTATTTTATCAAAAATCCAAAAAATCCAATTATAAAATAAATGAGCGACTGTATTAAGTTTAAAATTGAAACACATCAAAATGGATAAAAAAATCAATAATAGCACCTGATTTGAAGTCCTTCTATGTAGAAATTTGGAGCTTTCTTCTTGTTTGGTTACAACTTTTTCGTTGTAACTTTCGTCATTTTATTCCACTTCTTTTTATTATTTTTTTGGAAAGCTTGAATTAATATCTATACCTATGGCCCAAACCCAAGCAGACCAAAGCCAAGGCCCAAACCCAACCAGACCAGGGCCAAGGCCTATTCATAGGAGGGCACCACCTTAGATGATGCTGTGGATTAGAACACACAAGGGGGTGTTCTATGGAGATAGAGTTGTGCCCTGTTTTACCTCCTGCACATGAAGAGCCTCAAGTTGGGCATCCTAGCTACTTCATCCTATTGCCTCTCATTTGTCTCATGCCCCTTTTCTTCCATTGCAACCGTCCCACCCCAACCAGAACTTCTTCTTGCTCTCTATCTTGCCCTCTGTCATTCTTTATCTCTCACTCCTACGCTGTAATACCCAAGCCCAAAGGCCTGCACAACTCTTAGAGCATAGGCAAGAAAAAGATGGGAGTCTTCTTCCTCGTGAAATCCTATTGGAAGACAAAGCCGGGGAGGAGTTAGACTCCTCCCTCTAGCTCTACTTAATGGATTAAGGCTTCCCTTCCACCTCCTCATCAAAAACCTTGCCTTTAGAGGGGAGCTCATCGGAGTTTCTTCCCGAAAGTTAGCACCGTGCTCACTGGATTTCGGCCTAAACGTCATTTGAATGGAGATAAGAATCATTCAATCCTATAGTTAATCATCCTCCCCATCTTCTTTGGCCAATGGAGACCAGAATCCAACCGGCACATTGCTAGATTTATTCAAGAAAAATGGTGCTCTGCTTCCCTATTTTTTCCCTATTCATTACAAGAAATTCCATTATCAGTGAAAGCTAATTATCACCACTAATAATAAATTTGCCAACCACTAATGATATTAGTGGTAGGAACACCATTAGTAAAAGTTCATCGAAACGATCATTGTTACTAATATCTATTATTAATGGCAAAAAAATTATTATCGCTAATAATAAATATTAGTGATTGCTTGGACGACGGTAATGCTATCGCAAATAATTTTTCTAAGTTTTTTAAAAATTAAAAATTACAATAATATATTATCGATACTTGTCATCGATAATGACTCGTCATTGGCGGCATTAGAGATGGCTAAAACTTTCAAAAATATTTTTTTCCTAGTTTTTAAAAAAATTTAAAAAATTAGCGACAACATATTATCGTTGCTAATACCATCATTTCTAATAAATTATGATTAACGACATTACTATCGCTAATACTATCGGTAATAATTTTTTAAAAAAATTATAAATTTATTTTTAAAACCTATTTAATAATTATAAATAAAAAATAATTATGTTATATTAAAGATATAAATTTTATAATTTTATAAATTAATATGTTTTAAAGTATCAAAATTACATACATAACATCAAAACAAAAAAAATCATATAAGATCCTCCTTATCATTGTCATCCTTCTCATGCTCTTTTATATGCCTCCATCAGTGGGTGGATGGGATCTAGATATCTCAGCATTCTATAATGAAGAAAAATAAAAAATTATTAATAAGTTTCGATATGAAAATGTATATGTGGATAAGGAGCCATATATTTTGATAGACTCCTTCGATTCTCGGACACCCCCATTCAAAAGGAGCCATATATGGAGCCGTATATATCAACATATATTTTGATATGTCGATAAGGAGCTATATACATTCTTGCACATTTCATTCGACGATACGAAGCTACAGATACCCACAGTTTATCAATTAGATGGTTAAATTAATTTTTTACCCAATAGATCCCCTTCCCTGACTTAAGCCAAAATATGTAAAGTTTTTAAGTATAAAAAAATTAAAATAAGTAAATAAATTCATTAATAAACTTATCTATTATGATGGCTATTACTATAAGACAAGCTGATCATATAGATATGGGTCCCAGAGAATCTTGACAACCATATCACGGATAGCATCCTAGAAGCTCTGAGATTGCTAAGCAAAATGATGGATCGCGATGTCTTTGATGTATGCATCACCCCATGTTTGGATCGTCGGGGTCTAGAGATTAGGATGCTAAAAAGTAGTGAGCTGGTAGAGGGTTAATCGTTGTCATATGTGGTCAAAAATAAAACCTACTCACTACTATAGCTAGCAACGAGTCGGGATCGTATCCTTGGGGACCAAGGATAATTATTTCATGAAAATAGCAAAAAGAAAAATTGGTTGTAAGCATTAAACTGAGAGTAGTAATTATCAAAAGATAACAACTAATTATTTAGTTAAATCAGCAAGCATGAGGAATAACCTGGGAATCAGAATCCACTATGCAAACAGGTTTTATCTTCTTTTCTTTATGTTGCAATATCAATAATTCTTGAAGGTTCAATGTTAGAATAATTTATCTCCTATTTGGCACGAGTCATATCTGAGGATCATGACACGTCCACTCAGAGTATAAACTATCTACTTGATTTGCAAGATTAGGGATCTAATCTATCATACTATGATCTACTACTCTAAGGCACGTACTGTATCCTGAGATTATGGCATGTCGATTGAGAGTGTAGGCCATGTATGCTAGATCAAAATCTTGATCAGAAAAATAATTATAGTGATATAAACAAGAAAAACATGATGTTTATTACTTAGGAATCAAGTACAAAAAGAAAGATATAACTTGGTTACAGACTTCATTTTCATTCTAAGTTGAAGGAATCTAGTTACACATCGCTGTCGCTAGCATCCCCTCCAAAATTTCTCTTTCTCTTAGTTTAATACAATAATCTAAATAAATAAAAAAAATAATTACTATAGAAACTGATGCTGGACTACTGCCTAGGGTCCTTTTACAAAGCTCAATAAGGGCTTTCTCATGGTCAAATTTGGAGTCGATCGGGCTCAAATAGGCAAATATCATACGAAAAATTCTTAGCCATCCATTCTACATCACAAATTTTAGATCATGCTAGAAATCATGTGCCGCAACTCTCTTTCCTTCTCAGCTGAATAGAGTCCCACCCGGACTCCTCGCCGCATCTTGGATCCATCTCTCCAACTCGGATTCGGACTCTGCTTCTCCTAGTTCAGCACGGTGGTGGAAGACGGTGGTGATAGTGGTTGGCACGATACCTGTGATGGCTGGTGGTGAACATTGAGGAAGAACAACAGTGAACACCATGGGATGGTGGCCGGCTGCTTGGGGATCAGTGGCAGACGGTTGCTGGCAACCATGGGGGAAGATGGCGATGAAGGTGGTGGTCGATCGTGAGGGGTTGCAAACAGTGGTCGGATGCCAGCGGACGAGGTGTTTCAGTGACCGAATGGAGAAGAAAACCAAAGAATTGAAGGATGGTGATTGGCTGGTGCTTGGGCGGGGATAGATGGGTTTCCGATGGTTTTTCCGACGAGGGATGGCTCCTGGCATTGAGAGAGATGGCTGGGGACAACTCCGATGGCCAGACAAGATGAAACAGCAATGGTGGTCCACGTGCAGAGGTTGTGGACCGGCTCCAATGGCTGCCCATGGATCGCTCCCCATTCTGTAGATCGAGCGGCCGATCCACCAAGTACCGGCTGCTCTAAAATTCATGCATTTCCTTTAATAATTTTCCAACTTCGATTCTGGATCCATTCAAACTTCGATTTGAGTGCTGTGTATGCTGTTGGACTCCAAAAATTGAGCTCTTCCCATCTATGGACTCATTTTCTACAAAACATCGATAAAAGTATCAATTCTTAATAAATATATATTAATTAATATTTTTTTTAATGATTAAATTGAGAAAATTAATAGACTTATCATACCCCTTGACTTAATCATTGCTAGTCCCTTAGTAATGTAATCATTTATCACTAAGATCTTCCTTTGCAAAACTAGATCTAGGCTAAAAGTTAAAATAAGTTAGCTTATATCACTAATAAGTATTAAGTTTTCGAAGTAAATTTTGCAGTCAGAACTATCAGAAACTTTCTTAAAATTCATCTAAAGATCTATAACACTTGTATTTATGATGGCTAACTTAGTATTTCAGTACTAGCTTGTAAGAAATAACGGTATCTTCGCCTATTACCTACTTTGCTTAATTTTCTATACACCCCTAAATTAAGCACATGAGAGAGGTAGCTTTCACACTGCATAATTTTTTTTTTCTTTTTTTTGATGTCTTCACACTACCCACTTTTTGACATGAACAACAATGCTTACTTAGGCGAAGGTGCCCAGTTACTCGATGAGAAACCAATGTTTAGAACTTGCTTTTTTACTTATTTTTTTCTTCTTCTCTTTTTTTTTCTCAAACAAGTAGCTCTTTCCTCAACTTCAAGTTTCTTTCAACGGAGTATATATCAATTATCAATTTTCAATAATACTTGAATCTCCAATTGACCTTAGAACTGATACCTAGTTTACCTTGTTAGTGTGCATGTGCGATGGAAGTGCTAATAGGCTTTAGGTGACCTAAGTAGGCCGCTAAAAGTCTGACCAGCTAGTCCACTCCTTGGCTCACTACAATAATTAGCCAATACTTTCTAACTCTATAACCTTTTCCTAGTTGATTTTGCTCAAGAATTTCTTTAATGGCACATGATTTATAAATATTTTTAAAAATTTTTAAAAAATTGCCAAGGTATTTTCAAATTATTTTTTAAAAAAGGTCTTTCCTTACCCCCCAACTTAATTCCCATTATCCTCAATGAAGTAAGAAAGAATAAAATAAGAAGAGAGACCACCTGGATGAGATATGCCTCGTGTAATACCAAGAGTGACCATGCAGAGCAATCTATTATTCCTAAAAAATAAAAATCACTAAAACAAAAATCAGTAAAAAGATTGGGTTGCCTCCCAACAAGTACTAAGTTTAACATCTTCAGCTAGACCTTCGAGGATTTTCATCCTATTCATGGCTGAATCTTGGCATGGGTTTGTAATTCCTTACATAATTCGTGTTCAACTATAGAGTATTTCCTGATAGGACCATTGAGTGGCTTATTGTCCTAATAGCTAACAATTCTTTTGTTATAATTAGATCTAGGTATAACTTCAATACCAATCAGGGTTTTAATGGACCTAGATCTATGTACTCAATGTGTTTTATATGTGAAAGGAGTATTTTAGGATATCCATGTAATGCCTCTTCCTCCCATGTAATGCCTCTTCCTTCCTAGGCAAAGGTCCAACCAGAGTCATGAGGGGTTCAACTAATAATTTAGATCGTAGCACAAGCCCTTCCTAGCCTATGACATGGCACTTTTTCCAAATTAGTATCATCTCTATCTCCATACATCGTTTTAACACTATAGATAAATTTTAAATGTAGTTCTCAAAAGTAGTGCCAAATACAGAGAAATCAATTATAAAAGTTTTAATTTTGTTATCCCCCATATGTGCAATGTCCCACCTAATAGCTTCTTTATATACTTTTAGAACACCTACAATTTGAGCTTCCTGATTATATGTTACTGGTAAGGTATCAGTGGATGTGGCAGGAAGTGGCTTTAATTCTGGTTCAGATGGTGATTCTAGCAAGGGATCTATTGGGGGTCTGGGTGATGACTCATATTTCTCGCTCCAAGGTGAGGTGGTGTTGGGATAGGGTGTTTCCACTAGGTTATTTATCTCTAGGGTACATCCCTCTATATCAAGATCATCCACCTCAAAGTGAGCCAAACTAGGGTTTAACAAATTATAGGAGGGACTTTCAAGCATAGCTTCCTCTATCATGTCATGCATTTGTGATCCTGGCGAAGTCTGAGTTAATTCCATCAGTGCACTTATTTGTTCTCCCTTCCCATTAACGGTAATGGACGATTCTAGGATTCTTGGGATTGGGACCATAGGTAAGTTAGGTGATGATGGAAGGGGTTCATCCCTCCATTATGATTTCTCTTCATATATTTCTACCTTAATCAAATTATCTAGGTTGGTCTCTTTGGTTGTACAGGTTTGCTCCATGACCAATTCATTTTTGAGAGTAATATTCGATTGCTTAAGGGGTGCCACATCAAAATTTAAACCCGAGTATTGTCCCTCCTGATGACTTTCAGGTTGACCAGGTAGCTCTTCTTCACTTATAGCTATGGCCAATTGACTTATTTGCATCTCCAATGTTGACCCCATAAGTGATTTTGATGATAACCAAATATTGGTGCATGCATTTGTTTTACTAACGACTCTTCAAGTGTTTTACAAGTTTTTTGTAGGATGAATTCATTGCTTAATTTTAACTCCCATATTTCTATTTCTTATGTTGAGTTGTATTGTACTTGAATCTTGTAAAGAAGAATCCAAAGAAAAATTTAAGTATAAACCAATTAAATGGGTTACTTCTAGTTTATTTCAAGCTTTAAATTACTTTGAGTGTGTTATAAAAAGAGTTTGAAGATATCTTGAAAGTTTGAAAGCCTTGCTGGATGAATTCTGGAGAAGAATTGAAAATTCACTAAAGAACTCATCTGAGCCGACTCAAAGAGAAGAGAATCGACTCTAGCACATGGCATGCATGAGCATTCTAGCACGTAGATATCCGAGCCGACTCCGAGGGACCCGAGCTGACTCATCCAGAGTACCATTTCTTGAATCAGATAGGCGAGCCGACCCAAAGGGAGTTCGAGCCAACTCTATCATATTGTCAAACATCCAAGCTGACTCTTCAGAGAATCAAGCCGACTCCTCTAGAGTCCAGAAAAAGGAGATCTGAGAACTACAGCCAATCGAGCCGACTCTAAAGAGAAAGAGCCAACTCTTCTAGACTATATTTTGAAGGCTTGAGGATCCAAGTCAACTAGAATCAAGGCGAACCAACTCTTACAGAATGAGAAATCAGGATACTATGCAAGCGAGCCAACTAGATTGAAGAGAGTCGACTCAACCAGAACTACTTTAAGGATCCGAGCTGACTCGAGTGATCCAAGTCGACTCGAAGGTCGATTTCAGACTTATAATGGCTAGTTCTAGAACTTGAAATTTGAATCCAAAAAGTGCTCCAACGGTCAAATGTCATATCCCAATGGTCTACAATGATTAAAATCATCTGAGAAAGGTACAAGACTATATATTTAAGAGATTTGAAATTCTTTGAAGTAAGTTTTTGAAAAAAGAGATGAAGAGTTAATGCATTATTGAATATCCAACCAAGCCAACAAGCAAATGAGCACTAAGAGCATTCAAGATAGCCTTCAAGCATTCACCAACTCTCATCTGAAGCTTGAAGCACTTAGTAAAGAAGCTATAGAAACCATTAAAGTGCATTGAAGTGCATTCAAGTGGGCTTCTCTCGAGCTGCATCAGCAACCATTCGACAAAAATCTATTTGTCATCTTATTGCTTTTCTTTACAATTCTTTTATTGAATTGTTGGGTTATTGGTGAGCCCAGTTTAAAAAACCAAATAGGTTCTTGGTTAGCCTGTGTTAAAACCAAGTTGGGTTCTTGGTTAGCCTGTATTAAAACCAAGTTGGGTTCTTGGTGATCCTAGTAAAACCAAGTTGGGTTTCTTTGGTGAGCCCAGTTTAAAAATCAAAGTGTAGAGATTTGGATTGTGAGCCTGTGAAAACAATCTGACTATATTCCAGTAGGGGAATATAGTGAAAACCCCAAGTAGTAATCTTGGGTAGTGGATGTAGGAGCTGGGTTGCTCTGAACCACTATAATTTGCTTATGTTTGTGTTATGCCTTTCTTATTTGATTACGCTTCTACATTCTATTTTTCTATCACAGCATTTAACACTTATAAGGGATTTTCAAAGAGCACATTATTGCCTAACTTTTTTAAATTTCTAATTCACCCCCTCTTGGGAAAGCCACCTGGGCAACAACTGGTATTAGAGCAATGTCTCTGAATACATTTAGAGTAAATATTGATGGCTCATCCCATGAGTACATCTTTGGTCGAAGGCCAATCTACTAATAGACCTCCACTCTTTACTGGCGCTAATTATTCTTATTGGAATGCTAGAATGAAAATCTATATACAAGCTGTCGATTTTTAATTATGGAAGGTTATTCTAAAAGGGCCACATACTCCCATGATTAAAATTAATAGCATGGATGTCCTAAAGCCTGAGGAGGACTGGGATGAACATGACATGAAGATGGAGAAATTAAATGCCAAAGCAATGAATTTATTATACTGTGCTTTGGATAACAACGAGTTTAATCGAATTTTTACTTGCTTTTCTGCAAAGAAAATTTCGGACAAACTCGAAGTGGCCCACGAAGGAACTTTCCAAGCGAAGACTTCGAAAATAAATCTTCTTGTACATAGTTACGAATTATTTAAAATGAAATCAACTGAAACTATCTCTACCATGTTTACTCAATTTATAGATATTATTAATGGTTTAAAAAGTCTTGGCAGGGTTTACTCAAATGCTAACTTAGTACAGAAGATCTTAAGATCACTTTTAGATAAGTGGGACCTCAAAGTGACTGCCATCTAGAAAGCAAAATATCTAAACACCTTATCTCTGGATGAATTAATGGGTTCACTCATCACACACGAATTGGCCATGCTACATAGAACTGATGATTATCAAAAGAAGAAGAAGACAATAGCCTTCAAAGCTATATTGGACTCAAAAAAAGATGAGAAATTGGAAGATGACTGCACCTCCTTCGAAGATAATATAGAAGATGAAGATATCGCAATGGCCGTGAGGAGATTTAGAAGGTTTATAGAAAAGAAGAAATGAAGATACAATAGAAAATTTCATAAATGAGAGCACTCCAAGGACAAGGACAAGGAGAAAGAAAAGGAACAAGTCACCACATGCTACGAATGTAAGAAACTGGGGCACATTCATCCAGATTGTCCACTATTAAAGAAATTTTTCGAGAAAAAGAAAAAGAAGGCGATGATTGCCACATAGAGCGATAGAGAAGAATCCACCTCAACTGAAGAAGAAGAGACCACAAAAATTGCTAATCTTTGTCTAATGGGTCTCGAAGATGAGGTAACGTCCCCTGAACCTCAATTAGAATTTACATTTGATGAATTGAATTATGTTTTTCATAATTTATTATCTGAATTTAAAAAGGCTGGAGTAAAGATTAGATCCTTAAAGAATATCAATTATTCTTTACTAAAAAAAGGAAGAAATTTTTGAAAAGAACAATATATTGTAAAAGAATTTACATATCTTTTCTGAAAAGTTTAAAGCTTTGGAACTGAAAATAATGCATGTATTGACAAGAACAAAGCTTTAATTACTGAAAATAATGATTTAAAAAAGGAGGTTGAAAAACTCAAGCCACTTGTTGAAAAACTTACATTATCTTCTAACAAGCTTGAGTTGATCTTAAAAGAACAAAGAATTTCAGGAAATAAAGTTGGAATCGATTTTAATTCTTTAATTTCAAATGGAATTTCAGATACTACTTTTGTAAAACCAAAAGCTTATGTTCTAAAATTAATATCTCAAAAAGCTTTCGCAACAAATGTTTCTACTCCTAAAGCTACATGTATGTTCATAAGAGCTCAAATAGAAAATCTTTTATATCTGTATCTCGTGCATCAACATCTAGAACTTTAAAATCTACATCTTTTTAGAATTCTAGAGTTGAATGTTATGCATGCAAAGAGTTAAGACATAAAGCTTTTGAATGCAATATTTTTAGAAATGTCAAAAGTAAAGTAAGAATGATTTGGGTTCCGAAAGGAGTAGAAATTCTGAGAGCAGAATTTGGAAGATTGAAAGGATCAGCAGAGGCAACAAAGAAGATATGTGTAATCATCTTCCATCTTCTTCCAAATTCTTTGGGTTAGGACATAAAGCTATTGAATGCAATATTTTGAATGTTTCTTTGTTGCTTCCATCTTCTTCCAAATTCTGCTCTCAGAATTCCCACTCCTTTTGTGTAAACTTCTTTTTTAAATTTCCAAGAGGGGGGTGAATTAGGAATTTAAAAAATTAATTAGATATGTGCTCTTTTGAATCTACTTTAGTGTAGAAGTGCTGTGTTTCAAATAATTAAGAGAGGAAGCAAATGCAAACAGAAAAAGCATAATGCAAACATAGCAAATTTATAGTGGTTCAGAGCACTCTCGCTCCTACATCCACTACCTAAGATACCACTTAGGATTTCACCATATTCACTATCGGAATACAGTCAGATTATTTTATCAGGCTCACAATCCAAACCTAACTTGGTTTTTCAACCGCGCTCACCAAAAACCCAACACTTGGTTTTGAACAGGATCACCAAGAACCTAACCTTGGTTTTGACTGGGCTCACCAAAAATCCTTACACTGTTTGTTTTAAAATAGGATCACTAACAACCCTCACTTGGTTTTTAAATCGGGCTCACCAATAACCCACAAACTCATAAAGAGTTAAAAGAAAGAAAGCAAATAATGACAAACCAAAGTTGTTTGATGGTTGCAGTTGCAGCTCAAGAGAAGCCTTCTTAAATATGCTTTAATGCACTTCAATGGCTTTCTCTTCTTCTATAATAAGTGCTTCAAGCTTCTGGTAGGAGTTGGTGAAGACTTGAAGATTGACTTGAATGTTCTTTCAGTGCTATATTGTTCACAAGCTCTTTTAATGTTCAATTAAGCATTTTTCTTCAGTAAAAGTTATCCAAATCCCTCATTTAGAGAGTCTTGTACTCTTCTTGGATGGATATAGTCATTGTAGACCATTGGGATTTGGCATTTGACCGTTGGAGCACTTTTTCAATTCAAAAATGAAGTTTTGGAACTAGCCATTACCTGCCCGAAGTCGATGTTCAAATCGGCTCGGATGCCTCGAGTTGGCTCAGATTTTAGAGAGTTGATATTTCACTCTAATCAAGTCGGCTCGTCATAATTGAGTTAGCTTGGATCCTCAATATCGATAATTCCTTACTCTAGTTGAGTCGGCTCGTCTCAATCGAGTCGACTCAGATTCTCAGGTCTTCAAAATTATACTCTAGAGGAGTCGGCTTGGGTTCCTTCAAGTCGGCTCTCCTGGATGTTCTCTTAGAACTAATTTTTCTGGACTTTAGAGGAGTTGGCTCAAACTTCTGAAGGGTCGACTCAGATGCCTGACTAAATAGATAAGTCGACTCGGACTTCTTTCGGGTCGGCTCACCTGTTTGATTTAAGAAATGATGCACTGGACGAGTCGGCTCAGGTTCCTAAAAATCGGCTCGGATCTATGCGTGCCATAATCCTTCAACCATGCCAAGGATTAGAGTCGGCTCTTTTCAGGCGAGTCGACTCGAGTAAATCTTCAATAAAAACTTTAACTCCTCTCCAGAATTCTTCCAACAACTCTTCAACACTTAAAACTCTTCCCAACTCAACTAATAACAAATTCTAAAGAAATTAAAGCTTGAAAAATATATAGAAGTAACCTTTTTTCAAGAAAATTACATTAATCTTTCTTTGGGTTCTTCTTTACATGAAACATTTACAACGCAATACAAAACAAAAACAATGTTGTAGGAGTTGCAATTGGGCATTAAGATCATCCTACAAAAACTTGTAATTTATTTGAAGAGTTGTTAGTAAGACAAATGCATGCTCCAATATTTTGTTATCATCAAAATCACTCATGGGGTCAACAAACCCTATGCAAGAAAAAGGCATAAATAGCTTTTTACTGTAACTATCAACAAGAGTACAATACACTATATCAATATAATAGACAAAATTGACAAGAAATATATAGAAATAAAAGCAATTAATGACTAATCCATTCCAAAAATTGCAAGAGATAGTTAGCAGGCTCAAGATACAATATAGGAATAATATGTTTGCATTAAGAACATGAAGTGTTATCTTAAATCAAATGCTAGCTGATGTAGTCTTTGATTAATCCAATCATGACACAATCATACCAAAAAAGAATAGATTTAGTAAGTGTACCTCATGTCAAATGTATCAATCATGGCAAAATTGATTGGCACCCATCAGGTTTAACACATCATATGGAAATAAAATAAAAGCATACATTATGCCAAATGTATTATAATCATGATAAAATTGATCGACATACATTAGGTTGAACAAATCATATGGGAATAAAATATAAGCATACCTCATGCCAAATGTATTAACATGGCAAAACCGATCGGCACCCATCAGGTTTAATACTTTATTTGTGAATAACATATAAGCATACCTCATTTCAAATGCATGATAATCATGATAAAACTGATGGGCACCCATCAGGTTTAACATATAATATGGGAATAACATATAAGTATACCTCGTGCCAAATGTATCATAATTATGACAAAATCGATCGGACCCATCAGCTTTTATGCATCATATGGGAATAAAATAAAGCATAGCTCGTGCCAAATGTATTGTAATCATGATAAGACCAATCGGCACATATCAGGTTTAACACATCATATGGGAATAAAATATAAGTATATATCATGCCAAATGTATCAATCATAGCAAAACTGATCAACACCCATCAGGTTTAACATATCGGAAATAGGCATACATCATGCCAAATGTATTGTAGTTATGATAAAACCAATCAGCACCCATTAAGTTCAACACACCATATGAAAATAAAATATAATCATACATCATGCCAAATGTATCAATCATGGTAAAACCAATCAGCACCCATCAGGTTCAACATATCATATGGGAATAACATATAAGCATACCTCATGCCAAACATATCATAATCATGATAAAACTGATCACCACCCATTAGCTTTAATGCATCATATGGTAATAAAATATAAGCATACCTCATGCCAAATATATCATAATCATGATAAAACTAATCAGCACTCATCAGGTTTAATACATCACATGGGAATAAAATGTAAGCATACCTCGTGCCAAATGTATCAATCATGGCAAAACCAATCAGCACCCATCAAGTTTAACACATCATATGGGAATAAATTATAGGCAAACATCATGCCAAATATATCGTAATCATAATCAATTGACACCCATCAGGTTTAACACATCATATCAGAATTAAATATAAACATACCTCATGCCAAATGTATCAATCATGACAAAACCGATCAACACCCATCAAGTTTAACACATCATATGAAAATAAAATATAAGCATACCTCATGCCAAATATATCAATCATGGCAAAAACTATCGGCACCATCAGGTTTAACACATCATATGGAAATAAATTATAGGCATACATCAAGCCAAATGTATTATAATCATGATAAAACCGATCGCACCCATTAAGTTTAACACATCATATGAAAATAAAATATAAGCATACCTTGTGCCAAATGTATTAATCATGGCAAAACCAATCAGCACCCATTAGGTTTAACACATCATATGAAAATAATATATAAAATACCTCATGCCAAATGTCTCATAATTATTATAAAATTGATCGACACCCATTAACTTTAATGCATTATATGGAAATAAAATATAAGCATACCTTGTGCCAAATATATCTTAATCATGATAAAATTGATCAGCACCCATCAAGTTTAACACAACATATGGAAATAACATAGAAGCATACCTTGTGCCAAAATGTATCAATCACAGCAAAACCAATCAGCACGCATTAAGTTTAATACATCATATAGGAATAAAATATAAGTATGTAAACATGCCTCATGCCAAATGTATCATTTGTTCAGTATACTTCATACCAAATAATATCATAATGATGGGCTACAGCATCGACCTTCAAACTATTACCTTTATGAAAAATAAATGATACCAACATAATGTATGCAACATATGAGATAATAAGTGTCATTTATGATTATAAAGCACTCTGGTGTGAACTAAAAGCCAACCTTAAAAGCTAAAGTAATAAGAGTCAGATATTCACAAACTGTGAAGTAAACATAAATCTTGTCAATGTATCTAGCATAATCCTCAATATAAAATGAACTAAACATAAATATAAAAAAGCATGTAATTCTCCCACCCATACAAAAAAAACTTAAATGCATGAATATTATAGAATATGTACATTAATCAAATGATGGGTCTATGATTCTATACAATGCAAATCTTTTAAAAATACATCCCTAGTTAATTACTTTAATTAACTCCATTCAAAAACTATTAGAGTAAATGGAGTTACCAAGGAAGATTTGAGCTCCAAATCTTTGGATGGCCTAACCACTACCTTAATCAAAAGTTGTATCTATTTGTAAATTAGTTGATAATATACTTATATTTTATACCTTTTAGACTTTTATATATAAATAGTCAACCATCATCTAAGCTTCCCTGTTCAGCCAATCCAAGCCTCTCACCCAACTGAAACTCCTAAGGACAAAAAAATTGAGAAAGATCCAAGGGAAAACAAATGAAACAAAAACACATGATGCACTTGAAAACTTTTAGAGTGTTAATCACAAGATGATTACTAATGTGTTAAAAAGTTTAACACAATGATTTATAATTCCCTTCAAAAGTTCCTGCTTGGCAAAATAACCAAGATGAGAGATAGCACAAGGAAGTGGAAGAGAGAAGAATTGGGTGTATACATGGGTGAGTGGAGTTGAATGAAAGCAGCAATTTGACATATTAATTATCATTTATTAATAGAGTGTAGGGTTTTGTGTGGTGCTCCCAAGGAAAGACTTGGGAGGCCATAGCAGGGATGTTCGAGATGATCCCTGGGAGCTAGAAGGCATGCTAAGCAATTTCTAGAGATGTTCCCGAGGTCCTGGAGGTGTGCCAAGGGGCTCTGAATCCGAGGTTGAGAGAACATGTGAGACATGGGTGTACATGAGCTCGGATTTGAGTATTTTCTCATGTGGCTTAGAGGAGAGTTCTTTGAGAGATTGTAATATAACCTAGTTGGGTTATGGGATTTAGGTTCAAAGGCGTAGCTGGCTGCCCCTTAGGTGTGAAAAGGGCTAGTTGGTTAGTTGGTTAGCTAATTGGTTGGTTGGTTAGTTGGTTGGTTGTAACCATTTAGGAAGCCTAACCACCCAAGAGGTCTAATCAACAAGGAAGCCTAACTACCTAAGGAGTCATAACCGGTTTGGTCCAAGAAGTCTTAGCCTAACCATGTAAGGAGTTCTAACTACCCAATAATAACTAAACCGCTCTCCCCATTATATAAAGAAGGGAGGGGCGACGGTTTGGGTCTTGACCGTGGGGGGCTTCTCGATTTTGGGAGGCCAGGGCTTGAGGGATAAAGAGAGGGTGCGCGACGGGACTTGTGCGTGGGGGACTTGGGACCGTGAGGCTTCTTGGTTTAAGAGGGTCGACGATTTTGGAGAAGGGGAACAGCGTGGAACTTTTAGGTTTTAAGAGCAGACACCGTGTTATGTCTTGTGATTTGTAACAAGGTTCTTCTCCAAGGAATACAATCTCTCTTTTCTCCTATATCTTTATTCCATATCCTCTTCTACTTCTCTTTACAAGATTAAATCCAAGAAAAGGTTGCAACCGTGTTGGGTTCTTATTTCCTTGAGATCATCAAGCAACCATCTTCAACTCATCTGCTCACTCTCTTCTCCTTTCTCTCTTCCACGGTCAAGGCACGCCACGGTTCCAACAAGTGGTTTCAGAGCCCGTGGTTCTGTGTGGTGGTGGAAGAAGGTTCAAGTTTTCAGTAAAGAGTACAGCAAGGTGTTATGTTCAATGAGTTTTTTGATCAGGTTTCTCCAGGATCTTTGAAAAGGGTTTAGATCTAGGGTTTTCTCAGGGTGTTGGAAAAAAGGATAAGATCTAGGACTGCTATCCATCCCCCTTTACATCAGGTATCTTCTTTAAGTTTTTCAATCTTTCGGTGTTTTGTGATTGTTTTGGATCATGGAAGGCAGTGGGGCGAAGATTGGTATGGA
This sequence comes from Areca catechu, assembly GCA_021397845.1. Taxonomy (NCBI): domain Eukaryota; kingdom Viridiplantae; phylum Streptophyta; class Magnoliopsida; order Arecales; family Arecaceae; genus Areca; species Areca catechu. Next base: position 61,754,476 of record CM038040.1, on the reverse strand, counting down.
GAAATTTGATGGGAAAGGAAGTTGTACATTATGGAAGGTTAGGGTGGAGACTTGCGGTTCACTTGGGATTAGATCTGGCCTTGGAAGATAGGCCAGGGGGTATGAATGATAAGGAGTGGATGTCCTTGGAGAAAAGGACATGTACCATGATTAGGGCTTGTCTGGTAGATGAGATTTTGTATGGTGTGTTAGAAGAGAAGACATCCAAGGGATTGTGGTCGAGGTTGCACACCATGTACATGGAAAAGAATATGTGCAATAAGTTGGTGCTGAAAAAGTAACTGTACAGCCTTCAGATGCAAGAGGATGAGGATGTTGTGGGACACATTCAATGGTTTGACCAGATGAGCATAGATTTGCTCAACATTGGAGTGAGTTTTGAAGAGGAAGATAAGAGTCTGCTGCTTTTATGTTCACTACCCGGGAGCTTCGATCCATTGGTGACTACACTGCTATATGGAAAGGAGATGCTGGTGTATGAGAAGATCATATCAGTGTTAAGGTCCAAAGAGTAGTGGGAACGGATGATGAAAAGGGAGATCTTCTAGGAGGAATTGGCTGTGTCAGAGAGGTCAAGGAAATGGAAGAACAAAGGTGAACAGGTAGAACGAGTACAGTCTAGGATAGGCAGCATGGTGGGAAAGTGCTACAGGTGTGGTGTAGCATGGCACTTTAAGCAGGAGTATCCACTTAGGAAGAAGTGCAAGGATGAAGAAAGAAAAAGTAGGATTTCTCAGGTTCAATCGCTGGGTCAAAGGAAGAGTTGGATGAGCTCTTGGTTGTTTCGGAGGAGCCTGTGGGGTGTAGTGTATCTGAAATGGTCTCGGAGGGATTCGTGGGATGTGAAGGGTCCGAGAAGGCAGCGACAGGGTACGAGGAGCAGTGGCAGGCTCAGCAGAGCAGTGTTGAGTGGCTGGCCATGGGATTTCATTCAATGGCATCAGGGGGACTTCAGTCTTAGGTGGAGCACCGGGAAGAGGTGGCTTCACGGGTGGAGCAGGACTCGACACGAGGTTAGAGCGGAGGGGTGCACAGGGAGGAGTCACATCCCAGCACCAGTGCCAGGGGTGCATCGAGGTCGGTGGAGCAGTGAGCACAGGTAGTGAGGTGTGGCTCTGAGGAGATAGTGTCAGGTAGAAATCCAGTTACAACGAGTGCTAGTTCAGGATTGCTGCAGTCTCTCCAAAAAAGTCTAAGAAAAAGATTGATGCAGTTGTCAAGCAGAAGGAAGGCTACAATGGTGGTGCCAGGGTACAAGCAAGGATCTTCAGCAGTGGAGGCGGTCATCCCAAAGGCCTCCAAGAGAGCTTAGCAGTTGAAGGGTGTTGGCAAAGGCAAGGAGATCCGCATAAGGGGCTGTTAGGATACATAGTTATAGCAGGGTTGTGCAGGAGGACGTTGCCAAGTTTGCCAAGGCTTGGGAGCACCAAGGTGGAGATTGTAGGGTTTTGTATAGTGCTCCCAAGCCTTGGAGAGACTTGGGAGGCCATGGAAGGGATATTCGAGGTGATCCCTGGGAGCTTGGAGGTGTGCCAAGCGATTTCTTGAGATGTTCCAGAGGTCCTGGAGGTGTGCCACGGGGCTTTGAGTTTGAGGTTGAGAGAACATGTGAGACATGGGTGTACATGGACTCAGGTTTGAGTGTTTTTTATGTGGCTTAGAGGGAAGTTTTTTGAGAGATTGTAATATAACCCAGTTGGGTTATGGGGTTTAGGTCTGTGAAAGGGGCTAGTTGGTTAGTTGGTTAGCTAATTGGTTGGTTGGTCGTAACCACTTAGAAAGCCTAACCACCCAAGAGGTCTAACCAACAAAGAAGCCTAATTACCTAAGGAGTTCTAACCGGTTTGGTCCAAGAAGTTTTAGCCCAACCATTTAAGGAGTTCTAACTGCCCAACAACAACTAAACCGCTCTCCCCATTATATAAAGAAGGGAGGGGCGACGGTTTGGGTCTTGACCGTGGGGGGCTTCTTGGTTTTGGGAGGCCACGGATCAAGGGATAAAGAAAGGGTGCACGAGGGAACTTGTGCATGGGGGACTTGGGTCCGTGAGGCTTCTTGGTTTAAGAGGGCCGATGGTTTTGGAGAAGGGGAACAACATGGAGCTTCTGGGTTTTAAGAGCAAACACTGTGTTATGTCTTGTGATTTGTAACAAGGTTTTTCTCTAAGAAATACAATCTCTCTTTTCTCCTATATCTTTCTTCCATCTCCTCTTCTACTTCTCTTTACAAGATTAAATCCAAGAAAAGGTTGTAGCCATATTGGGTTCTTGTTTCCTTGAGATCAACAAGTAGTCATCTTCAACTCATCTTCTCGCTCTCTTCTCCTTTCTCTCTTCCACGATCAAGGCACGCCACGGTTCCAACATAGAGCTCTATCTAAAAAAGTGAATAATTTACCTTTTGAAAAGTCATATCATAAGAGAGCACAAGAAGAATAAATGACAACGTCCAATAAAATAAGGCAATGCTCAGTCATTTATTTAATGTTGCTTTCATTGGACAGAGTAGTGCAGAAAAATTCATGCATATGACAATAACAATATAAGCAGCACCAATTCATCACAAAAATTATTAGCAAGTCAAATCTTACTCTCATCAAATAAAGTTATTTCATAACCATGTCCCTTTGATTCAAATGATTGGTTAGTCAAATGATTGGCTATGTAGAAAAAAATTTCATGAATGATGTAAACTAGCCCTCCAATGGCCAACCTATGCCACTTTTAAGGTCTGGTTTTAGATTAGATCTGAAATCAATAGAAAGAAGTGGCGGAAAACTTGGAAATGGGAGAATAAATACATCCCAGAGGTGTAGTACCAACCTTAAGCCAAAGCAAAATAATAAAGCTGAAATATTATCCAATCTCTATAAATAAGCTGATTCTTTTACACCCTGATTCCACCTCAAAATGAACCAGGGAGATCCTAATTTGATCATGTAGACACTAGTACCCATAATATATCCAACTATGAATGCTAAAACATAAAAGCATTGCTGTTGACAATTGGGTCAAGGAAAAGAGGTAGAGACCTCCCTAGTCTATATGCATTCGAAGAGGAAGCACACAATCTCCCTTGAGACGATGTGGGGTCGGCTCCTTTTATAGCTGAGTGCTTAAGTTGATTGCAAATGAAAGAAGAGAAATAAACCCTAAGGACCATTGCTAGATGTAATATGAGTGGTCTATCAACTAGACACTTAAAATAATTAAACCATGTGAAGACATAAGATCGGACCTAAGATCAACAATAACTGAAATAAAAAAAAATTGAACTAAAATTACAACAAATCCACTCAAGTCTTTAAACTCTTATGCTCCCAAATTTCTTCTTCCTTGCCATCAATGCTTATCTTTAGCTTGGAATGCATCAATGAAGAAAAAAAGTGGTGGGTACAGAGCTAACAAAGCTCAATCCAAGATCAATTTCTCAAAGCTCTACAACTAGTATTAATGTTAAAGAACTCTGCCAAATAAAAAACCATCCATCACTCAAAATGCAAGAATAAAAAAAAAAGAGTGGAGGGAGGAGGGGCCTTTGGCTCAAACAAAGGGAGGAAGCTAAGGAGTCTTTGGCTTAAACAAAGGTCAAGAGATGGCTACCATTGCTGAGATAGGGGGAGCTCGTCACCGTCGGGGTAGCAGGAGCTCATCGTCGCTGGGGCAGTGGGAGCCATCACCACCAGGGGAGGGAGTGTAGGAGCTCATTGCCGTCAAGTGATGGAGTGGGGGAGCCAGTGCATCACTACCGAGGAAGTGGGGGAGCCCATCACCATCGAGAGAGGGAGGGATAGCACTAGTACCACCAAAGGAGGGGGGGCAGTGTTAGGGAATGTGTCTTATAACCAATCATTTGGATTGTAGATGGTTAGGCTTTTTATAATTTGTACATGAATCATTATTGAAATAAACATTATTTTTGGTAATTCATCTCTTTTTGCATCTTTGTTTTGATTCTTTTGAAATAAAGTCCTTAGAACTACTTTAATTCGATAAAGAAGGATTTATCGAGTAGTTGTTAAATATGTTCATGACTAAATGATATGTTGTTACCTAGGATGACATTGTTTATTGAGTATAGATCAATGTATACCATATGGGTTGGTTGTCCTCATAACCAAGGAATGTGGAGATACTGGTATGGCATGCAAGTGAGCATAGGTATATATTGCACCGAATGTGATCAACTCTATTAAGCACTCTGCTATTAAAAGTATCTCACAAAAATATATAGGTATAAGTATCCCTCAAACCTAAGATCATCTTGGTGATTTGCAAGCAACTCATTGTACTTAGGTGCTAGACTACCTAAATTTTTAATCTAATGATGGAAGGTTGCTGGGTACAGTCAAGTACTTGTTAAGTTAGTGGTGAGTTAAGATAGAATTGACCACTCTAAGATGTTGGAGACAATGCTCTACCATGTTTCAATTTAGCAAGACCTTGGCCAGGGCAATCCTTGTGAAGAGTCACAGGATTTAGCAGGTTAAAACATATTTGGATGAATTATTCAAAGTTGGTAGTTAACTCTGAAACCATTCTGAGCATTAAGATCAAAACGATGAATTATATGGAAACCATATGAATGGATTCTTGAATATTGCTTCACGAACATTCGACCTATCCTGATGTCAGGTACCATTGCTAGATGGTTGCTTCGATTAGTTTAGAAATTAGTTTCTAGACTACTGGCTTAGTATTCAAACCTATGGGATTATACACAATAAAAATTTTTGACCGATCATGATAGCTGACTAACGATTAAGAATCATTCAGTGATAAAATTATAAATATGATGAACAATTAATCCTATGCAACTATTATAAATTAAAAATTAATTAATTATTAATTAATTATAAAGAATTAATTAATAACTAGATTGCTAATTGACTCAATTTGATTGAGTGAAGAGGTTTAAGCCAAGTCTAATTAAATTTGGTTTAATTAGAATTTACTAAATTAGGTTATTTGATTACCTAATCGCTAAGGATTTCTAATTACAGTTGGATTTGAGCTTCAGCCTAGTTAGTTTTAGATTTAATTAAAATTTAATTAAGCCTAATTGGAACCTAATTAGATTGAGTCAAAGTTGGTTAAATTATTTATAACCAAATCAGTTTTAGTTTATAACTAATTTTGGTCAAAGCCTGATCAAACCCTTACTAGCCCAACTAGGTTTCCTATTGGATATCTCCATGCCAATTATTTGAATAAATTCATGGAAAGTTCATGACAAACAAGTTTTCATGCACTCCCTCCTTTCTTATATAATTTTAATTAATTTATCATGAGTTTTAAATTTAAATGAGAGGAGTTTGATAGGAAATCAAACTCTTTGCCTTATCCTAACTCTACTTAGTCATAAACTCTCAAAAACTTATCTATTTTTATCACCAATTTTTTGATAGTTATCCATGAAAAACTTAGTTTTTTTTTGTTCTCCCTCATTCCCGTTTATATTAGGATTAGTTTTAATTAAACTTGGATTGATTTGAATTTAATTGGAGGAGTTCTATTGAGAATAGAACACCTAGTCCTATTCAAATAATATCAACTTATACTAACTTATTTCTCCTCTAATCAATAAAGTTTTACTTCAAATTTTCATAATATATACATCATTAAGAGAGCAATTACCATGAAAAATTGCCATGAAAATAAGAGAAAAGGGGGCATGAATTTTGGATGGGTGTGAGAGACCTTAGGTGCTAGGGTTGAAGGAAGAAGAAAAAAAAGAAAATAATAGTAGAAAGGGGTTTCTTATTTTTGGTTTCCTTCCTTTTAAATCTAGACCTCTTCATCTTCTTCCTAGATTTCTTGGAAGGCTCAAGAAAGTCCAAGAGATAATTTATTTTCAGCCATCTAGTGGCCTTGATGTGGATCTAGCAGTCCAAGAGGTTGATCACATTGGAGCTTCATGTGGATAATTCGTAGAGGCCAGGCACCCTATGTATCTATAAAGTGATATAGAGAGCCCTTACCATATACCATCAGCAACAGTGATTATCGACCTTTGATAAGATATGAAATTTAATTTCATATTATTTGTAGATTAGATCTCTACATGCATCGGGTAGATCGATGCATGTTGATTTTGTTTTCTACTGCATGTTATGTTACTTCCTATTTAGGATTTATTAGAATTATTCTAAATACATATTTTAATTTAAAATAGTTTTAAAATAGATGTTCTTCCACTATAAATTATTAAAGATGTTGACCCCATTAGTGATTTTGATGATAACCAAACATTGGAGCAAGTGCATATTTTTCTGACAACTCTTCAAGTGGTTTACAATTTTTTGTAGGATGATTTATTTGTTCAAACTTCAACTCCTATATTTATAATTCTTGTTTTGAGTTGTGTTGTAATCTTGTCTTGTAAAGAAAAACCCAATGAAAAAGTTAAGAAAAATTATATAAAGGGGTTACTTCTTTGTGTGCTATGCATTAAATTTATTTTGAGTTGGTTTGTATTAAAAGGATAAGAGTGTTGGTGAGAGTATTCTTGAGTTTATTTGTAAAAATTATGAAGAAGTTACTCGAGCCGACCCAACCTCAAAAGAGCCAACTCTATCTCATGACACGTACTAAGGATTCTGGCATGCAGCAATCCGAGCTGACTCGAAGGAAATCGAGCCAACTTGAGTAAATCCGAGTTGAATGGAATAAGTCTGAGATGACCCTTCCAGAGTCTAGTTTTGAAGATTTCTGAGAACAAGGCAAGCGAGCCGACCCGAGCCACAATGAGCTGACTCTGTTGGAACAAATTTTGAAGACCTAAGAAAATGAGCTGACTCAATCTACAACGAGCTGACTCCTCTAGAGTAAAATTTTTTGATTATGAGAAGAAGAGTCGATCCAAATTCAAATGAGCCGACCCCTCGAGTTCAATGTTTTCAACGACAAAAGTTCGAGCCAACCCGAGCTATTAAGAGCTGACTCATCTAGAGTGAAGTTTTTGCACCCTGAGACAGAGAGCCGACCCTGCTGAAGAATTGGCGACTCGACCTATCGACTCGAAAGATCCGAGCCGACTCGAAGAATCCGAGCCGACTCGAATGTCATTGTCAGGTACATAACGGCTAGTTCCAGAATTTCTTTTTGAATGCCAAAAGGTGCTCCAACGGTCATATGTCACATCCCAATAGTCTACAACATCTCAAACTACCTTAGATTGATGGAAGACCATATATTTGAGGGATTTGAACTTTATTAAAGAAAGAGAGAAGAAGAATAAGAAAGTTCCTCAAAGTTTAAGGGTTTATTGAATATCCAACCTACCAACAAGCAAGAGAGTACAAAGAGCATTCAAGTCAGTCTTCAAGTCTTCACCAACTCTGATCTGAAGCTTGAAGCACTTTAGAAAGAAGCCACTGAAGCTTTTAAAGTGCATTGAAGTGCATCCAAGTGGACTTCTCTCATGCTGCACCGATAACTATCTGACAACTAGAGTTTGTCATTTATTGTTGCATTTATTTCTCAATTCATTCTTGAATTGTTGGATTATCGGTGAGCCCATTTGAAAAACCAAATAGGTTCTTGGTGAGCCTTAGATAAAAACCAAGTGTTGGGTTCTTTGTGATCCTGTGAAAACCAAGTTAGGTTTCTTTGATGATCCTGTTCAAAACCAAAGGGTGTTGGATTTTCTTTGGTGATCCCGGTAAAACCAAAGTATAAAGATTTTGGGTTGTGATCCTGTAAAACAATCCTACTATATTCGGATGTGAATATAGTAAAAATCCCAAGTGGTATCTTGGGTAGTGGACGTAGGAGCTGGGTTACTCCGAACCACTATAAATTTCTGTGTGTTTGTGTTGTGCTTCTTTGTTATTATTTAGCTTCTACAAGTCATTATTTTGGCACAGCACCTAACACTTAAACGGGATTTTTAAGTGCGCATTATCTGCTTAAATTTTTTAAATTCCCAATTCACCCCCCTCTTGGGTAGCCAGCTGGACAATAACTGGTATCAGAGCAGTGTCTCTGAATACATAAGAGTAAAGATTGATGGCTCATCCAATGAGTACGTCTTTGGCCGAAGGCCAGTCAATTAATAGATCTCCACTCTTCACAGGCATAAATTATTCTTATTGGAAAGCAAGAATGAAAATCTATATACAAGCTGTTGATTTTCAATTATGGAAGGTCATTCTTAAAGGGCCACATGTTCCTATGATTAAAATTGATGGCATAGATGTCCCTAAGCCTGAAGAGATATGGGATGAATATGACATGAAGTTAGGAAAATTAAATGCCATAGCAATGAATTTGCTATACTGTGCTTTGGATTCAAACGAGTTTAATCAAATTTTTACTTGCTCGTCAGCAAAGAAAATTTGGGATAAACTTGAAGTGACCCATGAAGGAACTTCTAAAGTGAAGACTTCAAAAATTAACCTTCTAGTACACAATTATAAATTATTTAAAATGGAACCTAATGAAAATATTTCTGCCATGTACACTAGATTTATAGATATTATTAATGGTTTGAAAAATCTTGGCAAGGTTTACTCAAATGCTAATTGTTGTACCATGATGGCTCACCCTCTAACAGAACCGGCCCAACTTTGTGGTCCGACTCGACCGCCCTTCTCAAAGCTTCAACTGAAGAGGCCCGGACGACCCTCTCCTACTGGGGTCCGGCCCACCATCCTCCATCAGAAGTCCGACCCACCAGAGCTGAGGTCCGAACGACCCTCTCCTGCTAGGGTCCGGCCCACCGTCCTCCATCAGAAGTCCGACCCACCGGAAATGAGGTCCGAACGACCCTCTCCTTCTAGGGTCTGGCCCACCGCCCTTCGATAGAGGTCCGACCCACCAGAGCTGAGGTCCGAACGGCCCTCTCCTGTTGGGGTCCGGCACATTACGCTCTTCCGAAGGCTCGTTCTCTGGTCCGACCGACCGACTGCCTCATGGTCAATGTCCGACAGGCAAGCTTTAGCATCCAGGGCATTCCAGAAGCACCTTTCTGTTACTGCGAGATCCTGCTATCCCAACGGCCCTGCTCCACTACTTCCATAGTGTCGCCGTATCCACGTGCCACGTGGCCACTCTTCAGATTCCCCAAGGGGCAGATCGATCTTTCTCAGCCTCTCTCCTAACAGATTTTGGACTGTTCCGTGCCTATATATGGCACTTGGGGGACCCCGTTCGAAGGTAGAAAGACTCTTCCCTCTCCATACACTGTTGATCCTTTGATTCCTCCATTCTGTTTCCTTCAACCTCCTGCTAACTTAAGCATCGGAGGGTCCCCCGCCGGAACGCCACCGGCGCCCTTGGGGACTTTTCTACAGGTTCGCCTGGGAGAGGAGCGCTCCAGCTAATCCAGCCATCCTGGTTCCCGGTCCAGGAGTTGACGCAGCAACACTAATCTAGTACAGAAGATATTGAGATCACTTCCAAACAAATGGGACCCTAAAGTTATAGCCATCCAGGAGGCTAAAGATCTAAACACTCTGTCTATAGATGAATTAATGGATTCTCTCATCACACACAAATTAGCCATGCAGCATAGAACTGATGATGATCAGGAGAATAAAAAACTACTTCATTCAAGGTTGCATTGGAATCTAAGAATGATGAAGAATTAGAAGAGGATTCTGCTTTCTTTGAAGATGATCTAGAAGATGAAGATATCACAATGGTCATGAGGAGATTCAGAAAGTTTATGGGAAAGAAGAAAGGAAGATTCAATAGAAAATTCCATAAACGAGAAGAGCATTCTAAGAAAAAGAATAAGGACAAAGACAAAGAAATGGAACAAGTCCCCACCTGCTATGAATATAAGAAGCCAGGGCACATTCATCCAGATTGTCCACAATTAAAAAAAATTCCAAGAAGAAAAAGAAAGCGATGGTTGCCACATAAAGTGATAGTGAAGAATCCACCTTAATTAAAGAGGAAGAGACCACAAAAATAGCTAATCTATGTCTAATGGGTCTCGAGGATAAGGTAACTTCTCCCAATGCTCAAATTGAATTTACATTTGATGAGTTAAGTTCTGCATTCCATGATCTTTTATAAAATTTAAAAAGGCTGGAGTAAAGATTAGATCTCTAAAGAATATTAATGATTCTTTACTCAAAGAAAAAGAGGAGATTTTAAAAAAGAATACTTTGTTGCAAAAAGAACTTCATGTCTTTTCTGAAAACTGTAAAGTATTGAAAACTAAAAATAATGATTATCATGACAAAAACAAACTTTTTGTTGAATGAAAATCATGAGTTAAAAAAGGAGGTTGAAAAACTCAAGCCACTTGTTGAAAACTCACTTTGTCTTCTAATAAACTTGAGTTTATTCTTAAAGAGCAAAGGATTTATGGTAACAAGGCTGTAATTGGTTTTAATTCTTTAAAATCAAATTATGTTTCAGCAACTACTTTTGTGAAGCAAAAAGATTTTGTTCCTAAATTAACTTCTCAAAAGGCTTTTGTGACAAAAGGTTCTACTTCTATTTCGAAAGCTACCTTGTATGTTCCTAAAAACTCAAATATAAAATCTACTATTTCTGCATCTCATGCATCTAGAATTTCAAAGCTTAAATCTTTTCAGAATTCTAGAATCAAATATTTTGCTTGCAAAAAGCTAGGACATAAAGCTTTTGAATGTAATATTATTAAGAATGTCCATAATAAATCAAGAAAGATTTGGGCTTCCAAAAAACCACCTCAGCTAACTAGCAAGGATCCAAGTTAGCTTGGGTACCTAAAAGAACTCCTTGAATGTCTTGTAGGAATGTCTTGCAGCCCAGAAATTGAAGAAAAGATGGTATCTCAATAGTGGTGTTCAAGGCATATGATGGGTGACAAGGATCAGTTTATCATCCTAGAAATGAAAGAAGGAGGTATGGTTACTTTTGTAGACAATGGCAAGGAAAAAATAATCAGAATTTGTAAGATCAAAATAACCCCCTGTACTTTCATTAAAAATGTATTGCTAATGGATAAATTGAAGCACAATTTATTGAGTATTAGTCAACTTTGTGATAAAGGCTTCAAGGTTATTTTTTAATCATCTATGTGTATAGTAACAAACTCTCTTGATTCTAGTAGTAAATTCATTGGACATAGATTTGGAAATATTTATGTGATAGATTTAAATGATCTTGCCATGTCAAGTAGTTCCAGTTTAGTTGCAATGAATGCTAAGACCAAGGAGTCTTGTTTATCATGGTATAGACGATTAGGTCATGCTAGCATGCATACTATTGCCAGATTAATTTCTAAAAACTTAGTTAGAGGCATGCCTAAGTTTAAAGTTGATTTTGATCATGTTTGTGATGCATGCCAAATGGGTAAACAAACTAGGGGAAGCTTTAAACCCAAAAATATGATTTCAACTACTAGACCTCTAAAACTACTTCATATGGACTTATTTGGACCCACTAGGACTACAAACCTAGGAGGTTTGAAATATGCCCTTGTGATTGTAGATGATTTTTCCAGATTTACATGGATATTGTTTATTGCTCATGAAGATGAAACCTTCAAAGTATTCAGAAAATTTCATAAAAAGATTTCAAATCTAAAAAATCTTTCAATAATTTTAATTAAGAGTGATCACGGCACTGAATTTGAAAATTATTTTTTTAATGATTATTGCATTGAAAACATGATCACAACTTCTCCGCTCCTAGACACCATAACAAAATGGTGTTGTAGAGAGAAAAAATAGGACTTTGAAAGAAATGGTCCAAACCATGTTGTGTGAAAGTAATCTTCCAAGGTACTTTTGGGTAGAAGCGATGAACACTACTTGTTATATTTTAAACCTTGTTTTGATCCATCCTATTTTAAAGAAAACCCCCTATGAGCTTTGGAATGAAAAGAAATCCAATATCAATTATTTTCATGTGTTTGGATGTAAATGCTTTGTGCTTAATAATGATAAAAATAATCTAGGAAAATTTGATGCTAAATCTGATGAAGTAATTTTCCTTGGTTATTCATTACGTAGCAAAGCATATGGAGTATTTAATAAAAGGACTCTTACTGTAGAAGAGTCAATGCATGTTATCTTTGATAAAACTAACCATTCACCTTCTAGAAAAGAAGAGTGTATAGACAATGATGCAGATACAATTCAAAAAGAGACAGAAGACTTAAGCATGCAAGAAAGACCAATTGAAGAAGGAGAAGAAATGGTAAGTAAAGATCATACAGATCTACCAACAAAATGGAGGTACGCAACTTCTCATCCTAAAGAATTAATTATCGGTGATCCTTCACAAGGTATTAGTACTAGGTCTGCACATAGAACTGCACATGACTACCTAGCCTTTGTATCTTAAATAGAACCTCATACCTTAGAAGAAGCTGAAAATAAACCAAACTAGATGATGGCTATGCATGAAGAATTGAACCAGTTTGAAAGAAATAATGTTTGGACATTACTTGATAGACCCACTGACCACCCAATCATAGGAACAAAATGGATCTATAAGAACAAAATAGATGAACAAGAAAATGTCATTAGAAATAAAGCTAGATTAGTGGCTAAGGGATACAGTCAAGAAGAATGCATTGATTTTGATGAAACATATACACCAGTAGCAAGATTAGAAGCCATTAGATTACTTCTTGCATTTGCTTGCTACATAAATTTTAAACTTTTTCAAATGGATGTAAAAAGTGCATTTTTAAATGGTTTTATCTCTGAACAAGTTTTTATAGAACAACTACCGGGTTTTGAAGATCATGCTTTTCCAAACCATATGTTTAAACTAAATAAAGCTTTATATGGTTTGAAACAAGCACCTAGAGCCTGGTATGATAGACTTAGCACTTTCTTGATTGAAAATGATTTTTCAAGAGGAAATGTTGATAAAACTCTTTTCATCATAAAGAAAAATAATGATATGTTAGTTGTGCAAATTTATGTTGATGGTATTATATTTTGTGCAACTAATAAAAAATTTATGTGAAGAATTTGCTAAGTTAATGCAGGAGAATTTGAAATGAGCCTAATGGATGAACTTAATTACTTTCTCAGACTTCAAGTAAAGCAAACTAAGAAAGGAATCTTCATCAACCAAGCCAAATATACCAAAAAAATAATAAAAAAGTTTAGTATGAAGATAAGCAAACAAATGAGCACACCTATGAGCCCTTCTTGCAGATTGGACAAAGATGAAAATGGATCTATTGTTGACCAAAAGCTATATAGAGGTATGATCAGATCCTTGTTATATTTAACTGCAAGTAGACCAGATATCTTGTATAGTGTATGTGTATGTACTAGATTTCAATGTAATCCTAAAGAAACACATATGCTTGCTATCAAAAGAATAATCAAATATTTGAAAGGTACAAGTAATCTAGATCTTTGGTTTCAAAACAATCCTCATTGAATTTAGTTAGATTTTTAGATGCTGACTATGCTGGTTGTAAAATTGATAGAAAGAGCACTAGCGGCACATGCCAATTTCTAGTATTGAATTTAATTTCATGGCACTGCAAGAAACTAAACTCGGTAGCACTTTCTACTATTGAGGCAGAGTATGTTGCTGCAGGGAGTTGTTGTGCACAAGTGTTATGGATTAAACAACAACTAGAAGATTTTGGTGTTACACAATTCAAAACTCCAATCAAGTGTGATAACACAAGTGCTATAATTTGACCAAGAATCCTATTCAGCATTCTAGAACTAAGCATATAGAGATTAGACATCATTTTATTAGAGATCATGTTTTGAACGATGACATTGAACTAGAATTTATCCCAACTGAAAAATAGATAGCTGACATTTTCATTAAGCCACTGAATCAGGATAGATTTGAATTGCTTAGCGAGAATTAGGTCTTTGTAATCCTTTTTAGATTTATTTAACCTAATTTCCTTCAAAATTAAGGAAAAAACTATCTAAAAAACCTCCTACAACTATTCAGGTATTTTGAACAACTTTCCTTGAGATTTCATTGAATCAAACTCAATTTCTGAAGGAAATCGCTATTTAAATAGATCTGAGTAATCTTATCTTACATTTCACTCTTTCTCTATTTGACTCCAAACTCTCTCTACTCTACTCGAAACCTTTACCAATCTCTCAAGACCATTCCTCAAACTCTAAATTCCACTGCAATGGCTCCAAGGAATCTACGGGATTCCTCAAGCAGTTGAAACCGCACATGCAGTGAGATCTGAAAGAAAAGGAAGAAAGAGAAAAAGGTCCACTCCTAAACAATGAGAAGAAGAAACATCCTCTCTGACTGGGAAATCCACTTCAATGCCAACAGGCCTGTTACATGTGGCAGAAGGATCGATTTCTCCTTCCTGGAAGAACTGGAAATGAGATTGGAGTTGATAGACAACCAAGGTTGGAAGTATTTCTACTTACTAGATATTCTAACCTACCCTTCTATGGTACAAACTTTCTATGAAAACCTAGTTCTAGAAGATTACCATTTGGAATCAAATGTTAAAGGAATTAAAGTCATTGTGGATAAAGAAAAGTTGAGCAACTTGCTTCAAATGCAACTGACGGTGCCACCGAGCTTACCTTAAATGACAAGAACACACACTGAAGCTCATTTTGGAAAGAGAAGATGTAAGCTCTGTTCAACATATTCAAGCCAATTTGTTGTCAAAGGAAATGAGACTTCTTCACATCATGGTTAGTAGAATATTTCTTCCCAGAACTGGTCATTTTGACTGGGTGAGTGAAAAGGACATGACTTTTATGGAACATCTGATTAAAGAAGAATCTCTCATCCTTCCTTTCATCATGATGATTCAAATGAGAGAAGCAGCTAGAAAACTTAAAGCATGCTTGCCATACGGTATGGTTTTCACCTTACTATTTGAAGATGCTGGAATTGACCTAACTAATGAAATAGGCAAGCCTCTACATCATTCAGACACTTATTCCTTCAATTCTCTTAAAAGAATGGGATACAAACTGCAAGAAGGAATTTGGATAAAGAAAATGTCTGGTCAAATTGCTGCCACTTCCTCGGATGATGATGAACCTGTTGCCATTGAAATCAATGAACCTGGAAACAAGAATGGAGACAGATTTGAAGATGCAATGAATACTGCATCTGAACTTAAAGAGTTAATATTTTAGAAGATGGAGACAATTTCTGATTCACTGACAGGTTACATAAATTCTGCACTTAATGGTTTATAAATAAAGTTAATGCCAGCTTGCAGAAAATGAGATCAAAATAAATGGTTCATAAGGAAAAGATGGAAAAGAAAATGGAGAATTTTAAAAAAGAAATCAGAAGTATCCTACTACAATCTCAAAAGGAAACATTCGCTGCTAAGGATACTCCTTCACTGATCAACAAAGAGCCACTTGAAACTTCTACTCGACCATCTCCTGCTCCTTCAAAAATTCCTTCATCTGATCCACCTTCACTCAAATCTGAACCTGCTGTGTCCAACAAGAAACCTAAAGCCAAGAAGACTAAGGCATCTATAGCTCCAGTTAGAACTAGATTCAGGGATTTAAGGTTTAAACCTCTGAAAACCAAACCTTTGACAAGGTTATAGATGTTGGCTCTTCTTCCAGTGAAGAAGAAGAATAAGTTGATTAGCTAGTCCTTTGGTTATATTGATCACATCTCTAACGTTTTACAATGTGTATGCCGTACCTTTACCTTTTACAATTAAGAAAATTTGTGATTAGCAAGAAATCTCACTGAATGAATGTACTACCTTTCACATTTTATACTTTGTATGGAAAATTTCTGAATGAAATGAAAGTTCTTTTAGCAATTTCTATTATTGTCATGAGTTATTCTTTTAATCATGCAATGTTTTCAATACAACTTTGATGAATTTTTAATTAGAATTTCCAAATGAATTTGAGAAAGTGAAATTATCTCAAACAAATATTAAATACTTTTTCAATCTATTTCAAAATCTAAGTTTTTTTTGAAAATACCTTTTTGATTGCTTGACAAAAAGGAGGAGAATGGTATCAATATCATTACTAATGATTGGCTGTCATGAAAATTCTGAAATCTATGCTGAGCATTCTCTCAATTATTTTTAAAATATATAAAAAGAATGAAAAAGGGGGAGCACAAATGTAATTGTATTCAAATGAACCAAACTTCTTCATTATTTTAAAACCTAGAGAAAGGGGGAGATTTTCTTAAAAATAGCTTTATCTCTAAATCCTTCTCTTGTTCTCATTGCTCTAAAAATTAGTCTTATTCTGTCAAGATTTTAAACTCTGATACTCCATGTTTGTGCTAATTCTGATATTATAAAGCATGCAAAGTCTAATATTGTGATATACATAAAATCACTAACATCAATGATATACAATGGTATCATCACTAGAGCTCTGATACTTATTTACAAATGTAATTAGCTCCAATACATGTGAATACTTACTCTCGAATACTTTTATACATGTAAATGTAAAGAATTTTTCATGCCCAGTATTTTGTCATCATCAAAAAGGGAGAGATTGTTGATCCCATAAGTGATTTTGATGATAACCAAACATTGGAGCATGTGCATATTTTTCTGACAACTCTTCAAGTGGTTTACAAGTTTTTGTAGGATGATTTATTTGTTTAAACTTCAACTTCTACATTTATAATTCTTGTTTTGAGTTGTGCTGTAATCTTGTCGTGTAAAGAAGAACCTAATGAAAAAGTTAAGAAAAAACATATAAAAGGGTTACTTCTATATGTGCTATGTATTAAATTTATTTTGAGTTGGCTTATATCAAAGGATAAGAGTGTTGGTGAGAGTATTCTTGAGTTTATTTGTAAAAATTTTAAAGAAGTCACTTGAGCCAACCCAATCTCAAAAGAGCCGACTCTATCTCATGGCACGCATTAAGGATTCTGGCACGCAACAATCCAAGCCAACTCGAAGGAAACCGAGCCGACTCGAGTAAATCCAAGTCCACTGGAATAAGTCTGAGCCGACTCTTTCAGAGTCTAATTTTGAAGATTTCAAAGAACAAGCCATGCAAGCTGACCCAAACCACAACGAGCCGACTCTACTGGAACAAATTTTGAAGACCTGAGAAAGCGAGCCGACCCGATCTGCAATGAGATGACTCCTCCAAAGTAAAATTTTATGATTCTGAGAAGAAGAGTCGACCCAAATTCAAGCGAGCCAACCCCTCGAGTTCAATGTTTTCAATGACAGAAGTTCAAGCCGATCCGAGCTATCAAGATCCAACTCATCCAGAGTGAAGTTTTTGCATCTGACACAGAGAGCCGACCCTGCTGAAGAATTGGTGACTGACCTATCGACTCGAAGGATCCGAGTCGACTCGAATGTCATTCTCAAGTACATAACGGTTAGTTCCAGAATTTCTTTTTGAATGCCAAAAGGTGCTCCAACGGTCATATGTCACATCCCAATGGTCTACAATGTCTCAAACTGCCTTGGAGTGATGGAAGACCATATATTTGACGGATTTGAACTTTATTGAAGAAAGAGAGAAGAAGAATAAGAAAGTTCCTCAAAGTTTTAAGGGTTTATTGAATATCCAACCTATCAACAAGCAAAAGAGCACAAAGAGCATTCAAGTCAGTCTTCAAGTCTTCACCAACTCTGATATGATGCTTGAAGTACTTTAGAGAGAAGCCATTGAAGCTTTTAAAGTGCATTGAAGTGCATCCAAGTGGACTTCTTTCAAGCTGCACCGGTAACTATCCGACAACTAGAGTTTGTCATTTATTATTGCATTTATTTTTCAATTCATTGTTGAATTATTAGGTTATTGGTGAGCCCATTTGAAAAACCAAATAGGTTCTCAGTGAGCCTTAGAAAAAACCAAGTATTGGGTTCTTGGTGATCCTGTGAAAACTAAGTTAGGTTTTTTTGGTGATCCTATTCAAAACCAAAGGGTGTTGGGTTTTCTTTGGTGATCCCGATAAAACCAAAGTGTAGAGGTTTTGGATTTTGAGCCTATAAAACAATCCTACTGTATTCGGGTGTGAATGTAGTGAAAATCCTAAGTAGTATCTTGGGTAGTGGACGTAGGAGCTGGGTTGCTCCGAACTACTATAAGTTTCTATGTGCTTGTGTTATGCTTCTTTGATATTATTTCGTTTCTGCAAATCATTATTTTGCCACAGCACCTAACACTTAAACGGGATTTTTAAGTGCACATTATCTGCTTAAAATTTTTAAATTCCCAATTCACTCCCCTCTTAGGTAGCCTCCTGGGCAACAAAAGAAACATCCATGCATGAAACCCTAGGCATTTTTTTTCAATAATGGTATCAAAGCAGGTTTTTCATAACATGATATATAGACATAGAGTTTTACATGTTAGATATAATCTTAATTTGAGTAACTGCTTTAAATTGGGTTGATACCATGCCCATCTAGCTAGAGATGAAAAGTAGGGTTTAAAGGCCCTCTCTTTCCATTCAATGGGATCTCCTATGGCATGTAAGGGTGCCACTTATGATTATATCCCATGAACAAGTAAGATAAAAAATTATTAAATTATTTCAATAATTAGATCTATGTTTTAGAAATTTATTAATTTATTATTTTTAATCTAAAATTAATATATTAGGATTTATTTTTATATTTAGAACATGAAACATAAAATTAATTTCATCATATGACTATATTGTATAGTTGAGATCTAAAAAGTGTTTAATGTATATGTGATGCATATAAATTATTTAGATATAAAATCAGTAAACTTAATCTTGATTAATTACTAGAATTAAGAGGTCTAAGATTAAATTTAAAAGTATTAATTAAAGATCTAATCATTTTTCATAAATCATGGACTTTGGGTTAGCTTGAATTAGGTCAAATAACCGAGTTAGACCTAGGATTAGAATTTAGAATAATATGGACCTAATAAAGAATTGGATTTAATCTAACCAAAAGTTGATTAGAATTAGATCAAGCTTTTCTATAGATCAAATCTATAGTAATAATTTGATCAAGTCCATATTACAATAAATAGACTTGATCATGGCTCAATGGTCAGACCCAAGTTCTTAGGCTAGTCTAATCGAATCTGATGAATTAATTAGTATCTAAAATAAGTTGGCATTTTTATCATGGTCATTAATTGGGGCTACCTCTTCCTCGGCCAACTTATTTGATGTCTAAGGAAAGAGGGTAATGGTAGAACTCCCCCCATTGATCTCACTTACCTGGCCAATGTGGGCAATCAAAATTTGATTAGATAACTCATCGATTCGAGTTAACCCATGCCAGTAAGGAAGATCAGTTTAACTGACCTAGGTGCCCTTGGACTAATGTGATTCGACCCTTGATGAAGTCAGTGGGAGGATTGTTGATTAGTCCATATCTTCTTCTCTTTTCTTTAATTGAATTCTCCAAAATTATTAGGTCCTTTAAGTGACAAAATTATGGAGATAATTAAGTCATGTTCTCCCATTAAGAGAGTGATAATGAGTCCAATAGTTAAGATGATCATTAAAGGTCTAAAAACCTGGTGCTCATCTAGAATTTTAAATTATTATTTATATTATGATGGCTTAGTCCTTTCTAAATGATGGTCAGGTTGGCCAGCCAAAGTTGAGCTTGGGCATCGTTGGCTTGAAGTATTCAATCCTGTCATGTTAATGGTTGGACCAAACTAGGACTTCCAATAAAAGCTCGAAGGCTTACTGATTAGTACCTAAGACAAAATCATTACCAAAAATTTTTTATAGAAATAATTAGTTAAGAACCCACCTTTAGATATACATGGGTGAGCTGGCCAAAGTCACGCTCATGTGCAGTCTATTGGATTTTGGTACCTGCTAAGAAATTTGTGCAATTTCTCAAATTGGAGGTAGAGACTACTAATTTGATCAAAAATAGTGGGAGAACCTTTAGGCTAAAGTTCAAGTCTTTAGAATTAAATGATTCATATACTAATTAGGTCTTGTTCTCCTTTTAGATTAATCTGGCCACCACTTTGTCACTCTGTTCATTACTACACAATGAAAAATTAACAAGATCCAATTTTGATAGCTAGTATCAAAAGCTAAAAATAGTCCTAGAGCATGAACGGATTCTGTATATGCTGACAGATCCAGTACTTGAGGAGCTTGCTCAGAATGCTCATGGTGTAGTCCGAGATCTTATTAGAAGCAACTCAGTGATTGAACCATGGTTCGTTGTATTATGTGGGCATCCATGAATGATGAATTGAATCGCATGTTTGAGGATACTCAGCTGGAGGACATACTTCAAGTGTTGAAAGAATCCTTTGATATTCCTGACAATGTTGAAAGGTACAAAATATCTTATACCATTTTCAACACAAGGATGAGGGAAGGGGCCTCGGTCATAGATCATGTATTGCATAGGATTGAATCGATTGACTGCTTGAGCAAACTTGGATTCCCCCTGCATGAATAGTTGGGGAAGGATGTGATCCTTAATTCATTATTGAAATTCAATGTTGACTTCCTTGATCACCATAGAATGACAAGGCCTATAGTAAGTTACCATGGTATATTGGGGTTACTATAGACCTATGAGAATGATCATCAATTTCATAAGGGGTTGGTGAATGTAGTAGAAGAATCAACAAAGCATCGTCCCTTTAAGAAAAGGAAGAAGAAGAATAAGAAAAAGGGGCCAAGTACTCCAGCGACTAAGCCAAGTTTGTTGACTCCGTTATTGATTTTGATGATAAGCAAAATGCTTAAGTATAAGTTGAGTACTAATGATTTCTTTGAAGTGTATTTTTATAGAAAAAAGTACTCATCAACTTAACAAAAAATTGTTTGATGGAAAAGTTCCAAATATGGATGAAAGATCGGCTTAAAAGGGACTTTAGAAGATGAAGAATGCTTGAAAGGATACATGAGTTCCACACAAACTTGTTTCAACAGAAGTTCAAATATTTTTGAGAGAATCTCAGTGTTGTGTCGACACCTATAACTCAAGTATCGACACATGACAGTGAAGTGTTGACACAAGCTGGCACACAGAGATAGTTTTAGATGGCACAGCTAAAATATCAATACATGGATGTGTCGTGTCAACTCAAAGTGTCGATACATAGATCAGCTCATCGTCTAAGATTTTTGGGTTACAGAACTTGCTAAAGTTGAAGACTTACCTGAAGTTTCGACACATGGATGCAAAGTATCAACTCACCAGAGGAAGTGTTGATACATTTGAGAATTCCAGAGGACTTCATTAAAGATATTTGAAGTAAGTACTGACACATTAAGAGCAAGTGCCGACCCTATGTGTCGACTCACAGCCTGAGGTGTCAACACTTGGAGTTCTAGAAATAGTAATGGCTAGTTTTTCAAATGCAGAACTCGTCTGTCTTGGCTTCCAACGGCTAGTTTTTCATGTCTAACGACTAAAAACCAGATTTGAGGCCTTAGGAAGGTATTTAATTGATTCAAATCAAATATTAACACAAGAGAATGAAAAAAGAACAATCAAGAGAAAAGAAAAGAGAGCATTCACACCTATTCATTAGTTCAACTACTTTCAAGCTAAAAGCAAGTCTCCAAACATTCAAGAGCCTTCAAGAGCATTCAAGTTCAACCTATTTGAGCATTGAAAAGAGGCTTCATCAAGTTGAAAGCAGTACTATATCAAAGCTTCAAAGAGATATCTACTTTTATTAGAAATCTTTCATTGTTTCTTTATTTCCAACATAAATTTTTGTTGTAAAGGTTTTTGGTTAGCCTATTGGAAAACCAAGGAGGTTATTGGTGAGCCTTTGAAAATCATTTAGGTTCTTGGTTAGCCTACAAAACCAAGGAAAGTTGGTGGTTAGCCTTAAAACCATTTAGGTTCTTGGTTAGCCTGGAAAACCAAGTGAGGTTTTGACTTGTGAGCCTTGTAAAAACAAGTCGAGTTTTGATTAGTGAGCCCGAAAAACTAATCGACTGTAATCAGTTGAGATTATAGTAAATTTCCAAGTGGGTCTTGGGGAGTGGATGTAGGTGCATTGGATAGCACCAAACCACTATATTTTTTTTATGTTTGTGGTTGCTTGTCTTTTTCATTTGCTCTTCTCTAATTGCTTTTATCTTTCCACTGCTTACTTATTAGAAGCACATTACACTTGCATTCATAGTACTAAGTTGAATTATTGGATTGGTGCACACACTTATATTTAAATTTTCAGAAATCCAATTCACCCCTCTCTTGGATTGCTTACTGGACAACAAGTGATATCAGAGTCCTGTTCTCAGTTTATAGGTCTAACTACCTTGAGTAAAGATCTATGGCAGCTCCCCTTGGTACTAGCATAGTTGAGGGACAAGCCTCAAATAGACCTCCATATTTCAATGGAATAAATTATACTTATTGAAAAACTAGAATGAGAATATATATGCATTCAATTGATTATAACTTATGAAAATTTATTGATAAGGGTCCTCATATTCCTTTGGTTATTGTGAATGGTGTTTGCATCCCAAAGATCGAAGAGGATTGGGATGAAAATAACATTAAACAATTCGAGATTAATGCAAAAGTAATGAATCTTTTCTATTGTGCATTAGATCCTAGTGAGTTTAATAGGATTTCTATATGCATTTCAGCCAAGGAAATATGGGACACACTTGAAGTTATCCATGAGGATACTGATCAAGTGAAGAATACAAAAGTGAACATGTTAGTGCACACTTATGAAATGTTCTGAATGGAACCAAATGAGTCTATCACTGACATATATACAAGGCTCACAAATATTGTAAATGGAATGAGAAGTTTAGGAAAAGTAATATCTAATGCTGATATTGTCAACAAAATTCTCAGGTCACTTCCAACATCATGGGATCCAAAGGTGACCGCCATCCAAGAAACTAAGAATGTTGATAAGCTACCATTGGAGTACTTGGTGGGATCGCTTATGACTTATGAGCTGAACTTAAAGCAAAAGTCTATGGATATAGACAAGAAGAAAAAGGGGATTGCATTCAAATCTACTATTCAAGAAGAATTCTCAAATGAAGAATCTGAAGAAGAAGAAGAAGAAGAGAGTGAGGAAGCTCTTCTGGCAAGAAAGTTCAGAAAATTCATGAAGAGATGGAAGTTTTCCTATAAGAAGAAGTTTCAATCAACTAAAGAGAAGGGAAAGGAAAATGAGAAAGAAAAGGAAAAGAGAAGGAAATACCTACATGCTTCGAGTGCAAGAAGCCTGGTCACTATAAATTTGACTGCCCTCTCCTAAAGAAGTCAAGAAAAAAGCTTAAGAAGAAAGCTATGATGACGACCTGGAGTGATAGTAAAGACTCCAGTTCAAAGGAAGAACAAGCTGAAATTACAAACCTATGTCTTATGGCACATCAAGAGCAGGAAGAGGTAACTTCTGATACAGAAATAAATTTTACTTTTGATGAATTAAGAAATGCTTTTGATGAATTAATGCATGATTACAAACTGATTTTAACCGAAAATAGAAAGTTGAAAAAGCATGCAAATAGTTTTTCTCATGAAAACAATTCTCTTTTGAATGAAGTTAGTGAATTAAAAACTAAACTTGATGCTTTGGAAAAGAAAAATAAGGCTTTAACTATGAAAAATGTTGTTTTGAAAAGACCTAAAACTATCATTTCAAATGGTTATCTTTTGAAGAAAACATGGATTTAGAATTAGAAAACAAAAATTATAAAAATAAGCTTGATAAAATAAAACCTTTTGTTGAAAAGTTTACTTTTAGCTCAGAAAAACTAAATCTTTTGTTAAATAATCAAAGAGTCATTTTCAATAAAGCAGGATTAGATTATAAATCTCAAAGACAAGAAAAGTATTTGAAAAACTTTTTTGTACCTGTATCATCTAGCATCATATGCTTTTCATGCAAAAAATAAGGACACAAGGCTTTTCAATGTTACATGAGAAAAATCAATAACTTTGTCAGTTTTGTGACAAAGGTTTTCAAGTTGTTTTTAAATCATCTTATTGCATAATTGCTAGTCATGATAAAAATGGAGTACAATTCATAAAAAAGGCATGGTAATATTTATTTGGTAGATTTAGATAATCTATCCTTGCCTAATAGAGAATGCCTAGTTGCAATGAATTTTACTATAGATGAGACTAGCTGGCTTTGGCATAGAAGACTAGGACATGCTAGTATGTACTTACTTTCAAATTTTGTAAAAAGGATTTAGTAAGAGATTTACCGAAACTAGTTTTTGAAAAAGATAAAGTTTGTCAAGCTAGCCAATTTGGAAAACAAGTCAAAACTTCTTTCAAACCTAAAAGTTTTGTTACCACTAGTAGACCACTAGAATTACTCCATATGGATTTTTTGGACCAACTAGAACATCTAGTCTAAGAGGTAAGAGATATGGATTAGTTATAGTGGATGATTTTTCAAGATTTACTTGGATTTTCTTTTTTGCTTATAAAGATGAATCATTTTTTGTATTTGTAAAGTTTTACTGAAAAGTTTTAAATGAAAAAGGTACTTCTATTTTTTACATAATAAGTGATCATGATTCTGAATTTGAAAATAAGATTTCAAAAGTTTTTGTAATGAGAAAGGTATAGAACACAATTTTTTTGTACCTAGGATACCTCAGCAAAATGGGATAGTAGAAAGAAAATATTGTTCTTTAGAAGAAATGGCATGCACTATGCTTTGCGAAAATAATTTGCCAAGATATTTTTGGCCTGAAGCAATTAATACTGCTTGCTACATTTTAAATCGTGTTTTAATCTGATCCATTTTGAAGAAAACTCCTTATGAACTTTGGAATCAAAGAAAACCAACTTTGAAGTATTTTCGAGTTTTTGGTTATCAATGTTTTATTTTGAATAATGATAAAGACAATCTTAGAAAATTTGATGCCAAGTCTAATGAAGGTATCTTTCTAGGATACTCTACATCAAGCAGGGCATACAAAGTTTTAATAAAAAAGCCCTAGTTGTAGAGGAGTCTGTACATGTGGTTTTTGAAGAGTATACTAACAAATTCTCTAGAAAAGATGATACTTTTGATGCATGTACAGGTGCTGATAAGTTGCAAAAGTTGACATTGAATGATCAACCATCTCAACAAAGTGAAGAAAATCAAGACAAAGATGAAAAGGAAGAAGCTATACAATCCACACCAAAGAATCAAGATCTACCTAAGGAGTGAAGGTATGCTTATGGACATCCTAAGTAATTAATCCTCGGAGATCCATCAAAAGGGTAAGAACTCGAGCCTCGATTAGAAATAAATGTGATTATATTGCTTTTGTTTCTCAAATAGAGCCTAAATATTTTGAAGATGCTGAAAAGATCCTAACTGAATGAATGCTATGCAAGATGAACTAATTCAGTTTGATAGAAATAATGTTTGGACATTAATAGAAAGACCATATAATATTTCTATTATTGGCACTAAATGGGTGTTTAGAAATAAGTTAGATAAAAATAGAATTGTTATTAGAAATAAAACTAGGCTAGTTGCCAAAGGCTACAATCAGGATGAAGGAATTGATTTTGATGAAACCTTTGCTCATGTTGCTAGACTTGAGGCAATTAGACTACTATTAGCATTTGCTTGTTTTATGAATTTCAAACTTTTTCAAATAGATGTTAAAAGTACTTTATGAATAGTTTAATAGTAGAAGAAGTTTTTCGAACAACCACCTGGTTTTGAAAATCATACACATCCTGATTATGTTCTCAAATTGCACAAAGTACTTTATAGTTTAAAGCTCTTCCCCGAGCATGGTATGAAAGACTCAGCAAGTTTTTGATTAAAAATAAATTTTCTAGAGGCCATGTTGATAAAACTTTATTTCTAAAGAAGAAAAATGATGATTTATTAGTAGTGCAAATCTATGTTAATGATATTATTTTCGGTGCTACTAATGAGATCTTTTGTCAAGAGTTTGCTAAGTTAATGCAGGGAGAGTTCGAAATGAGTATGATGCGGAACTCAATTTCTTTCTCGGACTCTAAATCAAGCAAACCAAGGATGGAATCTTTATCAACCAAGCTAAGTATATAAGGAAAATCATAAAGAAGTTTGGGATGGAGACTACTAAGTCAATAGGTACACCTATGAGCCCCTCTTGTAAACTTGATAAAGATGAGCATAGTAAATCTATTGATCAAAAATTATATAGAGGTATGATTGGCTCTTTATTATATTTGACTGCTAGTAAACTAGATATAATGTTCAGTGATGCATATGTGCTAGATATCAATATGATCCTAAAGAATCTCATCTATTGGCTGTTAAGCGCATTATTAGATACTTGTCTGGTACAATTAATATTGGTTTATGGTATTCAAGAGACTCATTTGCTGAATTAATTGGATTTTTTGATGCTGATTTTGCTGGATATAAATTAGATAGAAAAGGTACTAGTGAAACTTGCCAATTTCTTGGAGTTAAAATCTCCTGGTTTATCAAGAAACAAACTTCAGTTGCACTATCCATAGTTGAGGCTGAGTATATTGCAGTAGGAAGTTGTTGTGCTCAAATCTTGTGGATTAAGCAACAACTTGAAGATTTTGGAATCAAATTAACTAAGACACCCATAAAATGTGATAATACTAGTACTATTTGTTTAACTAAAAATCCTGTTCAGCGTTCTAGAAGTAAACATATTGAAATTAGGCATCATTTTATTAGAGATCATGTTGAAAATAATGATGTTGTACTTGAATTTATTTGTACTAAATTGCAATTAGCTGGAATTTTGACTAAGCCACTCCAAGAAGATCAGTTCAGTATGATTAGAAGAGAACTAGGGGTCATTAATCCTTTTGATTGAAATTTTCTATTCTTTGACCCATAAAAGATCAAATTTGACATCATTTACATTTAATCATCTTGAATGTCATTGTATTTCTAGTGATTTTGCTCTGCACTTCATTTTCTTTTTTTCAGTTTTAAGTTGATGTGTCGACACCTGTATGTGTCGATACCTTGATATGTCGACACATGGCCCTGTGTCGTGAGTCAACACATGAACGGCTGCAAACCGAGAATAAAGGTGAAAATGAAGTATTTTCTTTCCCATTTCTTCCCAATTCGAGCCGACACTTTCCCTAGCACTATTCCAATCACTTCTTCCCTCCAAATTTCATCAAAAACCCTCTCAAATTCCTATTTTAGATGGTTCTTGGTTTGGTTTTTGCTACAATCCCCCTTCCATTTTCCGTTTTGGACCGTTGAAACCCTAGTTTCCTCTCCTCTTTTGTTCAATCCATGAATCTATGGAATGGGACATAGAAAGCAAGTGGTTCGTCACCCTCAGCCATCCAACCATGAATAAAAGAGAAGGACAAAAGCTAGATATGAAGGTAGAGCACCTAATCCACTTGTTCGGCCACTTTTTCTTGCTTATAGTTGCATGAGTTTGAAGATAGTTATCGGAGGACACCGTGTAGACTTTGGATTCATCGACCAGCAGTGCTTTTGGATTGGTCAGTGGATTAGAGATGCTGGTTTGACTTCATTCTGCTCGTTGTTTGAGAGATTCTACCCGGGGATGATACGAGAGTTCTGCGGATCTTTAACTCATGGCAGTGATGGATGGATCATACAGGTCTGTGGTAGAGATATCTCGGAGACTGCAGAGGTTCTAAGCAGAGTATGGGATATACCTCTGACTGGATCTGTAGTTGATAGCTTAGTGGATAGGCTTAGTGATCTCCAGTGCATTTTTGAGTCAGATATTCTACCTGAGGGAGCCACTGTTGCAGCATCCCATCTTTTTGCTGAGATGAGACTACTACATCATATCGTTGCCCGGATTCTTCTACCAAAGACCGGACATTTTGACTATATCATAGAGAGAGAGCTGCTTGTGATTGTCTCTTTAGTTCAACATGCACCAGTTTGCCTTCCAGTACTCATGATACATCAGATGATGGAGGCATCGACCAATCAGAGACTATGCTTGCCCTACAGGATGGGCTTGACATTGCTCTTCAAAGCATATGGAGTGACATTCGATGATGAGCCCTACCGGATGCTTTTATATACTAATGTCTATGACATCAGGTCACTACACTGGATGGGATATCAGTTAGTCAGAGGCCAGTGGAGACATAGAGTATCAGGACAGGCCGATGATAGAGATAAGGACACTGCAGAGGAGGAGCGCATATATTCGGGAAAGGTAGGACCTTCAGAGGCACATTTACCTGAGATTCTGCCTGAGCTAACAATGCATCCAGAGCCTGCTTCTCAGCCTGAGTTAGCTACTCAGCCTCAACCAGCATAGTCAAATATTCCAAGAGCTTTAGAGAGTCTTATGGATAGAGTCAATCGCATAGAGACAGATATTATGATTGTTCAACAGCGACTTGACAGCTTCATTATAGAGATAAGAGAGAGCCACAGAGGATTGAGTGATGGCATCTCCGCTATTTTGTCCACACTATCTAGACCCTCTTTTGGGAGTGTTCCCGACTCTTTTGCTCCAGCTCCACTTGCACCAGGACTAGAGATTGACACTGATGGTGATACTGACTCTGACGGATTCGACTTTCCAGATGTGATGATAGAGCCAGTACAGGAGACAGTAGCTCACTTACCTAGGAGTCCCGTTCTTGATCCAGAGAGTTTATCCTTTCAGACTCCTATCCTACCCACACCACCTTCTAGATCTGTTGATCATTCTGCCATTCCTATAATTTTATCTATTATTGATTCACCTATTATTGATTCCCCTATTGTTGATACACTTATTGTTTCTTCAGCTGATACACCTATTATTTATACACATATTGTTTCCTTAGCTGATACACCTATCATACACCTATCATTTCTTCAATTGATACACCAATTTTTGATACACCTGTAGTTGGTACGCCATCCTTGCATATATCTTCTCTTATTCAAGAGCTAGGTTTCTACACACCTGGTTTCCATTATCTTGATTCAGGTCCTTCATTTGATCGTACACCACATCCGATAGTTGTTGAGACTGTCACTCCGATTTGTTCTGTTCCTGCTGATGACATAGCTTCTACCTCTTTTGCTCCAGCTAGAGGGAGGACTTATGTTCAATGTAGAGGTCATGGTCATCATACTCCTTCCAGACCAATCAGGACTCATCTTTGTGATCTTAGATCGATATGGCCCTGATCTCATGCTTTCACTGATACAGGATCGATCGAGATTGGGTCCTCAGATGATGAGGATGATGCTTAGGATAGATTTTATATGGTTTAAATTTTATGTACTTTCTGTATATTTGATGTACCCTTTATGTATCAAACTTGTTTTAAGTGAATGAAATATTATGTTCCACCTTATGACCTTGAGTGAATGAAATGCATTAGTTACTCTCAGTAGTTCATTGTCTTCCTTTATGATTGAGTGGATAGCTTACTTCTTTATTCAAACTCATTTAGTTCTTCCTTCCTTTTTAATGATAACAAAAAGGGAGAGAAATCAGTATAAGTATAATGAGAAATGAGATAAATATATATAATGAAAGAAATTTTGAAAATCTAAAATTTTTGGAAATTTCTGTGCATTGAGTGAGGGGGAGTAATACCTTCTTTGTATTGAAAATCTGTTTTGAATTGGATTTCATGCCCAATTCTTATCTTTAGATATTTAAAAGATGTTTACATTTTTGTTTATAAATCTCTCAGGGAGAGTATCAGTTTAGCTGTATTGTTTCTGATTTGTTTCTATTATTTATTTTCTTTTAGAGTATCATGATACATGATTTTATCTTCCATATAATTTAAGTTCTGATACTCTTAGCTATGGCAATACTCTTAGCCCTGATACATTTCTTTTAGTATCTCAATACTTATTACAATATGCTCAATGCATATTGAAAATATTTCCTTGAAAGCTTTTTATTGTGTAATTTATACTTAAAGGTTTTGTCATCATCAAAAAGAGAGAGATTGTTGACTCCATTATTGATTTTGATGATAAGCAAAATGCTTAAGTATAAGTTGAGTACTAATGATTTTTTTGAAATGTGTTTTTATAGAAAAAGGTGCTCATCAACTTAACAAAAAATTATTTGATTGAAAAGTCCTAAATATGGATGAAAGATCTGCTTAAAGAGGACTTTAAAAGATGAAGAATGCTTGAAAGGACACATGAGTTCAACATAAACTTGTTTCAGTAGAAGTTTAGATATTTTTGAGAGAATCTCGGTGTTGTGTCGACACCTACAACTCAAGTATCGACACATGACAGTGAAGTGTCGATACAAACCGACATGCAGAGATAGTTTCAGATGGCATGGCTAAAGTATCAACACATGGATATGTTATGTCGACTCAAAGTGTCGACACATGGATCTGCTCATCGCCTGAGATTTTTGGATTATAGAACTTGCTGAAGTTAAAGACTTGCCTAAAGTATCGACACATGGATGCAAAGTGTCGACTTACCAGAGAAAGTGTCGACACATCTGAGAATTCCAGAGGACTTCATTGAAGATATTTAAAGTAGGTGCTGACACATGAAGAGCAAGTGCCGACCCTATGTGTCGACTCACAGCCTGAGGTGTCGACACATGGAGTTCTGGAACTAGTAACAGCTAGTTTTTCAAACGCAGAACACATCCCTCTTGGCTCCCAATGGCTAGTTTTTCGTGTCTAACGGCTAAAAACTAGATTTGAGGCCTTGGAAAGGTATTTAATTGATTCAAATCAAATCTAAACACAAGAGAATGAAAAAGGAATAACCAAGAGAAAAGAAAAGAGAGCATTCACTCCTATTCATTGAGTTCAACTACTTTTAAGCCAAAAGCAAGTCTCCAAACATTCAAGAGCCTTCAAGAGCATTTAAGTTCAACCTATATGAGCATTGAAAAGAGGCTTCATCAAGTTGAAAGCAGCACTACATCAAAGCTTCAACGAGATATCTGCTTTTATTAGAAAGCTTTCATTGTTTCTTTATTTCCAACATAAATTTTTGTTGTAAAGGTTTCTGGTTAGCCTATTGGAAAACCAAGGAGATTATTGGTGAGCCTTTGAAAACCATTTAGGTTCTTGGTTAGCCCGCAAAATCAAGGGAGGTTGGTGGTTAGCCTTAAAACCATTTAGGTTCTTGGTTAGCCCAGAAAACCAAGTGAGGTTTTGACTTGTGAGCCTTGTTAAAATAAGTCAGGTTTTGATTAGTGATCCCGGAAAACTAATCGACTGTAATCGGTTGAGATTATAGTAAATTTTCAAGTGGGTCTTGGGGAGTGGATGTAGGTGCATTGGATCGCACCGAACCACTATATTTTTTTTGTGTTTGTGGTTGCTTCTCTCTTTCATTTGCTCTTCTCTAATTGCTTTTATATTTTTGCTGCTTACTATTAGAAGCACATTGCACTTGCATTCATAGTACTAAGTTTAATTATTGGATTGGTGCACACACTTGCATTTAAATTTTTAGAAATCCAATTCACCTCCCTCTTGGGTTGCTTACTAGGCAACAAGGTTAGACCAAGGAGTTAAAAGTTGACTAGACTCAAGCTGAATACTTCTACTATAAGAAGCAAGGGTACTAGAAGAGGAATTGTATTCTTTATATTGTCTCGTTGGACTCGGACAGGCCAAGAAAGAAAAAGAACTAGCAAGGCATTGCTAGGCATGGTAATTACATGATAATACCTTGTAATTTTTCTATTTGTAATACTACTAACTAGGTATTAGATACTAAAAGCTCTATTAATATTTGCAATTTGATGTAGGGACTTCAAGTTAGTAGAATATTTGAAAACGGTAAGAAATTCCTGAATGTTGGAGATAAAAGATTTATTCCAATTCTAGCCTTAGGAATACTCAAGCTTGTTTTTGATTCCAGTATCATTATTTTAGGTGATTGTCACTATTATCCTAGTTTTTTTATGACTGTGATCTCTATAGGCCTTTTGACCAAAAATAGTCATCATCTATCAATAAAAGATAGTTATTTTGATATCATTTTGAATGTTGTTACTATAATGCATGAACAACTAAAGAATGATATTTATATTTTGTCACAGCATGTGAATGTTATATACATATCCAATAAATGCCCTAGGATTAAAAATATGTCTGATGTCTACCTTTGGCATTGTAGACTAGGTCATATTAACATGAATATGATGAATAGGTTATCTAAAGAGGGAATCCTCGAGGTCAATAATTTTGAATATTGTTAACCTGTGAATCCTGTCTTTTTGGAAAGATGACTAAATCATCTTTTACTAAAAAGAGTGAAAGAGCATTAAGGTTCTGAGTCTAACACATATTGATGTATGTGGACCCATGAACACTTTAGCCATTGGTAGATACTACTACTTCATCACGTTTACTGATGACCTATCAAGGTATGGGTATGTCTACTTGATGAGACATTAGTTAAAGTCATTTGAAATATTTAAATAATTTCATAATGAAATAAAAAAATAAACTGGTAAATATATTAAAATCTTTCAATCTGATTGAGGAGATGAATATCTTACTAGTAAATTTATGGCATATTTTGAAGAGAATGGAATTCTCTCACAATGGACTCCTCCTAGGACACCCAGCATAATGGGGTGTCTGAAAGAAGGAATCGAATCCTATTATACATGATTTGATCAATGATGGGGTTTGCAAGTCTGCCTATCTCTTTTTAGGGATATGCATTAGAGTCGGCTTGTTATATTCTAAATAGAGTTCTTAGCAAGTATGTAAACAAAACTTCATATAAAATATGGACAAGGCATAAGTTTGTACTCTCACACCTTAAGGTTTGGGGATGTCTAGCCTATGTCAAACATTTAAAGATAGACAAGCTTGGGTTGAGGTTTGATAGGTGTACATTTATAGGATACCCAAAGGAAACTAAGGATTATTGCTTCTACCATATCGATGAATATAAAGTGTTTGTTAGTAATAAGGCAGTTTTTTAGAAAAAGAGTTCCTTAGAGAAGAAATTAATGCCTTTAAGGTTAAAATTAAAAAGGTTCGACACGTAAAAGAATCGATACCATTGATTGAACCCAATGAACCAGATTTTATTAAATCAAACCTAGAGCCTGTTGTAAAAGCACCATTAAGGAGATCTAGTAGGGTACTGTATCAACCAGATAGATACTATGATTTCTTGATCTAGGATGGTGATCCTATTGAACTTGATGAAAATAATAAGAATCCAACCACAAATATAGATGTGATGCAAAGTGCCAACTCTAATAAATGGCTAAAAGTAATGAATTTCGAAATGAAATCCATGAAAGTCAATGATGTATGGACGCTTGTTGATCCACTTGAAGGGATAAAATCCATAAGGTATAAGTAAATTTTCAAAATGAAAAGTGGCACAGATGGGAAGTTGGAGACCTATAAAGCTCATCTGGTTGCCAAGGGATATCGTCAGCATTATGGTATTCACTATGATGAGACATTTTTGTCTATGGCAATGCTTAGATTCATTCGAATCATGCTTGTGATAGTGGCACATCTTAATTATAAAATCTAGCAAATAGATGTTAAAACAATTTTTTTTAAATGGAGAGCTAGAAGAAGAGGTATATATGATACAACATGAAGGGTTCACATCTACAGATGAAACAAAGGTGTGCAAACTTTAGAGATCTATTTATAGATTGAAGCAGGCATCTCGAAGTTGTAACATGTATTTTGATAAAGTGATCAAAATATATGGGTTCTTTAGGAATGGAGAAGAGCCCTGCATAAACAAATGGGCTAATGGTTCGGTTATATTATTTCTTATTTCATATATGGATGACATTCATGCATTGCAAGTAATAAAAGTATGGCTATCTTCTCAATTCTCCATGAAAGACTTGGGAGAAGCATCCTACATCCTTGGAATGAAGATCTATAGGGATAGATCTAAAAGGTTGCTGGGTTAACCCAGTCCACATACATTGAGACCATACTGAAGTGGTTCAGCATGGTGAATTCCAAGAAAGGTTGTCTTCTGATAGGCCACAGAATTAATCTCTCAAAGGATTGTTCGATAAGTTTTCAAGAGAGAGAGTGTATGAGTAGAATTCTATATACGTCAATAATAGGATCTATCATGTACACTATGATATGTATGAGACCATATGTGGCATACTCACTAAGAGTAGTTAGTAAATATCAATTTGATCCAGGTGAGAACCATTGGAAGGTCATAAAACCCATCCTTTAGTATTTGAAAAATACTAAGGACTAGTGGCTCATTTATGAAGATTCTGACTTGAAACTAGTTAATTATATTGACTCAAGTTTTCAGTCAAATAGGAATGATAGCAAGAATGTGTCAGGTTATGTTTTTATCCTAAATAAAGAAGCTATCTGCTAGAAAAGTTCTAAGCAACATACTCTGGCTGATTCTGTTTGCAAGGCATAGTATATTACGGCATCTGATATTGCAAAGGAAACTATTTAGGTATGGAAGTTCTTCACAGAGCTTGCAGTGGCACCCTCCATAAATGGCCTAATTCCCTTATATTATGATAGCACTAGGCCATAGCTCAAGCGAATAAACCAAAGGATCATCACCAGACCAAGCATATTCTATGTCATTTTCACCTTGTCTAGGAGATAGTAGATCGAGGTGACATTGACCTTCAGAAGATCTATGGAAAAGATAATTGGTTGACCCATTTACTAAAGTCCTCAATCAAAGAGTTTGATGTCCACAAGTAGAAGATGGGTATTCGATATTATTTTGATTGGCTCTAGTTCAAGTGGGAGTTGTTAAGGAATGTGTCCTATAGCCAATCATCTAAATTGTAGATGGTTGAGCTCTTTATAATTTGTACATAAATCATTATTGAAATAAAAGTTATTTTTAATAGTTCATCTTTTTTCGTCTTCTTTTGGACTCTTTTGAGATGAAGTCCTTAAAACTACTTTAATTCGATAAAGAATGATTTATCGAGTAGTTCTTAAATATGTTCGAATCAAATGATATATTGTTACCTAGGATGATAATGTTTGTCAAGCATAGGTCATTGTATTCCATATAAATTGGTTGTTCTCATAATCAAAGAGTATGGAGACACTGGTATAGCATGTAGGTGAGTGTAGGTCTATGGTGCACCGAATGTGACAAACTTTGTTGAGTACTCTGCTGTCAAGAGTATCTTATAAAAGTATATGGATATAAGTATCCCTCCAATCTCAGATCATCCAAGTGACTTGCAAGCGACTCATTGTACTTAGGTGCCAGACTACTTGGATTTCTAATCTAGTGATGAAAGATTACTGGGTATAGTCAAGTACTAGTTAAGTCAGTGGTGAGTCAAGATAGAATTGACCACTCTAAGATATTGAAGATAATGCTCTACTGTGTTTTAATTTAGCAAGACCTTGGCCAGGGCAATTCTTATGAAGAGTCATAGAATTTAGAAGGTTGAGACATATTTGGATGCATTATTCAGAGTTGGCAATTGACTCTGAAATCATAATGAGTATTAGGGTCAAAGGGATGAATTATACATAATCATATGTTTGGGTTCTTGAATGTTGCTTTGCGAATATTCGTCCTATCCAAATGTCGGGCACCATTACCAGATGTTGTATCGATTAGTTCAGGAATTAGATCTTGGACTACTGGCTTAGTATTTGAACTTATGGGGTTAGATACAATAGAAGTTTTTGATCGATCATGATGGCTAACTAAAGATTAAGAATCGTTCAATAGTAAAATTATAAATATGATAAATAATTAAACCTATACAAATGTTATAAATTAATAATTAATTAATTATCAATTAATTATAATAGGATTAGTTAACAAATGAATTTCTAATTGACTCAATTTGATTGAGTAAAGAGATTTAGATCAAGTCTAATTAAATTTGGTTCAATTAGAATTTACCCGATTAGGTTATTTGATGACCTAATCGCTAAGGATTTCTAATTACGATTGAATTCAGGCTTGGGCCTAGTTAATTTTAGATTTATAAAAAATTTAATTAAGCCTAATTAAGACCTAATTGAATGGAGTTCAAGTTAATTAAATTACTTATAACTAAATTAGTTTTGGCTCAACTAATTTTGGTCAAAGCCTGGTCAAACCATTATCTAACCCAACTAGGTTTCCTATTGGATTTCTCCATGCCAATTATTTGAATAAATTCATAATAATTTATGACAAACATTCTTTTATGCAATCCCTCCTTTATTATCTAATTTTTATTAATTTAGAATAAGTTTTAAATTTAAATGAGAGCAATTTTACTGGGAATCAAACTCTCTGCCTTATCCTAACTCCACTTGGTCTTAAACTCTCAAAAACTTATCTATTTTTTTAAAAGAATTATCCATGCAAAAAATCAATTTTGTTTCATCCTCCCTCATTCCCATTTAGATTAGGATTTGTTTGAATTAAATTTGGATTGATTTGAATTTAATTCAAGGAGTTCTATTGGGAATAGAATGCCCATTTCGATTCAGATAGCATCACCATATCCTAATCTAATCCCTCCCTTAATCAAAAAAAATTCACTTTAGACTTTTGTCATATATACACCATTAAGAGAGCAATTTCCATGAAAAATTTGAAGTGAAATTGCCATGAAAACAAGAGAAAAAGGGGGCATGAATTCTAAATGAGGATGAGTGACCTTCTTGGGTGCTAGGGTTGAAGGAAGAAGAAAAGAAGAAAAAAATAATAGAAAGGAGTTTCTTATTTTTGGTTTTCTTTCTTTTAGATCTAGATCTCTTCATCCTCTTCTTGGATTTCTTGGAAGGCTCAGAAAAATCTAAGAAATAATTTATTTGTAGCCATCCAATGGCCTTCATGTAGATCTAGCAGTCCAAAAGGTTGATCACGTCGAAGCTTCATGTAGATGATTCATAGAGGCCAGACACCTGTGCAGCTATGAAGCAACATGGAGAGCCCTTACCATATGCCATCAGTAGCAGTGATTATCGACCCATGATTAGATATGAAATTTGATTTTATATTATTTATTGATTAGATCTACTGCATGCATTAGGTAGATCGATACATACTAAATTTATTTTTTGCTGCATATCATGTTATGATCTTGTTTAGGATTTATTAGAATTGTTCTAAATGCATGTTTTCTATTTAAAATAGTTTTAAAATAGATGTTATTCTATTATAAATTATTAAAAAAATTAATACATGAAACCCTAGGTATTATTTTCCAACAAGCATGGGGATACAGTCGACATCGTCGATAAAGGAGGGGGGAAGAAAAATATGGCTAGGGTTTTATAGATCAGGGGAATTAGGGTTTTGTAAACTTTTAATACCTCAAATTTGAGACCAACATTGGAACCTATATTTTGATTGTAATTTTTTTAAAATTACAATTTTA
This sequence comes from Areca catechu, assembly GCA_021397845.1. Taxonomy (NCBI): domain Eukaryota; kingdom Viridiplantae; phylum Streptophyta; class Magnoliopsida; order Arecales; family Arecaceae; genus Areca; species Areca catechu. The sequence continues at coordinate 61,717,331 of CM038040.1, read as the reverse complement.
AAATAAAATATAAAATATTTTTTAAATTATTCTTAAATTATTTCTCATAATTGCAACCACAAATTTGGTCACAAAAATTTAGAAATAGTTTTTTAAAATATTTTACTTTACATTTTTTTTGAAAATTAAAATATTAGAAAAAATATTTATTTTTTTTGAAAAAAGCATGAAATTAATTTTTAGAATTCAAAATTATAACCAAAAAATCAATTGTAAAAAGTTTTTAAGAATTAAAAATTTAAAGCTAAATAATAATAAATAAATTTAAATGAGATTGATCTATTAATTGTAAAATTGGTTGTAAATTATTTTAAATATTTTAAATAATTTAAAACATTTGTGACCAATTTTTTGGTTTCAAATTTATAAAATATAAAATCTTTATATTATCTTATATTTTTAATAAATTGATTGCAATATTGGTTGTAAAAATTGGTCATAAAAAAACTTTACAACCAATTTTGCAATCAATAAACAATTGATCGCTATATTAATATTTCTTTAAAAATAGGTTGTAAAATTGACCACAATAAATTGGTCACAAAATCGATCACTAAAATACTATTTTCTTGTAATGAAATAATTAGAATTCTTAAATGATATTAAAAATAAATTAATAATTAACAATCATAATTATACCATGATAGAAATCTAATTTTATTACATTAAAAAGTATAAATTTTATAATTTCATAAATTTACACTACTAAAAAAATAAATACATAATATTAAAATAAAAAATAATTATGTGAGATCTACATCATTGTTGTCCTCCTCCTATTGTATATCCTCACCAGTAGTTGGTGGATGAGAGCCAGATATCCCGGCATCTTATAATGAAGAGATAAAATATTATTAATAAGTTTATAAGTATAAAAAAATTAAAATAAGTAAAGAAATTTATTAATAGGCTTACCTACTATGATGGATGTGACAATGAGACCAACTGATCGCATAGATATGGATCTTGGAAAAGCTCTACAACCATATCATGAATGGTGTCCCGGAGGTGCTTAGGTCATTGGGCTAGAACATGGCTCACAATATCCTTAATATGTGCATCACTCCATATCTAGATAATTGAAGCCAGAGAAGAAGACACTGAAGAGTGCTGAGCTGCTGAAGGGTCGAAGCTATAGCTAGAATTGAGAACCCGACTCCTACTCACCCCTCCCGTGACCTTGAGCTATCCCTCAAGGTCAACGAGGGGCTGAGATGATGAATCCTCACCATACCGTACTACAATGTACACTACATAATCTGCCTATACATTTTACAAATTGATTAGTCTAATTATGCATATCAGTATTGTTACAGCCGTGACAGTGACGTGGCCAGGCTCAGGTATCGCCAAATACGAGCAAGCCACGTGTAGGCTTCCCGGCGGAGTCAGCGCCACGTCCTCAAAGCCAGGATCGGCGAGACTACACCGCCCGACGACTAAGGCGAACCGCCCTCGCCGAGGTCGAGCTCGGCTCGGAGTTCCTCTACCACCTCATTGGCGCCCGGGCCTGGAGGGGTCCGCTTAAGTGAGGTCGGCCAAGGTCGGGCGACCTCCTGCCACCTCGCCAGGTGTCCACCCAGGGGGGGTCCACCTAAGCCGAGGTCGGCTGATCCTTCGCCCTTCGCCAGGTGACTGCCCGGAGACGGGCCCACCTCAGCCGAAGCCAGGCGGCCTCCTGCCACCTCGCCAGGTGTCCACCCAGGAGGGGTCCACCTAAGCCGAGGTCGGCTGATCCTTCGCCCTTCGCCAGGTGGCCGCCCGGAGACAGGCCCACCTCGGCCGAAGCCAGGCGACCTCCTGCCACCTCGCCAGGTGTCCACCCAGGAGGGGTTCCACCTAAGCCGAGGTCGGCTGATCCTTCGCCCTTCGCCAGGTGGCCACCCGGAGCCGGGCCCACCTCGGCCGAAGCCAGGCGACCTCCTGCCACCTCGCCAGGTGTCCACCCAGGAGGGGTCCACCTAAGCCGAGGTCGACTGATCCTTTGCCCTTCGCCAGGTGGCCCCCAGAGACGGGCCCAACTCAGCCGAGGTCAGACCGATCAGGGCCCTGGGGGGAGAGACGGGCCCCGAGGCCATCCCTCGGGCCGTACGAATCCCAGACGGCGTCCTGTACGGAGGGCGGCGGCACGCGGAACATCACTAGCATCGGCCCGACAGGTCCCGCAGCCGAGAGACGCAACCCTGACGCCACAGGCCCCATAGATGGATGGTGCCCACGCTTGGGGAAGAGGGCGCTCTCACCGGGCCCGAGGCCTGACCGGCCACCCTGCCAGCGCCGCCCTCCCCTCTTTCTCTTCTGTCCTTGCCTTTCCCATGCTGGGCCCGGCGGACGAGGTCGGAAAGCCGCCTGGCACCCTTCACCGAAAAGGGAAAAAGAGAAGTGGACGGGGGAGGGGAGTTCCCGAGGCGGAAAAAGACAAATACGCGACGGAAGGGGATAAAGAAGGAAGGATCTGGGGACGACAAGGTAAGCCAATTAGCCTGGGGACAAGGAGGAAGCACCGGCACAAGGCCTTGCGTCGAGAGAGAAGCCAGAAACCCCTAGAGGGGAAGACTGGGCGCGAGCTCGGCAAGGAGGCCCAGCCGAGATTCTGGTCCCCAGAGCGTCTCCTTCACCAGTTAACTCTCTAAGTCTGGAACCCTTTAGAGGGTCCGACTGGAGAGTCTGTTCCTTCTCGTCATCTACTGACTTGACCGTCGGAGCTCCCTCGTCGGGATCCCCGGCCAGGGTCCTCTAACCCCTTTGTTGCAGGTTTTCCGCGGGAAGGGAGGCTCCCTCGCCAGGCGGTCAGGAAGGATCGACCGATCCGTGGCACGGGCACGGCGGCGAGAACGGCAACAGATTGGCGCGCCAGGTAGGGGGGCAGGACACTAACCCCTAGTGGGAACCGGCTTTCTGCAGGTGTCACGCTCTCCAGCAATGGTGGTCACTCGTGGTCGCGAGGCATCCACCAGCCACGTGGGGGATGTCCACTCCCCTCTGGGGGGCCACAGCCCCGAAAGGGAGCTTCCGGCTCCCCCTCCTCTTCCACAGCAGCCTGCCCCGGTGGATGGATCCCTCGCGGCCATCGTCCAGCAGCTGCAGACCTTGACCTCAGCGGTCCGACAGCTTCAGCATCAGCAATGGTCCCTGGCCACTCAGCCGCAGCCAGGGACCCCCGCGGCCCGAGCCGCGGGGCAGCGTGGGAGCCTGCGCTCCATCCAGGGCAGGCCATCCCATCCAAGGGCCATCTCCAACCCCCGGGGGAGCCACCAAGCTCCCGCAAAGAGAAACTATTCCGGTTCGGAGGATCACGAGAGTCGATCCCCGGCCGACGGGGCCGAAATGGCACACCGCAGCAAGCGACGCCGAGGCCAGACCTCGTGCCGAGACCGATCGGCGCCCCTTTCACCCGCAGCCTCGGTGGAAGACTCCATCGATGAAGCCATCAGGCGCCAAGCCGAGAGGCGCCTGGAGGAGCATGAGCGCAAACTGGCGGAGTTCGCTCGCCGATTCGCCGACCTGCAGAACTCGTCGGTGGACCCGGCGGGCTATGACTCCCGCCCCCCTTTCTCTGAAGAAATCCAGGCGGAACCAATCCCGAAACGGTTCCGCATGCCGCAGGTGGATCCCTACGACGGAACCACCGACCCCCTGGATCATTTGGAAAGCTATAAGGCTCTCATGAGGGTCCAGGGGGCCACCGACGCCCTTCTATGCATCGCCTTCCCGGCAACCCTTCGGAAGGCCGCTCGAGTCTGGTTCGCCCGCCTCGAGCCCGGGTCCATTTGCTCCTTCCATCAGTTGGAAGGAAAGTTTGTGGCGCATTTCGACGCTTGTCGAAAGGTGCCAAGAGAGGTGGATAGCCTCTTTTCCATCCGCCAGAAGGACCAGGAGCTGCTCTGGGACTACATCACCCGGTTTAAGACCGCAGCACTGGAGATCTACAGCTTGGACGAGCCCGTCGCCATGCTGGCCTTGAAGCGCAGACTCAAGACGTCCCGCCTAACCTATTCCCTGGACAAGAAGCCGCCCAAGACGTATTCCGAGCTCCTCCTCCGCGTCCATAAGTACATCCGAGCGGAGGAGGCCGACCGCACCCGTCGAGAGCTGGACGGGAAGACTCCAAAGAAGCCGCTCCCGAGGGACATCCCGGGAGCTCGGAGGCCCGGGCCATCTGCCGACCTCCGCCCAAATCCAAAGCCGAGGGGCGAAGCCACTCCAGAGCGGAGGTACACCCCTCTCCTCGCACCTCGAACGAAGATCCTCATGGAAATCGAGGGCGAGCGCTACCTTCGCCGACCTCCTCCTCAGAACCCGAGAGCCGCCCGAGACAAATCGAAGTACTGCCAGTTCCATCGCGAACACGGGCATGACACGGAGGAGTGTCGCCATCTGAAGCAGGAGATTGAGGAGCTGATCAGCAGGGGTTACCTCAGGAAGTTCGTCAAGAGCGAGGCCCCCTCTGAAGGGCAGCCGCTCGCGGCCCTACCGCCTGTCCCTGCGATCGACAACCGCCCAACGGAGAAGCCCGTGGGCATGATCTCGCGCGGGCCCGGCCGAGCAATGAAGAGAGCCCGGGAAGTCCCGGAGAATGTAATCCCTCCCAAAGGAGAGGAAATTAATGATAATGTAAACAACGATGCCGTGGTGGTCGAGATGACCATCGCAAAGTATCCTGTACATCGGATCATGGTGGATAGTGGAAGCTCAGCTGACATACTTTTTTATGATGCATTCTCTCGGATGAATTTGTCCCCCGAACAGCTGAAGCCAGTGCACACCCCCCTGGTAGGTTTTACAGGGGACTCGGTGGGGGTCGAGGGGGAGATCACTCTCCCGGTCACTGCCGGATCCCCGCCCCGGCAAGCGACCGTCCTAATAACATTCACCGTCGTCAGGCTCCCCTCGCCTTACAACGCCATTCTCGGGCGTCCCGGGCTCAACCAACTGGACGCCACCATCTCCACGAGGAGGCTGTTGGTGCAGTTCCCCACGCCTTCCAGGCTCGGAGAGATGAAGGGGACGATCCAGCCAGTCCCGCTCTGCCTCCAGACGGTCCCAGGCGCTAGGGGCGCGGAGCTTGCCCATGATGTCGACGACCTCGATCTGAGAGAGAAGGAACCCAGGGGAGGACCCATAGAGCGCCTGCTGACTTTTCCCTCGGTTCGGATCCCCTGAAGACGGTGCAAATCGGGGCCCAGCTCCCCGAGGAAGAGCGAACCCGCTTGCTGGAGTTCCTCCGCGCCAACGCTGACGTGTTCGCCTGGTCAGCAGCCGACATGTTCGCCTGGTCAGCAGCCGACATGCCGGGCATCCCGCCCGAGGTTATTATGCACAGCCTGAACGTGGACCCAGGTTGCCACCCGGTCCGCCAGAAGAAGAGAAGCTTCGCCATGGAGAGGCAGAAGGCGATCAACGAGGAAGTAGAGAAGCTCCTCGCCGCCGGTTTCGTCCGAGAGGTCCAATACCCTAGCTGGCTGGCAAACGTGGTCATGGTAAAAAAGAGTAGCGGTAAGTGGAGGATCTGTGTGGACTACACCGACCTCAACCGAGCTTGCCCAAATGACAGTTTCCCTCTTCCAAAGATCGACCAGCTGGTCGACACCACCTCGGGGCATCGCCTTTTGTCGTTCATGGACGCCTTCTCCGGATACAACCAGATCCGGATGAACCCGGAGGATGAAGAGCACACTGCCTTCATAACTGACCGCGGGACTTTTTGCTACAGGATGATGCCTTTCGGCCTCAAGAATGCGGGAGCGACGTATCAACGTCTGGTTAGTAAAATCTTCAAAGACCAGATAGGCCGCAACATGCAGGTGTACGTGGACGACATGCTGGTGATGAGCAAACTTGATTCGGACCACGTGGCTGACTTGACGGAGACGTTCGGCAACCTCCGGCGCCATCAGATGAAGCTGAATCCGGCGAAGTGCGCTTTCGGCGTCTCCGCCGGTAAGTTCTTAGGGTTTATGGTGACTCAATGAGGGATCAAGGCCAACCCGGAGAAGGTCCAGGCCATCCTGGACATGGAGCAGCCCGCCTCCAAGAAGCAGGAGCAACGACTGACCGGTCGAGTCGCAGCCCTCAGCCATTTTATTTCCAGGTTGGTGGACCGCTGCCGTCCCTTCTTCAAGGTGCTGAGGAAGATGAATGGCTTTGCTTGGACCGAGGAATGTCAGCGGGCCTTCGAGGAGCTGAAGAAGACGCTCGCATCGCCACCTTTACTGTCCAGGCCCGAGGAGGGGGAGGAGCTTGCCCTCTACTTGGCGGTTACCCCGGAGGCCGTCAGCTCTGTCTTGGTCCGAACCGACGACCAGGGGCTCCAGCGGCCGGTGTACTATACCAGTAAACTCCTCCGAGACGTGGAGCTCAGGTATTCCGGCATGAGAAACTTGTTTTTGCGCTAATAGTGTCTGCCCAGCATCTCAGGCCCTATTTCCAAGCGCACCCCATCGCCGTCTTGACGGACCAACCGCTGAAAGCGGTGCTCAGCCAACCTGATACTTCGGGACGGTTGGCCAAGTGGGCACTGAAACTCATCGAGTTCGACATTGCATACAGGCCAAGGTCGGCCATGAAGGCACAGGTGCAGGCCGATTTTTTGGTCGAGTGTGCAGGCTTGGGCAAGGAGCCCGAGGAAGATCCCCCGGCCCAGCCGATGGAGGTTGGCGCCAATGAGCCCGGAGAGGACGTCTGGATCCTCCATGTGGACGGAGCCTCGAACTCCGGCGGGAGCGGAGCCGGGCTCATCCTTGCCAACGGCGACGGGGTCGTCGCCGAGTGCGCACTCCATTTCCAGTTCCCCGCAACAAACAACCAGGCGGAGTACGAGGCACTTCTTGCCGGACTGAGAGTCTCCCGCGAGCTAGGCGTGACCAACCTCAGAGCTTTCACCGACTCCCAGCTCGTAGCGGGACAGGTGTCCGGAGAGTACGTCGCGCACGACCCCCAAATGGCGAAGTACTTGGAGCTCATCAAGGCGGGCGCGTCCAAATTCCGCCGCTTCAACATTTCCCACATCCCTCGCGGGGAGAACGCCCGTGCGGATGCCCTCTCCCGGCTGGCGACCCTGCCGGACGCGATGCTGGGACGCGCTCATGTGGAGCGCCTTGAGGTCCCAAGCCTCGAAGCACCGGTGGAGGTCCATCAGGTCAGCCAGGAGCCTAGCTGGATGGACAAGTACGCTGCCTACATCGCGAGCGGCACCGTGCCGGAGGACCGACAGGCGGCTCGCCTCATCAGGAAGAAGGTCGTGCGGTTTGTCCTGATGGACGGGCAGCTATATCGAAGATCCTACTCTTATCCCCTCCTCAAGTGCGTAGGACCCACAGAAGCCAAGCTTGTGCTCCAGGAGATTCACGAAGGCATCTGCGGGAACCACGTGGGGGGCAGGGCATTGGCATACAAGGCCCTCCGTCAGGGCTACTTCTGGGAAACAATGAAGGAAGACGCCGCCGACTTCGTGAAGAAATCCGACCGGTGCCAGCGTCACGCCACGGTGCAGCGGCAACCCTCCAACCCAATCTCTCAGCTCTCAGCCCCCTGGCCGTTCGCCCAGTGGGGGATGGACCTCCTGGGCCCATTCCCGCCGGCGTCGGGCCAGCGGAAGTTCTTGATAGTGGCTATCGACTACTTCACGAAGTGGGTCGAGGCCGAACCCTTAGCAAGGATCACCGAAGCAAACGTCGCCAAGTTCTTCTGGAAGTCCATCGTCTGCCACTTCGGCCTCCCCCACACTGTGGTCACCGACAACGGACGCCAGTTCGATTGCCGGGAATTCGAAGAATTCTGCAGCGACCTCGGCATCAGGCATCGCTTTACCTCGGTGGCGCACCCTCAGACTAACGGGGAGGCCGAAGTCACGAACAGGACCATTCTTCAGGGCCTCCGCACGCGGCTGGACCAGGCCAAGGGCAGGTGGGCCGATGAGATTCCCAGCGTCCTTTGGGCATACCACACCACCCCAAGGACGGCTACCGACGAAACTCCATTCAACCTCGTCTTCGGAGCCGAGGCAGTCATCCCGATCGAGCTCAGCCTACCCACGCTGCGCGTGGAGCAATACGACGAGACAGAAAACCCGGCCAGGATGATGCTCAACCTAGACCTTCTCGAGGAAACCAGGGACAGGGCCCGAATCCGAATGGCGGCGTACCGGCAACGTGTAGCCAGATATTACAACTCCCGGGTGCGGCCTAAGGCTTTTCGTCCCGGAGACTTGGTCCTCCGGCGCGCCGAAGCATCCCAACCCCGGGATTGCGGCAAGCTATCGCCCAACTGGGAAGGCCCGTATCGGGTGGCAGAAGCCCTCCCTCATGGAGCATATTACTTGGAAGAATTGGGAGGTGCCAGGTTCCCCCGGACATGGAACTCCTCGAACCTGAGGATGTACTACCAGTGATGTAAGGCTCCCAGTTTCTGTAACAAAGCTTCCCCACTTCAAACACTCCCTTCTAACTTCAACAAGAAGGCCTGCAGAGTCGAGCTCAGTCCGGAAGGTCCTGGGCCTCGGCTTGGAAGGTGGCGCCGAACCCAGTTCGCCCATGCAAGCCCGGAGCACAGCTCAGCAAGCCGCACAAGGCTAGAGAAAGCCTGCGGCATCGAGCTCAGTCCGGAAGATCCTGGGCTTCGGCCTGGAAGGTGGCGCCGAACCCAGTTCGCCCACGCAAGCCCGGAGCACAACTCAGCAAGCTGCGCAAGGCTTGAGAAGGCCTGCGGCATCGAGCTCAGTCCGGAAGATCCTGGGCTTCGGCGTGGAAGGTGGCACCGAACCCAGTTCGCCCACACAAGCCCGGAGCACAGCTTAGCAAGCCGCGCAAGGCTTGAGAAAGCCTGCGGCATCGATCTCAGTCCGGAAGATCCTGGGCTTCGGCCTGGAAGGTGGTGCCGAACCCAGTTCGCCCATGCAAGCCCGGAGCACAGCTCAGCAAGCCGCGCAAGGCTTGAGAAAGCCTGCGGCATCGAGCTCAGTCCGGAAGATCCTGGGCCTCGGCCTGGAAGGTGGCGCCGAACCCAGTTCGCCCATGCAAGCCCGGAGCACAGCTCAGTGAGCCGCGCGAGGCTTGAGAAAGCCTGCGGCACCGAGCTCCGTCCGGAGGTCCCGGGCTTCGGCCCGGAAGACGGTGCAGAAACCGTGTTGTCTGCGCAAGCATGAAGGCGACCCAAAGTCGGGCCCGCCTAAGGCTTGCCCTGCTGCGATGCGACTCTGCGGGCCCCATCCTTCGATTTGAACAATGGGAGGACCAGGCCTGCAGTCATTTCAAGTGTTCTAGACCGACATCTCAGAAAGAAAAGAAGAGAAAAGTAAGACGAAACAACGAACAAGGTTTCGGTAAAAGCTTAGATCTTCATTAACATAAGTAGTCGGTACAAGCTGGGAGCCCCGACAGGCCGGGACTCCCCAAAAAACAAAAACAACAGAAATAAAGCAAAAAGACAGTGCCGGGATCACTGGGCTGCGGGTTCGGAGCCATCTGCCAGAGGCGCGGGTGCTGCGTCTTCGACTTCTACAGCGGCCGGCTCCTGGGGCTGCTCCGGGGCCGTGGCATCGCTGGTCGACGGCGCCACAGGTGTCACTTCGGCCGTGCCGGAAGCCCTGCTCTCACCTCCTGGCCTCCTGCCACCGACTACGACTCCGCTCAGGTCCAGCTGGGGGAAGAAGGCCCCCACCTTCTCCCGGCACATCCGGAACCCCTTCAGGAAGGAGTCCACGGCGGCCTCCCGGACCTCCGACGTATACTCGTCGGAGGCCCGGAACTTGGGGACGGCCTCTTGCGCTTCCCGCTTGGCCGCCTCCAGGAGCCCATTGACGTAGGCGCTCCGGTCCTTCGCCGCGGCCGCGTCTCGCCGGGCCTCCTCCAGCTGGCGCTCCAGCCATTGGGAGTGGGCCTGCAGGCGGGCCTTCTCCGCCGCCTCCTCTTCAGTTCGGCGCTGGTTAAAGGTCCGCTCCTCCGACAAGGAGGCCTCCAACTCCTTGTTCCGCTCCTCGGAACGCGCCAGGTCGGACTGGAGGGCTTGCTTCTCGGCTCGCAGCTCGGCTCCCTTCTCCATTAAATCCTTGACGTCAGCCGCAAGCTTGCCGAGCTTTTGCTCCCGCTCGGAGTCCCTCTTGGCGTTCCCTACAAGGAAATTCCTCAGTAGGAGGACGTCGTTCCCGATCTGCAATGGCAAAAGCGACACAGGTCAGAGCAAAGGCAGGTAAGTCTCGAGATAGGAAAATGGAAAAGGAAGAAGCTCGGACTTACCGTGAAGAGCTGCGGAAGGATGCCGAGCAGTGCGTCCGCGTAGTCCCGGCCGCCCCGAGCTCGGCGGTCCCGGGCGGTGGAGGCGTACTCCATCATCTTCTCCGCCAGCCCCCTGTCGAGGATGACCGAGTCCCGGTGGGTGATCACCGGCGCCGGGGCCTTCGGGCCGGCCCCTGCGGCAGCTACCCCCTCAGCCGAAGCCGCAACCGACGGGCCGGCGGTCGCCACAGGCGGTGCTGTCGGGCTGGCAGCGATAACGGGCCCGGCGATGGGCGGAGCGGCAGGCGCTGGAGCTCTCTCTGCAGCGCCACCAGGTCGCGCGGCCGAAGTATCAGTGGCCCCGCCCTGAGGTGGCCGGGGCGGGGAGATGACGGCAACCGGGCCGGGCACGGTCGCTGCCACGACCTCCCGGCTCGTCTCCGTGCGAGCCCTCTTCGCTGCGAGCTCGTCTACCTCCACGACGTCCCGCTGGGCCGCCCCCTCCAAGAGGTTCTCCAGTGAAAACTTCATCCCTGCAAGACAAAAGAGAAAGAAAGTCAGCTGGCTCAGTTATGAAGAAAGGGGGGGGGGGGCAGAGGTCAATGAGGGGCCAAATCTCACCGGTCTCGCGGATGGGACTGATACCGGCCTCGAAAAGATTCTGCTCAGAAAGCAGAACCTCGAGCGCCGGGACCTCGTCGCCCAGGAGCTGGGTATAGGACTCCTGGTCCGCCGGCTCGACTCGGGAATTCCGGTTCGGGGACCGATCCGGCTCACTCCAGGCCCAGTCGACATCGTCGACCGAGGCGAAGAAAAACCGGCTCTTCCATCCCTTGACCGAGGAAGGGAGGTCGAACCGGAGACACCTAGGCCGGGGTGAAATGTACCACCAGCCGTCATCGGTGGAGCACTTCTTCAGGGTGAACAAGGCCCTGAAGAGAGAAAAACGGGCAACGAACCCGTGGAAGTGGCAGAAAACGATGAAGGAGAAGATGACCCGGATGGCATTAGGAGCCAGCTGGGCCGGGACGAGCCGAAAGTGGCTGAGGAAGGAAAGAAAGAAAGGATGCAAAGGAAACCGAAGACCCCCAAGGAGGAAGTCTTCGTAGAAAGCTATGCGGCCGGGGCCACTCATGGTGACGCGCTCCCCGGACCGCGGAGCAAACAAACGAATAGACCCCGGGATGCCATAGGCATCCCGGAGCAGAGAAAGGTCGCCTTCGGTCATGGTAGAAGCATGACCGGAGGGACCGGCGGGAAGAGACGGCGGAGCAGGAAGAGACGGCGGAGCAGGAAGAGAAGGCAAAGCAGGAAGGGAACGGAGGGGCACGGCAGGTGCAACCGGAGGGGACCGGATCCCCCTGGGGATGCCAATGGTGACACCCCGGGTTGCAAGCGCCGGTGGACCTCCTCCGGAATTACCTCCTCATCCGAGGAGGAAGAAGATGGAGTCCTTGGCCGGGATGGACCGGCCTCGTCCGGGTTGGAAGAGACATGGCGACGGCGCGCCATAGGAAAGAAAAGGACAGGAAGATCGGAAAGGAAATGAGAAGGAAGGAGGGGGGGAGCTAGAGAAGAAGGAGGCACTCACCGAAAATGCACAGACGAGCGTAAGCAACAGGAGTTGTTAGCCTGCAGCAAACCGCCCACGAAGCAAGGGAAAAGGCCTCGTTCTGGAAAGTCCCCTCCATTTCAAACTCAACCGACAGTGGCCGTACCCGTCATTCCGCCTCAGGCCACTGGATGGTCACCACGTGGGCACACGCCCGACACCGATGCCTCGTTAGCAGAGTAACGGCCTCTGCCTCGAAGCGACGCATTGATTATGGGCAAGTGGGCGACGCGTGGCGGCTCCCCGTAGGTCTTCAGCCGCATCGAGCCACGACGACGAGGATCGTGGCAATTATGATGCAAGATCTTCGCCTCTCCACGTCATGTCCGCATTTAATCCCGACGTTCCGTTCTACGATGCCCCGACGGAACGGCGGGCTGGGGGGCAACTGTTACAGCCGTGATAGTGACGTGGCCAGGCTCAGGTATCGCCAAATACGAGCAAGCCACGTGTAGGCTTCCCCGGCGGAGTCAGCGCCACGTCCTCAAAGCCAGGATCGGCGAGACTACACCGCCCGACGACTAAGGCGAACCGCCCTCGCCGAGGTCGAGCTCGGCTCGGAGTTCCTCTACCACCTCATTGGCGCCCGGGCCCGGAGGGGTCCGCTTAAGTGAGGTCGGCCAAGGTCGGGCGACCTCCTGCCACCTCGCCAGGTGTCCACCCAGGGGGGGTCCACCTAAGCCGAGGTCGGCTGATCCTTCGCCCTTCGCCAGGTGACCGCCCGGAGACGGGCCCACCTCGGCCGAAGCCAGGCGACCTCCTGCCACCTCGCCAGGTGTCCACCCAGGGGGGGTCCACCTAAGCCGAGGTCGACTGATCCTTCGCCCTTCGCCAGGTGACCGCCCGGAGACGGGCCCACCTCGACCGAAGCCAGGAGGCCTCCTGCCACCTCGCCAGGTGTCCACCCAGGAGGGTTCCACCTAAGCCGAGGTCGGCTGATCCTTCGCCCTTCGCTAGGTGGCCGCCCAGAGATGGGCCCACCTCGGCCAAAGCCAGGCGACCTCCTGCCACCTCGCCAGGTGTCCACCCAGGAGGGGTTCCACCTAAGCCGAGGTCGGCTGATCCTTCGCCCTTCGCCAGGTGGCCACCCGGAGACGGGCCCACCTCGGCCGAAGCCAGGCGACCTCCTGCCACCTCGCCAGGTGTCCACCCAGGAGGGGTCCACCTAAGCCGAGGTTGGCTGATCCTTTGCCCTTCGCCAGGTGGCCCCCAGAGACGGGCCCAACTCAGCCGAGGTCAGACCGATCAGGGCCCTGGGGGGAGAGACGGGCCCCGAGGCCATCCCTCGGGCCGTACGAATCCCAGACGGCGTCCTGTACGGAGGGCGGCGGCACGCGAAACATCACTAGCATCGGCCCGACAGGTCCCGCAGCCGAGAGACGCAACCCTGACGCCACAGGCCCCATAGATGGATGGCGCCCACGCTTGGGGAAGAGGGCGCTCTCACCGGGCCCGAGGGCTGACCGGCCGCCCTGCCAGCGCCACCCTCCCCTCTTTCTCTTCTGTCCTTGCCTTTCCCATGCTGGGCCCGGCGGACGAGGTCGGAAAGCCGCCTGGCACCCTTCACCGAAAAGGGAAAAAGAGAAGTGGACGGGGGAGGGGAGTTCCCGAGGCGGAAAAAGACAAATGCGCGACGGAAGGGGATAAAGAAGGAAGGATCTGGGGACGACAAGGTAAGCCAATTAGCCTGGGGACAAGGAGGAAGCACCGGCACAAGGCCTTGCGTTGAGAGAGAAGCCAGAAATCCCTAGAGGGGAAGACTGGGCGCGAGCTCGGTAAGGAGGCCCAGCCGAGATTCTGGTCCCCAGAGCGTTTCCTTCACCAGTTAACTCTCTAAGTCTGGAACCCTTTAGAGGGTCCGGCTGGAGAGTCTGTTCCTTCTCGTCGTCTACTGACTTGACCGTCGGAGCTCCCTCGCCGGGATCCCCAGCCAGGGTCCTCTAACCCCTTTGTTGCAGGTTTCCGCGAGAAGGGAGGCTCCCTCGCCAGGCGGTCAGGAAGGATCAGCCGATCCGTGGCACGGGCGCGGCGGCGAGAACGGCAACAAGTATATATAGAAATTAATACTTAAAATTTTAAGTTCTTATCATGACATATCGAAATCATTCATCTAAATAATCATCAATCCCCCTAGATCGATGTATGGCCTCCCATAACTGCAGCTATCCTAGTACGTAACTCAGCTACCATGTCTACAATAAAAAAAATAATTAAAATAATTTAATTAAAATATATATAATAATAATTTAAATTAAAATTAATTAATATAACTAAATATAAAATTCTTTCCAATCTGTCAGTCTCCACATGCATGCCAAATAAGTAATCGGTATGCTTGATCAGATCCTGCTGGGTGGTATGTTTTGTTGTGCCCTTTATCACCTGATGGAATACTCCTCGATACACCACATGTCATAGAGGGCCACCCATATATTCCTCATCTAGTGATCCATATAACTCCTCTAGTCCGATGCTAACTAGGAATCAGTGTGCTCTATGGCTCTCTGCCTGAGATCATGCAGTCCATCCAGGAATCGACAAGTGGCCACCTCCTTAAAAATTGGATGACCAACCTCCTCAGTCTGAGGACTGTTGAATCGATAATACTTCTACAAGTAAAAATAAGCTTGTATTAAATGAATAAAATAAAATAATTTTATGATTTTAAAGATTAAACACATTCGACTTACTAGGAACATCTACTAGGCTACATCTTGAGCCCCCATGGCTAACTAGAAAACTCGTTCACCGATCCCGACATCAATTGATGAATAATCTCGGTAACCACTCGAAAAACTCTAAGCTTTCTAAATGTTCTATAAAATTGAAATTTAATAATAAATATTACATCTAAAATGATTAGATTTCAAACATATTATATGCGAATGTAATACTTACGAGTGGCTCTAGACATGGATGAGCTCTCTATCCTCTAGATAACTCAGAGATGCTGCGAGCCGAGCGAATCCTCGACCATAACACCGAGTCTGAGATGAGCTAATCTCTATAACTTATGACTGTGGGGTCCCTGGTGACCCCATTCCTTTAAACATGATTGAAGAATATCTAAAAAAAGAATATTATATATTATATAATAAAGTACAAAATGATATAAAAAACAATATATATTTGAAATTTTAGAGTTTACTGTGTGATATGAGTGGCACTAAACCATAAGAGTTGGCACCATGATCACTCTCTCCTTGAGAGCTTTGTCCTCAGCTAGTATGGCTATGGCCTCTAAAAGACATGATGTGTAATCCTTGAAAATAAAAATAAATAGATTCATCAAATTAATTATATAATTATGAGTGCAAGCAATGAAAGATTTAAAATGTATAGAATATAAGTATTTAAAATGATTCAAGGATTATATACTTAGCACTACTTGTTGACCTCTTCAAGTGGTTGATATCCTTTAGATTTTTGTTTCGATTCATTCTCTTTTTCCATTTCATCCTTTTCATCCTCCTCTTCCATTACTTCCTCTTCCTCTTCTTCTCCTACTTGTTGGGTAGGATTGCCCTATAAAACTAACTCAATATGATCTATCTCCTCATATTGGCCATCATGTAGAAGAATTCCTAGAGTATCCAATTTTGTTGCAATGTAGGATTGATGGACTCCTAGTATTTCATCCTCCTGAAAGCATTCTGATAAATGAACCTTTCCTCTTCTTCTTCGAGCTTGTAATGAATGGCTCAAGACTTAACCTTGGATATGGTTCATCAATCTTTCCTTCCCTTCTCCCTTGATGGAAAGGAGTATAATATACTTAAGTAGCTTGTCAAGCTAATACAAATGGCTCATCAACATATACTTTTGATCCATATTTGATTTCAATAAGCCCATGCCATGGATCAACCTTCATATCATTATTATTATCAAACTACTGGCACTTAAGAAAATGACACTATTATCTCCAATATAAGTTAACTTGATCACTTCTTCGAGGATTCCATGGTAGTCACTCTTCGACCCTTCCCACCAATTACCCTTTACACACACTACTATGTTGCCCAGAAATGGAGCCCAAGGGAGGGGGTGAATTGGATCTTTGAAAAATTAAAATAATTATGTGCTGGCCTTGAAGTGTTTGTGAAACAAAATGATTAGCTTTAAGAGATATGCAGCGGATAGCAGCAAATTAAATGCAAGCAATAAAGAGCAAGTAAGAAAGAGAGAAATCACATATAAACATAATGTTTTATAGTGGTTTGGTGCACACCAAGCACCTATGTCCACTCCCCAAGCTCCCCCTTGAGAATTTCACTATAATCTCTTCAAGATTACAACCGACTTATTTTCCAAGACTCATAAGTCAAAACCTAAGTTGGTTTTATCACCTAGGCTCACCAACAACCTTTACAACTTGTTTTGTCTTCGGGCTTACAAGTCAAATTCTTGTTGGTTTTATCCTTTGGCTCACCAATAACCTTTATAACTAGTTTCAAAAACCTTGAAACCTAGGTCAATAAAGCAAGAACAAGAATATACTAAAGAGCATAATAAAAGCTCCTAGAATGAGCTAAAATGAAGATCGTTGAAGCTCTCTTGATTGCTTGAGTTGACTTCTTCTTGGAATCTCTTGAATGTATAATTATGGTCAAGCACTTGAAACCTTAATAACTCAAAAATGGAAAGCTTTTGCAAGGGAATCTCTTTAAACACACTCTTATTATCTTTTCAAATAATTGGGGTGTGTCTCATGTGAATTCACTCTTTCTTCTTAACTTTATGATGTTTGGTGAGTATTAAATACCTTAAATCCATTGAAAAGACCATTGAAGACTATTAGAATTCAAAAAATAGCCGTTTGGAACTATTTGGAAGCAAGTCTGAAATTCTAAAAAACTAGCCATTAGACTTTAAGTCGACCTTATGAGTCGACACTTGATCCATGAGTCGACCTCATGAGTTGACACTCAATGCAAAATCCAGAAGACTTGAAGTTCTATCCCAGAAATTTTTTCAGGCGATGAGTTGACCTCATGAGTCGACACTTGGCGTATGAGTCGATCTCATGAGTTGACACTTGAACATACCACTTCAGATTTACGTGCTGGTCTTCTAAAACTCTGAGTTTTTCTTCGTGAGTCGACCTTGTGAGTTGACACTTGCTTCTGTCCCATCCAAAAAATATGCCAAACTTGAATTCCTTAAGGATTTGTGCATGAATCCATTTGATCATTCTTCATAAAGTCTAAAGAGATTGTTTTGATGATGTTCCAATATGAAAAACTCAATCAACCATAAGAAACTTCCTGCTCTCAAAATTTTAAACTTGTTACCTTCTTGTTAGAGAAATTGATGTATCTAAGACCTAAAATTCATACTCCAATTGAAACACTAGTTCAAATATATACTTAGCATTTTGTTATTCATCAAAATTAAGGAGCCAAAGCCAACAATCTCCGCATTTTTGATGATGACAAAATCTTGAGTATATAAGCAAATAAATTTCAAAGATTGATAAGTATGGTATCAAGAATTTTGGAAATATATGAATTTATCAAAGTATCTTCATATTTGACAACAAACAAGGTTCATACACTTATTTTAGTGAGAAAAGATCAGATTTTCAGTTCATATACCAAAGTTTCAAAGAGTTTCAAGGTGAGAGAAAACAAAAGTCTCCCCTTATCAAAAGTAATCTGTGAAACATTAAAAAACTCTTTATTGTTTGCTTTATTATCTTCCTTACTCCTCCTTTCTGTTAACATCAAGCATTAAAAAAGAGTAATCTCCCCCTGAATTAATGCATTAAGGTAAACAAAGAAGGTTAGAGGCTAATATCAGCAAACAAAAGTTAGTATCAAAGCAAATAGATAAGAGAAGAGTAATAAAAGCAAGTTTTCATATATAATGAGTGAATTTCAATATAAAATTGCTGATACAGCAAACACTGAAATAAGTCTATCATCTAATACAGTAAAGACAAACTAATACATAAACAAACATAATAAGATAAATATCTGTGAGGCTACTCCTCATCAGAAGGAAGATCAAGAAAAAAGGGAGCACTGATCCAAGTCCTAGATGCAAGGGCTTTAGGGGTCTTATAGATGCTTTGGCTCCTGGTCCTAAGGGCAGGTCCAGAACAAGAAAAGACCCTAGGAGACCTAGAGGGAGTAGGCAAAGACTCTACTGAAGTCACAAAAGCAGGTGCAGTCAAAATTTGAGCATCAGAAGGATTAGCTGGAGGAGCAATTGGACTCTAGATCTCTTGGCTGCCTATCTCGTAGTCTCCTGCTCTGTCATCACTGCCACCAGAACTATCTGTATCTCTTATAGCCTCATCGCCACCATCACCATCACCACCATCATGAGTATCATCATGTCGATCTGGGTGGTCGTCGTCATCATCTGCTGGTGGAGGAGGAGGTGGACCTGAAGGTGCTGCTGGAGGTAAAAGTGATCTCAACAGATCTCTAATCTCAGTAAAGCCTGCCTCCATGGTCTACCGAATGCCTGAGAGCTGAGTGTCAGTATAAGCTCTCAATCCCTCAATCTCAATCCTGAGCTGGGTAGACCTGATCGCCAGACCAAGATCTCACTCCTAACCTCAATGAACTCCTGCCTAACATGCTCCTCAAAAGATGTCTTTGTAGCTGAAGGAGGAGCAGCAATAGGTGAAATCGCTGGTGTAGGTGTGACAGGCTCAGACTCAGATGCTGCTACTGGTGTCGGTCTAGGAGGTGTATGATAATCAGAAGGCCCAGATGGCCCTGCCTTTGTCGCTCGAAGCTCATCCTCCTCATCTGGCTCCTAGCCAGACTCTCTGCGCACCCACCGACTACTGATCTGTCTGAATCCCATCCTATGAAGAGATTTATCTCCATACGTGTCCGTATGGAGGATCTCTTTGGAGGGTTCCCCCTCCAATGGAACTCCGAAATCTCTGAAAACCTGGGTTAGTGCCATGCCATAAGGCAAACATATCTCCACTGGGTGGCAGCCTCACCCGTCTGATGGATCATAATCATAGGAAGTTGATGGGGTTCTGCTGTCTCAGAGACACCATCAGAACCAACTCTCTCTCGATAATAAAATTGAATCGCCCGATCTTCGAAATCAGAATTCGAGCAATGATATGATGAAGTACTCGCATCTCGACCGAGAGCTGGTTCACCAAAATAACTGAAATGCTAGCCACATCATCCCACTCCAGAATACACCGAAAAGCTACCTCTCGATTCCTAACATAGTTTGTGACTCTGCCGTGGAGTGGGATCTACCATATCCTGCTAATCACCTCAGGGGTCACCTATATCTCAACTCCCCTGACTACAGTTGTCCAACGAAGGCCATCAGTGGCCATACTATGATAAAACACCCTGATAAGTTGAGGATAGTAGCGCTCTCGCATAGTACAGAAGTGTATAAGGCCAACTGCCCTCAGTAAATCTCTAATGATAAAGCTTTGTGAATCCCAAAAATGAATATCTACTCGCCTACCACAAGCAATGGTCTTCCCCATGACTCTAGCTACTCCAGAGGAAGGAGAAGACTGCTCCTGAGTAGCATACCCTATCTGCTCAGCCGGATCCTGATGGGCCTTAGTCCTCCTCTCTCTTCTAGACTGTCCCTACTCTATTCTTCTTTTTTGAATGCCAGCTACTTCCGAGGACCCATTTTCAAGCAACACCATGAAGAGGGACGAGGGAGAAGAATGAAGGCAAGGTAAAAAGGAGAGGGAAGAGCAAATAGACCAAGAGAGGATCCAAGGAGGGAAATAATTCGGAGAAGAGGGAAAGAGATGGAATGTGGGAGAGGTCAGAAGAAAATGAAACAAGGAAAGAGGAGAAAGGGGAACCAATCAACTTACGAGCCAAAGAAATCCAAAGGAATAGGAACCAGCTCGGTTAAGAGAAAAAATCATGGGTGGATCAAGGATTTCGGCCAAAAATCATAGTGAAGATACATGATTCAGCCCAAATCCAAGAGAAAAAAAAGAAGGAAAAACAAGGGGCTACGGTCCGATCGAAAAAAAAATCCACGAAAAAGGAGGGGAAATACCTTAAATCCGATGGTTAGAAGGGGCAATCCACTGTTCTTGGAGATTTGGAGAGAGTTTGGGGACCACACGGTGCTAGGGAGAAGAAGAAAATTAGGTTAAAAAGGGTTTACAGAAGCTCTCAAAAACTTAGTCCCGATATCATGAGTCGACACTTCAAAAACTTTCAAGTGTCGACACTTCACATGAGTCGACACTTGGCAATTTTTCAAGTGTTGACACTTGATCCAAAAAAAGCAAAATTAATTCTAGAAAAATTCAAAAAAATCCTGGAAAAAAATTAGAAGATGTTATAAGAGATATTTTAGGAATTTTGGAACATTTTGAAGGATTTTAACAAGAATTTAAAGGGGTTTAGGCAAAAGGATCAATGACACTGAGCTCCTTTCTAATCATGCAAAATCTATCTTCACTAAGAGGTTTTGTGAAAATATCTGCTAATTGATTATCAGTAAAAATAAAATCAAGCATTACATTGCCATTTTGCACATGATCTCTTATGAAATGATGTTTTATTTCAATGTGTTTGCTTCTTAAATGTTGCACAAGATTCTTAGTTAAATTGATTGCACTAGTATTGTCATATCTTATGGGTATCTTAATTAGTTTAATGCCAAAATTCTCGAGTTATTGTTTGATCCATAGGATTTGAGCACAACAGCTTCCAGCTACTATATATTCAGCTTTCATTGTAGATAAAGCAACTGAATTCTATTTCTTGCTACTCCATGAAATCAAATTAACTCCAAGGAACTGACAAGTTCAACTAGTACTTTTTTGATCAAGTTTACACCCAGCAAAATCAGCATCAAAATAAGTAATCAATTCAAATGAAGAATCTTTAGAGTACCATAGACCAATATTAATAGAGCTAGACAGATATCTAAGTATGCATTTAACAGCCAAAAGATGAGACTCTTTACGGGTAGACTGATATCTTGCACATATACAAACACTGAACATAATATCTGGCCTACTAGCAGTTAGATAAAGCAATGAACCAATCATGCCTCTATATAATTTTTGGTCTATAGATTTACCTAATTCATCTTTATCAAGTCTACAAGAGAAGCTCATAGGCATACCTAATGGCTTGGTGCTCTCCATCCCAATTTTTTTTAATATTTCTTTTGTATACTTAGTTTGGTTGATGAAGATCCCCTCTTTGGTTTGCTTTATTTGGAGTCCGAGAAAGAAGTTAAGCTCTCCTATCATGCTTATCTCGAACTCTCCCTACATTAACTTTGCAAACTCTTGACAAAGATATTCGTTAGTAGCACCGAATATGATATCATCCACATAAACTTATACTACTAAAAGATCATCATTCTTCTTTTTCAAAAATAAAGTAGTGTCTATATTTTCTCTAGAAAAATTATTTTTAAGCAAGAAAGAGCTCAATCTATCATACCAAGCTCTTGGAGCTTATTTCAAACCATACAAAGCTTTATGAAGTTTAAAAACATGATCCAAAAATTCATGATTTTCAAAACCGAGGAGTTGTTCAACATAAACTTCTTCTTCGATAAAACCATTCAAAAAGGCACATTTGACATCCATTTGAAATAGTTTAAAATCCATAAAATTGCAAATGCCAATAATAGCCTAATTGCCTCAAGTCTAGCAACCGGAGCAAAGGTTTCATTAAAAATAATTCCTACCTCCTGATTGTAGCCTTTGGCAACTAGCCTAGCTTTATTCCTAGTGACCAAACTATTTTCATCATGCTTATTTCTAAAAACCTATTTTGTACCAATTATTGAATCATTAGTAGGTCTTTCAATTAAAGTCCAAACATTATTTCTTCTAAATTGATTTAGTTCATCTTGTATAGCATTCATCCAATTACAATCAGATTCAGCTTCTTCAATAGATTTAGGTTCTACTTGAAAAACAAAAGCTAGATAATCACATACATTTCTAAGAGATGAACGAGTACTTACCTCTTTCGATGGATCACCAATTATAAGTTCTTTGGGGTGTCCATGAGCATACCTCCATTCTTTAGGAAGTGGATTTTGTGTTGAGGATACTTCAACTCCTTGTACTTGTTTTCCTTCATTGTCTTGATTGCCATCTTGCTCCTTGGAAGGTTCTTCATTGTTGTCACTTTTTCAGATCTTTGCATACCTGTTTCATCATCAACAACATCTTCTTTTATAGAAGATTTTTTATCAGTCTCATCAAAAACTACATGAATGGATTCTTCAACTAGAAGTGTTCTTCTATTGAAACCCTGTATGCCTTGCTAGAAGTAAAGTATCCTAAGAAGATACCCTCATCTGACTTAGCATCAAATTTGCTAAGATTATCTTTACCATTATTTAGAAAAAAATAATAGCATCTAAAAACATGAAAATATTTAATAGTAGGTTTTCTATTTTTCCAAAGTTCATAAGGTGTTTTCTTTAAAATAGGATGGATTAAAATATGATTTAAAAAATAGCAAGTAGTGTTTATGGCTTCCATCCAAAAATATCTTGGCAAATCATTTTCGTAAAGCATAGTGCATGCCATTTCATCAAGAGTTCTATTTTTCATTCTACTACCCCATTTTGTTGATGTGTCATAGGTGCAGAAAAGTTGTGATGAATACCATTTTCACTACAAAACTTTTCAAAATCACGATTTTCAAATTCTGTACCATGATCACTTCTTAAAGAAATAATTGAAACAACTTTTTCATTTGAGACTCTTTTATGAAATTTAATGAATGCAGAAAAAGTTTCATCTTTATGAGCTAAACATGACCTATGTAAAACATGAAAAATCATCTACAATAACTAGACCATATTTCTTACCTCCCAAACTAGATGTTCTAGTTGGTCCAAAGAGGTCCATATAAAGTAGTAATTCTAAGGGTCTAAATGTAGTGACTACTTCTTTAGGTTTAAAAGATGATTTAGTTTGTTTTCCAAGTTAGTAAGCAATACAAATCTTATCCTTTTCAAAACTAAGTTTTGGCAAATCTTTTATTAAACTCTTTTTACAAAGTTTTGAAAGAAAATGCATACTAGCATGTCATAGTCTACGATGCCAAAGCCAACTAGTTTTATTGATCATGGCTTTCAAAGCCATTAGGAATTGACCATTTTGAACTGGATGATCATCAAGATCAACCATATAAATATTGCAATGTCTATAACCAATAAACTTGATGTCATTGTCATCAAGACTAAAAACAACGCACATGGAAGATTTGAAAATAACTTTGAAATCTTTATCACAAAACTGACTAATGCTAAGTAAATTATGCTTTAAACTATCAACATAAAGAACATTATCTGTATAAGTAGAAGGGGTGATATGGACTTTACTAATGCCAATAATTTTGCCTTTTTCATTATCACCGAAAGTTACATTTCCACCATTTTGAAATTCAAGTGAAGAGAACTGCTCCACATCTTTAGTCATGTGCCTTGAGCAACCGCTGTCGAGGTACCACATTCTTCTTTTGTTGGTTGCAAGGCACACTTACAATAACGAATTAGGTGGAGACTTTAGGTACCCAAGTCATCTTAGGTCCTTCAAGGTTAGTAGTTATGGTTCCTTTTAGAACCCAAACCTTTTTAACTTTCAATTTTTTTCTATTGCACAGATATGATTTATGTCCTATATTGCCACAAGAATAACAAGTAATAGAAGATGAAGCAGGCACAAAGAAGTTCTTGAAAAGCTTTTATTGTTTTTGAGTTTTGAAACCTAATCCAGCTTTGTTGAAAACAACTCTTTGATTATTTAAAAGCATATTAAGTTTTTCAGAACTATAAGTAAATTTATTCACAAAAGGTTTTATTTTTCAAGCTCATCCTTGTACTTCTTGTTTTCATGAAAAAGCTCTTTATTTTGTTTAATAAAATTTTCATTTGAAACAAAAGAATTTATCTTTTTCATATCTTCCTTTTCCTTTTCCAAAAAGATAATTTTAGCATTTAGCTTTTTGTTTTCTTGGAGCAAACAACCATTTTCAATAAAATACTTATCATTTATTTTAAGCAAATCTAGATTTTGCTTTCTTAGTTCCTTGTGTTTTATTTTAAGTTTTTGAAATTCAACTACTAATTCATCAAAAATTTTATGCAATTCTTCAAAAGTAAATTCTTCTTCAGGCTCAGACATTACCTCATCACTGTTGGCCATTAAATAGAAATTTGCAACCTCTTGCTGTTCTTCATCAGAACTTGAGTCCTCGCTGTCGTTCCAGGTTGTCATCATTGCTTTCTTTCTTAATCTTCTTCTGCTCTTTTTGAGTAGGGGGCAGTCCAACTTGAGGTGGCCAGGTTTCTTGCACTGAAAGCATGTGTTGCTCCTTTTCTCTCTTTTTCTTTCTCTTTGCTAGGCTCTCCCTTTTGAGGTTTTTTCTTGAAATTGTATTTCTTCTTTCTCATAAACCTTCTATGAAAGCTTTCATTTCATCTTCTATGAAAGCCATTTCATCTTCATTATCCTCTTCTTCAGATTCATCACTTGACTCTTCTTTTGTAGTGGACTTGAAGGCAATTACTTTCTTCTTCTTATCATTGTCCACAATCTTTTATTTCAAGGAGAGCTCATAAGTCATTAATGAGCCCAAAAGCTGCTCGAGAGGAAGTGTGTTGACATCTTTTGCTTCTTCTATGGCGGTGACTTTAGCATCCCATGAAGCCAGAAGAGGCCTGAGGAGTTTATTCACAAGTTTACTGTTAGAAATAACCTTACATAAACATCTCATACCATTTACAATATTAGTGAATCTAGTGTACATTTCACTAACAGATTCAGAAGGTTCCATTCTAAATATTTCATAGGTGTGAATAAGCATGTTCACTTTGGTAGTCTTCACTTGATGTGTACCCTCATGGGTAACTTCAATCATGTCCCATATTTCCTTGATGAGATAATTTGAAATTCTATTGAATTTACCAGTGTCAAGTGCACAAAATAATAAGTTCATAGCTTTAGCATTGATTTCAGCTTGCTTAATATCATTCTCATCCCAATCTTCTCCAAGTTTAGGAGTGAGAATGCCATTAACCAAGTGAGTGGGTTGATGAGGCCCTTTAACTATAATTCTCCATATATTATAATCAATAGCTTGTAAATAAATGTGCATGCGTGTCTTCTAGTATGTATAATTTGTGCCATTAAATAATGGAGGACGATTAGAGGCTTTCCCTTCTACAACACCCATACCAATTGGGACTGCCATGATCTTTTTACTCAAGATCATTGGACCTATAAGTAGAGTACTAAAGCTCTGATACCACTTGTTGCCTAGAAATATATCCCAAGAGGGGAGGTGAATTGGGTATTTGAAAAATTAAAACAATTATGTGCTGGCCTTGAAGTGTTTGTGAAACAAAATGATTAGCGCTAAGAGATATGCAATGGATAACAGCAAATTAAATGCAAGTAATAAAGAGCAAATAGAAAAGAGAGCAATCACACACAAATATAATGTTTTATAATGGTTCGGTGCACACCAAGCACCTACGTCCACTCCCCAAGCTCTTTCTTGGAAATTTTCCTATAATCTCTTCAAGATTACAGTCGACTTATTTTCCAAGGCTTACAAGTCAAAATCTAAGTTGGTTTTATCACCTAGGCTCACCAACAACCTTTATAGCTTATTTTATCTTCGGGCTCACAAGTCAAATCCTAGTTGGTTTTATCCTTTGGCTCACCAACAACCTTTACAACCTAATTTCAAAAACCTTGAAACCTAGGTCAACAAAGCAAGAATAAGAATATAATAAAGAGCATAATAAAAGATCCTAGAATGAGCTAAAATGAAGATCATTGAAGCTCTCTTGATTGCTTGAGTTGACTTCTTGGAATCTCTTGAATGCACAATTATGGCCAAGCACTTAACAACTTAAAAATGGAAGGCTTTTCTAAGGGAATCTCTTTAAACACACTTTTCTTATCTTTTCAAATGATTGGAGTTTGTCTCATGTGAATTCACTCTTTCTTCTTGACTTTATGAGGTTTAGTGAGTGTTAAATATATCAAATCTACTGAAAAGACCGTTGAAGACCGTTAGAATTCAAACAATAGCCATTTGGAACTGTTTGGAAGCAAGTCTGAAATTCTGAAAAACTAGCCATTAGACCTTGAGTCGACCTCATAAGTCGACACTTGATCCATGAGTCGACCTCATGAGTCGACACTTGATGCAGAATCCAGAAGACTTGAAGTTCTATCCCAAAAAATTTATCAGGCGATGAGTCAACCTCATGAGTCGACACTTGGTGTGTGAGTTGACCTCATGAGTTGATACTTGGGCGTGCCACTTCAAATTTGCATGCAGATATTTTGAAACTCTGAATTTTTCTTCATGAGTCGACCTTGTGAGTCGACACTTGCTTTTGTCCCATCCATAAAACATGCCAAACTTGAATTTCTTAAGAATTTGTGCATGAATCCATTTGATCATTCTTCATAAAGTCCAAAGAGATTATTTTGACGATGTTCCAAGGTGAAAAACTCAATCAACCATAAGAAACTTCTTGCTCTCAAAATTTTAAACTTGTTACCTTCTTATTGGAGAAATTGTTGTACCTAAGGCCTGAAATTCAAACTTCAATTGAAACATTAGTTCAAACATATACTGAGCATTTTGTTATTCATCAAAATTAAGGAGCCAAAGCCAACATACTATTTATTGTACTCTTATGATATCCATATTTATGGGTGTGAGATTTAAAACTATTAACTGTACAATCATTGTAACATGTCACATATTTTGCCTTTTAGGAAGAGTCCCCTCCTTGCACAACTTACATAGTATAAAAAGAATAAATTGAAAGAAAAAATAAAAAAATGAAATGTCAGTGGACATTTACTAGTTGATGGAATAATTTATAAAGTTTGTGAGTGCCGTGTAGAAATTTCTTGCTCACTTATTCTTGGGTTGTCCCATCTCAATATTCAACCATAATCCTTAAATATGTATAAGATTAGTATGCTATAATAAATGGTTGAAGAGTTTGGATTGTGATAGATACTTAATGTATGGATCAACCTCACTACAATTTTGAAAAATATGTCTATACCTGTCGAAATTTAGTATCTATTAAAATCAAGTGAACCTCATGGCTAAATTCACGAGCAGGATAGGCAAACATAGAGATCACTCACTCTGATCCCTCACCATCACCATTATTTCGACCAACTTGAGTCAAATTTATCTGCACATTAGGATTAAAATAGTATTGACTAAAAATTGAAATTTCTTTTATTATACAAGACTTCATAATAGAACCTTCGACTCTGACCTTGTTTTTTAATTTCTTCTTGAGACTATGCATATATCTTTCAAATGGATACATCACCTATACTGCACTAGTCCCTCCATCCTAACTTCATATACTAAATGAACTATGAGGTGCTCCATGGAGTCGAAGAAGTTAGAAAAGAATATCTTCTCCAACTTGTATATCATATCTACACTGCTAGTCTCAAGACTGGAGATGTGGTTTGTTGATAATTCGATAGCACAAATATTTCTAAAGAAAAGACTAAGCTCATTCAGAATACTGCATATGAAGTTTGGAAGGAGATCATGCTAGTGGTAGTAATCAATACATGAATATATAGCAGTCATGGCTCTTTAGCCCATAGAACCTATAATCTTTGACATTGATGCATCGAGCTAGATTACTTACATAACCATCCGAGAATTTAAGTTTTTTACATCATTCACATACATCTTTCAACTGCTCTCTTATTAAAATGTAAGATACTTTCGACTTCAAAAATTTTCTAGGTAACACCTCAACTAGCTCTAATAGACGACACCTAGATATATTCTATATGTGTGCTCAGGCCTTGGGATTGTCCTTCATCTTGTCCTTGACATCCATAACAGTGTAGAAAACATTATCAAATACATTCTTCTCAATGTGTCTGACATGAAGGTTATGACGAATCAAATTGGTACACTAGTATGGCAACTTCCAAAAGATGCTATGCTTAACCTACTTATGAGTTCTACCGAATCTCCAAGATTTTTACTTGTCAGTATGCCAAACTCGATTTTGTCAACTTAGGATATCCTTTGAAATACTTCCATACCATTGAGATAGGGGGTGCATGGTCCTTCCGCATCTTATTCCTCCTGAAACTATCCCATTGCTTTCAAAAGGGGTGATGTTTAGGAAGAAATTAATGATGATAATCAAACCAATAGGGCTTACAACCATGCTCAAGCTGAACTGATTTAGTATTCTCCATATAATATGGATATGCTAGCTTTCCATGAGTGCTCCATGCTGATAGCATCCCATAAGTAAGAAAATCACTAATGGTCCATATCAATGCATCCATCATTACAAAATTTTGCTTTTTTGCTACATCATAAGTATGTGTGCCATTGGACCATAAGAATTTTAGCTCATCAACAAGAGATCTCAAATATACATCAATATTTCTACCAGGGTGTCATGGTCCAGGAATGACTAATGTAAAAAAGATGTTATGTTCTTTCATATACATAATCGTATAAAGTAATAAAGATGAGTCAACATGAATAAGTGGCCGCTGCATGACTGAATGATGTAAACCCATCTATAAATAGACCCAGATGGATATTATGTGATTCCTAAGCAAATAAAAGGTAGCAAGCATCTATTTTTTTCAATGCCTCACTATCTAACAAATGACACATCATACCGGTCTGCTTGCAAATTTCATCTTTGTACCATCTCATTTGCCTTACAGTATTCTTGGATAAGTAGAGCCTCCAAAGCGTAGAAGTGAGGGGAAGGTATCGAAGAACTTTATATGGTATGTCATTATGATTTCTACCCTCTAGCCTTGGCTTAACTTAATTTTGATCACATACATCATATAAACTCTTCAATTGTTCCTCCTTATAGAAAAACATGCAATCATTACAGCATGCATCCATCTTCTTGTATCCCATGTCTCACCCTTTTACCATTTTTTTAAAGCATACAAGCTCCCAATAAGCTTCTCCTCCTTCGATAGCATCTTCTTTTTATTGCTACCATCCTATCATAATAATTAACTATCATATTAAACTCAACCTTCAAGTTTAATAACTCTGACATAGCTGATAGTATCCTTTAGTACACGATAAAAATCACCACTATCCACTTTTAGATCATCCTCTATATCCCAATCAAATTCAGGACAGCTGCATCAAAAACCATATCTACCATTCTATCTGTGTCCCTATACTGCTAATTTCTAACTTGAGCAACTATCTCCAATGTCTCCCAATGCAAGTACCAATGCTTGTATTTCGGCATAAATCTACTTTTACATAAATAAATAGCTATTATATCTCTATCATGCATTTCTTTATTTACACATCTATTAAAAAGATAATGAGTCCATCCTTCAAATAAGAGTGTCATATTCTCAAAAGCATATCATAAAAGTACTTGACACCTTCCTTATCTTCAATGGAGATCATCCCATCGACTAATCGATAATCCACCCAACTATGATCCATTATACACTATCTAAGAATTCTACATATACAAATATAAGACAATACAGTTACCAATTATTTTATTATTTAACATGGCAACACAAATATTTAAAATAATTAAAGATAATACAAAAAATAAAATAATACTATAAGGCTACCAGATACTGAGTATGCATTCCATCACTAATGGAAAAACTCAAAAAAATGAGAATGATCATAGAATAATTCCAAATATGAGATATAAAACCTCTGAAATCTAGATGGAGGCTGTCACTGAGAGATGCTCGGACATATAAGTAAATTCCAAGAAAGGAAAGGTGAAGCTTCATAGAAGAGTCTTGAGTAGAAACAAAATCTTCATGACAAAGAGACATAGGAATACTTTGTAGGACATAAATGACAAGAAATTAGAGATCCAAAAACTCAAGGCGAGCATGGAGCACTACCTATCAAACTCTTCAGATGTTAGGTACTCTTTGAATTCTTCATTCAATTATTCTTCCTCCACTACATCTTCTTTCCCTTCCTTCTATTCTTCCCCTTCTTGGATAGTTTTTTTTTTTTTTTTTATCCTAAAAAGGAATGACTAGAAAGAAGAGGAAGAAGAAGAAGAAGTGGAAAATGAATTAGACAAAGAATTCAAAAGGTACTTTTGCCCAGTGTAGCAACCCAAGAGGGGGGTGAATTAGGTCTTTTAAAAAACTTAAACAAGTATGTGCTGAACTATATTACTTGTGTAACAATGTGAATGTGCTCAACAATGATATGATGCAGAAATAGTAAAGTAAATGCAGAGAAAATTATAGCAAATAATAAGGAAGAGCAAGCAATCACAAACACAAGGATGTGTAGTGGTTTGGTGCACTCCAAGCACCTACATCCACTCCCCAAGTATTTCTTAAGAATTTCTACTGTAATCATCAAGATTATAGCCAACTTATTTTCAAGGGCTCACAAGTCAAACCCAAAGTTGGTTTTCTCACTTAGGCTCACCAACAACCTTTCCCTCAAGCCAACCCTAGGCTTGGGTTCTAATTCATTGCTAGGAAGGACCTAACACCTAGTTTCAATAGCTTTGAAACTAGTTACAATAATTAAAGTCAAATATACAGTAATAAGCACAAGAAAAACTCTTAAAAGAGCTGAAATAAATGTTGTTGAAGCTCTTCTGAATGCTTGAGTTATCTCCTTCTTGGATGCTCTTCAATGAACACTTTTGGACAATGATTTGAAGTCTCAACAACACAAATAAAGGCTTTTTTAGGTGGAATCTTTTTTATGGCTCACTCTGTCTTTTCAAAAACTTTTCTTAAAAGATGATCTTTGTCTCTTGTGTCTCACTTTTTCTCTTATGTCTTCAATGAGTTTGGTGAGTGATAAATAGTCCAAAAACCTCCAAAAAACTGTTGGTGACCGTTAGAGTGAAAAAGCTAGCCGTTTGGAGCTAGTTGAGCCAATTCTGAACTTCTTAAAATATAACCATTACTATTGCCAGAACCTGTGAGTCAATACTTGGGTTGATACTTAAGTCTTCATGAGTCGACACTTGGATCAGCTCAAGATATAAATCTTGAATTTCAAGGGTTCTGCTTCATTTTTGTTCTCAGGCTACGAGTCGACCTGTGAGTCGACACTTGAGTCAACACTTGAGTCAGCAATAGGCAAAAGTCCATGGAAGGACATTGTTCTGTTCATTTCTTGTCTCAGGCCATGAGTCGATCTATAAGTCGACTCTTGAATTTTGTGAGTTGACACTTGGGTCGACACTTGGCATGTCAGCTGAACTCTGCATGCCAGTCTTCAAGGATGTCGACACTTGCTCCATGAGTCAACATTTAAGTCGATACTTAGGTCGATACTTGATCTGTGACATTCCCAAAAAGTGTGCCAAACTTCAAAATTCTCAAATTTTGTCCAATAAACTTCTAGTCTCTTCTCCATAAAGGCCAAAGTGATCATTTTCTCGGCATTCCAAGGTAAGAAGAT
Organism: Areca catechu; assembly: GCA_021397845.1. Classification (NCBI taxonomy): domain Eukaryota; kingdom Viridiplantae; phylum Streptophyta; class Magnoliopsida; order Arecales; family Arecaceae; genus Areca; species Areca catechu. The sequence goes on along the minus strand of CM038040.1, from coordinate 61,686,066 downwards.
TTCTTAAACATTAAAATTCATCTTGTTTTGATGTCAATAACTTTGATACTCTTGAGTGGAGAATTTGATGTACCTGTGACCTAGAATTCATAACTCTAACTGAAACATTAGTACTAACATATACTCAATATTTTGTTATTCATCAAAATCAAGGGCCAAAGCCAACAATCTTCCCCTTTTTGATGATGACAAAACTTTGAGTATATAAGCATTTAAGTTCAGAATTTGACTATTGTAGGTAAGCATAGTTTCAAAGATACTATAAGTGAACAAGTTCATTAAATCATCTTCATAAGTTATTAGCATATCACAGTTCATACAAGTATTTAGATGAAAAAGTATAAGTTCTTTAGTCCATACAACAATGTTTCATGTGTTCAAGGTTAGATTTTCTCAATTTCTTCCCCTTTCTTAAGTAGATTATGAATTATTGAAAATTTTGAATTTGTTGCTTATATGTCTATCTTACTCTCCCTTTTTGTCATCATTAAGCATGAAAAGGAGTTTCTCCCCCTAAATTAGTGCTTTTGTTAAAACACAAAGTCAATTTGACAAAAGGAAGAGTAAAAATGCAACTTTCATAACTGAGAACCATAACTTTCATATATAAAGAGTTTCAGTACAATGAACAAATAACATACATGAACTAAAAATACAATCATAGCATAAACTGAAAATACAACAAGAAAAATACATAAAATGCAAACAGGGTATCTGTGAGGTTACTCTTCATTAGAATGAAACTTTAGAACTATAGGAGCCATAATCCTAGAAGATGAAGATCTAGGAATCTTATGCAACATACTCCTAGTCCTAAGTGAAGGGCCAGATCGATCTATAATCCTAGTAGTCCTAGTGGCATGGGATCTAAGAGTCTCTACAGGTGTCACATAATCTGAATTAGGGGCATGCTGAACATTAGGGTAGGATCCGAAGCCTGATCAGGAACATCAAAAGCACTGACTGGAAGCTGATCCTCATGAATAGCATCCCACTGACAGTCTGATCAACACCACCTACACCAGTGCGATCACTTGAAGGTGAAAACATTCAAGCATACAGAGCAGAAAAAATACATTTTAAAACTATTTTAAAACATGCACAGCAGAAGGCTCGGTAGATAGATCAAGATGATATACCGATCTGCCTGTAATAGGATCCAGTATAATAATCTAGCATGCAAGGAAACATCAATAGCAAGAAGGAAACAAAGACATAAAAGTACCTTACCATTATATCTCTGAAACTACTGTGAAAAGGTGGAAGGCATCCGAGCCACACACGTATCTAGCCTCTACAAGTAATCCACACCAGGGCTTGACACTAATCAACTCCCTCAGAGTGCTAGCTCTTCGAGATCCTTTGAGCTGATCTTCTTCATCCTGAAAGACAAGGAGGAGAGGTGGAACCCTTCCCAAGAAACTCTCTTCCCAAGACCTAGCTTGAATGCTAGGTTTTTCACACACAATCCCAAGTCCTCAAAAAATCCCTCTTCTTCTTCTAGTTCTTCTAACAACCTGCAGCCTCTAAAATAACCTTCATTTATAGGAGCAGCCATGAGAGGGAGAAAGAGGAAGGAGGAGTGATTAGGGGAGAAGGTCAAGGGCCATACCAAATGGGTCCAAGACAAAGAAGGTAAGTATGACTATCATACCAAGAAAGCTTGGAGCCAAAATGTCCAAAAATTGAAATTTGAATTCAAAATTCGAAGTCAAAATATTCCAGAAATTCTTTCCAGAAAATCTGCTCATCACAGTAAGTGTCGACACTTGCAAAATACCAAATGTCGATTCAAGCAAGTGTCGACACTTGGAACATGGTCAATCATATTAACCTCCGATGATGGCAAATGATTCTCAATCATCGATCAGTCTTAAGATCAGATAGAAACCCCTATGGTATGTGATCCCATAGATTCGAACACTAAGCTGATAGCATTGGAACATTTCCAGTACCAGTCAAAGTCCTCATCTAGCAATGATCCTGACGTCTGGATAGGTCGAAGATGCACAGCACCTCACAAGAACCTCTGGTATATGGTTACCTTATAATTAATTCCTTTAACCTCAAAATGCTCAGGATGACCTAGGGTTTGACTGCCAACCCTAATATGGTTTATCCAGATCATGTCTTAACTTTACAAGTTCTGTGACTCCTCACAAGAACTACCCTGATCAAGGATTTGCTAAATTGAGACATGGTAAGTCATTCACTCCAAACTATTTGGAGGGGTCAATTCCATCTTGATCCACCACCACTCCACAAGTACTTGACTGCACCCAGAAACCTTTCATCACTGGATTAGAAATCCAGGTAGTCTGGCACCAAAGTACAGTGAGTTGCTTGCAAGCTACCATGGTGATCATAGGTTTGAGGGATATATATATCCATATCCCTTCGCGAGTAACCCTTTGGCAAAAGGGAGCTTCGCAGATGGTCACGTTTAGTGAGATGTCACACATTTCACTTACATGTCACACCAGTGTCTGCATACTCCTTGGTTAAAAGGACAACCAACAAATATGACATACAATAACCTATACTTGATACATTGTTGTCCTATAACAATGTATCATTTGGTTGTGAACCAGTTTAAGAACTACTTGATATATCATCTCTATATCAAATAATGTAGTTCCAAGGACTCCATCATACAAGAGTTCATTTCAGGAAAATGCAAATATGATGAATAGCCAAAAAGAATAACTTTTATTCATTAAAAATTATATATGGTTATTAGATAGCACAACCATATATAGCCTAAATGATTGGCTTTGGGACACAATTCCTAACATCACCACCATCATCATCATTGCCATCATCATATGTACTATCATCATGATCATCACCATCTACCAATGGAGGAGGAGGAGGAACTGAAGGTCTAGCTAGAGGTAACAAGGATCTCAGCATATCTCTGATCTCAGCAAACCCTGTCTCCATAGTCTTCCTGATAGCTGTGAGCAGCTCATCTGTATGAGCTCTCAGTCCATACAGCTCAAGCTATAACCGGCTGGTCCTGACAGACACACCTATTATCTCCTCTCGAACTACAATGAACTACTTAGTGATCCTCTGCTTGAAAGTAGAACTATAGATGTAGAGTCCTGAGAGGCTGGAGCAGGAGCAGGTGTTGTAGGCTCTGACTTTGATGCGAAAACAGGAGCAGGTCTGGGGGGACTTATCTGTGATGCAGGTCTAGAAGGTCCTGCCTCTATAGCTCTAGCTCATCCTCCTCATCTAGCTCCTAGCCTGACTCCCATTTGATCCATCTGCCAGCTACCCCCTATATCCCATCCTATGAAAGGACTTCTCCCCATATGTATCAGTGTGGAGAATCTCCTTGGAGGCCTCGCCCTCTAGTGGTATACCAAATGCCCTGAAAATCCTGGTCAATCCCATACCATAGAACAAGCACAGTCTCCGCTGGATGGCTGCCTCACCCATTTGGTAAATCATAATCATAGTAAGATTGATGGTCATCTACTGTCTCAGAATGACCATCAACACCAACTCCCGCTCAGTGATAAAATCAAATATGCCTGTCTTCGGGATCAAGATCCTGGCAATGATATGGTGGAGCACTCTTATCTCCAGAGATAACTAATTTGCTGACATTGTGGATACTCCTCTGATGTCCTCATGCTCTAGTATACACCTGAAAGCTGCATCCCTATCTCCTATATAGTTCATGGCCAAACCGTGAAGGGAAATCTCCCAGACTCTGGTGATAGTCTCTGGAGTGATCGAAATATCAACTCCCCTGACCTGTGCCATCCACCTGATGCCATCTATAGCTAAACTCCCGTAGAACTAATGCTCAGATGAGGATAATACTTCTCCCTCATTGTATAGAAAGGGACTAGGCCAGCTACCCTCAGTAGATCTCCGATAACAAACCCCTCTGAATCCTAGAACTAGAGGCCAATCCTCCTCCCGCAAGCGATCACTTTCCCTGCAACTCTCTCTGTTGCGAGGGATAACTATCGCGGGGATGAACTGATCGCTGCCAGCTAATCCTCGGGCTGCTCATGATGCTCGACAGGATCCTAACGGGTCTTGGATCTCCTCTCACCCGAGCTTGCCTCACCTCTCTGGAAGTGGGTTCGCTTCTTACGAAAAGCAACCTGCTTCTTAGGACCCATGCTCACCAAGAAAGCTAGGAATAGACTAGAAGATGAATGGACCGAAAGAGGGAAGATCGGACCAAAAAAAAGAAGGAACAGACCGAATCGAAGGAAAAAAATGGACCAAAATGAGGAGAAAGAAGAGGAATTTTCCAAAAAAGGAAGGTTAGGATCGGAAGAGCACTGTTTGTGGGTGATTCGGATAGTTGGGAACCATAATGGAGAGAGAAATTGGAAGAAGGAATAGGGAAAGAAGGGTCGATGATGTCTTAAAAATACTATCAAATCGTTTGTGAATCGACACTAGAAATTTTCTTAAGTGTCGACACTTGACCAAAAAATCAAGAAAATCAAGAAAAATTAAGAAAATTCTAATAAATTTACAAAAAAATCAAGAGGATCTAGGGACTATTCAAAGTGATATTTGAGAAAATTTGAACATTTGAGAGGATTCAACAAGAATTTGAAAGGGTTTCAATCAACGGGATCAATGATGTGTAATTCTCTTCTGATCTAGCTCATCCTCCTCATCTAGCTCTTGGCCTGACTCCCGTTTGATACATCTGCCAGCTACTCTCCTGTATCCCATCCTGTGAAGGGACTTCTCTCCATATGTATTGGTGTGGAGAATCTCCTTGGAGGCCTCGCCCTCTAATGGTATACCAAATGCCCTAAAAATCCTGGTCAATCCCATACCATAGGACAAGCACAGTCTCCGCTGGATGGCTACCTCACCCATTTGGTAAATCATAATCATAGTAAGATTGATGGCCATCTACTATCCCAGAGTGACCATCAACACCAACTCCCGCTCAGTGATAAAATCAAATATGCCTCTCTTCGGGATCAAGATCCTAGCAATGATATGGTGGAGCACTCTTATCTCCAGAGAACTAATTTGCTGACACTGTGGATACTCCTCTGATGTCCTCATGCTCTAGTATACACCTAAAAGCTGCCTCCCTATCTCCTATATAGTTCATGGCCAAACCGTGAAGGGGAATCTCCCAGACTCTAGTGATAGTCTCTGGAGTGATCGAAATATCAACTCCCCTGACCTGTGCCATCCACCTGATGCCATCTATAGCTAAACACCCATAGAACTAATGCTCAAATGAGGATAATACTTCTCCCTCATTGTACAGAAAGGGACTAGGCCAGCTACCCTCAGTAGATCTCTGATAACAAACCCCTCCGAATCCTAGAACTGGAGGCCAATCCTCCTCCCGCAAGCGATCACTTTCCTAGCAACTCTCTCCGCTATGAGGGATAACTATCGAGGGGGTGAACTAATCACTGCCAGCTGATCCTCGGGCTGCTCATGATGCTCAACAGGATCCTAATAGGCCTTGGATCTCCTCTCACCCGAGCTCGCCTCACCTCTCTAGAAGTGGGTTCATTTCTTATGGAAAGCAACATGCTTCTTAGGACCCATGCTCACCAAGAAAGCTAGGAATAGACCGGAAGATGAATGGATCGAAAAGAGGGAAGATCGGACCAAAAAAGAGAAAGGAACAGACCGAACCGAAGGAAAAAAATGGACAAAAATGAGGGGAAAGAAGAGGAATTTGCCAAAAAAGGAAGGTTAGGATCGGAAGAGCACTGTTTGTGGGTGATTTGGAGAGTTGGGGACCATAATGGAAAGAGAAATTGGAAGAAGGAATAGGGAAAGAAGGGTCGGTGATGTCCTAAAATACTATCAAATCGTTCATGAATTGACACTAGAAATTTGCTCAAGTGTCGACACTTCGGTGAGTCAACACTTGGGCAAATTTTTAAGTGTCGACACTTGACCAAAAAATCAGAAAAAATCAAGAAAAATTAAGAAAATTCAAATAAATTTACAAAAAGATCAAGAGGATCTAGGGACTATTCAAAGTGATATTTTAGAGGATTTTGAACATTTGAGAGGATTCAACAAGAATTTGAAAAGGTTTCAATCAAAGGGATCAATGATGTGTAATTGTCTTCTGATCATGCGAAACCTATCTTCGCTAAGGGGCTTAGTGAAAATATCTACTAATTGTCTATCAATACACACAAAAGCAAGCATTGCATCACCATTTTGTACATGATTTCTTATAAAATGATGTCTTATTTCAATATGTTTGCTTCTTGAATATTGAACTGAATTTTTAGTTAAATTAATTGCACTTGTATTGTCACGTCTTATGAGAGTTTTATTTAACTTAATGCCAAAGTCTTCGAGTTGTTGTTTGATCAATAGGATTTGAGCACAACAACTTTCAGCTGCTATATATTCGGCTTCTACCGTAGATAGAGTAACTGAATTTTGTTTCTTGCTAAACCATGAAATCAAATTAACTCCAAGAAATTGACAAGTTTCACTAGTGCTTTTTCTATCTAGTTTACATCCAGCAAAATTAGCATCAAAATAAGCAATCAATTCAATTGATGAATCTCTAGAGTTCCATAATTCATATCAATTATGCTAGACAAATATCTAAGTATGCGCTTAACAGCCAGTAAACGTGATTCTTTAGGAGCAGACTGATATCTAGCATACATACATACATTGAACATAATATTTGGCCTACTTGCAGTTAAGTATAATAATGAACCAATGATACCTCTCTATAATTTTTTATCAACATTTTTGCTTGATTTATCTTTGTCAAGTTTGCAAGAAGGGCTCATAGGTGTACCTAATGGTTTGGTTGTCTCCATCCAAAACTTCTTTAAGATTTTCTTTATGTACTTAGCTTGGTTGATGAAGATCCTTTCTTTAGTTTGCTTGATTTAGAGTTCAAGGAAGAAGTTTAGTTCTCACATCATGCTCATCTCAAACTCTCCCTTCATAAGCTTGGCAAACTCTTGATAAAGTGTTTCATTAGTAGTATCATAATATCATCAACATAAACTTGTACTACTAAGAGATCATCATTCTTCTTTTTCAAAAATAGTGTAGTTTCTATAATGCCTCTAGAAAATCTATTTTCAAAAAGAAATTTACTTAATCTATTATACCAAGCTCTTGGAGCTTATTTCAAACCATACAAAGCCTTATGAAGTTTAAAATATGATTAGGATATGCATGATTTTCAAAACTAGGGGACTGTTCAACATACGCTTCTTCAATAAAATCATTTAAAAATATACTTTTGACATCCATTTAAAATATTTTAAAACCTATAAAGCAAGTAATAATCTAATTGCTTCTAATCTAACAACAGGAGCAAATGTTTCATCAAAATCAATACCCTCTTCTTGATTAAAATCTTTTGCTACTAACATAGCTTTATTCCTAGTTACTATTCTATTTTCATCAAGTTTATTTCTGAAAACCCATGTAGTTCCAATTATTAAATTTTAGAAGGTCTTTCAACTAAAGCCCAAACTTTATTTCTTTTGAATTGATTTAATTCATCTTGCATGGCATTTATCCAATTTGAATCTTTTTCAGCTTCTTCAATTAATTTAGGTTTTACTTGTGATATAAATGCTAAATAATCATAAATATTTCTAAGTGGAACGAGTACTTATCCCTTCTGATGGATCACCAATAATAAGTTCTGTAAGATGTCCATGGGTATACCTCCATTCTTTAGGTAATGGCTTGGGTGTAGATGAAGCTCCAACTTCTTGTACTTGTTCTTCTTCATTATCCTGATCACCTTTTTGCTCTTTGGAAGGTCCTTCATTGATGGTCATCTTTCTAATCTTTTGGAAACCTATTTTATCATCAAGAACATTTTTTTTTTCTAGAAGATTTTTCGTTAGTCTCATCAAAAATAATATGGATGGACTCTTTAATAAGAAGTATTCTTCTATGAAGACCCTGTATGCCTTGCTAGAAGTAGAGTATCCTAAAAAGATATCCTCATCTGACTTGGCATCAAATTTACTTAAATTATCTTTTCCATTATTTAGAATGAAACAATGGCATCGAAAAACATGAAAATACTTGATGTTATGTTTTCTACCTTTCCAAAGCTCATAAGGTGTTTTTTTCAAAATAGGTCGGATCAAAACATGATTCAAAATATAGCATGTAGTGTTTATGGCTTCCACCTAAACATATCTAGGTAAATAGTTTTTACAAAGCATGGTGCGTGCCATTTCTTCTAATATCCTATTCTTTCTTTCTACCACCCCATTTTGTTAAGGTGTCCTAGGTACAGAAAAATTATGATGAATTTCATATTCATTGCAAAATATTTCAAAGTCATGATTTTCAAACTCGGTGCCATGATCACTACATAAAGAGATAATTGAAACACCTTTTTCATTTGAAACTTTCTTGTGAAACTTAATGAATGCAAAAAATATTTCATCTTTATGAGCTAAAAATATTATCCATGTAAAATGAGAGAAGTCATCTACCATTACTAGACCATACTTCTTGCCTCCTAAACTAGTTATTCTAGTAGGTCCAAAGTGGTCCATATGAAGTAATTCTAAGGGTCTAGTTGTAGACACTACTCCTTTTGGTTTGAAAGATGATTTGTTTGTTTTCAAGTTGACATGCACTACAAATCTTGTCTTTTTCAAAAGTGAGTTTTGGCAAATCTTTTATAAAATTCTTTTTGTTCAATTTTGAAAGCAAATGCATATTTGCATGCCCTAGTCTACGATACCAAAGCCAACTAATTTCATTGATCTTATCTTCCATTGCCACTAGGCATTGACCATTTTGCATAAGTAGATTATCAAGATCAACCATGTAAATATTTTCATGCCTATGACCAATAAACTTGATCCCATTGTCATCTAGACTAGATACAGTGCACATAGAAGATTCAAAAATCATTTTAAATCCTTTATCACAAAATTGACTTATACTGAGTAAATTATATTTCAAACCATCAACAAATAAAACATTATCAACATAAGTAGAGGGGGTGATATAGAATTTACCGATATCGACAATTTTGCCCTTTTCATTATCATCAAATGTCACGTTTCCACCATATAAAGCTTCTACATATGAGAATTGCTTTACATCTCTAGTCATGTGTCTTGAGCAACCACTGTCAAGGTACCATAATCTTCTTTTGTCCTTGGTTGCAAGACACACCTACAAAATCAAATCAGGTGAAAATTTTAGGTACCCAAGTCATCTTGGGTCCTTTAGGATTAGTTGTAGTGGTTCCTTTTAGAACCCAAACTTTCCTAACAACATTTAATTTTCTTTTATCACACATGTAAGATTTATGTCCTAGTTTACTATAAGAATAACATGTAATGCTAGAAGATGCAGGCACAAAAAATTTTTTGAAATATTTTTATTGTTTTTGTAGTTTAAAACCTAGACCTTCTTTGTTGAAAACTGCTTTTTGACTATTCAAAGCATGTTTAGTTTTTTTGAACTATAATAAACTTTTCAACAAATGGTTTTAATTTTTCAAGTTTTCTTTGTATTTCTTATTCTCTTACAAAAATTCTTTGTTTTGTTTAATCAATTTTTTACTTGTTACAAAAACTTTGTCCTTTTTCAAAGATTCTTTTTCTTTCAAAAGATCTTCCTTTTCACTTTTCAAAAAAATAATTTGATCATTCAAGTTTTTGTTTTCTTGAAGCAAACTATCAGTATCTGTTAAAAACTTTTCATTTATTTTAGAAAGCTCTAAGTTTTGCTTTTTCAATTCTTTGTTTTTCAACTTAAGTTTTTGATATTCTATAACTAGTTCATCAAAAACATCATGTAATTCTTCAAAAGTAAATTCATTCTCGATTTTAGACCTTACCTCTTCATCATTTACCATGAAGCAAATGTTGGCCACTTCTTGCTACTCTTCATCAAAGCTTGAGTTTTTACTCTCATTCCACGTTGCCACCATCGCTTTCTTTTTAAATTTCTTTTTGCTCTTTTTAAGAGTGAGGCAATCCATTTTATAATGTTCTAGCTTTTTGCACTCAAAATATATTGGTTGCTCCCTTTCATTTTCTTTTTCTTTCTCCTTATTGAGCTCTCCTCTGTGTAGCTTCTTCTTGTAGTTATTTCTTTTCTTCCTCATAAATCTTTTGAACTTCCTTAAGATAAGAGCTATTTCATCTTTCTCATCTTCTTCATTAGAATCATCACTAGACTCCTCCTTGGTTTGGACTTGAATGCAATAGCCTTCTTTTTCTTATCATTGTCCACTACCTTCTGCTTTAAGGATAGCTCATATATCATCAGTGATCCCAAGAGCTGTTCTAGTGGAAGAGTGTTGACATCTTTAGCTTCTTCAATAACATTAACTTTTGGATCCTAAGATGATGGAAAAGACCTGAGAATTTTGTTAACAAGTTTAGCATTAGAAATTACTTTTCCCAGACTCCTCGTACCATTAATAATGTTTGTAAATCTAGTATACATTTTAATAATTGATTCATTTGGTTCCATCCTAAACATCTCAAAAGTATGAATGAGCATGTTAACTTTGGTGGTCTTCACTTGATGTGTACCTTCATGAATAACTTCAAGTATATCCCAAATTTCTTTGATAGAGATACAATTAGATATTCTGTTAAACTCACTAGGGTCTAATGCACAAAATAATAAATTCATGACCTTTGCATTAAGCTTAGCTTGCTTAATGTCATTCTTATCCCAATCTTCTTCTAATTTGGAAGTGGAAATGCCATTAACCAAGATAGTGGGCTGATGAGGGCCTTTAACTATAGTCTTCTAAATATTATAATCTATAGCTTAAATATATATGCACATGCGTGTCTTCTAGTAAGTGTAATTTATGTTATTAAACAGTGGGGGATGGTTTGAGACTTGACCTTCAATAATACCAACACTAATTTGGGCTGCCATTAGATCTTTGACTCAAGATCGTGAGATCTATATGCTAAGTACCAAGCTCTGATACCACTTGTTACCCAGCATAGCAATCCAAGAGAGGGGGTTAATTGGGTCTTTTAAAAAATTTAAACAAGTATGTGCTGAACTATATTACTTGTGTAACAATGTGAATGTGCTCAACAATGATATAATGCAAAAATAGTAAAGTGAATGCAGAGTAAATCAGAGCAAATAATAAGGAAGAGCAAGCAATCACAAATATAAGGATGTATAGTGGTTCGATGCACTCCAAGCACCTACATCCACTCTCTAGGTTCTTTTTAGAAATTTCTACTATAATCACCAAGATTACAGCTAACTTGTTTTCAAGGGCTCACAAGTCAAATCCAAAGTTGGTTTTCTCACTAAGCTCCCCAATAACCTTTCCCTCAAGCCAACCCTAGGCTTGGATTCCAATTCATGGCTTGGAAGGGCCTAACACCTAGTTTTAATAGCCTTGAAACTAGTTACAATAATTAAAGTCAAATATACACAGTAATAAGCACAAGAAAACTCTCAAAAGAGCTGAAATAAATATCGTTGAAGCTCTTCTTGAATGGTTGAGTTGTCTCCTTCTTGGATGCTCTTCAATGAACACTTTTAGACAATGATTTGAAGTCTCAACAGCATAAATGAAGGCCTTTTCAGGTGGAATCTTCTTTATGGCTCACTCTAGTCTTTTCAAAAACTTTTTTCAAAAGATGATCTTTATCTCTTCTGTCTCACTTTTTCTCTTATGTCTTCAATGAGTTTGATGAGTGATAAATAATTTAAAAACCTTCAAAAAATCATTGGTGACCGTCAGAGTGAAGAAACTAGCCATTTGGAGCCATTTGAGCCAATTATAAACTTCTCAAAATATAGTCGTTACTGTTGCCAAAACCTGTGAATCGACCTATGAGTCGACACTTAGGTCGATACTTGAGTCTTCATGAGTCGATACTTGGATCAGCTCAAGGAATAAATCTTGAATTTCTAGGGTTTTGCTTTATTTTTATTCTCAAGCTATGAGTCGACCTATGAGTTGACACTTGAAACTATGAGTCGACACTTGAGTCAGCACTAGGCAAAAGTCCATGGAATGACATTGTTCTGTTCATTTCTTATCTCAGGCCATGAGTCGATCTGTGAGTCAACACTTAGGTCGACACTTGGCGTGCTAGCTGAAACTCTACATGCCAGTCTTCAAGGGTGTCGACACTTGCTCCATGAGTCGATACTTGAGTTGATACTTAGGTCAACACTTGATCTATGCCATTCCCAAAAAATATGCCAAACTCCGAAATTCTTAAATTTTGTCCAATAAACTTCTAGTCTCATCTCCATAAAGGCCAAAGTGATCATTTACATGGCATTCCAAGGTAAGAAGACTTCTTAAACATTGAAATTCATCTTGTTTTGATGTCAATAACTTTATTACTCTTGAGTGAAGAATTTGATGTACCTGTGACCTAGAATTCACAACTCCAACTAAAACATTAGTACTAACATATACTCAATATTTTGTTATTCATCAAAATCAAGGCCTAAAGCCAACAGTACTAGACATCTAAAGAGACCAATGAGTATTGCTCCCTGCTTGTAATGAACTTTTGGACCTATGACTCCCTGTGCTTCATTTCCAGCAAAATAGTCACGTATCTCTCTATCATGAAGATTATGCTCTTACTCGAGTACTCTTCTTTGAAAACCCACCTCTCCTTTCTTAAACAATACTTCTAACTCTAAGAATCTCTTAACTGTGATGACCTCTACCTAGATATCCAAGCTCTTATATCTTGCATTTGAAATATCACCTTTGGTCATTCTCATTCTCCCAAGTTTGGTCTTTAATAATAGGATACGAACTCAGTATCCTACCAACCTTCTCATATCATTTAATGCATCTTATCACCAACTAATAGGTAAAGGCCCTATCCCATTCAGGAATTGCATTAATAATATATATTAATTACAATAATCAAACAATATGCAATAGGGACCGAAAGAGATTTCGATAGCATTTCCTTAGTTCTCCCTATATGATTAAAAATGGATGAGGAGAATAGAGAAAAACTACTATCCATAATTTCTATCAAATCCTCAATATATCATTTCATTACTATAACTACTTATAAAATTATTTACAATTTCCAAGATAATCAATTGATCAATATGTATAATTCTCCCATCCATATAAAAATATATAAATATATGGATATTATAGAATATGTACATTAGTCACTTGCTAGGTCTATGGTTCTACGCAATGCAAATTTTATAAAATAAATATCCAATCAATTAGTTTGATTAACACATAAATAAAAAATATAATTCATCAATGATAATAGTTCATATATATTAAAACATGATAATATTATAAAACATTATTCATCAATAATAATGGTTCATATATATTAAAATATGATAATATTATAAAAATTAATTCATCAATAATATTAATCCTTACTAGTAATACCAGGACCCCTTGTATGACTCAAAAAATTCCTGGATGCCCTGAGATACAAGGATGGTGCCACTAACTATCGTAGTGGTACCACAAATCTAGAGACCTTATCACTAAAGATCAATTTTTACTGGAGAAGGGATAACATAATGAGACATCCTTTCTAGTATCCTATTCCTTTGACTAACGAGAGTAGCAGCTATATAGCTGAAGCATCGACCATTTCTAATACTTTCGATTTCAAAATATGCATCCATTAACATACCTTGACATCAAGACATAGGATCCTAGCTTGTTGCTCTATATGCCAAGATCCAAATTTCATGCATGCAAGACACATATCCATGCACTGCTCTTTGACTAATTAATTAATAATTAATTAATTAATTAATTAATTAAAAATAATTAATCAATGTATAGTTACTTAATTAAATAATTAATTTATAATTAAATAACTTATTAATTAACTAAATAACTAACTAATTAATTAATTAACTAACTAATTAATTACATAAATAACTAATTTATGATGAATTACTTAACTAAATGACCATGTGATTAATTAATTAAATATAAATTATTTTTTAGTGATAGCTCTCTTATCGCTAAAACTTATCGAGGCCCATAAATGATGGATCTAGCTAGACCAGCCAAAAAATACTAGAAGAAGGATCTGGCAGCAGGGAAACTAAACACCTAGGGGAGGATGCACAATGGGATCTCGATGGTGGCAGTGCATAAGGGAGGATGCACAATACCTGGTAGAGCACTGGGGGGCTCAGTAGTGGTATTGCGTAGGGGATGCAGGGTGGCTAACGGAGCACACGGGGAAGCATGATGGTCGAAGCTCACGAGAGGGGGCAAATGATGGCCGGTGGCACTGAGGGGGTGAGTGGGAGTTCGGTAGTGCTGGGGGGAGTAAGGCATGGGAGTTTGGTGGAAAGGGGCGAGGGGCCAGGAAGACGATGACTAGTGACAATCCAGGGGGCATGGGGTTTTGGTGGCCATGATGGGGGAGCGATGCCTCACCGTTCGATGAGAAGAGGTGGGGGCCGAGAAGATGATGTCAAGTAGAACCTAGGGGCATGGGATTTTGGCAGTGCTCGAGTGGAGGGAGGTTGGGAGCTTGACAGGAAGCAATAGGGGGCCGGGAAGACAAAGAGGTAAAAAAACAAATATGGGAAATGGAAAAATGGGCACTGGAGGGGTTTTTATGGAGAACTATTAGTGATGGTATTTTGCCATTGCTAATAATTATTTTCAATTGATAATAGAAGTATTACCGATGGCAAACTTGTATCACTATTAAATTTATCAATATTACCTAAATTTTAGGTTTTTTAGTAGTGATGACATTATGCTGGAACTAATAATTGTTTGCCATTGTTAATGGAAGTATTACCAACAATAAATTTGTATCGCTATTAATTTTGTCGGTAATACTTAAATTTCAGGTATTTTATGAGCGATGGCATTTATCATCATTAATGGAAGTATTATCGATGATAAACTTGTATCGCTATTAATTAGTAATACTTAAATTTTAGGTATTTTATGAGCGATGAAAAAATGCAATCGCTAATAATCAAATCACCATTAGTAATAATCTTTTACTTAATATTAAATTTCATGAAATATGTTAATTTATTAGCAATAGTATGCTTGTCATCACTAATAGTTATCATGTGTCACTAATAATCTTTTATAAAAATTAAAAATTTTTAAGATTTTGATAATTAATGCTATAATTGTCCCATCACTACTGCCATCGCTAATACTATTAGTGATGGTATTTTTTACCATTGTAATTACTATCAGTATATCCACTTATTACCCATGGCTAGCTGACCATCAGTAATGTCCATCACTAATACTTTGATTTCTTGTAGTGATTTTAGAGTATATTTTTACTCTATATGGAGGAGTAGTGAGTTGAAGAAATTATAAGTAGCAGAATATAACTGACTTAGTTACCAAGGCAAAATATATAGTTGCAAGTAAAGCTACTAAGAAAACCATCTTGATGAAGAAGTTCATATTCGAGTTGGATGTAGTTCCTGAGATTGAGCATCTAAAGCTACTTTTCTGTGATAACACTGGAGCTGTTGCATAAGCTAAGGAACCAAGGTCTTATCAGAAATCCAAGCACATCCTAAGATAGTTCCATCTTATTAAGGAGATTGTTGAAGACAAGATATGATCATAGAATGACTTAACACTAAGAACAATATAATAGTCCTATTCTAAAGCCTTGTCATAGCACTAGTTTGACCGCCACCTTGATTTCATAGAAATCAAATTAGGGATGATTGGCTTTAGTGCAAGTGGGAAATTAAAAAAATAGTGCCCTGCAAGCTAATCGCATGAGTGATGTAATAGGGATTGTTCTATATTTATCTTCCTATTCATATACATGACATTGGTTATTAATTATAATAAGGCATAATATTTCATCATATGCTACAATTTATCTTTATATATTTAATTTTGATGAAGCCCATAGGTTAGGGTAATAACTTTATAGTTATGATTAGATCATACCAGTGAGACCTAAAATCTTGATAGTCTTGATCTAAAAAATTTCTAGTTATAAGATCATTGAGTCAGGAATCAATGAGACCGGTAAGATTGGCACATTTTATGTATACTCGATGGAGAGGATGATTGATCTCATAATCATTTGTGTAGTGGCACTAATACAAGGATGTCGGTGCTTATTAAAGAATGAGTTTACAGAAATGACCTACTAATTGAGTCCTAATGTAGTCTTACTTACATTCCAATAGATATTTCAATAGTTGAAGTAGGTGCAAATGATCCTTTGACCTGAGATCTCTATTATACCATATGTACATGGATCTAGGCTTTAGTTCATACACTTGCATGACTCTCTGAGACTTGTGTTGGATGTTCTGGGCTTGCTAAAGTTTGTAGGAAGGTTGTTAATAATCAACAAGGAATCAATCATTCCTGGTAAGGGAAGAAAATATCTTATATTATCTCATAGAATGATAACTCTAGAAGTCTTTGGCCAAAGTAGGATAAAAATTTGAAAGAATTTCTATTATTTTATCGATTAAGTCATCATCAATTGATTGAGATATATATGGTTAAATAATTGGGTTTGACATGTTTCCATATCCAATAACTTATCCAAGATGCTGAATGACTGAAGGATATAAATTATATAATAACTTGCCACTAAAGGATATTTTATAATTTTTATAAAATCTCATAACTTCTATGTAGTCATAACATGTTGCTAGACATTAATTATAACTTGTAGATTAACATGAGTTAAACAATTTAATTCAAAGGGTTAATTAGAAGAGTTCTGATTAATCTGTGCAATTGGGCTTGACCTAATATCTAATTGATATAATTGGGTTAGCCTAAGTCTACTACCAGCTAAGATGTGAAACTCATTGGGTCACATACTTTGGGAATTGATCTTGAATCAGTTGATTTAATCAATTAGGGATTTAATTGAAATCCTATGGGTTCATTTTACCATGCTAGCACATGGGTAAACTCTAGCTCCTATTTGACCTAACCTAATTAGATTAGGTTAGGCTAGCCTTGTTTAACTTGATTAAGACCAACCGATTTAATTACTTGGTTGACCTAACCACCTAATATCCTAATTATAAATTTAATGATTGGATTAAATTTGATTTGGTTAAGTGTACATGAGAAGGAAGAATCCTTCTCTCATATAACTCTTAAACTTCCACCCACTCTCTTTATTTCTAAGCACCAATTTTAAGGGGTTTTTTTGTGAGGCATGTGGGGAGAGGGAGAGTCCATCTTCCTTGATATTCTCTCACTTCCATTATCTTTATTAGGGATGCCATAATTATTTGGTGATAGTGTGAAACCAAGGTGTGAAAGAGACCAATTTATTTGGAACTCTTCCATATTAATTGGGCATTTTCTTTATGGTGCTTTGGGAGAGGGAAAGTCCCTCTCACACCCAAGACTCTCTTTGCTTCATATGGATATAGAGGCACTTATTTATTAGGTGATTTATTTTTATTTTGGTATTTGTGAGAGAGAGAAAGTGAGGAGGTGTGAAAGGAATCCAATTTGATTAGACTTCTTTCACACACATCATATGAAAAGGTTTAATCACTTAATATTGGTTTTAAATCCTCTAATAAATCCATATTAGATTTAAATCTCTTGAAATTCCCTCCTTGGGCTAATGAAATGTCAAATCACCTATGGCAAATGAAAGGTCAAACCATCCCTATATATAGAGGTCGGTTCTAAGGATTAGAACCTAAGTTAAAAATTTTAATTTTTGGTACCGTATTATTCCTCTAGAAGTGATATTCATGGAGATGAACATCTAAGGGTAGTAGAGAGGTTCTATCAAGGGATATAGTGCTATCTTAGTGCTATACCTTATTGGTGAGATTAGGGATGAGTGAGCTTTCCTTGTGAAGGAAAGTTTTATTTTTGGATTAGATCCTTTTTTTTATCCTCTTGGTGGTTCTCTTTTGAAGAGAAGAAGGCAGAGTTTTGATCCAACTAAATGAATAGGTCCTAAATTGCTGGTGAAGAAGAATTTGGAAAAAGGCTATCGATAGGAAGATCCTTGTTCCTTTTTCGTATGGACTATCATTGGAGGGCATCTATTTAGATGTGTTGTAGAGTATCTTACCTCCTTCTAATTATGTTTATAGGTTTATTTTACTGGCATATTTTGTGCTTATTTGTAATTTATAGGGTGAGTTCTAGGATTAGTATTTTCAGTTATCTTTTGTTTCAAATTATTAAAAATAAATAAAAATTTTAAAAATCTATTTCCACTGTATTACTAAATCCCAACAAATGGTTTCAAGCAATATACAATAGCTGACTCTGTGTGCAAAGCGAAATACATTACAACATCTAAAACTACCAAGGAGGCTATTTGGTTGTGAAAGTTCATCAATGAGCTTACGGTAGTTCCCTCGGTTGATGCTCCCATTCCACTATATTGTGATACTACTAGAGCTACTACACAAGCCCAGGAATCCTAGACCCATCAAAGAACCAAACACATTTTGCAGTTCTATCACCTTGTATGAGAGATTGTTGATAGAGATGATGTTGATTTACAAAAGATTGATGGCAAAGAAAACCTTGCTAACCAATTCACTAAAGCTCTCAGAATCAAGAAGTTTGACGAATACAAGTGGAAGATGGGTATTAGATACTATTTTAATTGGCTTTAATCCAAGTAGGAGTTTATTGGAATTGTGTCCTAAATCCAATCATCTAGCTATAGATGACTTCTGTAATTGTATACGAATTGAATGTTAATAAATATTATTCAGTAGTTCATCATAATTTTGCATCTTCCATATTAAAACTCTAATAATAATGATGAAGTCCTTATAACTAAAAACTCGTAATAAAGGTGATGAACATTTATCGAATAGTTCTTAAATTATATTTGCAATAAAATGATGCGTTATTATTAGGATGATAGTATTTATCAAGTATAGGTGACTGCATGCCATATAGATTGGTTGTCCTTGTAACCAAAAAGTATAAAGATGCTAGTATGGCAGGTAGGTGATATGTAGGAGTACATTATCACTAAATGTGCTCAGCTACAAAGCACTCAACTGTCAAAAGCAGCTCGTAAAGGATATGGGTATAAGTATCCTTCTAACCTGAAATTAGCGCGGTGACTTGTAAGTAACTCACTATGCTTTGATGTTGGACTATCTATATTTTCAATATAGTGACGGAAGGTTTCTAGGCATAGTCAAGTACTTGCCAAGTCTGTGTGTGAGTCAAAATGGAATTGACCACTCCAAGTTTTCAGAGTTCATGCTTCGATGTATTTCAATTCAATAAAACATTGGCTCGGGTAATCCTTGTGATCAGTCACAGGATTTATTATGGTTGTATTACTACATGAAAGACCTATTAAGGGTTTGATAGTTGACCCTGAAGTCTCTTTGAAGCATTAAGGATCAAAGGGATGAATTATACGGAAATTATATGCTAAGGTTTTTGAATGTTACTTTGTATATATTCGACTTATCCGGATATCGAGTATCATTGCTAGATGGTTACTTCGATTGATACAGAAATCAGTTTTTGTACTACCAGTTTAGTGTTTAGACCTCTGGAGTGATGCACATTGTCGAGTGACATGAGAAAAGGCTTGACCTAAGATTTATATGTTCAATTTGGAAGTAGGTGACTTGCTTGAACAAATAGCCATGCTTAATTGAGAATTAAGTTATAGGTTATATAGTGTTAAATACCGGCTATGTCTAGCTAGCATTGGACACTAGTTGCAGTATTTATTCCGAGGTCGCACTTGAATTAATTTGTAATCCAAGGATTTAAAGGAAAAGTAGTTCAAATCTTAATTTGGTTAGGATTTGATTTTCTGAACCAATTTTAATTTTAATTTCAATAAAAATTTCAGAGAGCATTGGGTTTGAGTTCTAATATAGTTATGACCCAAATAAAGTTTTAGTCAAAGCTCAATTTTTGTTTTGAATTTAGAATTCCAAATAAAAAAAAATTATGGCCACCCGCATGCTGAGAATAGTTCTTAGCGCACACTGAGAACAATTCTTTGCGGGCACTGAGATTTCTCAACCCGCATGCTGAGAATCAGCGCGCGCTGAGTTTTTCAGCACACAGTATTTTTTGGCTAGCGGGCTTTGTGATTTCTGGGCTTTAAAAATTATGCTGTAATCCCAAAAAAAAAAAGGGAAGGAAATTCTTGCGAATAGGTTTCTGCTTTTTAGCATGGAATGGTCACCAGAATTTTCCCGTGCATTGGGATTTGAGTTTTTGAAACTCAAGGGAAGGGATTGTAAGATAGTTCTCAGGGAATGGTTTTTTGTTGTCATGATGATCTGATCTTAGCACAAGAATAGTTACAGCTCTCATGCCAAGAGGTATCAAATTCCTGCACCGTTCTCTCCTCAATGCAATGAACAAAAAGGAATGGAAAAAATAAGATCAAGAAAAATTCCCCTCTAGTATCCTTGTGACCTTGAACCTATATCTCCTTCTCCTGCAGAGGCTTGGTGTGCAGGTAGAGGAGTGGCAAGTGCAACTCTCGCAACATACCTTTAAAGATCTTGATCTCATTCTGCTACAAAAACAAGTAAGTTTGAGAATTTTTTTTACATATTTTTTTAATTGCAACCTAGTTTTCTTTCCTAGATTATCAACCTTTTTTCCTCTGAGGTCAAAAATTTTCTTTCAATTGGTATTAGAGCCAGGTTGCCTGAAAATCCAGATCTTCTGCAATGAAAACAAATAATTCCGGATCTGTTTTGGTTGTTTTTCCGTCAAGATTTCTTTGAAAAAAAATTAATCTAGTTTTGACCAGATTTATATGCAGTGATATAAATATTATGTCCAGAATTTTGTTTGCATTTTACATCAGGTTTTTAGATCTAGTTTATCTGGATCTTTTGTTATTCAGATCCATTTTTCTTACTGGATTCTATATAATTTTTAGATTTGGTTATGGCAGATTTTAAGGTGTATTTAGAATCTATTTTTTGGCTGAAAAATATATCTATTTTGATGGCAGATTCTGATCTGTTTCAGATCTGATTTTTTACAGGATTTCTAAAAGTTTTGGATCTGTTGGCGTAGAACCTTCCTCGACCGGGCGGAGCTGCTGGATCGCCAGTTCACTCTCCTGGACACTTGCAAAACATGTCTCTGACCGGATTTTCTCCGGTGGGGGACACTCCGATGCCTAACTCAGAAACGGGTTCCAGTCACAAAATGAAGAATATTCTGAAAAGGATAAAGGTGGCGAAAGTGAACTCTATTTTTCCAGGCTTGAGTGGAGTTACCTCGAGTGTCCCCTCTTATCAATATTTTTAGAGGCCATGCTAGTGTGTAGCTCATCTTACTCACCCATGGTTTATATGAGGTTAATTAACTTTACCTTGCCCATAACCATAAGTGGTTGCAGAGAGGTGCTAGCCAGCCTGGAGTCATGGGAGTTGGAGTTGGTAGCCACGTGGCCACCTCGATGCAGTTGCGATTTGGAGGTAGTGGCCATGCGATCGATCGTAACCGCTGTATCCACGTTCGTAGATTTGAGATCAATCGAAGATCCCCTTCTGGACTCCTTCTTCAGAAGGGACCGTCATTGGATTAGAGAAATATCTTCGGTATGCCCCTTCTGGAACAATCCGAAGACATCTCCGCCATTTGTAGTGTAGTCCTTCCCTCCGGAATGAATTGTAGGGCAGTGCTGGTATCGTCTTCAGACTGGCCTTCTTCGGATCAGCCTCCTTCGGCCGGTGTATAGGAGAACAGTTGGTAGTTGGTGGTGGCACCCTTCAAGATTGATGTCTTTGGATTAGGTTAAAGACCGAGCTAGGTCGTCGCTTTATCCAGCTGCATAGCTTCCTCTGGGTGCTCCAGTTTGAGGGTTTGGTTCAAGAAGAATTTGGTGGACGATCGAGTCGGTAATTGTCCTGTGCTTGAAATGCCATATCACAATAGTTGCCCCCCACTCTCAGTTTTCAAAGCAATGATTTGCCTCAAAGAATGAGAGTATTGATGAGTTGACGTTTTCTGCCAAAAAAGGTGCAGCCAATGATGATAAAACCTTCGGTTCGGTCGTTCGCCATAACTATTGTTTGATTTGAAGATCAGGTCGAGGACAACTATCGCCTTCTCATTAGGATATAAAAAAGAAAAGGGTCAGTCGACAGGTCGCATCCCTTTTCTTCTGTTACGGCGGTTCGGTCGATCCCTCCATTGGAAACTGGGTAGAGGGTGCGGCCTCATCCCATTCCTTGAAAAGGGTGCAAGCTTCATCTCCGCCGTTGGGTGAGGTCATGTGGATTGTGACTTTTGGTTCTCTCTGCATCAAATCAGCTCAACATTGCTTGGAGCATCGCACCCACCCCCGGCGCCTATATACGTGGCACATTCAGAAAGGGGGGATTTCTCTTCCTTCGAGGAGGTGCCCTAAAATGCCCCCGGCCCGCCCTCTTACAAAGGGAGAGGAAGGACTAGTCGAAGAAGCTTCCCTGCTCTTGCTTACTTTCATTTTTTGTCCAGCTTTTCTTGTTTCTAATCTCCAGTCTCTTCTGCAGGTAGAATTTTCCCACTTCTTCCTTGTTTTTCCTTTTCAGTGTGGTTAGGTCTATGAAAGTTTGTGCTGTCGATGGAGGGGAGGTTGGGTCTTCAGGTGCCGTTACCGATGTTAGACCGGAGCTGGTCCACAGTTCCATTTCTCTTAGGAAGATAGCCCATCTTCGGGAACATTATTACATTCCTGAAGGATTTCTTTTGATACTCTTGAAACCTGAAGATCGGGTAAATAGGTCTCCCACCAGGTGCATTGCTGTGTATGAAGATCACCTGAAGACCAGTCTTCATTTTTCATTGCATCCTTTCTTCGTCAGGGTTTTTAACATGTATCAGATTGTTCCTGCGCAGTTGACTCCGAATAGTATTCGGAATATCTGCGGATTCCTAGTTTGATGCCACATAGCTAATGTGAGGCCTGGGACCAATTTATTCACTTCCCTCTTTATCTTGAAGAGGGATTTCTATAGCCAAGGGTGGTGGGTCATCGATCCTCATCCTGATCGTAAAATAACAAAGGACATGCCTAGTGCCATCCATGGGTGGAAATCCAATTTTATCTTTGTTTCCTCTACTCAGCCATGATGTTTCAATGTTGAGTGGAGAGAGCCTCGTTTGGATGCTAACGCTGGCAAGAAGGTTCTGGCGGCTGACCAACCTGATTATACTTTGTTGTCTGGTTCGAAGGCCATTTCCATCCGAGAGCTATTAGAAGAGAGGAATCTTTACCTTGCTATGATCAGCGAGTTCCCTGCATTAGATACAGGCGATAAAAGACTTCGGCTTTTTCCTCCTTCGCAACTCTATTGTCCAGTTAATTTAGGAATTTGCTTTTGTCTGTAGGTGGCAGGATAAGGCCTGATTTGGGCTTGCTTCATCAATCTACCAAGAGGAAGACGGCTCAGGTCCCTTCGGAGGTCCGAAAGAAGGCCCGAGAAGAAGGTTCTAGTAGAAGCACTTCGTCCTCCAGGGAAATGTCCGGGAGGAATGAAGTCCCACCAACGGAACCGAAAGAAGGCCCAAGAAGAAGGTTCTAGTAGAAGCACTTCGTCCTCTAGGGGAACGTCCGGGGAAAATAAAGTCCCACCGACGGAACTTTCAGGAGAGCTCTCGCTGACCAAACCCTTGCCGAGAGCTATTTCTCCAACTTGGATCATGGAGAGTCTGCCTCCGGTAGTTGATGCACCAGTGCCCTGCCCCCCTGTGGTGGATAAGGGCAAGGCGCCACAGGCTGAAGAGGAGTTTGCGAGGGGTACTGCTCTGGACAGGGACTGCGGGGTGGGCCTCTCAGAGTTTTTTGATGCTAGAGGTCTCGCATTCCATGACGTAGCCAGGTGAATACTGAAGGGTGTGTTACTGCCGCATGACTGCGTAGTCACCCAGAGTCGGCCTCGTGCCACAGTATCCGATTCCACCTTTTCTTCCCTGCTACAGGTGAGATAGCCGCATTCTTTTTTGTCTTCAATTATTTGTTCATGTCACAATCGGTCTTATACTCTGGTCCACTGATGCAGTTGGTCCACGATGTTACTTCTCTGGAGGAGGGCCTGGAGGGCCTTGATGACTTCCTCTGCAACATAAAGGGGGAGCTCCAAATAGCTAAGGCCGAAAGGGATGTGACCGAGGAGCTAAAGTTGGCCATGGAAGGGAAGCTCACCCAGAGAGATGCCAAAGTCTAGGATCTGAGAGGCGAGCTAAAGAAAGCTCAGCTGAAAATCTTTGAACAGGAGGCGAAGTCAAGGAAAAGGAAGAAGCAGATTCATTCCTTGGAGCATTTTGCCAAGGAAAACCAGAAGAAGGCTGAGGATTTGGCCAAGTTGATCGATGAAACCGTCAAGAGGGCCAAAGAGGCAACTTCTAAGGATGAAGCAGCGACTTTGAAGGCCAAAGCGGCAATAAATGAGTTTGAAGTCTTAAGAGAGTAGGTGGCCAAGGCTGTTGAAGACTTCAAATAGTCTTCGCAATTCAAGGAGGAAGTAACTAAAGCAAGTTTGTTTAGTTACAAAGATGGCTTCAACGATGGACTAATTGGGGTCGGTGAAGTTTTCCCTGACCTCAATCTCTCTGGCATCCCAGCATATGAGATTGATGAAGAGGAAGAAGGAGGAGCCGTGCCCCCCTCTGAGGTTGAAGAGGCACCGGGTCGAACTGAGGAAGTTCTAGTTAAGGTAGAAGAGTCGATCATGGCAAATCCGGCAACCTTTGCCCAAGCTGAAGAGACTCAAGCAGAAGAGACCTTGGGTCTAGCCTAGATTGAGGGGGTCCCTCCTACTCAGATCGAGGAGATTCTCCCCTCGACTAATCCAAAGGCTTCTTCAGCTACTTGATAGGGTCTGATAGGCGTTGAGTCTTGTACTTCTTGCCTTTTCTTATGTCAAAGGGATGACATGTAACTGACAGCTTTTCCATATTAATGAAAATCTTCTTTTTCCTTCAACAAGTGGTGATATTTGAACTAGGATGTCCAAAGATTTTCCAAGTATAGAGTCTTCGGACTTGGTTTCAATAAGGCTGTTGACCTTGATAGTAAGCCGAATAATGAGACTCTTTGTCAAGTCGACTTTCTCTGATCATAGATTCATCCTCTTTATTCCAAGACTTGAAATTGGAGGATTCAAGTGCAACTCTCAATTCACCAAGGGTTTGCCAGTTGTCACGCTATCACTGGAGAGGAATTATTGCCCAGATCATTGGATCATGGTGATCGGGATTGTTAAGGCTACATTCGTCAAGGATTGAATCGGTCGCAGCCTTTTAACTTCTAGGGATCCCCTCCAGCATGTAGATCGAGACCCTCATTAATTAGGACAAGTGTGCATGGCATGATCAAAGACTTGAAATATAGGTGTTCGATTTGAGCCTTTAATAGTCCTGATGTAAGGGAAGGATGCTCTTAGAATTTGAACTTCTGTCTATTCTTGGCAGGGCTGCCTTCCGCGGCATTTTCTTCTCCCTCTCCCTGCACTACCTGAAGCGCTTGTCAAAGCATGAGACCAGACATAGCAAAGCTCAAGCAGGTGGTGAGGAAGCAACCGGTGACAGGCCCTCCAGTAAGGAGATCAGATCGACGGTGGAGTTATGTCTTGGCGCTACCTCACGTCCAGGTTGGACGTGATACCCCGATCGAAATAGGTTCTTCCTCGAGTGGGGAACAAGCCTCTCCAGGGAGGACCGTTTTGGCGAAGCCATCAAGGAGGTCAAGTACACCAAGCACCAATAGGACTCTCCCATGCGCCGAAGATGTTAAGCCTATGGTTCTAGTCATAGAAGGGAGGAGTTCTGGGGGATGTGATGCGCCCGCTACCGGAACTGAGAGATGAGGGTCCGGGGACCCTCTTTCTATTGTTCTTACCGGAATACTGCGGGTAGGTGTTGGCACGTCCATTGTATGTCTATGTATGTCAAACGGGCTAACCTTGTATATTTTTCTCTTTAGCAAATTTCTCGTGACGTCTCTTTATTGGAGAAAAATATTCGTGAGTCTATCAGCCTAGGCGAAGGCCTCCGGAGTCAGGCGGCTTTAGCTGTAGCTAAAAAAGATGTTGCTGAAAAGCTCCGGGTTATCGTAGAAGAGGAGTTGGGCAAGGTTGTCATCTCGAACAGTGTCTTGAGAAGACAACTAAGGATACTTGAGGCACAAGCAGCAGATGTGGTGGCTGAACTGAGGAAGAAGAGGAGGAAGGTGAGCTCCTCCGAATTGTTGTTGACAGGGTGGGTGCCTTCGAAACGTCGAGGAGTTGAAAACCCAAAAAGGCAAACTGGAGGAGAGAATTGGTAAAATGGAGACGGAACTCCTAGTGGCCAGCCAAAGGGCAGTTCAGGCTGAGGAGAAGTCTTCCCACACCGTCGAGGCTTATAGGAGCTCCCAAGCCTTCAAAGACGAAGTGCATGAGGCCACAGTGGAAAGCTATCTCCTCGGCCATGCTGACTGCCTGGGCAAGGTCACAAAGCTTTATCCCAGCTTGGACTTCTCTCTGGCCACCATTCCGGGCATCATGGCCAAGGAAATAGGAACTCCAACTAGAGAGGCATCAGCGCTTCTCGCTAGTGAAAGTGGGATGGTAGTTGATGAAGCCTCGATCCCTGCTCTGACTTCCGAAGTAGCTGATGAAGGATAAGACTGTTCTTTTTTCTTCCTTTTTGCCACCCAATTATAATGCTTCCTTTTGAAATGAAAGCTTTTCTTCTTTGAAACAAGTGACTAACTTTCCTCGAACTAGTCTTCTTTGGGTCGATCATCTTCGGATTGGTGTGCTGAAGAATGGTCAATTGCTCAAAAGTGAGCAACTGAAGCAAGAGATTCAGAGTTCGTGTCTTCGAGCTGGCTGAAGACTGACTCTGAAATGAAGATGTAGCATTGTTGGATCATTTCTTATTCCTTTAGCGCAATTGATCGGTTAGAAAAGGACCTGACCAGCCTTTTGGACCGGCGTCAGTCATCCACAATAACTATCCCCTCTGACTCGATGATCGTGCGGGGGATAGATGTCACCCTGTGATTTGTGGCAGGTTGGAGAACATTGAGCACATTCTCTATTGTCAGTGTCAAATGCACCGGTATTTGGGTGGCCACGCTCCTGCGTGCTTTGGGTGCCGCCAAGTTTTCCTTTCCTGAAGATGGCCATTGATGCCATATCCGCTCGTAAAAAGGCTGCTCCAAATTTGAAGTGTTAGTCTCTTTTCTGAAGGTGGTTATTAATGACCATGTTATCTCCAAGGAGGTTGTTCTGGTTTTGATGCATCGTTTCGATGCATCATTTCGATGCGTGGCACTTTTCGATTGGTTTGGTGGGAGGTGTGGGACACGTCCTCTGTGGGCATGAAGTGCTGTTAAATATGACTCATCTTCTCATTTTCTGAAAGCTATCGAAGTAGCATAGAAGCAAGCCCGTGGCCCCAAAGTCATCCTTCTCCTTCTTCTTTATACTGCGAAGATGAAGTTCAACATGGCAGAACTCCGGGAGATGGCCCGGAAGAGGGCTGCCCTCTCGAAGCCGAAAGGAAAGCATAGCAGCAAGGTCCTCCGGGATGACGATGACTCCTTCTGGCCTAGGGACGTGACTTGTCTGGGGCGGAAGGTGCGGGCCTTACAGGCCCAATTGGAAGAGGCCATGGCCCAGATAGCGGAGTAGGCTAAGAAGGAGGTGACATAAGCTATCACTGAGTTCTTAGCATCACAGGCCTTCAAGGATGAAGTTGCCGAGGCTGTCCTGGACTCCTATCACTAGGAGTTCCAGGAACATAAAAGTAAGGCCATCCACTATTATGATTTGAAGGGCTTAGACAACATTAGGCCCTCCATTCCATACCATGGATAGGAGGACGATTCTGATTTCGAGGAGTTGGAGTCGAAGGCAGAAGAGAAGTTTGAAGCCTCCCCAAGTGCCTCCCGGGGGTTCGATAGCACTCGCCGGCATGGAAACGGGCTAGCGACTGGTCCTTAGATCATCCTTTCTGCTACCTCTGCCTTTTCCTTCTTTCTTTTTTTTGGTCAGTTGCATAGTTTTTCTCTGAATGAATGAAAACACCTTTGTGCAAAAAACATGCTCCAAGATGGTATTAAGTGTAGACTCTTCGACAGGATAGGCGCCTGAAGAGCCCGTAGAACCATTTAGATCGGGTTTGCCACTAGGACAGGGTGGTTGAGCCATCCCACTGGCGTCTGTCAATAACAAAGTGGGTTGTTTGGACCTGCCTCGGCACGTCTTCGATTTTTCTATAGGGTAGGACGTTTAGACCATCCCTGTGCCTTCAGTTGGTGTTAAGGCAGGTTGATTAGACCCACCTCGCACATCTTCAGATTTACCATAGGGTATGTTATTTAGACCATCCATGCACCTTCAGTTGGTGTTAAGGTAGGTTGATTAGACCCACCTCGGCGCAACTTCGGATTTACCGTAGGGTAGGTTATTTAGACCATCCATGTGCCTTCAATTGGTGTTAAGGCAGGTTGATTAGACCCACCTTGGCATATCTTCAGATTTACCATAGGATAGGTTATTCAGACCATCCCTTCACCTTCAGTTGATCATAAGGTTGCCTGATTAGGCTTTCCTTTACGCTCATCGGGCATACAGATAAGGTGAGTGGATCAAACCCACCTTTGCGCTTTTTGGCCAATTTTGTCGGATGGGCCCCTAAGACCATCGATTGATGAGAAGACAGACTATCCAGACTCATTTTTGAATGGAAAAGTCTTCCTTAATGGGAACTTTCATTGATAGTATTTGTGGAGGTTTTGTACATTCCAAGGCTGAGGTAGCATGACACCATCCAAAGTCTCGAGTCAATATGTTCCTGGATGTATGACTTCCTTGATTCAGTAGGGTCCTTCCCAGTTGGGGGAGAATTTGCTTTGCTCCGTCGGCCTGGATACTTTGGCCCTCCACAGCACCAAGTCGTAAGGGCAAAAGATTCACTCTTTTACTCTGGAGTTGTAGTACTTAGCGACCCTTTGTTGGAATGTTGCCATCTTCATTTGAGTCTGAAGCCTGGTGCCTGTAGTAGATCTAAGTTTGCCCTTCGACGTTTTGAATTTTCGGGTTCCTCATACTGGTCAATCCTCAAAGATTGCAAACTAACTTTGATGGGGAGGACTGCTTCGGTGCCATACGCCAAGTTAAATGGGGACTCGCCAGTAGCCATTATGGGGGTTATCCGATATGTCCAAAGAATGGAATTCAGTTTTTTGGCCCAAAGTCCCTTGGCATCATTCATTCTGGTCTTCAAACCATGGAGAATAGTCTGATTTGTCACTTCGGCTTCTCCGTTGGACTGTGGGTGGCCGACAGACGTCAACTTATGAAGCACATGGTACCGGGCACAAAAGTCTTTGAACTTGGGATTGTCAAATTATTTTCCATTATCAATGATTATGGTATGAGGAATCCTGAACCAAAATATAATAGAGTTCTTGACAAAGCTTTCAACTTTTCCTTCTGTGATGTGAACCAGCGGTTCAGCCTCGACCAACTTAGTGAAGTAGTCGATGGAGACAATATGGAATTTTCTTTGTCCAGATGCTGGTGGGAATGGGCCAAGAATGTCTATGCCCCATTGAGCGAATGGCCATGGAGTTGTCAGCTGGGTTAGCTAGCTTGCTGGCTGTCTCTGGATGTTGGCATATCTTTAGCACTGGTCACATCTTCGGACAAAGTCAGCTGAATTTTTTTGGATAGTGGGCCAGTAGTAACCTTAGCGTATTATTTTATATGCCAGAGATCTTCCTCCTAAATAGTCTCCGCATATGCCTTCATGGACCTCCCTCAGGGTATAATCGGCATCCGACGGCCCTAGACACTTCAGCAAAGGCTAGGTGAATGATCTTTTGTACAAGGTTTCGTCCAAGACAACGTACTAGGACAACATCCAGCAGATCCTCTTGGCTTCCACTTTGTCTTCTGGCAATGTACCTTCATTCAGGAATTTGAGGATGGGGTCTATCCAACTGGGCTCATTCTTAATCCGGTACACTCGTGGGGTTTCTTCAGCTATGCTTGGAACTTCAATATGTTCAATGAAGGTATGGCCAAGGAAGTCCAGAGTGGTAGTAGCGAGCCTAGACAGTGCATCGGCTCGGGAGTTCTCTGACCGAGGCACATGGATGATTTCAAAGAACTCTAACTGGAAGGACAGGGCTCAAACTCTTTCTAAATATTGCACCATTATAGGGTCCCTAGCTTTGAATTCGCCTTTGACTTGGTTCATCACTAGTTGGGAGTCCGAAAAGATCTAGATCTTTCGAACCCCTAGATTTTTTATAATTTGGAGTCCTGCAAGAAGAGCTTCATATTCGGCCTGATTATTTGAAGTATGGAAGGAAAAACGAAGTGCGTACTCCATAGTGTGTCCATCTGGTTTAGCCAGTATGAGGCCAACTCCACACCCGATAGAGTTGGAAGCTCCATCTACATGGAGTATCCAGATGGACTCCACATCCTTCGGATTGGCTCCTTCCTCTTCGGCCCTCTGCATATCCTCTTTAGACTTCCATGTGCATTCGACTAAGAAGTCAAATAACACTTGTGCTTTCATAGTCGATCAGGGTTGGAAGTTGATGTTGAATTCACTTAACTTAACAGCCCATTTAGCTATCTTCCCTAAGGTATCTGGACAGTGGAGAATGGCTTTAAGGAGCTAGTCAGTCAGCATCATAATGGTGTGGGCATGAAAATAAGGCCGTAGTCGCTTTGCCGCAATTACTGAGTAGATCAGCTTCCGCATTTTTGAATATCTTACTTTATCATCGTGTAGAACTTTGTTGATGTAGTAAACTGGCTTCTGGAGATTATCCATCTCTTTCCAAACGAGGACCGAACTGACAGCTTCGTTTGTAGCAGAGAGGTACAAGTAGAGAATCTCTCCTTCATGAGGCTTAGAGAGCAAAGGTGGAGTCTCCAGATACTTCTTTAAATCTTCGAAGGCAAGATGATAGTCTTCAGTCCACTCGAAGCCTCTAGACTGTCAAAGTATCTTGAAGAATGGAAGACACTTCTCAACTAATCGGGAGATGAACCTACTTAAAGAAGTGATTCTTCCTATCAGTTATTGTACTTCCTTCTTGCAAGAAAGGTGTCTCATGCTTCGGAGGGCCTGGATCTTTTTGGGGTTGGCTTCAATTTCTCGTTTGGTGACAAGGAATCCCAAGAACTTGTCGGATGTTACCCCAAAAGCATACTTTTTGGGTTCAGCTTCATCTGATGATGTTGTAATGCGCTGAATGACTCTTCCAGGTCTTTGATATGGTCCTCCTTAAGGAGGCTCTTCACAATCATATCATCAACATAGGCCTCCATGTTCCTTCCTAATTGTTGCTCGAACACCTTGTTGAACAGTCTCTGGAATGTCGTCCCAGTATTCTTCAGTCCGAATAGCATCATTTTGTAGCAGTAGAGACCTTTTTCGATGACAAAACCAATCTTTTCTTCATCCCGAGGGTCCATTCGGATATGGTTGTACTCAGAGAAGGCGTCCATAAAGCTCAATAGTTGATGGCCTGCAATGGCATCGACGAGATGATCGATTTTTGGCAAAGGGAAGCTATCTTTTTGGCAAGCTTTATTGAGATATGTGTAATCAATGCAGATCCTCCACTTATCACTAGCCTTTTTTACCATCACCACGTTGGCTAGCCATTCGGGATAGTATGCCTCCCAAATAAATTCGACCTTGAGAAGCTTGTTTACTTCTTCATCTATCACCGTTTGCCTTTCAGGGGCAAAGTTTCTCTTCTTCTATCGGATCGGCCTGTATTCAGGGACAACTTCTAACTGATGAGTAATTACTTCGGCTAGGATTTCAGGCATATCCAAAGTTGACCAGGCAAAGACATCAGCATTGTTCCTAAGAAAGTGGATTAGCCTTGCTTTTGTTTCCTCATCAAGCAGGCTTTCGATTTGCACGACCTTGGTGGGGTCCTCTTCAATTAATTATACCGAAATAGTCTTTTCCATAGACTCACCATAATCTGTGGTTGGGTCCCTTGAGTCCAGTTGGTCCAATGTTATGGGATCGACCGATTGTCTATCCTGTATCATCAGGCATTGTTGTGCGGCCCTTTGGTCTCCCTTTGCTTTTCCAACTTCGTTCTTGGCGGGAAAACTGTTGACCCTTGGAATGATTTTGATGATCACAAAATATTGGAGCATGTACTTGTTACTAATTCTTTCAATTACTTGAAAAGTTTTTGTAGGAAATTGGTTACCTTTAGTTTAAATTGGTTTTCAAATTGATTGAGAGGTAATTCAATTATGTATGGACTTTTATGAACTTTAACTTGTAAAAGCCCTAATTTTGCCAATCTTGTAATCTTGTAAAAAGGTCTGTAAAATTGTAAAATTGAGAGTATGTAGATTAGCTCTTGTTTGATTCAAGTGTTGAAGAGTTTTGGAGAAGTTTGAAGCATTAATTGAAGTTTTGGCAAGAGCTGACTCATGGACCAAGAGACGACTCTTTGTGGCACGGCATGAAGAAATTTTAGAGTTTCAGTATCTCGAGCCAACTCCTATCCCAAGAGCTGACTCTTGGAAGAATACATGTTCCTGAAGTCTGAGATCTTGAGCCAACTCAAGCTCCAAGAGCTGACTCATCCAGAGTTATGATTTTTGTTGAACTAAGACTTCGAGCCGACTCTGCCCTGAAGAGCTGACTCCTGTAATTTTCTAATTTGAATTGATTGAAGGCAAGAGTCGACTCTAGCTTGAGGAGCCGACTCTTACAAAAATTTGGTCTGGGCTATCTAAGACTTCGAGCTGACTTGTGGACCTCGAGCCGACTCGAGTAGTCATTTTCTACACTCCAACGGCTAGTTACTGGAAGTGATTTTTGAATTGAAATTCATCTCCAACAGCTCTTTCATAAATCTCTAGGCCCTACAACAGCCATATTTCTTGGAAAACTATAAAAGGGATTGCTTTTGAAGGATTAAACAATTATTAGAGCATTATTATTGATTTATCTTGAGAAATTGAAGAGCCTTCAAGTCTTTCACCTACCTACTTCAAGAGCTTTCAAGTTAGGATTCAAAGCTTCACCAACTCCTCTTCATTATTGAATCCACTCATTAAAAAAGCAAAGAAGCAGCTTGAAGAGCATTAAAGAGCATTCAAAGCTAGGCTTCATCTTGATCTACATCGGCAACATTTAAACAAACTCGGTTTGTTGTAGTTGCTTGTTTATTTCACTCTATCTTTGATTTCTCTCTAAGAACAGCAAGGGGCTATGTCTTAAGAGAGGGTTGAAGGTTTTTAGGTGAGCCTTGTAAAAGCCTATGTTGGGTTCTTGGTGATCCCGGTATAAAACCAAGTGTTAGGATTTCTTTGGTGATCCCGTTCAAAACCAAAGGAGTTTGGATTTCTTTGGTGATCCCGGTAAAACCAAAGTATATAGGTTTGGATTGTGAGCCTGGTAAAACAATCTGATTGTATTCTGGTTAGGGGATATAGTGAAAATCCCAAGTGGTGCTTGGGTTGTGGAGGTAGGAGCCGGTTGCTCCGAACCACTCTAAATCTCTTTGTGTTTGTGTTTGTTCTTACTTTAGCTTATTGCATTTACTTATTTACTTCCACATTACATATTGCACCACAACACCAAAAGAATTTCAAAGTGCATATAATTGTGAAAAGTTTTTTAATCCCAATTCACCCCCCTCTTGACAAGCCACCTGGGCAACAGAAATGCACCAGGAGGTAATAGGTTGACACCATGGACAAGAATTTATTCAAGGCGGGCTGCCCCAAAATCATAATGTTAGTCGAGGGAGTTCGGACCATCGTGAAATTGATGGGGAGTGTCTTCTATCAAGGTTCGGTATTGAGGGTTACGGGTAGAATTATTTCACCCTCGACATCGACCTGATTGCCTCCGAACCCGGTCAGCGGCACGGGGGACTTCTGTAGCTTGTTTTTAGGTAGACACATTCGGGAGAATGCATCATAAAGTAAGACATTTGTACAGCTTCCATTATCAATCAAAATGCATCTTATATCATAATTAGCCACAACGGTCGATATTACAATCGGGTCATCATATGGGAGCTGAACTCCCACGAGGTCATCATCGGAGAAAAGTATGGAGTTGTTATCCTTGAGCCACTTCGGGGCATCATCTTCAACTCTTCTCCAGTTAGTTGGCCAATGCAGCATTCCCATATTTCTGTTGGTGGGACTTTGGTTTGGTAGTTCGGCTTCTTCGGAGGCCCTTTGAGGGGCTGTGACCTCAGGCCAAGATTCTTGGTGACCGATGTATCATCCCAAGTAACTCCTCTTGATCAAATCTTCGATGGCATCCTTGAGCTGGATGCAATCTTCAGTGTTATGACTGTGGTCCCAATGGAATCTGCAGTATTTATTCTTGTTCCTCGTGGAAGAGGATGCTTTCATGGGACGTGGCCATTGAAGATAGCTTTCTTTTTCTATCTCCATCAAAATTCTCTTCCTAGGGAGATTGAGGGGGGTGTAGGAGTCGAATCTTCTACCTGGTGCTCTGGGCCTGAGGCTTCGTCACCGATTGGAGTTATTGCTATTGTTGTTGTTGTTAGGGGTTGCAGTGGCATCCAGCCCCTTATTGCTTTTCTTTTTTGGGATAGATTTTCCTTCAGCCAGTCATCGGTTTGTCACTTGCTCCTCATCATCGGTGTATGTTTGAGCTCTGGACAAGAGCTCAGCATAGCTTGTAGGAAAAATTTTGTCTAGGAAAAAAGTAAGCATGGACGTTTGAAGCCCCTTCTTCAACGCGGACATGGTTACATGCTCATTGAGATCAAGGATCTCAAGAATAACTAACTAGAACCTGGAGATGTAATCACGCATGCTCTCTCCCTTGTTCTGGTGAAGAAGAAAAAGGGTGTTCATGTTCTGGGGCATCTTGTGGCAGGTCCTGAAATGCAAGATGAAGAGTTTTTCTAGTTCATAAAAAGAATCAATGGTACCTGGATGTATACTTGAATACCACATCTAAGCTACCTTCTTCAGAGTAGCAGGGAAGGCGAGGTAGTGCAGCGCGTCCTAGGCCCCTTGAATCATCATGTGGGCTTTGAAGCTGCCCAGATGAACGAGCGAGTCAGTGGTCCATCGTAGGGCTCTATTTAAGGGACCCTAAAGTGTCGAGGGATGATTTCGGTCATGATATGAGGGGGGAACAGGGGGCATGATTCATAGGCCACGAGCCCGCCATCCTTCTTTTGGTCTTGAAGCTTCGTGACCTCAAATTCGAGGACCCTAAGCTTTTCCTCATAATCGGGGTGGGCTTCCTTCGGCAGGTCCCTTTCAGGAGTGGAATCTTCAGAGGAGGTGGAAAGAGATCGCCTAGATCTCTTTCCCCTTTGCAGGGGATCAGCTGGCTTTGAGTTCTGAGAGCTTCAGCCCTTGGGAGAAAGCCAATCATGGAGGGAGAGATGGGTAGACCCCTATTGCTGGTCTCCCTTCCTCTTGGATTGATGACTATGCTTGGAGGTGGCTGGCGGGTGCCCCACCTGGAGGGCCTTATCCTGGAAATTCTGAACCATAGCCATAAAGGTGTTAACTTGGTTCAGAAGAGCCTCGAATTGCTGTTGTCCCATAATAAGCATGGGAGGAGGAATATCGTTCTCCATCGAATGATCATTCCTCTCAAAAGGAGGACGACTCCTGCTTGTTGAGGCATTTTGAGTTTTTCCTCTCGTCATTGGGACCTCTTTTTACCCTTCTTTCTCAATGAGGGGAGTTAGCAGTGGGTGCTTGGACCTCCTAGTGCATCTCTTCCCCTTCCTGGCATGCTAATTTGTTGGCATAGAACCTTCCTCAACCGGGCAGAGCTGCTGGATCGCCGGTTCACTTTCCTGGATACCTGCACTATAGGTCCTTGACTGGATTTCCTCCGGTGGGGGACACTCTGATGTCTAAGTCAAAGATGGGTTCCAGCCATAGAATGAAGAGTATTTAGAAGAGGATAAAGGTAGCGAAAGTGAACTCTATTTTCTAGGCTTGAGTGGAGTTACCTCAAGTGTCCCCTCTTACCAATATTTATAGAGGCTGTGCTAGTGTGTAGCTCAGCTTACTCACTTGTGGTTTAGACGAGGTTAATTAACTTTACCTTGCCCATAACCATAAGCGATTGTAGAGAGGTGCTGGCCAGCTTCGAGTCATGGGAGTTGGAGTTGGTGGCCATGTGGCCACCTTGATGCAGTTGTGATTTGGAGGTAGTGGCCATGCAGTCAATCATAACCGCCGCATCCACGTTCGTAGATTTGAGATCAACCAAAGATCCCCTTCTGGACTCCTTCAGAAGGGACCGTCATTAGATCATAAGAGCCGCTTGCTGCGATGCGCCATCTCGGCTTCATCGGCCGGGGATCAACTATCGTGATCCGCCGAACCGGAGTAGTTTCTTTTTGCGGGAGCCTGGTGGCTCCCGTGGGGGTTGGAGACCGCCCTCGGGTGGGATGGCCTGCCCTGAATGGAGCGCAGGCTCCCACGCGGCCCCGCGGCTCGGGCCGCGGGGGTCCCCGGCTGCGGCTGCGTGGCCAGGGACCGCTGCTGATGTTGAAGCTGCCGGACCACCGAGGTCAAAGTCTGCAGCTGTTGGATGACGGTCGCGAGGGGCCCGTCCACCGAGGTCGGCGGTAGTGGAAGAGGAGGAGCTGGGAGCTTCCTCTCCGGGCTGTGGGTCCCTTGAGGGGAGGGAACCTCCCCCACATGGCTGGTGGACACCTCGCGCCCACGAGTGACCACCATTGTCGGAGAGCGCGGTGCCTGCAGAAAGCTAGCTCCCACTAGGGGTGTCGTTCTGCCCCCCCTACCTGGTGTGCCAATCTGTTGCCGATCTCGCCGCCGCGCCCGTGCCTCGGATCCGCCGATCCTACCAGACTGCCTTGCTCCTGTGCCCTCCTGGCTGGAGCGAACCTACAAGGAAAGGTCAGAAGACCCTGGCCGGGGATCCCGGCGAGGGAGCTCCGACGATCAAGTTAGTAGACGGCGAGAGGGAACAGATTCTCCAAGACGGGCCCCCTAAGGAGTCCCAGACTTAGAGAATTCACTAGCAAGAAAGGTGCTGGAGGGACCAGAAACCCGACTGGGTCCCTTTGCCGAGCTCACGCCGAGCGATCCCCTCTCAGGACCCTGGATCTCACTCTCGAAGCGGGGCCTTCAGCCTCTGTTTCTTGCTCGTCCCACCTTACCTGGTCGCCTCCTATTTCCTTCCTTTTATCTCCTTCCGCTGCCTGCCTGTTTTCCGCTCTTGGGAGGCTCCCCTTGTCGCTCTCGTTGTCCCCTCTCCATCCTTTTCTCTTTCCCCTTTTGGTTTCGAGGACCAGGCGGCTTTCTGGCCTCGTTTGCCGAGCCCAGCGGGGAAAGGGTAAAGGAAGGGGGGTGGCGCCGGCAGGGCGGCTGGTCAGACCTCGGGCCCGGTGTGGGCGCTCCCCTTCCCAGGTGCCGACGTTGTCCATTGATGGGCCCTGTTTTGCCAGAACCACACCTTTGACTGCAGAACCTGTCAAGCCGACGTAAGTGATGTTTTGCGTGCCGTCGCCATCTGTACGGGGCACCGTCTGTGGTGCGTACGGTTCGAGGGCCAACCTCGGAACCTGCGCCTTCGCTCTTTGGATCCTTCTCCGTACGGGTGGCCTGACCTCGGCCGAGGTGGACCCCTCCTGGGTGGACACCTGGCGGAGCGGCAGAAGGGAGCTAGGCTTCGTCGAGGTGGTCTCATCTCCGGGGGCCACTGGCGAAGGAGCGAAGGGGCCCGGCTCGACCTCGGCCTCGGTGGGACCGTCTCTGGGCGCCACCTGGCAAGGGAGCGGGGGAGCAGCCGACCTCGGTCGAGGTGGACCCCTCCTAGGTGGACACCTGGAAAGGCGGCAGAAGGGCACTCGGCTTCGGCCGAGGTGGTCCCGTCTCCGGGGGCCACCTGGCGAAGGAGCGAAGGAGCCCGGCTCGACCTCGGCCTCGATGGGACTGTCTCTGGACGCCACCTGGCGAGGGAGCGGGGGAGCAGCCGACCTCGGCCGAGGTGGACCCCTCCTGGGTGGACACCTGGCGAGGCGGCAGAAGGGCGCTCGGCTTCGGCCGAGGTGGTCCCATCTCCGGGGGCCACCTGGCGAAGGAGCGAAGGGGCCCGGCTCGACCTCGGCCTCGGTGGGACCGTCTCTGGGTGCCACCTGGCGAGGGAGCGGGGGAGCAGCCGACCTCGGCCGAGGTGGACCCCTCCTAGGTGGACCCCTGGCGAGGCGGCAGAAGGGCGCTCAGCTTCAGTCGAGGTGGTCCCGTCTCCGGGGGCCACCTGGCGAAGGAGCGAAGGGGCCTGGCTCGACCTCGGCCTTGGTGGGACCGTCTCTGGGCGCCACCTGGCGAGGGAGCGGGGGAGCAGCCGACCTCGGCCGAGGTGGAGCCCTCTCGGGTGGACACCTGGCGAGGCGGCAGAAGGGGCCCTGGACCGAACTCGACTTCGACCTGGGCGGTAATGCCTCGGGATATCACCTGGCGAGGTAGCCGGGGGGCAAGGGCCGAGCTCGACCTCGGTGGCATGGGA
Organism: Areca catechu; assembly: GCA_021397845.1. Lineage (NCBI taxonomy): Eukaryota > Viridiplantae > Streptophyta > Magnoliopsida > Arecales > Arecaceae > Areca > Areca catechu. The sequence continues at coordinate 61,647,605 of CM038040.1, read as the reverse complement.
CCCGCAGCTGACTCGGCTGGAAAAACCTCCACGCAGCTCAATCATGCCCGACGGAATCTGAGACCGGCCACGTCATCATTATGGCCGTAACAACACGTAATGGCACGGAGCAATTCTCACAAATCCTGGCATCCTCTTCATTGAAAAAGGGCTTCTAAATGTTTAAATATTATGTGTTTATGTATTCATGAATTTTATTTTTGTTTTCGAGGCATTTACACTTGAATCTGAATGTTTTCAGTCTCAAGTGTCGACACCTGGACAGTCAAGTGTCGACACTTCAGCATTTGGCACGGACAAAAATCCTTGGCACGCCAAGTGTCGACACCTATATTCAAGTGTTGACACCAAGTGTCGACACTTAGGTTCCAAGTATCGACTCAAGGCCTGAGATTTTTGAAAATACAGAATATTGTATTGTTGAGGATTTTTGTGTCAAGTGTCGACACCTGAATGTTCAAGTGTCGACACCCATAAATTAAGTATCGACACCTGACAGCCAAGTGTCAACACCTGACAGCCAAGTGTCGACACTTGCAGCCTGACAGCTCTAACGGATCTATTTTTCTAGCTTGCAGAACTTGCTTTTCAAGCTCCAAACGGCTATTTCCAAGGTACCAATGGTCACAAACCATTTTTGGGAAGGTTTTTGATGTATTTAAGCTCCACCAACCTCATTTTAAAGCAAGAGAAGTGAAGAAAAGTGTATTCAAGTGCATTGAAGTCTACTCAAAAGCCATAAAGCTAATATTCTCTCCAAACTTCATATCAAAAGCCTCTTCTAGCTTGATTCCATTGAAAAGCCTACAAGCTCATCCTTGCTTCATTCCAAAAAGAGGCACATTGAAGGAGATTCCAAGGAAGAGTGAAGAAAAAGCATCCACTTGAGCTTCAAAGATTCCAATCCACTCTTGAAGAGAGTTTGTTGTATTTTAAATTACATTTCTGTTTTATTGAGATTTGACCTTGCTTTCAAGGGTGTCTTGAAATAAGGTTATTGTGGTTTGTTGGTGAGCCAAAGTGTTAAAACCAACTAGGGTTAACTTGTGAGCCCGAAGACAAAACAAGTGTTGAGGTTTGTTGGTAAGCCTAAGTGACAAAACCAACTTAGGTTTTGACTTGTGAGCCTTGTGAAAAACAAGTCGACTGTAATCTAGTGTGGATTATAGTGAAATTCTCAAGGATTGCTTGGGGAGTGGATGTAGGTGCTAGGTTTGCACCGAACCACTATAAACCTTGTGTTTGTGTGTGATTACTATCTTCCTCTCTTGCTCTTTAATTATTGCTAGTATCTTGCATTGAATTTTTCATTATTCACTAGCACCACTTACCTCTCACATTATTGTCTTAAATTTTTAAAAGACCCAATTCACCCCCCCTCTTGGGCTCCATTTCTAGGCAACACTTATTTTATTATCGTGAAATTGCAATGTAGCCCTACTATGCCTGTAGCTAAAATGTAATAAGTTGCTTGAGAATTCTCAAGCCTGGGAAATTTGTGCTTGAGGTTTTGATTTGTTGGACTTTGATCCAAATAAAGTATAAGAAGATATGCCATGGAATACTATTTTACATTATGATTATTTGTTTATTTATTATTTAACTAAATTTTGAAGTCCAATTTGTTATTGGGTATACCATGATATTACTTCAAACTTGAAGTTAATTATTTTGATGGTGGTTTAATATTCATTCATAAGAAGTTGTTAAAATTAGGGGGGCTAGTAAAGATTTTTATGATAGCTGATTGAAATAGTATTTAAGTTTCAAACCTACATATTGATCATATAAAGAATTTGAATATGATAATTGGCTTAGTCTAGATGGATGTGTTTGAGACAAATTAGGGATGAGACTCAAGCATTCCTTTATAACTTTATTAGAAATTTAAAATTCTTTAACTTTCTCAATTCATGATATAGAACTGTATCCTGATTAGAAATTATTTGATATATCTAAAAATTTTGATGATTTAAATTAGAGTGCATAGCGAAAGTATGGTAGTATTTGATAGATCTTAAAATTTTGATGATTTAAATCAGAGTGCATAATGAAAGTATGGTAGTCTAGAATATTTTAAACTAGTTCGAAGTCTTAACTCTTTGATTTGAAAAGTTTTATGGAAGAAAAGTTTATTTGAATTTCATTTGTAGTGGACCATTGGTTCTTGATCTCAGATTTAGAATATTTTTGGTGCTGATCACTTTTCTCCTAAATTTGATGCCTAGACTTCTCTATCTATTTAAAAAAATTTGAGATTATTTATCAATATTGAAGAATATTTTATTTTCAAATATTCTTCTATTGAGTGTAAGTTGGAGTCATAGAAGATTATAAGGGTTGATCCCAAAAAAAATTTTGATGATTATAAAATATTGGAGCATGAAAAGTATACTAATATCTTTCAAATTGTTTAAGAATGTTTTTATAGAAAACCACTATTTATAAAGATTGATCCATAGCTATTGGAAGATTTTATCAGCTTGAAAGAATACTATTTGAAGAGGAAGAGATGTTAGAATCCATGTTTAAAAAGAAGAGTCAACTCATGCAAGTAAGAGCCAACTTTGGTATAATTTGAAAATGGCATGAAGTTCTGGCATGCAGACAAGCCAACTCCTATGAAGGTGATCCAGCTCTTTCAGTGTAGATAGAAGAGTGTTGTTCTATCTTAGATAGGCAAGTCAATTCGCATGAAAAAGAGCTAACCCTCTCAGGAAAAATAGAAGGCTGAAAGTTTAGACCACTCAGATAAGTAGACGCTTGGACAAAGAGCCAACTCTCTTAGTGATACAAAAAGATAGTTTTCCATATAGGTAGAAGAGACGACTCATAAAGCAAAAGAGCTAACACTTTTAGAGGATATAGAAGATATTTTTTTTTGAAATCCTTCAGGCGAGCCGACTCCTAATTGGGCTAGCTGACTCTTGACCCTCTGACAACCTTTAATAGCTAGTTCTGCAAACTTCCAAATTTTAGTCAAAAGTGATTCTAAAGGCTATTTTTTGGATTCCAATGGCTAGAAATGATCAATAGATCCTCTAAACTAATGAAAATCGATGAGAAGATGTATAAAAATCAAGAATTGAGCTCAGAAAACATAACAAATAAGAGCGAGTTATTGAAAAACTTAAAAAACTATGAGCATTCATTACAAACTCAAGAGAATTCAACTACTTTCCAACTACTTCTTTTGAAGTAATTAGTAAGCAACTAGAAGAGGATTGAAGAGCATTCATTGAAGCATTCATGTGACCTTTAGTCAAGCTTCACCAACAACAAATCAACTCATTGAAGGAGCTTTTTCTTTTTATGTTGCAAATCCTGGTTCTTTTTTTTTATTTTTTAGTTTTAGTGCAGCTGAAACTTGGGTAGCTTGTTGAGTTTGTTTGTGAGCCCGTGAAAATAAATGTGTAACCTAGGAAAGGTTGTAAGATTTTGATTGGCTATCTTGAAAAAGTCAATTTGATTTGTTTGTTAGCCGGTAAAATAAATGGCTATATTCTTGAGAGAATATAGTAAAAAATTTTCAAGTAGATCTTGGAGAGTGGATTAGGTGCTGGGAATGCACCAAATAACTATAAATCTTGTTTGTTTGTATGTATGCTTTTATATTCTCTATCTTTTCATCTAACTCAGCTCACATAATACCTAGCCACTAACTTAAAGATTTCAAAGTGCACATACTTGCTGAATTTTCTGAAAATCCAATTCATCCCTTCTTAGATTGTTTAGCGGGCAATAAGTCGTATTAGAGCCACATTCTCAGTAAAATTGATCTCATGGTCAAGAGATAAAGATCATGACAACTTATATGAGTAGTGCACTTGTCGAAGGGCAATCAAGCAATAGACTACCTCTCTTTAGTGGCATAAATTATATATATTGGAAAGCTCATAAAGAATATATATTCAAGCAATACCCACTATTAAAGTTAATGGTTTTGATGTTCCAAAACCAAAAGATGACTAGGATGAGTATGACATGAAAATGGTCGAATTAAATGCTAAAGCAATGAATGTATTATACTATGCTTTGGATGCTAATGAGTTCAATCAAATTTTCACTTACAATTATGTAAAAAAAATTTGGGACAGACTTGAAGTGACTCATGAGGGTATAAATCAAGTCAAGGAGTCTAAAATTAGCATGCTTGTATATAATTATAAACTATTCAAGATGAAAACCACTGAGACCATAACTAAAATGTTTACTCTATTTATTGATATAATTAATGATCTTAAAAGTCTTGACATATCATATTCAAGTAGTGACTTAGTGAGAAAGGTTCTTCGATCATTGCCAAGAATTTGGAAAGCTAAAGTTTTAGCTATCTAAGAAACTAAGGACCTTAAAAAGTTGCCACTTTAAGAGCTCCTTGGATCTTTGATGACACAAGCTAGTAATGAAGCAACATAATGAGAAGGAGAGTAGAAAGAAGAAGATAATAGCCCTCAAATCAATTGCTGAAGAGAAGATGAAGATCCTTCATCCGAAGAAGAATTGAAAGATGAAGACATGGCCTTAATGACTAAAAAATTCAGAAGGTTTATAAGTCTAGATACAAGAGAAGAAATTTGGCCAAAGGAGAGCCAATCAAGGAGAAGGAAAAAGAGAAAGAAAAAGACAAAGACCAACCAATTTATTATGAGTACAAAAAACAAGATACTATAGATCAGATTGTTCTACCTTAAAGAAGCCTTTTAAAAGAAGCAAGAAGAAGAAAGTAATGGTTGCAACATAAAGCGATAGCGAGGTACTAGCTCCAATGAAGAAGAAAAGGGAAAGATAGCAAATCTATACCTCATAGATCTAGAAGATGAGGTAAATTTTGAACATAATTTAGAGTTACTACCTTTTATGAATTGCTTGCTAAATTCAAGAAACTTGATTTAAAAAATAAGTCTCTCAAGTAAGCAAATGATTTTTGATAAAAGAAAAAGTTGAAGTTTTGAAGAAAAATGAGATTTTACAAAAGGAAGTAGATGAAATTAATTAAAGAAACATTGCCATAGAAAAGGATAAGAATGATAATTTGTAAAAATATAATGCTTTTAAATAAGAGAATGAAAATCTATAAAAAGAAGTTCAAAGATTAAAGCCTTTGGTTGATAAATTAACTCTTAGCTTAAACAAACTTGAATTGATTCCTAATAATCAAAAGGGAGCATTAGACATATCTTGAATTGGCTTTAACTCAACCTATAATTAGAGATTTCTAGCAAATCTACTTTTAGCCTCTATAACTTCTTAAAATGCAAAAGTTGTTCCTTATTATTGCAAGAAAGTTGGACACAAAGCTTACTCATGTTAAAAAAATAAAAGGAAACTTAGTGAAAAAGATTTGGATTTCCAAAGGAACCATTGTTGCTAATCCCAAAGGACTCAAGAAAGCTTAGATACCTAAAAATATTACTTGATTATTTTATAGGAATGTCTTATAGTCAATAGATTAAAACAAAGATGATACTTGAATTGTGGTTGTTCAAGGCATATGATGGATGACAAAGATCAATTCTTCATCCTTGAAATAAAAGAACGAGGTGTAGTAACCTTTAGAGATGATGGTAAAAGAAAAATCATTAAAATTGATAAAATCAAAATTACACCTTCAACTTTTATTGAAAATGTTCTGCTAGTGGATAGCTTGAAACATAATTTATTAAGTATTAGTCAATTATATGACAAAGATTTCAAAGTTACTTTTGAATCATCTATGTATATATTATCTAGTTTCTTTGATGCAAGTATTAAATTCATTAGATATAGACTTGATAATATTTATATAATAAATTTAAATGATCTAGCTATAAAAAGTAATATAAGTCTAGTTGCTATGAATGCTAGAATCAAAGGAACTAGTTAGCTGTGGCACCATAGATTAGGACATACTAGTATGAACACCATTTCTAAATTGACTTCAAAAGATATTATTAAAGACTTATCTAAATTAAATTTTGAAAAAGATCATATTTGTAATTATTGCCAATATGGAAAATAAATTAGGAGATTCTTCAAATCCAAAAATGTTCTTTCAACTTCAAGACCTTTGAAACTACTTTGCATGGACCTATTTAGACCTACTAGGACCACGACCCTAGGAGGAAAAATATATAGACTTGTGATAGTGCATGACTTCTCAAGATTTACATAGGTTTTATTTTTAGCATACAAAGATAAAGTATTCACTATTTTTCTAAAATTTTATAGGAATATTTTGAAACAGAAAAATCTATCCATTATTTTAATTCAGAGTGATCATAGTACTGAGTTTGAAAATCAAAATTTTGAGACTTTTGCATTGAGAATAGCATTGAGCATAATTTTTTAGCAACATGAATACTACAACAAAATGGTGTTGTTGAGAAAAAAATAGAACATTGAAAGAAATAGCCCGATCTATGTTGTGTGAAGGCAATCTTTGAAAGTAATTTTAGACTAAAGCAATTAACATTGCATGCTACATTTTAAATCATACTAAAGCTGAATATGTTACTACAAGAAGTTGTTGTGCTTAAATATTTTGGATTAAGCAATAACTTGAGCACTTTGATATAAAACAAAGTAAAATTTCTATTAGATGTGATAACACAAGTACTATAAATTAAACCAAGAATCAAATTTAATACCAAGAACCAAGCATACAAAAATTAGACATCACTTTATTAAAAATCATGTACAAAATAATAATATTGTACTTGAATTTATTAATACTGATAAATAATTAGCTAACATATTCACCAAATCCCTAACTGAAAATATTTTTTAAATGAGTAGAGGTGAATTAGGACTCTGTGATCCTTTCTAGTAAGTTTATTCGTGAAAATCCTTCAAGATTAATCTAGATCTCTTTATGATTTAATTCTCATCTTTCCTTATCCATTTCGATCAAGTTATTTCATACTTTGTTGTCTAGAAACAACCTATCTTGATTCATATTTTTTGGCCTAAAGTTATTAAATTTCAAGATTTCTGTCTGAAGCAGTCAACTCATGTCAACCCTTTGCCTATGAGAGCCGACTTGTAGCATTGGGATCCTATTTTTTAATAGCGATCAAAACTTTACCTTTTCACTTTTACTACTAAAATCCTTTGAGCCGACCCACCTATCCTCTATTCCAAACTATCCTAAAGCCCTAAGGACCCATTTCTATTCCTATTCTCTTAGTTTTTTCGAAGTAATCCAAGAAGATAGGATCCTAAAAGGTAGTGGCATCCAAAAGAAGAAGATTCGATGGAGATTCATCAATGAAAAGGAGGAACAAACAACGGAATGACCATCAAACCCCTCCTATAGTGAGATTACAGCCTCAACTCCAAATTTTCATGGTGAATCATCCAGTTACCACAAGAAGGAAGGTGAACTTCGAGTCTCTACAAAATGAACACTTCCTAGGGATTGGCTTCAAAACCAAGGATATAAGTTTTGCACTTTGGAGGTTCCTAATTATCCAAAATTGGTAAAAGCATTCTTTCAAAAACTTGAGGATTGGGACTGATTCCATAAAGTCTAGAGTTAAAGACATATTAATTGTAATTGAATGACCATTGTGTATATATATCTATTGAATCATTTGTAATGGATACAAATCAATGTATATCAATTTCTATAAGATTTATCATAGTATCGGTCTTGATCATCATTTTCTTGGTAATATTGCACCTTCTTTACATCATTCTTGTTCTTGATTCTCTTAGCCTAGGTAATTCTTTGTTATAGCCTTCATGATGTCACAAGAGCAAAGTTCCTTGGTAATGGGGGAGTGATCTCCTCTCCCATTACTATTGATTCTCCTTATAATCTCCACCTGTTAGATAATTCGAGAACCATATTTATTTTAGTCATTTTGAATGGAGATAACTTCCCTACTTGGAAAAGGGTGATGCAAAATATCCTTAATGCCAAGAATAAAAAAGGGTTTGTCGATGGATTTTCAAACCTAATGCTCATTCTTCTTATTTTATGGCTTGGACAAAGTGTAACTCCATACTTATATTGTGGTTGTTCAATGCCATTACTAGAGATTTGCATGATAGTGTATCATATGCTAACACTACACATACCATTTGGATGGATTTGGAAGGAAGATTCTCACAAGATAATGCTCAAAGAGTTCATCTGCTTAAGCACGAGCTCTCTCTCTATTCAAGAAGGGCTCTCATTCATGGCCTATTATTCAAAGCTTAAAGCCTTATGGGAAGAGTTGCACTTGTATGACATTGTCACTTCATGTATGTATGGGGTTGAAAAGGCATTCATTATAACAAGAGAAATAGAAAAGATATACTAGTTTCTCATGGGACTAAGAATTCAAGTTTCAATATGGTATGATTGCAAATCCTTAATAGTGATCCATATCCTCCTTAAGTAAAATATTTTTTTATGGTTTTGCAAGAAAAAAAGCAGCAATCTATGGCCACCATGTGGCAACTCAATCATGAGGCTATGGCTATAGCTGTGAAGACCACTTTTTACATCACACATGAGGTAATGTGTGATCATTGCCACAAACATGGCCACACAAAGGAGTGTTGTTTTGAGCTTATTGGTTACCCACCAATGTAGAGAACAAAAAGAAATAGCTTAAATCATTCTAGAAGACAAGGACAGAATCAAAGAAGCAAGCAACACCCTATAAAATCTTTAGTTGCAGCTATTTGTTAATCAAACAGTTCTTCAAAATAGGGCATGTCATATATTTCAGGTTTAAACATGCAACAGCATACTCGGTTGTTAAGATTTTTTAATAGTGTGCAATCTTCTTTTAGCCAAGTTTTACATGCCATGACTTCTACTCATGATCATCCCTCAGGTAAAACTACTTCTTCCTTTACTACATAGATTGTAGATAGTAGAGCATCAAACCATATGGGAGTCTTCCACCATCCTAAATTCACATACTACCATACCCTTTAATGGACCTGTCAAACTACCAAATGGCACAAGTCTTCCTATTTCACATATTGGTGAAGTAAAATTGCCTAGTAAGATAACCCTTTGTAATATTCTTTATGTACCAAATTTTATATGCAATTTGTTCTCAATTAGCAAGTTGACTTTTGACTTATCTTGTGTTGTTATTTTCTTTCCTGATATTTTGTTTATTTCAGGACCTTATCTCAAAGAAGCTGATTGAAGTGGATAAATAAAGGGATGGTATCTACCACTATTGCTTTTCATTAAACCTCACAACCCTTTAGGCTATAGCAAATTTTCTGCTTTACTTTGGCATATGCGCATGGGACATGCTTCTTTTAGTAGTTTATTTAAAATTTCATATTTATCTTTTGATTATTTTCAAAATCATGTTTGTGACATTTGTTATCATGCAAAACAAACTAGAACTCCTTTTTTATTAACAATAATAAAAGCTCTCATTGTTTTGAGTTAATTCATTGTGATATATGGGGACCATATCTGACTCCATCTTTTAATAGCTCACATTATTTCTTTACCACATTAGATGATTTTTTACATGGTACTTGAATTTACTTAAACATAAATATGAAACATCTACTCATCTGGTATCTTTTTGTTATATGGTTACTATACAGTTTGATTCCAAAATTAAATACATTTGCAGTGACAATGGGGGCGAGTCTACATCTATATCTATGAAAGAATTTTACTTGGTTCAGGGTATAGAACATCAAACATCTTGTATTTATACCCCTTAGCAAAATTGATTAGTGGAGCATAAATATAGGCACTTGTTGGAAGTGGCTCAAGCACTTAGATTTCAAGCCAATTTGCTAATATAATTTTTGAGGGAATATATGCTTATAGCTACATATATAATCAATCATTTGCCAACTTTAGTTTTACTGTAAAAAATAACATATGAGGTATTATTTAATCAACCACCCTCTTATGATCACCTTCATGTATTTGGTTGCTTATATTATGCACATAACCACATCAAGTCATATACTAAATTTGATTATAAAGCCATTCGATGTATATTTCATGGTTATCCATATGGACAAAGGGTATCATGTTTATGATCTTGAAAATCATAGTATTTTTATCTTATGAGATATAATTTTTTATGAATGTATTTTTCTATATTGCTCTTCTTTCACGGTAGAGTTAGTGTGTAATAGCTAGAGAATCAATTCAGTTATTCTATTACCCATTCTTGATGATCCACTATCGTACATATCTATTGCCAATCCCACATCCAAACTTTCTACATATTCAAATAATTTATCTGAAATGCTTCCAATGGAATCCCTTCATATTGAGCATAACCAAATTCCTAAACATAGTCAATTAGATCTACTTGAACTCGATAAATACCAACACATCTGAAAGATTATGCACTCCAATTGCCACCTTTACTCGATCTGTTATAGTCTATGCTGCTCCAACAACTCATTCAAGTATCCTTTATCCTCTTTCAAATTTTATTTATTGTGATAAATTTACTCCTTAGCATTTAGCTTTCTTGGTGGCCATAAATTCTACTGATGAGCCAAAACATTTTCATAAGACACTAAAAATCCAAAGTGGTGTTAGGATATGACAGCGAAGATTGTAGCATTAAAAAAAATCAAACATGGACTATGGTCAATTTATCCCTAGGAAGGGCTATTGATTCAAAATGGGTGTGTCGCATAAAGTACAAGGTAGACGAATCGATTGATCACTATAAGGTATGGCTAGTTACTAAGGGTTATATCCAAGTCAAGGTCTTGACTACCACAAGATATTTGTGTCTATGGCTAAATTAGTCACTATATATTATTTGTTGATAGTAGCAATTGCACATAAATAAAAATTGGGCCAATTAGACATCAATAATGCCTTCTTGCAAGGTGATTTTCATGAAGGAATTTTCATGCGTATTCCTTAAGGGTTTACATGCCTAGGTGATACATAAGTTTGCAGACTGAACAAATCTTTGTATGGACTTAAACAAACATCTTGTAATTGGTTTAAAAAATTTACCTCCCCTATTGTCCAATTTGGTTTTAAAGACTCCAAGGCCGATTACTCCTTGCTCACTCATACTAAAGGTGAGAGAGTATAGTCCTCATCTTAATCTATATGGATGATATTATTCTTGTCAGAAATGATCCCATCCGTATCTCTTCTGTCAAGACTTATCTGCACTCTCAGTTTTATATCAAAGATCTAGGCCCATTAAAATATTTTTTGGAAATTGAAGTTACCAGATTGCCATATGGCATTGTGCTCAATCAAAGAAAATATACTTTTGACATACTTTCTGAGACAGGTATACTGGGAGCCAAGCCATATACAATTCTAATAGAACAAACATCATTCTTTATCTAGTTCCACTGGTCCAAAGATTGATCTTTCTCTATACAGGTACTTAGTTGGTAGGCTGATCTACTTGATAATTTCTCATTTGGATCTATGTTATTCAGTCCATGTTCTTAGCCAATTTATGCATGATCCCCTCCAACCATATCTTGGTACTACCATGCGGGTTCTTCACTATCTCAAAATAGCACTAGGACAAGGTATATTTCTTCCTGCATCTAATAAATTGTTGATAGCTGCTTATTGTGACCTTAACTAAGTGAGGTGTCCTACTAATCATCGCTCTACCACTAACTATTTTACCATGCTTGGGCATTCTCCATTTTCTTGGAAAACTAAGAAACAAACTACGGTCTCATACTCTTCTACTAAAGCCAAATATAGAGCTATGTCTACTACTACTAGTGAGCTCCTTTGGTTTCAAGTTCTCTCTAATTTGCATGTTTCTCTTACATGTTCCATGTAGCTTCATTGTGATAACTAAACAACTCTTCGCATTGCTTCTAATCTGATTTTCTATAAAAAAACCAAGTATATTGAAATTGACTAACATTTTGTCGATGAATGGATCTAATCCAATAAACTCATTACTCACTACATCTCTACCAAGCAACAACTAGTAGATATCTTTACTAAGACACTCGGAAAGAACCAATTTCATCATCTCTTATCCATGTTGGACATTTTTTTTCTCCATGCTCTAACTTAAAGGGAAGTATTAATGGATAAATTAGGCAAACAATCAAGTATTATATTAGACATTTAAATTGAAATTTTGAATTTGAATTTGAACGGCATGGGTAAGAAAAATAAAGAAAATAATTTCAGCATTAGTCGAAATTCGAGTTTTGAATTTGAATTCAAATAAAAAAATCTATATTAATATAAATTCTATAGCATGATCATTTTCTTCCTATTTCGTAATATGGCCATTATATATATATATAATCATTCATTAATGGATACAAATTAATGTATATCAATTCCTTCAAGATTCATGAAGGTTGACTTAGAATTAAAGATATTTCAGCTTTAAATGATGCGCTTCTAGCTAAGTAGGTGTAGAGATATATTGCCAACGACCAATGTATATTGAGGAAACAAATAGAGTGGGCCTATCATAAGAAGGCGAAGCTTTCTCGGTGCTGGTAACCTGCTAAGAGATACTCCAAAACTTTTGGAAAGATGTTGTCAGCTCTCTCCCTTCTTTTTGGAACCAAATTCAATTTCAAATTGGACAAGGTCAGCACACTTCTTTTTGGAAAGATTGTTGTATCCTTGATGCTCCTCCAAAACTGATCTTCCATGATTTATATGCTCATAGTACTAAAAAGAATGGCACAGATCCAGACTTCTTTAATCCCAGGTCACTTACTTGGAAATTCAAATAATCCACTGCTCTTTCTATCATAATTCAGCACCAACGTAATATTCTGCTTTCTTAGTTGCATCTATTACCTTGAATGTGGAAGGAGAAAAGATTATTTGGAATAATTTGAACAATAAGGGGGGTTTTAACCCTGCTTCTCACTATCAATTCATCATTACCAGAGGAATTAAATGTTGTTTTGCTTCCTCGCTTTGGAGCTGTCCTATACCCTTAAAAGTCAGGTGTTTCATTTGGCTTGGATGGAAGAAGAGACTCTAACACCAGAGACTTCATCAGACATAAGCTAGGAAAGAACCTCGGAGGGTGTGTGCCGTGCCATAGCTCAGTTGAGTCGGTGGATCATCATACTTTCTCTGATTGTAGCTTCTTCATTGACATATGGGGATGTGCATGCCAATTGTTGGGGATACCGCTGACTCATTGCAATTTTAATGGTTTTTGTATGGATTGGAGACTTAAAAACTTCAGCAAAGTAGCTCAACCAGTAGCTTTGATGCTGATTGGTGCTTTTTCATGGTCGTGCTGGAGAGAGGAATTCTAGAGCTTTCCTCAACAAGCAGGGTTCGGTTCTTTGTGTGTGAACAAGCTCTTCAGCTATATTTTCCTTGAGGTCCAATTATTGTGGGATTAAACTGCTTGCTGAACATGCTAAGATCTTGCACAAGCTGAAGAGTTTGACCATTGGTTTCATGGGTGATGTATTTAAAACCAACTCATATGTTGTGCAGATGGATCGCTAGCTGCTGCTTCTTCGTACAGAGTTCTCGTACTCTCCCTAGCCCCATGAACTTACTAAATCCCATTCCCCCAACAGAACAATGGAGGATGGAAGATAGTGCTCTCCCGGATGTTTACAGTGTTGTTGGTGAATGTCCTAGCCTTCGTCTTGCATCTACAAAGACAGATTGTGAGCCTTCTTGCTGCTATTTTTCCCCTCCTGGCTTTGGTTTTAAACAGACAACTCTTCCTTGGTTTCTACTTCTTTTTTTTTTTTTTTTTTTTAATCTTGTTTGAATTTAGCTTTCAGCAAAACCAAAAGGTACTTCGACTGGTTTTAGAATGCCATAGTTTCGGTTGTCAAGTTCCCGAGTCCCTTGTGCCGAAGCTTGGCTTGTTTGCAGCATGGATGGCTCTCTCTTAATTTGGCTTTTAAATTTCTTTCTCTATACTGATATGTTCGGTATAAACACTCTGTATACTCTATTTGTGATACCCCAACCACAACCACAACCACATGAATCTTAAAGCAAAAGAAAGGTAAAGCAAAGAGGACTCCCGATCAAAGTTGATCAAAAACTCCAAGGAATCCCACAAGCATCTATTTAAAGAGATGAAGTTTTTTTGTGACACCCCCACCACTTGCCATCAGGTCATCCCGGACGAAGGCTTATTTCTTCAAAGACTTTCACCGACTTCATTGGAAATCATGGCCAAAAATACTGCCCGGAAAAGGGGTAAAAATCTTAAAATCTTTTGATTTATCCACTTCCAATTGTTCCTTGACCCCTGATCATTGATTCGAGCTAGTGAACCATCAGATTTTTGTCGGATCTTGTTAGATTTGGCCATTCTCGACTTCGATGGTCGGCTCATATCATGATGTATCCTTTGATGAGATAAAGTTATCTGCGTTGATTGATTTACCATCAGGATCCATCAGGCTCCATCACTTGGCCAGCCGGATTGTATGAATTCATAGCCGGATCATTGCCTGATTGGATTGTTCCGTCCTTTTTACTCATTTGAGTTATTTAGAGTTTCTTAATTCATTTGACCTTTAGTTTGTTGAATTTCAATGATCTTGAATAAGTACATCTAATCTATTTGATTGAAGTTTGGATTCGTAAATACTATATTTAGATTAGTTATTGATCGAGATAAATAACCTAATATTCAAGTATGCTTTCGAATGATCTTTTGAAAATCATAATTAGTTATTTTAATTTGGTTTATATTCTTCATTTTCTGTTCAGTAAAAAGGGTCGATCATATATTGTTTTACTATTTTATATATTATATTTTGAATATATGATATGTTTTAAGAACTGAATTTGGAAAACTTAACTAATGAGTTTGTGAACTTATTTTTGTATATGTTTAAAATATGACTATAAAGTGGCCCCTTCAATGGAGATTATATATTAAATCCGTTGATTTGTAATCCGAAAAACTAGTTTCGACATCAAGCCATCGGTGATTAGAATAGCGATATCCATTATTTAGTAATTTATACAATGTGTTCCTGTTATCAAACCCATGCCACTAGATTATGTGGCCGTAACTTGATATTGAGTTTAATTATTAAAAACAACTATTTTTGAAGAAATATATGTTATTTGAGATTTGTTTCTCCTGGTCAATATTATATATTCATTTGCTTAGCATGTTTATATCCCACTTTGATATGTTATATTGCTGGTTGAACTAGTATTACTCATTATTCTTTTTTCTATTCTTTTTCAAATCATGAATCATAATTTTCAATTAGGAATTCGGAGAAGCGCACTAGATTGCTAGGAGTAATATTGGTGGATTTGGCTATTTTGGTCATTTATAATAATTGGCCTTCTTATTGGTTTAGTTTGGAATTAGAGATTTTATTTGAATCAAATCATTATTATTGATGAGAAATATATTTGATTGAATCTTTGTGAATTATTTTAATTTTGATGAGAGTGAGAAATTAATTATGATTTATTTAATCTATAGCCTTGCATGCTTATATGGTTCACCATGCAAGCATGCGGGGCGTCGGCTACGTGCTCGATTTATAGAGTGATACTGTTTTCTCTTGAATGTTGAGAGCACCATTTTGTGGCTAGTTTCCTGTAAACCCCTCTATAGCCACCGGCTATTTTTGTATCTTATCTCTTTTAATAAATTGGCAGGTGGTTGCTTTCCCAACCTCTGATTTTGTTTTTTTAACAAAAAAACTTTTGTTACTGTCCACTAGAGGCACAAGGAACATGCTGGGTGTCTAATCTCGCTTCTAGGATGCTATACATCAAGTTCATAATAATGTGACCATACTCTAAATTCCCTCTGTCTAATAAATATCACTGGTGGTAGCACCTCCAGATCATCAAAAAAAATCTGATCTTTGAAATACCTCTTGGAGTCATATTATACATCAAATTATTTTTATCAGATAAATTTGAAAAGAAAAATTTAGATAAAGCCTATGTTATCTTATAGGGATGAAACTAATTAAAGCCCTTGAAAAGATAGCTCTCTTCCTTTCTCACCCTATCTACAAAATTATCAAAAAAGTTTGGTTTTTCTGGTCAAAAACTAGTTTTCGCTCCATATGATCGTAGTTTCCACCATAAAAAGTACTTAGTTAAACCTGTTAATCAAGCTAAATATTCTCAAATCATTAGATCTCTCCAACATATGGCAAATAGGACATGACCTAATATTACATAAGCTATAGAGAAACTTAAAAGATATATTAATTCATAACCATGATCAATCTCACTAGAATGCTAGAAAAAGAGTGTTTCAATAGCTCAAGGAAATCTTTATTCTTTCTCTTTTCTACACTAAATACTCTGAGGTGGTTGAGTGCTACCGTGAGGCAGACAAGTTTATTGGTTTTTTAGACTAAAATAAATCATTGGCTATTTATTTCTTCTCCATGGTGCTACCATAGCTTGGGCATCTTCTAGAAAAATGATCACGGTGCAAAAGACCACGGAGATTGAATTAATAGCTCTAGGTATCACCTATACAAAGGTAAAGCAAATTAAGAAATTTTATATCAAAGCTTTCTGTGATATAAAAATAAGTTCCACTCATATTAATCCATTATAAAAATAAGGCTAAAATTGAACTAATAGATCAAAAGAGTACTAACAAAAAGATGAACTAGTATATCCAAGTTTGTCATAAATATAAAAGATAATATAATATTCCTGGAATATATTAAGTCACTGAAAAGCTCAGTAGACCAGTTAATCAAGGGTTTGTCTAGGAGCAGAGATCTGGAGTCTTCAAGAACTATGGGGCTTAAGCCTACCATTTAGTCACTAATAGCAAACACCCAACCTCATGACTAAAGAACTCATGAAAGAAATTCAATATGGTAGAAACATAGCTGATCATGTGATCATGCCAAAGCACATCTTTTAAAGACTATCTCTTCCTATACCTGTAGAAAGTGCTCGCATCAATACATAACAAAATAAAGCAAAAGATGAGTAATACTCTTGATGAACCAAAGGTCTACGGTACTAGAACATAAATACCCTTGCAAAGCTCACCTATTTGAAAATTATAATAAAGGTTATGATCAGGGGTTTGGGCTAACCTTGATACATTTTCAAGAAAAATCAAGGTACTAGATGCAAAGCTTTTAATATGCATTAACTATATAAAGACTCAATTGATCCATCTCTACGTATGATATATAAAAGTCCCTAATATGTGCCAACTATATAAAGATCCAATTGATCCATACTCTCTCTCTCTCTCTCTCTCTCTCTCTCTCTCTCTCTCTCTCTCTCTCTCTCTCTCTCTCTCTCTATATATATATATATATATATATATATATATATATATATATATATGACTTAGTTCAGGATTTTATCTACAACTTCTTTAGATGGATATAATCAATACTACATGGGTTTCAAGTCCGCTGAAAACCTAACCTGTTGCACAATATAAATTATCCAGAACTTCTAAATGATTTTTATAGATTTAAAAATTTAAAACCTTTAAGAAAGGATGTTGGAAAATGATTTTCCATTTAAAAAGGTTTCATTTTTTTTACTCCAGTGTTTAATAATCCCACATTTTAGTATTTAAATATATATAAGCATATTTGCATTTATTGAAGTCCAATAATTTCAGGCACAATTTTGTTCTTGCGGGTGTTGGACTGGTGGCTACGCATGCATGCACTCACCATAAGTCAGGCTTGTGATAACTGTACCCGCACAAAGGGATGAATTCGTTGGGTGGTTTCTACAGGTCTCACTCCGGACATGATTTTCTTTTCTTTTTTTTCTTTTTTTTTTTTTGAGTTTCCTAGTTTCCTAGTAATTATTAATGATTTTTTTTCAATGCTTAGAGATTTACCTAAGAATTTTTCACCAAAGACCATCCTGACAAAAAAACAATGAACAGAAACCGTGATCTATTGTGGCAGCTTATCTATAAATTTGTGAATTATCATGCGAGTTCACGAGTTCATATTTTAAATTTTACACAAAAACTTTCCAAAGACTGATACCCTCTGCATCAATGGCCATGATGGCTCTTATGTACTCGTAGTAATGTAGAATTTCTAGGTAGTAACGTATTCAGTATGGCTCAACTTGATTCTTCTCCATGGACAATAGATAGTCATTTACATATCATATCTCAGACAGCATCTTTCAATCTGCATATCTATCAAACTGGACTTCAGATTTCCCTTGCCTTCAGACTAAGATCCAAAGAAAATCTTAATTATTGTCAGCGTTCAAGATTTCCTCGTTCACAAAGTCTCCAAGAGCTTTGTGGTCGGTTGATTATGCCAAAAAATTGGTGCCACGTACGACAGTCATCTGTAGAAAGAATGTAAATTGCTGGTGCTTACCTTCAGTAAATATATATATATATATATATATATATATATATATATATATATATATATGAAAATCTATGTTGTGACATTATTAATAATATTCTCTACCAAGATTTACTCGAAGATTCGCTTAACTAGCTATATTCCATAAAAAAGCTCTGAAAACCATACAAATAACTTGATACCGGCCGCAAGAAACGCTAAAATCCCAGAGCTCTCAGGACTTCGTAACACGATCAAATCTTTTCAAGTTTGTCAGCCCTGACAAGAAGATTGGCCTTGGCAATGACTCTCCGACCGGCAGTTTTGTAGTCGAACGTGCACTCGTGCTCTTCGGGATAGCGATGCACTGCACAATACGTCTCTCCGCACCGGCACTTGAATCCGCCGGCCAGCCGCACTCTCTTGTTGCACCGGCTGCATCTCAGCTTTCCGGACTCTCCGCCGCTAG
This sequence comes from Areca catechu, assembly GCA_021397845.1. Taxonomy (NCBI): domain Eukaryota; kingdom Viridiplantae; phylum Streptophyta; class Magnoliopsida; order Arecales; family Arecaceae; genus Areca; species Areca catechu. The sequence continues at coordinate 61,628,902 of CM038040.1, read as the reverse complement.
ACGATGGAAGCACCACACCAGCCGTGGGAGAACAGGTGGCGCCACCGCCAGCCTTATCATCAACCATGGCATTCATGGTAGCAATAGGAGCAACAGATTGCTGCTGATCGTGACAAAGAACTTTGAAACACTTGGAGCATAGATTGAGCGTCGTCGAGCTCCCAAAAAACCCACAGCCATTGGCACACAGAGGTGGGTTCTTGCAGCTATCCTCAGAAGCCATAACGATCAACCGTGAAATCTCTGGTGCAAGAAACGTTTACAGGAATTAGAAAACCGTAGGCGATCAAAAAGAAAATTATGAAGGTTAAAGACATAACATTAGCTTACTTCAAAGTTTATCTGAGAAGCAAGCTCTTCAGGGGTTTTCGCAGAAGAAAAAGAGGCTTTTAGGGGACGAGGACGCGGTAGGACAAGAACTTGGATGTTAGGAGTGACTCGGGACTCGTTTTTTATAAGCGACAAGTCCGTATAAGTTCAGGAACGGACGTATTAGAGCCGTTATCTGGACAGACTCGGATTTCCTAACCAACGTGTCCTTAAACAACCATGATTAAGTTTCATTGGTATTATTGGTATATTGCTCAAGGCAATGGGACTAGGAGTTGCAACAACTCAGCCCCAGCAACATGATGAGAGAGAATACATTATGTACGCATGGAAGAACTTTACTGGGGGAATCATATATATTCAAAAAGTCACCCTACAGGTGACAGATCAAATCAGTAAAATACAAAGTGATGCGATCGATTTAGAAACACGCACTCGGGAAAATTTGACGGAAACTTTGAAACATAGAAAACTATTTTAAATCTATATTTAAACAACACCTGGGTTTTTAAAAGAAGGAAGATAAGATTCAATCTCTTTTCATGGAATGGAGTGTACTATAGAGCTCATGCATGTTTTCCCTGTCTTCACAATTTTGGGACATTTAAGTAGCTATCGACCCAATCTTTTCTTACCGTCCCTTTTAAGTCTAGATTTAAACAAAGCACAGGGTTTGTTAAATGGAAAGCATAACTTTCTTGTTTCCAAAGTAACAAATATATAGGACTCATCAGCCTGTGGCAGTTCAATAAACTATACAGGTTGTCAAATTCCGAGCCAAAAAAAAAAACAAAGAACTGTTTGCATTCGATCTAAAACCTATGGCTGGTAATTCAACAACGGTCCAGGTCTTCTCTAACGCATGAATCAATCATTTTAATTAGCCTTTTCAAAATCATCCTTGTTGCCAAAGTTAATATACCCGACCTGGACCTTGACCTCTATCTAAGTGAGCGATTTAACCGCCGAGTCGATGGTTGAATTGGCAGATCAAGTGCATTGAGCAAAAAATTATTACTCTCCTAACTCCCACGGTCCCTCTCCCAACTCTCACAGTCCCACACTCCCATTCCAAAGATTTAGGCATGATTGTTGTACATATACTTTTTATTTTTTATTTTTTTAAAATAATCAAGTTTATCAAGAAAAATAAATAATAAATGTTAGAGTAAGGATTTGAACCTTCTACCTCATGGTTAGGAGATCTGTAAGGTGCAACTTAAGAATAGGTCGTAGAACATGGATCATCTCGTGTTTCTAACCAAGCCAAGCCATTTGTCCAGCCATATCAATACAGCTCATATTGGGCTGGGCTTATCAAGTCCAGTTTGAAATCAAGTCGAGATTATATCTACTTGACCCAGCCCAGCCCAAAAACTACATGTTGACTACGGTCCATTTTCTATGGACCCGGTCCAAGTTGATTGCGAATGTAGTAACCTTCATCGCGAACTTTCGAGAGCTCTACAGAACTTTTTTGTGGCTTTCTTGGTGCTCCCTCGAGTTGCACCCATGCAGCCGCCCCACCCCCACCCCCCCGGCGACCACCTTCCTCTGCACGCATGCCCCATATCCCGACGGCACCCTTGCCCCCTCCTCTGGACGCACGCCCCCCACCTCCCCCCCCGGGCGACCGCCTTCCTCTACACGCACGCCCCACCTCATGCACCCTCCCACACACGGCACCTTCCCCTGCATGCACGCCCCACCTCCCAGCGGTTACCTCCTTCCTTTGGCCGGCCGCCGGGTTTCTTTGGGTTTAGCTGGTCGAGCGATTGTCTTCAGGTTTTAAATACCATCGGGTTGATTGTATACCCAGTCCGGTTCCATGGTCAGGTCACCGAGTTTCCTGTCTGATTTGCCGGGTCCGGTTTAATAACATTGTTTGTTGCCATCAAGTCACACGTCACTGAACTCCGGTGATTACTTCGAGTTTTCTTTGGAGTGGGAAGTTAGAGTTGGATCGTTGCGCTTCCAAAACCTATAAAAGATTTATGGGCCGAGATTGTTGTTGCTTCCAAAACCTATAAAAGATTTATGGGCCGAGATTGTTGTGAGAATACTTCAATACTCAAGTCAGTATATAAATAATAAGAGATTATAATAGTCGAAGCTTAGAGCATGTGATGGTCCGATAATTTGTGAGCAATCGTACATGTAGGAATGTTTGGAACGTATCTGAACTGGAAATCTCTCTTATCTATTTGTATGGTTATATAGCATAACAAAATATTATCGTGAAGAGGTGTCAATCTCTGACAGGCATAACAAACTTGGCTGAGATGATGAGATCCTATCCTGAGTGAGGGCTATGACTAGAAAATTTTTTTCTATTATGATATCGTAGTTTCTTAGGATCATGCCCACTATACTAGAATAACTGTGATTGGCTGGATCATTGGCTATCTAAGTATTACTACTGCTAGGCAAGAAACTTCTCCGCATGCCCGGGCGCACCGGGTCCACACGTCCAACTAGAAATTGGTCGGAGTTGAATAGGAAGTCAACGGGACTAGAAGTGGGGGTTTCATGCTAAACGGTTGTAATTGCTTCTCGCTACTCAACTTCGAATCGATTAATCAATCTAGAAGAAACTAGTCGATCGGCAGATCCTGCCACAAATCAGCCATGGATGATGGGTTGGCCTTGGTGCCTTAGGCTCATCCGCCTATCAGATCATGCCAGGTTGCATACTGTTACCTATCATAAATTATAGTGCATTTAGCAGTCCAAGAAGTCTTCGAGACCGCATCAACAATTGCCACATCAATCCTGAAATATTGATATTGCTTAATCTACCTTATTTGATTCAGCTTGGGCATTGGAGCTAGGAGTTTGCAATAAATCATATTAAATTGCAATTGCAGAGTCGAAGCGTCTCAGAACAATCCTATAGTGGCATCTAACACTTACAGAGCATTACATGCCATTCGTTTGACATCATTTGGGAAAAATTGAGGGGAGAAAATAACCATACAATTGGCATGCCCTTTCTACATTGCATTCCATAAAATTATGTGTTGACCCTATAGATGATTTTGATGATAATCAAACATTGGAGCATGTACATTTATTACTAACAACTCTTCAAGTGTTTGACAAGTTTTTGTAGGATATATAACATATCCAAACTTCAACTCCTACATTTCTATTTTCTTATTTGAGTTGTGTTGTAAGTGTTAATGTAAAGATGAACTCAATTAAAAATGCTAAGAAAAATCAAGCTAAAAGGGTTACTTCTATAAGTGTGTGTGCCTTAAATTTTGTTTTGAGTTGGTTTGTGTGAGATTGTAAAAGCGTTGGTGAGAGTTTTCTTTAAATTCAAATTATAAAAATTCTGAAGAAGACACTCGAGTCGATCCCAAGAAAAGAAGAGCTGACTCTGCTTACTGGCACGAAGCAAGGATTCTGGAACGCAGTTATCTGAGCCGAATTGATGGAAAGCGAGCCAACTCTAGTGAATCCAAGTCGACTGGAATCAGTACGAGCCGACTCTTCTAGAGTCCATTTTCTAAAAGTTTTCTGAGAACAGGCAGGCGAGCCGACCCGACTTAGAAAGAGTCGACTCTGCCAGACCTAATTTCAAAAGCCTGAGAAAGCGAGCCGACCCGAACTGCATCGAGCCGACTCTTCCAGAGTAAGATTTTTCGAACCTGAGAAGAAGAGCCGATCCAAGCTGAAATGAACTGACTCCTCGAGTTCAGTATTTTCAAGATTCAAGTTCGAGCCAACCCGGCTGCAAAGAGCCGACTCATCCAGAGTGACATTCTGTGTCCTGAAATAAAGAGCCGACTGCATTGAAGAAATGGCGACTCGACCTATCGACTCGAAGGAATCCGAGCCGACTCGAATGTCGCTTCCAGGTATCTAACAGCTAGTTCCAGAATTTATTTTTGAATACCAAAAAGTGGTCCAACGATCACAAATCATTCTCCAACGATCTACAACGGCTAGAACTGCCTTGGGATGATGGAAGACTTTAAATTTGAAGGATTTAAACTACCTAAAAGCAATTAAGAAGAGAGTTCAAAAAAGAAGAAGAAGAGAGAGCTTCATTGAATATCCAACCAATCAAGAGAAAGAGCATAAGAGCATTCAATTCTGCATTCAAGCCTTCAACAACTCTGATCTAAAGCTTAAATCATCTTTGGAAGAAGCCACTGAAATTATTAAAGCTTATTCAAGTGCATTCAAGTAGACTTCCAACGAGCTGTACCGGCAACTATCCGACAACTTGAGTTTGTCATTTATTGTTGCATTTATTTTCAATTCAATCTTTGAATTGTTGGGTTATTGGTGAGCCCGGTTGAAAAACCAAATAGATTTTTGGTGAGCCTTATTAAAACCAAGGTTTAGGTTCTTGGTGATCCTATGAAAATCAAGTTAGGTTTCTTTGGTGAGCCTGTTAAAACCAAAGGGTGTTGGGTTTTCTTTGGTGATCCCATAAAAATCAAAGTGTAGAGGTTTTGGATTGTGATCCTGTAAAACAATCTACTGTATTCGGGTGTGAATATAGTGGAAATTCCAAGTGGTATCTTGGGTAGTGGACGTAGGAGCTGGGTTGCTCCGAACCACTATAAATTTGGTGTGTTTGTGTTGTGCTTTCTCTACTCTTCTTAGCTTCTGCATTCTATAACTTTATCACAGCACCTACCACTTGCAAAGGATTTTGAAATTGCACATTACTAGTTTAAATTTTTTAAACCTAATTCACCCCCCTCTTAGGTAGCCACCTGGACAACAACTGGTATCAGAGCAGAGTCTCTGAATATACTAGAGTAAAGATCGATGGCTCGTCCATTGAGTACATCTTTGGCTGAAGGTCAATCAACTAATAGACCTCCACTCTTCACAGGCACAAATTATTCTTATTGGAAAGCACGTATGAAAATCTATATTCAAGCTGTTGATTTTCAATTGTGGAAGGTCATTCTTAAAGGGCCACATGTTCTCATGACTAAAATTGATGGCGTGGACATCCTTAAGCCTAAAGAGGAATGGGATGAAAACGACATAAAATTAGGGGAATTGATTGCCAAAGCCATGAACTTGCTTTATTGTGCTTTGGACTCAAATGAGTTTAACAGAATTTTCATCTGCTCTTCCGCAAAGGAAATATAGGATAAACTTGAGGTGACCCATGAAGGAACTTTACAAGTGAACAACTCAAAGATAAATCTTTTAGTTCACAATTATGAATTGTTTAAGATGGAGCCTAATGAAAATATTTCTGCCATGTACACTAGATTTATAGATATTATTAACGGTTTGAAAAGTCTTGGCAGGATATATTCAAATGCTGACTTAGTACAGAAAATCTTGAGATCACTTCCGAACAAATGGGATCCTAAAGTCACCGCCATCCAGGAAGCTAAAGACTTGAATGTTCTAACAATGGATGAATTAATGGGATCTCTCATCACTCACGAATTAACCATGCAGCATAGAACGGATGATGATCAGAAAAAGAAGAAAACGATTGCATTCAAGGCTGCATTAGAATCTAAAGATGATGAAGAAACTGAAGGTGACTCCTCCGAAGACGGTCTTGAAGATGAAGACATCGCAATGGTCATAAGGAGATTCAGAAAGTTTATGGAAAAGAAGAAAGGAAGGTATAATAGAAAATTCTATAAACGAGGAGAACAATCAAAAGAAAAGGACAAGGACAAAGATAAAGATAAAGAACAAGTCCCCACCTGCTATGAATGTAAGAAACCGGGACAAATTTATCCGAATTGTCCTCAACTAAAGAAATCTCTCAGAAAGAAGAAAAAGAAAACGATGGTTGCCACGAGAAGCGATAGTGAAGACTCCACTTCAACTGAAGAAGAAGAGACAATGAAAATAGCAAACCTATGTTTAATGGGTCTCGAGGATGAGATAAATTCTCCTGATACTCAGATTGAATTTACTTTTGAAGAATTAAATTCTGCATTCTATGATTTACTATATGAATTTAAAAAGGCTGGAATAAAGATTAAATCATTAAAGCATATCAATGATTCTTTACTCAAAGAGAAAAATGAAACTTCGGAAAAGAACCATTCACTGAAAAAGGAACTTAACATCTTTTCTGAAAAATGCAATGATTTGAAAATTGAGAATAATGAATTGAATGATAAAAACAGAGTTTTGCTAAAAGAAAACAACGAGCTGAAGAAGGAGGTAGAAAAACTCAAGCCACTTGTTGAAAAATTAACTTTGTCTTCTAATAAGCTTGAGTTAATTCTTAAAGAACAAAGAATTTATGAAAATAAAGCTGGAATAGGTTTTAATGCTTTATATTTAAATTATGTTTCAGCTACCACTTTTGTAAAACAAAAAGACTTTGTTCTCAAGCTTACTTCTTATAAAACTTTTGTTACAAAAGACTATATTTCCATTTCAAAACCTGCTTCATATGTTCCTAAGAATTTAAATGCAATACCTGCTATTTCTGCACTCCATGCATCTAGAATTTCAAAAATAGAATTATTTCAAAATTCTAGAATCAAATATTTTGCTTCCAAAAGATTAGGACATAAAGCCTTTAACTGTAATACAATCAGAAATGTCCATAATGTAAGAAAGATTTGGGTTCTCAAAGGAACCAATTCAGCTAACCCGAAAGGACCCAAGTTAGCTTGGGTACCTAAAAGCACTCCTTAATTTTGTTGCAAGAATGTCTTGCAGCCCAGAAATTAAAGAAAAAATGGTATCTCGACAGTGACTACTCAAGGCATATAACGGGTGACAAGGATCAATTCATCATCCTGAAAATGAAAAAAGGAGGTATGGTTACATTTGGAGACAATGACAAGGAAAAAATAATTGGAATTGGTAAGATCAAAATAACCCCCTCTACTTTCATTGAAAATGTACTGCTAGTAGATAAGTTGAAGTACAATCTACTGAGTATTAGTCAATTGTGTGATAAAGGCTTCAAAGTTATCTTTGAATCATCTATGTGTATAGTAACTAACCTACTTGATCTTAGCAGCAAATTCATTGGACACAGACTAGGAAATATTTATGTGGTAGATCTAAATGATCTTGCCATGTTAAGTAGCTCCAGTCTAGTTGCAATGAATGCTAAAACCAAGGAGTCTTGCTTATTATGGCATAGAAGATTGGGTCATGCTAGCATGCATACTATTGCCAAGTTAATTTCCAAAAATCTTGTTAAAGGCATGCCCAAGTTTAAAGTAGATTTTAATCATGTTTGTGATGCATGTCAAATGGGTAAACAAACAAGGGGGAGATTTAAATCAAAAAATCTAATTTCAACATCTAGACCTTTAGAACTACTTCACATGGACTTATTTGGACCAACTAGGACCACAAGCCTAGGAGGTATGAAATATGCCCTTGTGATTGTAGATGATTTTTCTCGATTTACATGGGTTTTGTTTATTGCACACAAAGACGAAACTTTCAAAGTATTTAGAAAATTTCACAAAAGGTTTCAAATCAGAAAAATCTTTCTATAATTTCAATTAGGAGTGATCATGGCACAGAATTTGAAAATCAATTTTTCGATGATTACTGTTCTGAAAATGGCATTGATCACAACTTCTCCGCTCCTAAAACACCACAACAAAATGATGTTGTAGAGAGGAAAAATAGGACATTGGAAGAAATGGCCCGAACAATGTTGTGTGAAGGTAATCTTCCAAGATATTTTTGGGTAGAAGCGGTGAACACTGCTTGCTATATTTTAAACCGTGTTTTAATCCGTCCTATCTTGAAGAAAACCTCCTATGAGCTCTAGAATGAAAAGAAATACAATATAAATTATTTTCATGTATTTGGATGCAAATGCTTTGTTCTTAATAATGGTAAGGACAATCTAGAAAAATTTGATGCTAAGTCTGATGAAGCCATTTTTTTTGGTTATTCACTACATAGCAAGGCATATAGGGTTTTTAATAAAAGGACTCTCACTGTTGAAGAGTCAATGCATGTTATATTTGATGAAACTAACCCATCACCATCTAGAAAAGATGAGTGTATTGACAATGATGCAGGTACCATTCAAAAAGAGATGGAAGAATTAAGTATTCAAGAAAAACCAATTGAAGAAGGAGAAAAAATGGTAAGTAAGGATCATACTGATCTACCGACTGAATGGAGGTACGCTATTTCCCATCCTAAAGAATTAATTATTGGTGATCCTTCTCAAGGCATAAGGACTAGGTATGCACATAAGATTGCACATGATTACCTAGCCTTTGTATCTCAAATAGAGCCTCATACCTTAGAAGAAGCAGAAAATGATCCAAACTGGATGATGGCCATGCATGAAGAATTGAACCAGTTTGAAAGAAATAAGGTTTGGACATTAGTTAATAGACCTAAAGACCACCCAATTATAGGAACCAAATGGATCTATAGGAACAAATTAGATGAACAAGGAAATGTCATTGGAAACAAAGCTAGATCAGTGGCCAAGGGATATAGTCAAGAAGAAGGTATAGATTTTGATGAAACTTATGCACCTATAGCAAGATTAGAAGCTATTAGATTACTTCTTGCATTTGCTTGCTACATGAATTTCAAACTTTTTCAAATAGATATGAAAAGTATATTTTTAAATGATTTTATTGCCGAACAAATTTTTGTAGAACAACCACCGAGTTTTAAAAATCATGCTTTTCCAAACCATGTGTTTAAACTCAATAAAGCTTTATATGGTTTGAAACAAGCCCCTAGAGCCTGGTATGATAGACTTAGCACTTTCTTAATTAAAAATAGTTTTTCAAGGAAAAATGTTGATAAAACTCTCTTTATTAAAAAGAAAAATAATGATATATTAGTTGTACAAATCTATGTTAATGATATCATCTTTGGTGCAACTAATGAAAGTCTTTGTGAAGAATATGCTAAGTTAATGCAAGGAGAATTTGAAATAAGCCTAATGGGTGAACTAAACTACTTTCTCGGACTTCAAGTAAAACAAACAAAGGAAGGGATCTTCATCAACCAATCCAAATATACCAAAGAAATCATCAAAAAGTTTGGTATGGAGACAAGCAAGCAAATGAACACACCCATGAGCCCATCCTGCAGATTGGATACGGATGAAAGCGGATCCAACATTGACCAAAAGCTATATCGTGGTATGATCGGATCCCTATTATATTTAACTGCAAGTAGACCAAATATCTTGTATAGTGTATGTGTATGTGCTAGATTTCAATGCAATCCTAAAAAAATACATATGCTTGCTGTTAAAAGGATATTAAAATACTTGAAAGGTACAAGTAATCTTGGTCTTTGGTTTTCAAAAGAATCGTCTTTAAATTTAATCGGATTCTCCGGTGCTGATTATGCTGGTTATAAAATAGATTGAAAGAGTACTAGTGGTACTTGTCAATTATAGGGTTGAATTTAATCTCATGGCACTGCAAGAAACAAAACTCGGTAGCACTATCTACTGCTGAGGTAGAGTATGTTGCTGCAAGGAGTTGTTGTGCACAAGTGTTATGGATTAAACAACAACTAGAAGATTTTGGTATTTCATAATGCAAAATTCCTATCAAATATGATAACACAAGTGCTATAAATTTATCAAAAACTCCTATTCAGCATTCTAGGACTAAGCACATAGAGATTAGACATCATTTTATTAGAGACCATGTTTTGAATGGTGATATAGAACTAGAGTTTATACCTACAGAAAAATAACTAACTGATATCTTTACCAAGCCACTAAATCAGGATAGATTTGAGTTGCTTATAGGAGAATTAGGGCTATGTTATCCTTTCTGAATTTAGTAAACCTAAGAAAAAATTATCTAGAAAGCCTCCTATATTTATTCATGATGTTTGAACAACTTTCCTTGAATTTCTCAGTATAGTTGAATTAAACTTCTGAACCATTTGATCGCTTTTGGAAAATTTCTGTTCGAGTCGACTCGAGCGATCTTGCTCAGGTCGAGCCGGCTCAAATATCTGAATTTCTTGCTCTTGCTTTGATCGAGCCGACTAAGTCTATGCTTAGCCGAGTCGGTGTTCTATTTGTTCTGAGTTTGCTCTGGTCGAGCCGACTCGGATATTTTTAGGGTAGAGCGAGCCGACTCAAAAGACGGGAAATCGCTATTTAGGAAAGTCTATTCTGTCTTTTCTCAGTACTTCACTCCCTCTCTTTACTTTGAACACACTCTACATTTCTCGGAAGCTCTACCATTCTCACAGAAATCATTCCCTAAAGCTTAAAATCCTTTGATTCCTCTACAATAGCTCCTCGAAAATCTATGAAGAAAGTACTTCAACTCGGCGAATCAAGTAATCGTAGTACAGATGCAGGAGAAAGAAGGAAAAAAGAGAAAAAGGTCCGCTCAAGTCCAACAAAATAAAGAAACTCCGTCTCTTCCTGGACAGCATGTCTCAATGATCAATCGACCTGTCGCCTGCGGAAGAAGGATCGACTTTACATTCCTAGAGGAAATGGGAATGAAAATTGGACATTGGATAGAAAGCCAAGGGTGGAAGCATTTCTATTCTTTAGACATATGACCTACCCTTCACTAGTATGGACATTTTATGAGAATATTATTACTAAAGAATTTTATTTGGAATAAGTTGTCAAGGGAAAAACAGTTATAATTAATGAAGAAAGATTGAGCAAGCTGCTACAAATGCCAACAATTGGTGCTACTGAACTTCTTTAATCGAACAAGGAGCACATTCTGAAGCTCATTTTGGAAAATGAGGAAGTGAGCACAGTCCGACATGTTCAAGGGAAATGAGGCTGCTGCACAGTATGATCGGTAGAATTTTTTCTCCTAGAACTGGCCGTTTTAACCGGGTCAGTGAGAAGGACATGATCATCATGGGACATTTGATCAAAGAAGAGCCTCTCAACCTTCCCTCATAATGATGATCCAATGACTGAAGCAACAAGGAAGGTCAAAGCCTGTCTACCTTATGGTATGATTTTTACTCTGTTATTTGAAGAGGCAGGAATTGATTTATCAAATGAAATAGGCAAACCACTACATCACTTTGATATCTACTCCTTCAACTCACTTAAAAGAATGGGTTACAAGTTACAAGAAGGAAAATGGATTAAAAAGATGCCTTGTCAGGTTGCTGCCATTATTTCTGAAGAAGATGAAGTTGCTACTAAAGACACTATGATTACTCCATCTGAACTCAAAAATCTGATATTTCAAAAGATTGAAACTATCTCCAACTCTCTGACAGATCATGTGAATTCTGCAATTAAAAAAATCAGAAAGCAGTTGACATTAAATTGCAAGAATTGAAATCTGAACAAGAGTTTTACCAGCAAAAAGTGGAAAGAGAAATGAAGGATTTCAAGGAACAAATCAGAAGCATTCTACTGCAATCCAGAAGGAGACTGCTCCCACTGAAGATGTTTCTGAACAGATCATCAAAGAGTCACTTGACATTCCTATTCCTTCATCTGATCTACCTAAATCTACCAAAACCAAGAAGACCAAAGTTTTAAGAGCCCCTTTTAGAACTAGATTCAGGGATTTAAGGTTTAAACCCCTGAAAACTAAGACCTCTGATAGAGTTATAGAGGTAGGCTCCTCTTCTTCGTCTGAAGAAGAAGAAGAATAAGTAGTGTAGTTAGTCTTCTGGTTGTATTTCTGAAATGAATACTTGTTCCACTTGTTATCTTTTACAATTACAATGTACTTTCTGTCATGCAAACTTCTTAATGAAATGAATGTTTTCTGTTTACAAAATGTGCTTATGAAATTTTAATTAGAATTTCAAGTGTGAGAAAATGAAATTATCTCAAATAAATATTAAAACTTTCTCAATCTATTTTTTAAAATCTAAGCTTTATTTGAAATCACATTTTTGATTGATTAACAAAAAGAGGGAGAACTATGAAAAATATGAAAAGAATGGGAAATTAGCTCCTTATCAACTATTCTTAAAGTGTAATGAAAAAGGGGAGTACAAAAATGATAGCACTGCTTAAATTACTTTAAAATCTAAAGAAAGGGAGAGATTTTCTCTTGAATGATTTTGCTTCAAATTAATCCCATTGCTTTGATTATAATTGCATATTTTAACTCTCTGATACTCCATATTTTGTGCTAATTATAATATTACAAAGCTTGACATTTTGATGATATATAGTAATATCATCTATTGAGCTCTGATTTTCTTTTAAATCCAATCAGCTTTGTTACATATGAATATTTATGTTTCAAATACTGTTATACATGTAAAGTGTCTTACTGATTTTTCATGCCCAGTGTTTTATCATCATCAAAAAGGGGGCGATTGTTGACCCCATAGGTAATTTTGATGATAACCAAACATTGGAGCATGTACATTTATTACTAACAACTCTTCAAGTGTTTGACAAGTTTTTGTAGGATGTATAACATGTCCAAACTTCATCTCCTACATTTCTATTTTTTGTTTGAGTTGTGTTGTAAATGTTAATGTAAGAAAGAACCCAATTAAAAATGCTAAGAAAAATCAAGCTAAAAGGATTACTTCTATAAGTGTGTGTGCCTTAAATTTTGTTTTGAGTTGGTTTGTATGAGATTGTAAAAGCGTTGGTGAGAGTTTTCTTTAAGTTCAAATTATAAAAATTCTGAAGAAGACACTCGAGCCGACCCCAAGAAAAGAAGAGTTGACTCTGCTTACTGGCACGAAGCAAGGATTGTGGAATGCAGCTATCCGAGCCGACTCGATAGAAAGCGAGCCGACTCTAGTGAATCCGAGTCGACTGGAATCAGTCCGAGCCGACTCTTCCAGAGTCCATTTCCTAAAAGTTTTCTGAGAACAGCTAGGCGAGCCGACCCGACTTAGAAAGAGCCGACTCTGCCTGACCTAATTTCAAAAGCCTGAGAAAGCGAGCCGACCCGAACTGCATCGAGCCGACTCTTCCAGAGTAAGGTTTTCTGAACCTAAAAAGAAGAGCCGACCCAATCTGAAAGGAGCCGACTCCTCAAGTTCAATATTTTCAAGATTCAAGTTCGAGCCGACCCGAGATGCAAAGAGCCGACTCGTCCAGAGTGACATTCTGCGTCATGAGACAAAGAGCCGACTGCATTGAAGAAATGGCAACTCAACCTATCGACTCGAAGAATCCGAGCCGACTCGAAGGAATCCGAGCCAACTCGAATGTCGCTTCCAGGTATCTAACGGCTAGTTCCAGAATTTGTTTTTGAATGCCAAAGGGTGCTCCAACGGTCACAAATCATTCCCCAACGGTCTACAACGGCTAGAACTGTCTTGGGATGATGGAAGACTTTAAATTTGAAGGATTTGAACTACCTTAAAGTAATTAAGAAGAGAGTTCAAAAAAAAAGAAGAGAGACCTTTATTGAATATCCAACCAATCAAGAGAAAGAGCACAAGAGCATTCAATTCTGCATTCAAGCCTTCAACTCTGATCTAAAGCTTGAATCATCTTTAGAAGAAAACACTGAAGTCATAAAAGCTTATTCAAGTGCAATCAAGTGGACTTCCAACGAGTTGCACCGGCAACTATCCGACAACTTAAGTTTGTCATTTATTGTTGCATTTATTTTCAATTCAATCTTTGAATTGTTGGGTTATTAGTGAGCCCGGTTGAAAAACCAAATAGGTTTTTGGTGAGCCTTATTAAAACCAAGATTTAGGTTCTTGGTGATCCTGTGAAAACCAAGTTAGGTTTCTTTGGTGAGCCTGTTAAAACCAAAGGGTGTTTGGTTTTTTTTGATGATATCGTAAAAACCAAAGTATAGAGATTTTAGATTATGATCCTGTAAAACAATCTTACTGTATTCGAGTATGAATATAGTGAAAATCCCAAGTAGTATCTTGGATTGTGGACGGAGCTGGGATGCTCCGAACCACTATAAATTTGGTGTATTTATGTTGTGCTTTTTCTACTCTGATTAGCTTCTACATTCTATAACTTTATCACAGCACCTACCACTTGCAAAGGATTTTGAAATTGCACATTACTTATTTAAATTTTTTAAATACTCAATTCACCCCCTCTTGAATAACCACCTGGATAACATTATGCTACTTATATGATACAAATACGAAAAAACACGGGCGGCATTGGAACTCAAGTTCCCCTCCTTTAGTGTCCGAAAAATGGAACAATGAGTAGCATTAGCGCTCTCAATAGGTATAGTCATTTCTACTGAATTGATGGGAAGGTACGTCATTCGCCCAAGATAGCTTAACATAAAGAAAGTTTGAAGGTAGACAACACAACCTACTACTGCAAAATTTTACACTAGATATGTCACCAATGTAGTTTGAACGTAGACAACAGAACCTACTGCAAAATTTTACACTCGATATGCCACCAATGAAATTTATTGTTTGGTGCTTATCTCAGTGGTTGTACCTTATCCTGGGAACGTCTGTTGTTTATGTCATGTTTAAAATAGCCCAAGGGAAAAGCAGAGAAATTGAAAGAGAGTAGAACCTTGCTACCATTAAATTTGTTAAACCTTTTTATTTAATCCATGCATCTTTAATTGTATCCGTAGAATTTGGGTTAGTGCTCCACCGAATACATGATATAATGATAGATAATTGAAACAAGACCATGTGGGATTGGGTGATGCCCTTTTTCCACCCTTCTATTAATTAAATTGGTCGTTGGCTCTTGTTTTCCATCCCTTATATGGATTTTAAGACATTTTTTAATTCAATTAATTTTACATATATTTTACTTATAATATATTTATGACAATTAAAATTTCTTAATAACTATTAAATAAATTTAATTTAAATTTTATTATTTTCCTTGCATCATACGGGTAGTGTACTTGCTCTCTATTATTTTGATAGATAGATAAATACCAAAACAAGTAATTTGTGGACTGCAGCTTATTTAATAATCAAGCTATGATGCCACCCCATCCTGTTGAAGACCAAATCGAATATTAATTGGATCACTCTATTCAATAAAGAGAACTTTAGTAGCATCTAAATAAAATCCGTGTACCCTTTCATTTTAGAACACATGTAAATAAATCTTTTTATCAATTAACAACAAACTTTAAGCTGTTCATAAATCACTGCATTCACTGCACTAACCATTTCCGTTGGTGATGTGAATCCGTCATTTTTCATATAAAAGAGGTGCAGTATTCTGCTCATCTTCCAAAATAGGTCCTTGCAAGCTCTTGGAACCACGCTTCCGTCGTTCTTTAACACTAGTCTCAGCAATTCTGCCCTGCTTGAGTCAATGATGCTCTGAATCTCCATAACAGCCCCCTCTTTAGAAGTCGAACCACAACCGTGAGCAATACGAAGTGCCACACTACTCAGTTTCCCTTCTTTGCCTTCCCTCTGTCAATATACTCATTATTTTCAAAACAAATTATCATTCCACAAGCTTAGGAAGGGCTTCGAAGTAAGGATATTAACCTCCACTAATATTGTACAATCACCCCTAAGCAATATATTACACAGAACTAGAAAACTATGCAGTGGTCAACAACTCAATATAGTAAGTTCCAGGTTAGTCTAACTCCTAGAAGGAAATCCCACTTTATTCCATTTTACCTGCTGCTATTGGAACATGCATTGAGTTTTCCTTTTGATCAAAAGAAAGAACACCATAAAATTTGTGGAGACATCTTGTTCTTTAAGGAGGAGGTATTATTTGGTTATAAGAAACATAAATAGAATTAGGAAAGACGAAGTGGCAACCATTGGCTAGGACAAGATACAAAATAACAATTGAGGCTATACAGAAGATATTCATAAGTCGAAATTTAAATGCTTTTGTAGGAGAATTTTGTTTATTACTATGCTCACTCAATACTTTCTCAATATTTCAACAGTTGCTTGATCACTTCGCCTTCTTCAAGGTCATCCTAATACTAAACAGCGAATGCACATGCATTTCCAGTTATGTTTTCCATAACTCCGAAGGGCATTGAAACAATGGTAACATCCACAAGTACTAAGAATTTAAAAATGCAAATGATTAGATTCTATAGGCATCAGAGTGTGAAAGTGATATCTAAAACAAATGGCAAAGATGCCTTTAGGTTAAAAGATAATCTTGTTAGAAACAAGTACGATACACTCAAGGAATCTGGTAACAGAATATTAAATCGTGTAGTATAATGAAGAAAGTCATATGTCAAAACAACGAGCAAATTAAAAATTAGATGCCATTATAGAGTTTTTTTTTTTTTTAAAGCCTCACAAGCAAGATGACAATGAATCTCAGGAAGATGAGTGAACCAAATATCATCACTATTAACATAAAATGCTGTGATACTTGACATATCCAAATGATTTAACACTGTAGTTCTATAAAATTTGCTTCCATAAATGATACTATTGTTGATATTTGGAGCTTAGAACTGTTAATGTGGTGTAGAACGTGTTCTTTTACAGTGGGGAGTAAGATAAAATGCACATCCAAAATCTGAAGCTATTATTGTGTTTATTAGAAAAAGAACATATATTTTAAATGATCAAAACTTCATGTTGCCGATCTCGCCGCCGCGCCCGTGCCTCAGATCCACCGATCGGTATAGACCGCCTCGCTCCCGTAGCCTCCTGGCTGGAGCGAACCTGCAAGAGAAGGTCAGAAGACCCTGGCCGGGGATCCCGGCGAGGGAGCTCCGACGATCAAGTTAGTAGACGGCGAGAGGGAACAGATTCTCCAAGACGGGCCCCCTAAGGAGTCCCAGACTCAGAGAATTCACTAACAAGAAAGGTGCTGGAGGGACCAGAAACCCGGCTGGGTCCCTTTGCCGAGCTCACGCCGAGCGATCCCCTCTCGGGACCCTGGATCTCACTCTCGGAGCGGGGCCTTCAGCCTCTGTTTCTTGCTCGTCCCACCTTACCTGGTCGCCTCCTCTTTCCTTCCTTTTATCTCCTCCCGCTGCCTGCCTGTTTTCCGCTCTTGGGAGGCTCCCCTTGTTGCTCTCGTTGTCCCCTCTCCATCCTTTTCTCTTTCCCCTTTTGGTTTCGAGGGCCAGGCGGCTTTTTGACCTCGTTTGCCGAACCCAGCGGGGAAAGGGTAAAGGAAGGGGGGTGGCGCCGGCAGGGCGGCCGGTCAGACCTCGGGCCCGGTGTAGGCGCTCCCCTTCCCAGGTGCCGGCGTTGTCCGTTGACGGGCCCTGTTTTGCCAGAACCGCACCTCTCGACTGCAGAACCTGTCGGGCCGACGTAAGTGATGTTTCGCGTGCCGCCGCCATCTGTACGGGGCGCCGTCTGTGGTGCATACGGCTCGAGGGCCAACCTCGGAAACTGCGCCTCCGTCCTTTGGGCCCTTCCCGGTACGGTCGGCCTGACCTTGGCCGAGGTGGACCCCTCCCGGGTGGACACCTGGCGGAGCGGCAGAAGAGCGCTCGGCTTCGGTCGAGGTGGTCCCGTCTCCGGGGGCCACCTGGCGAAGGAGCGACGGGGCCCGGCTCGACCTCGGCCTCGGTAGGACCGTCTCTGGGCGCCACCTGGCGAGGGAGCGGGGGAGCAGCCGACCTCGGCCGAGGTGGACCCCTCCTGGGTGGACACCTGGCGAGGCGGCAGAAGGGCGCTCGGCTTCGGTCGAGGTGGTCCGTCTCCGGGGGCCACCTGGCGAAGGAGCGAAGGGGTCCGGCTCGACCTCGGCCTCGGTGGGACCGTCTCTGGGCGCCACCTGGCGAGGGAGCGGGGGAGCAGCCGACCTCGGCCGAGGTGGACCCCTCTCGGTGGACACCTGGCGAGGCGGCAGAAGGGGCCCTGGACCGAACTCGACTTTAGCCTGGGCGGTAACGCCTCGGGATATCACCTAGCGAGGTAGCCGGGGGGGGCAAGGGCCGAGCTCGACCTCGGCGGCATGGGACCCGCAGCTGACTCGGCCGAGGAAACCTCCACGCGGCTCAATCATGCCCGACGGAATCTGAGACCGGCCACGTCATCATTATGGCCGTAATAGTTGCCCCCCAATCCGCCGTTCCGTTGGGGCGTCGTATAACGGAACGTCGGAATTAAATGCGGATATGACGTGGGGAGGCGAAGATCTTGCGTCATAATTGCCGCGATCCTCGTCGCCGCTTCTCGGTGCGCCCGAAGCCCTATAGGAGGCCGCCACGCGTCACCCACTTGCCCAAATAAATGCGTCGCTTCGAAGCAGAGGCCGTTTTCCTGCTAATGAGGCGTCGGTGTCGGGCGTGCGTCCACACGGCGATCATCCAGTGGCTCGGAGCGGAATGACGGGTACGGCCGCTGTCGACTGAGTTTGAAAAGGAGGGGACTTTCCGGAATGAGGCCTTTTCCTTTGCTCCGTGGGCGATTTGCTGCAGGCTAACTTCCACTGCCCCGCATTCGCTCGGTGTATTTTCGGTGAGTGCCTCCATTTTCTCCCTAGTTCCCCTCTTCTTCTTCTCCGAATCTTCCTTGCTTTCTTCTTTGTCATGGCGCGCCGTCGCCATGTTTCCTCTAATCCGGACGAGGCCGGTCCGTCCCGGCCGAGGACTCCATCTTCTTCTTCCTCGGAGGAGGAAGTGATCCCGGAGGAGACCCGCAGGCGATTGCAACCTGGGGGTATCACCATTGGCATCCCCAGGGGTGTCCGGTCTCCTCCTGTCGCTTCTGCTCTTCCGCTTCTTTCCCTTCCTGCTCCACCTCTTCTTTCTGCCGGTCCCTCCGGTCATGCTTCCACGATGACCGAAGGCGATCTCTCTTTGCTCCGGGAGGCCTACGGCATCCCGGGATCAATCCGTCTGCTTGTTCCGCGGCCCGGGGATCGCGTCACCATGAGTGGCCCCGGCCGCATAGCCTTCTACGAAGACTTCCTCCTCGGGGGTCTTCGATTTCCTCTGCACCCCTTCTTCCTTTCTTTCCTTAGCCACTTCCATCTCGTTCCGGCCCAGTTGGCTCCCAACGCCATCCGGGTCATCTTTTCTTTTATTGTTTTTTGCCACTTCCACGGGTTTGTTGCTCGTTTCTCCTCTTCAGGGCTCTGTTTACCCTGAAGAGGTACTCCACTGACGACGGCTGGTGGTACATCTCGCCCCGGCCCGGGTGTCTCCGGTTCGACCTCCCTTCTTCTATCAAGGGCTGGAAGAACCGGTTCTTCTTTGCCTCGGTCGAGGATGTTGACTGGGCCTGGAGCGAACCGGACCGGTCTCCGAACCGGAACTCCCAGGTCGAGTCGGCGGACCAAGAGGCCTACTCCCTGCTCCTGAGCGATGTGGTCCCGGCGCTCGAGATTCTGCTCTCGGAGCAGAACTTGTTTGAGGCCGGGATCAGTCCCATCCGCGAGCCGGGTGAGACTCAGCCTTTCCTTGACTTCTGTACTCTTTCTCCTTTTTAGCCGAGCCGACTGACCTCCTTTTTTGCATTGCAGGCATGAAATTTTCGCTGGAGAACCTCCTGGAGGGCGCGGCCCAAAGGGACGTCGTCGAGGTGGATGAGCCTACGGCGAAGAGGGCTCGTACCGAGGCAAGCCAGGAGATCGTGCCGACGATTGTACCCGGCCCGGTGGCCGCTGCTCCCCCGCACAGGCTGCCTCGGGGCGGGGCCACTAATGCGCCCGCTGTCAGACCCGGCGGTGCTGCCGACGAGGGGGCTCCACCACCAGCAGTTCCGCCCAGCGCCGGCCCCGTCGTTGCCGCGGCTCCGATAGCGCAGCCCGTGACCTCTGCCGCACTGTCGACGGCGATTCTTGCTGGAGGGGCAGTCGCCGCCGCAGCCGACCTGACGGCTCCGCCACCGGTGATCACCAACCGGTGCTCAGTAATCCGCGACAAAGGGCTCGTGGAGAAAGTGATGGAGTATGCCTCCACCGCCCGGGACCGCCGATCTCGGGCGGCAGGACTACGCCGACGCCTTGCTCGGGATCCTCCCGCAGCTCTTCATGGTAAGTCCGAACTTAGGCTCCTTTGTCTGTCTTGCCTCGGTTAGCCTTTACACTAAACCGATTGTTTTGCTGTGCAGATCGGGAACGACGTGCTCCTGCTGAGGAACTTCCTCGCGGGGTACGCGAAGAAAGATGCCGAGAAGGAAGAGAAGCTCGGCAAGCTCGCGGCCGACGTCAAAGATCTTATGGAAAAGGGGGTCGAGCTGCGAGCGAACAATCAGACCCTCCAGGCGGACCTGGCACGCGCCGAGGGGCGAAACAAGGACCTGGAGTCCTCTCTGTCCGAGGAGAGGAACTCCCACCAGCGCCGCGCGGAAGAGGACGCAACCGAGAGGGCTCGCCTTCGGGCCCATTCCCAGTTGGCTGGAGCGCCAGCTGGAAGGCCAGACGGAGGCGAGTGCGGCGAAAAACGGAGCACCTACGTCAACGGGCTCCTGGAGGCCGCGAAGCGGGAGGTGCAGGAAGCCGTCCCGAAATTCCGGGCCTCCGACGAGTACATCTCGGAGGTCCGGGAGGCCGCCGTGGACTCCTTCCTGAAAGGGTTCCGGATGTGCCGGGAGGGGGGGCCTTCTACCCCGAGCTCGATCTCAGTGGGGTGGTGCTCGGAGGTAGGAGGCAGGGACCCGAGAGCAGGACCTCCGGTGCGGCCGACGCCACACCTGCGTCCCGCGAGCGACGAGGCCGTGGATCCGGAGCGTCCACCTGAGCCGGCAACCGCCGAAGGCGAGGATGCGGAGCGCGCGACCGAGGCTGAGGCCCCGCCACCGCGCCGAACTGAACCATTTATCCTCTTCTTTTTCTTTGTTGTTTTTTCTCTCTTTTTTTTTTTGGGGACTCCCGCCTGTCGGATTCCCAGCTTGTACTCTCCTTCTCGGATCAATGAAAATACAGTTTGTCCATGTCTCAAATTCGCCTTCTTTTCCACTTTTCTCATCTTCTCTTTTTCCTTCTGATGTTGATGTGGAGTGCCGAGACGAGGGTGGACCTGGTCCTGACCGGCGTCCGGATCAAAGTTCTGGATATACCGAACCGGGTGGCATCAGAGTAGGCCTTGAGCGGGCCCTTCTTTGGGCTTGCCTTCGTGCTCGCGTGGGCGAACTGGGTTCTGCCCCGCCTTCCAGACCGAAGTCCAGGACTTCCGGACTGAACCCCGGGCCGCAGGCTTTCTCAAGCCTTGCGCGGCTTGCCGAGCTGTTCTCCGTGCTCGCGTGGGCGAACTGGGTTCTGCCCCGCCTTCCAGACCGAAGTCCGGGACTTCCGACTGAACCCCAGGGCTGCAGGCTTTCTCAAGCCTTGCGCGGCTTGCCGAGCTGTTCTCGTGCTCGCGTGGGCGAACTGGGTTCTGCCCCGCCTTCCAGACCGAAGTCCGGGACTTCCGGACTGAACCCCAGGGCCACAGGCTTTCTCAAGCCTTGCGCGGCTTGCCGAGCTGTTCTCCGTGCTCGCGTGGGCGAACTAGGTTCTGCCCCGCATTCCAAACTAAAGTCCGGGACTTCTCGCTTCCTCTGGCCTTCGGCCACGATCGGGGGTGCCGAACTCAGGGCCATGCACCGGTTTCCCTACGAGGTGAGAAGGAGCGTTTGAAGCAAAGAAACTTTATTGCAGGAGTGGGGAACCTTACATCACTGATAATACATCCTTAGATTCGAGGCGTTCCACGTCCGGGGGAACCTGGCCCCTCCCAATTCCTCCAGGTAGTAGGCGCCGTGGGGGAGGGCTTCTGCTACCCGGTACAGGCCTTCCCAGTTTGGTGAGAGCTTCCCGCACTCCTGTGGCTGAGAAGCTTCAGCACGCCGGAGGACCAGATCTCCGGGACGAAAGGACTTCGGCCGCACTCGGGAGTTGTAATACCTGGCCACCCGCTGCCTATACGTCGCCATCCGAACTCGGGCCTTGTCCCTCGTCTCTTCAAGAAGGTCAAGGTTGAGCATCATTCTGGCGGGATTCTCTATCTCGTCATATTGCTTCACACGCAGTGTGGGTAGGCTGAGCTCGATCGGGATGACCGCTTCGGCTCCAAAGACGAGGTTGAACGGGGTCTCGTCGGTCGCCGTCCTCGGGGTGGTATGGTACGCCCAAAGGACGCTGGGGAGCTCCTCGGCCCATCTGCCCTTGGCCTGGTCCAGCCGCATGCGGAGGCCCTGCAAAATGGTCCTGTTCGTGACTTCGGCCTCTCCATTGGTCTGAGGATGCGCCACCGAGGTGGAGCGATGCCTGATGCCGAGGTCGCCGCAGAACTCTTCAAATTCCCGGCAGTCGAACTGGCGTCCGTTATCAGTGACCACGGTGTGGGGGAGGCCGAAACGGCAAACGATTGACTTCCAGAAGAACCTGGCAACGTTTGCCTCGGTGATCCGTGCCAAGGGTTCGGCCTAGACCCACTTCGTGAAGTAGTCGATGGCCACGATCAAGAATTTCCGCTGTCCAGACGCCGGCGGGAATGGGCCCAGAAGGTCCATCCCCCATTGGGCGAATGGCCACGGAGCTGAAAGCTGGGAGATTGGGTTGGAGGGCTGCCGTTGCACCGTGGCGTGACGCTGGCACCGATCACACCTCCTCACGAAGTCAGCGGCATCCTCCTTCATCGTCTCCCAAAAGTAGCCCTGACGAAGGGCTTTGTAGGCTAACGATCTGCCCCCCACGTGGTTCCCACAGACGCCCTCGTGAATCTCCTGGAGCACGAGTCTGGCTTCCGTGGGACCACGAAGGGCTTTGTAGGCTAACGATCTGCCCCCCACGTGGTTCCCACAGACGCCCTCGTGAATCTCCTGGAGCACGAGTCTGGCTTCCGCGGGTCCCACGCATTTGAGGGGGTAGGAGTAGGATCTTCGATACAATTGCCCATCCATCAGGACGAACCGCGCGGCCTTCTTTCTGATGAGGCGGGCCGCCACGCGGTCTTCTGGCAAGGTGCCGCTGGTTATGTATTCGGCGTACTTGTCCATCAAGCTGGGCTCCCGGCTGACCTGATGGACCTCCACTGGGGTCTCGTGGCTTGGGGCCTTAAGGTGCTCCACATGAGCGCGACCCAGCATCGAGTCCGGCAGGGTCGCCAGCCGGGAAAGAGTGTCCGCACAGGCGTTCTCCCTGCGAGGGATGTGGAAGATGTTGAAGCGCCGGAAAACGGTCGTGCCCGCCTTGACGAGCTCCAAGTATTTCGTCATTTGGGGGTCGTGCGCGGCATACTCCCCGGAGACCTGTCCTGCCACGAGCTGGGAGTCAGTGAAGGCCTTAAGGTTAGTCACGCCCAGCTCGCGGGAGACCCTCAGCCCGGCGAGGAGCGCCTCGTACTCTGCCTGATTGTTTGCCGCGGCGAACTGGAAACGGAGCGCGCATTCGGCGACGACCCCGTCGCTGTTGGCAAGAATGAGCCCGGCTCCGCTCCCGCCAGAGTTTGAGGCCCCATCTACGTGGAGGATTCATGCGTCCTCTCCGGGCCCCTCGGGGCCCGCTTTCAGCTGCCGGTGCAAGGGATCCTCTTCGGGATCCTTGCCTAGGCCCGCGCATTCGACCAAGAAGTTGGCTAGCACCTGCGCTTTCATGGCCGACCTGGGCCTGTACGCAATGTCGAACTCGCTGAGCTTCAGTGCCCACTTCGCCAATCGCCCCGAGGTGTCGGGTCGGCTGAGCACCGCTTTCAGCGGCTGATCCGTCAGGATGGCGATGGGATGCGCTTGGAAATAGGGCCTGAGACGCTGAGCAGACACTATTAACGCAAAAACGAGCTTCTCGGGCCGAGAATACCTGAGCTCCGCATCGCGGAGAAGTTTGCTGGTATAGTACACCGGCCGCTGGACTCCTTGGTCGTCGGTCCGAACCAGGACCGAACTGACGGCTTCCGGGGTGACCGCCAGGTAGAGGATGAGCTCCTCCCCATCCTCGGGCCGGGAAAGCAGCGGTGGCGATGCGAGCGTCCTCTTCAGCTCTTCAAAGGCCTCCTGGCATTCCTTGGTCCAGGCGAAGTCGTTCATCTTCCTCAGCATCTTGAAAAAGGGACGGCAGCGATCGGCCGACCTGGAGATAAAACGGCTGAGGGCTGCAACCCGGCCGGTGAGTTGCTGCACTTGCTTCTTGGAGGCGGGCTACTCCATGTCCAGGATGGCCTGAGCCTTCTCCGGGTTGGCTTCAATTCCTCTTTGGGTCACCATGAATCCTAGGAACTTCCCGGCGGAGACGCCGAAGGCGCACTTCGCAGGGTTCAGCTTCATTTGATGACGTCGGAGGTTGCCGAATGTCTCCGCCAGGTCAGCTACGTGGTCTGAATCGGGTCTGCTCATTACCAGCATATCGTCCACGTACACCTGCATGTTGCGACCGATCTGGTCTTTGAAGATCCTGTTGACCAGACGCTGGTACGTGGCCCCAGCATTCTTGAGGCCGAACGGCATCATCTTGTAGCAAAAAGTTCCGCGGTCGGTGATGAAGGCGGTGTGCTCCTCGTCCTCCGGGTTCATTCGGATCTGGTTGTATCCAGAGAAGGCATCCATGAATGACAGGAGGCGATGCCCCGAGGTGGTGTCAACCAGCTGGTCGATTTTTGGAAGAGGGAAGCTGTCCTTCGGGCAAGCTCGGTTGAGGTCGGTGTAGTCCACACAGATCCTCCACTTACCACTGCTCTTCCTTACCATGACCACGTTCGCCAGCCAGCTGGGATATTGGACTTCCCGCACAAAGCCAGCGGCGAGGAGTTTCTCCACCTCCTCGTTGATGGCCCTCTGTCTCTCCATGGCGAAGCTCCTCTTCTTCTGGCGGACCGGGCGGCAGCTCGGATCCACGTTCAATCTCTGCATAATGACCTCGGGGGAATGCCCGGCATGTCGGCCGCCGACCAGGCGAACACGTCTGCGTTCGCGCGGAGGAACTCCAGCAGGCGGGCCCGTTCTTCTTCCGGGAGTTGCACCCCGACCTGCACGTCTTCAGCGGGTCCGAACCAAGGGGATAAGTCAACAGGCGTTCTACGGGCCCCCCCTGGGTTCCTTCTCCCTTAGGTCAAGGTCGTCAACATCGGGGCCGAGCTCCGTGCCCCGGGCGCCCGGGACCGTCTGGAGGCAATGCGGGACCGGCTGGGTCGTTCCCTTCATCACCCCGAGCCCGGAAGACGTGGGGAACTGTACCAACAACCTCTTCGTGGAAATCATGGCGTCCAGTTGGTTGAGCCCGGGATGCCCGAGAATTGCGTTGTAAGGCGAAGGGAGCTTGACGACGGTAAACGTCATCAGGACGGTCGTCTGCTGAGGTGGGGATCCGGCGGTGACCGGGAGAGTGATCTCCCCTTCGACCCCCACGGAGTCCCCGGTAAAGCCCACCAGGGGGGATGCACCGGTCTCAGCTGATCATGGGACAAATTCATCCGAGAGAAAGCATCGTAAAAAAGCACGTCAGTCGAGCTTCCACTATCCACCATAATTCGATGTACAGGATGCTTCGCGATGGTCATCTCGACCACCACGGCATCATTGTTTACATTCTCGTTTTCCTTCCCCTCCTCAGGAGGGATTACATTCTCCGGGTTCCCGACCTCCCGGGCTCTCTTCGCCGTCCGCACGACCCCAAGTGAGATCATGCCCACCGACTTCTTCGTCGGGCGGTTATCGATTGCAGGAACTGGTGGTAAGGCCGCGAGCGGCTGCCCCTCCGAGGGGACCTCGTTCCTGACGAACTTCCTGAGGTAGCCCCTTTTGATCAGCTCCTCGATTTCCCGCTTCAGGTTGCGACACTCCGTGTCATAGCCGTGCTCGCGGTGGAACTGGCAGTACTTTGACTTGTCTCGGATACCTCTTGGGTTCTATGGAGGAGGTCGGCGGAGGTAGTGCTCGCCCTCAATTTCCATAAGGATCTTTGTTCGAGGGGCGAGGAGAGGGGTGAACCTCCGCTCCGGAATGGCCTCGCCCTTCGACCTCGGATTCGGGCGAGGGTCGGCAGGTGGCCCGGGCTTCCGAGATCCTGGAAGATCCCTCGGGGACGGCCTCTTCGGAGTCTTCCCGTCCAACTCTCGACGGGTGCGGTCGGCCTCCTCCGCTCGGATGTACTTGTGGGCGCGGAGGAGGAGCTCGGAGTACGTCCTGGGAGGCTTTTTGTCCAGGGAGAAGGTCAGGCGGGACGTCTTGAGCCCGCGCTTCAAAGCCAGCATGGCGACGGGCTCATCCAGGCTGTAGATTTCCAGTGCAGCGGTCTTGAACCGGGTGATGTAGTCCCGTAGCAGCTCCTGGTCCTGCTGGCGGATGGAGAAGAGGCTATCCACCTCTCTCGGCACCTTCCGACAAGTGTCGAAATGCGCCACAAACTTTCCTTCCAGCTGGTGGAAGGAGCAAATAAATCCGGGCTCGAGACGGGTGAACCAGACTTGAGCGGCCTTCCGGAGGGTCGCGGGGAAGGCGATGCACAAAAGGGCGTCAGTGGCCCCTGGACTCTCATGAGAGCCTTGTAGCTCTCCAGATGGTCCAGAGGGTCGGTGGTCCCGTCGTAGGGATCCACCTGCGGCATGCGGAACCGGCTCGGGATCGGCTCCGCCTAGATTTCTTCAGAAAAGGGGGACGGGAGTCGTAGCCCGCCGGGTCCGCCGATGAGTTCTGCAGGTCGGCAAATCGGCGGGCGAACTCCGCCAACTTGCGCTCATGCTCCTCCAGGCGCCTCTCGGCCTGACGCCTGATGGCCTCGTCGGTGGAATCTTCCACCGAGGCCGCTGGCGAAGGGGGCGCCGATCGGTCTCGGTGCGAAGTCACGCCTCGGCGCCGCTTGCTGCGATGCGCCGTCTCGGCTTCATCGGCCGGGGATCGACTCTCGTGATCCGCCGAACCGGAGTAGTTTCTTTTTGCGGGAGCTTGGTGGCTCCCGCGGGGGTTGGAGACCGCCCTCGGGTAGGATGGCCTGCCCTGAATGGAGCGCAGGCTCCCACGCGGCCCCGCGGCTCGAGCCGCGAGCCGCGAGGGTCCCCGGCTGCGGCTGCGTGGCCAGGGACCGCTGCTGATGTTGAAGCTGCCGGACCGCCGAGGTCAAAGTCTGCAGCTGTTGGATGACGGCCGCGAGGGGCCCGTCCGCCGAGGTCGGCGGTAGTGGAAGAGGAGCTGGGAGCTCCCTCTCCGGGCTGTGGGCCCCTTTAGGGAGGGAACCTCCCCCACACGGCTGGTGGACGCCTCGCGCCCACAAGTGACCACCATTGTCGGAGAGCGCGGTGCCTGCAGAAAGCTGGCTCCCACTAGGGGTGTTGTCCTGCCCTCCTTCCTGGTGTGCCAATCTGTTGCCGATCTCGCCGCCGCGCCTGTGCCTCGGATCCGCCGATCGGTATAGACCGCCTCGCTCCTGTGGCCTCCTGACTGGAGCGAACCTGCAAGGGAAGGTCAGAAGACCCTGGCCGGGGATCCCGGCGAGGGAGCTCCGACGATCAAGTTAGTAGACGGTGAGAGGGAACAGATTCTCCAGACGGGCCCCTAAGGAGTCCCAGACTCAGAGAATTCACTAACAAGAAAGGTACTGGAGGGACCAGAAACCCGGCTGGGTCCCTTTGCCGAGCTCACGCCGAGCGATCCCCTCTCGGGACCCTGGATCTCACTCTCGGAAGCGGGGCCTTCAGCCTCTGTTTCTTGCTCATCCCACCTTACCTGGTCGCCTCCTCTTTCCTTCCTTTTATCTTCTCCCGCTGCCTGCCTGTTTTCCGCTCTTGGGAGGCTCCCCTTGTTGCTCTCGTTGTCCCCTCTCCATCCTTTTCTCTTTCCCCTTTTGGTTTCGAGGGCCAGGCGGCTTTCTGACCTCGTTTGCCGAGCCCAGCGGGGAAAGGGTAAAGGAAGGGGGGTGGCATCGGCAGGGCGGCCGGTCAGACCTCGGGCCCGGTGTGGGCGCTCCCCTTCCCAGGTGCCGGCGTTGTCCGTTGACGGGCCCTGTTTTGCCAGAACCGCGCCTCTCGACTGCAGAACCTGTCGAGCCGACGTAAATGATGTTTCACGTGCCGCCACCATCTGTATGGGGCGCCGTCTGTGGTGCGTACGACTCGAAGGCCAACCTCGGAAACTGCGCCTCCGCCCTTTGGGCCCTTCCCGGTATGGTCGGCCTGACCTTGGCCAAGGTGGACCCCTCCCGGGTGGATACCTGGCGGAGCGGCAGAAGGGCGCTCGGCTTCGATCGAGGTGGTCCCGTCTCCGGGGGCCACCTGGCGAAGGAGCGACGGGGCCCGGCTCGACCTCGGCCTCGGTGGGACCGTCTCTGGGCGCCACTTGGCGAGGGAGCGGGGGAGCAGCCGACCTCGACCGAGGTGGACCCCTCCTGGGTGGACACCTGACGAGGCGGCAGAAGGGCGCTCGGCTTCGGTCGAGGTGGTCCCGTCTCCGGGGGCCACCTGGCGAAGGAGCGAAGGGGTCCGGCTCGACCTCGGCCTCGGTGGGACCGTCTCTGGGCGCCACCTGGCGAGGGAGCGGGGGAGCAGCCGACCTCGCCGAGGTGGACCCCTCTCGGGTGGACACCTGGCGAGGCGGCAAAAGGGGCCCTGGACCGAACTCGACTTCGGCCTGGGCGGTAACGCCTCGGGATATCACCTGGCGAGGTAACCGAGGGGGCAAGGGCCGAGCTCGACCTCGACGGCATGGGACCCGCAGCTGACTCGGCCGAGGAAACCTCCACGCAGCTCAATCATGCCCGACGGAATCTGAGACCGGCCACGTCATCATTATGGCCGTAACACTTCGTTTATTCATAAACAAAAAACTACCAAATATAATCTTCAACATTTTAAATGTTTTTTATTTTGCATCTCTGAGCATCTATCCACAGAAGCGTTTTATGTACAGACAAAAACTGGATGGTAGAGGGCATATGGTACTGACTTGGTATGGTACCAGTAGGTATGAAGGCTCCATATGCCCAATTTGACAATATGGTACAGGTGTTATGCCAACTCCAAAAGGGTACCGTGTATCAGTATGGGAGCTACCATAGTGTAGCAGTAATATACTGGTATGGAGTCCAATACCAGGACTTAAAATGTTGATTCATAGAGTTAAAATTCCTCACTCAAGGTTTACCAAGTGTTCGCACATATAGCACCTTGTACATATTTCATTGAGCAATCATGATGTGTGTGCAATAAACAAACCTTGCTTCTCTGTCTCTGAGGAAAAGTTCATGTTGTGATGAGAATCATGGAGTAGTGGAAAGGCATGGCAAGTAGTTTTGCTAAGAATGGTGAAATGAGGTTCCATTTGCAGTGGGTTTGCTCCTGACAGTACCAAATTCTTATCTTTCCATACTTGCCTTAGATAAACCAAAATATATATGAAACAATCCACATTATTCATTTGTCAACCAATAGATTGATAAAACATGAGTAAAAGAAAAAAGAAATTGGTGTACAGAATAAGCCGTAATGGAAGTAGGGTGGAAAAGATGCCCTTGGAAACTCGATGACGTAGAAACTAATGGCAAGAAATGCCCAAAGTGATTGATTTGTAACCTTATATTGAATATTAAAAGAAAGGAATAGATGAAGAAGCATCCAACAGAATTAAAGTGGATGAGATAAAATGAAGTGTTGTTTCTGAATAATGACTCAGGAAAAACTACCAAAGATATAAGTAAGCTGGCATGGTTCAATAATTTATATTATCAGCACAGAAAGAACCAAAAATGATGTTTTTAATAGGTGGATAAGAAGTTTGCTTATATATTATTTATGATTAATAAGAATAACTCCTTGAAATAGCAAATCAGATATGTCTATTGGTAAACCATAAACCTTTGCTTCTATGTGCACAAAACATAATCATAAACAGCATAATGCATGTTGTTTGATAGCATACATCTTATTGGTTATTATTTGTATGCATGCACTCACATGTATACACACATACATGCAGGGGGATGGAGAAAGGAAAACCAAACAAGTTTAAATGGAAATGTTGTGACAAAATTTAAAAATGAAATCTGGGTCAAAGAACTTAAACATGGATTGGAGATAAATAGATAAACAGCAAGGATGAATCCAATAAAAATTATAAGGGAGCAGGCTCAAAGACTTGATTATCTCAAGTACATTATGTACATAAAAATGCTCATGCATTAAGTTAGGACGACATGCAGAACTAAGCTTAATCAGTTTGACTTCCTAGATTTGTCATCTTTGAAGGTTCTGTATGATGTCCATGCAGCAATAGCTCTTTGGTAATCAGATCATAACATTTCATCCAATGAAGTTTACATTGAACATAGAAGAGAAAAATAAAAATATTACCTCAAAACCTTGCACATCATTAAGGAGACGCCCACAGATGCTGACTAGTTTGTATAGATTATGATACTCTGGATCACCAATGGCATCAATGGAAAGCACCGGTCCAACAAAATAGAGTGCCGGGAGAATAATGGGTCCTAAAGCAAATGATATGTATCCATTTGCCATGTATTCATCCATTGTGGGCACTGTGTTTGTCCTCACCCACTCTGCCTCTTTCATCATTGCTTTCATCAAAGTAAGCCACTGTCAATTATAAGGCCAAATGTTACGAGCCCCTCGAATATACTTAGGTGAAAATAGAATTACGACATAAGATCTCACTATCTCGACTAAATGGCCGATGATGCTACGCTTTTGCAAAGCAGATGCCTTGGCTCCAAGTTCATTAATTGTACTGTAGATAGCAGAATAGATAATTTTGACTTGTTCAGAGCAAAATTGTTTTTCATGATTTCCATCCCACCTGTTAGACATTTGAGGACAAGATCAGGATGATGTGTAAACCTTGTAAGTTAGCAACTAGCAAGCACTACAGAGCACTATGGTAACACGAATGGAAAAAGAAAATAAGTCATACTTCTCAATCAATGATATAAGATTTACTAATTCCTCTCTAGATCCTCCATGGTCAAAAAGGTCATCAACAATGGTGGTTAGCACACCATTTTTGGCCCAAGACATACGAGCATCAGAACTTTCAGGGGAGAATAATGTAGCTGCAGCTGAAAAATAGCAATATATCTGCTTCTGCCGAGCAAATTCTAGCTGATCCAATCTGTTTTCTTTGATCCAACTGTTCAATTAAAATTGTAAATAATTCTAACAAAAGGAATAGGCTTGTATTTCACTTAAAGAAGGGCGGGGGGTGGGAGGGGGGTTGTGCTTGTTGTAGAATATGTACCTCTCAAGATGCTGGAGTTCTTTGCGGTGTATAGACTGACATAAATTGAAATCTTCCAGTGCCAGTTCTAACAGATCCTTGTCATCGATGCATGAAGACCTGATAAATGGTTCAATGCATGAATCATAAGGGCAAATGGAAGACAGGATTTTCTTTCCAGACAAGTTGATAACTTATGACAACTTACATATATGATGTTTTGAGAACGTGAAAGTTTTCAACTTTAAAGTTCTCAATAAAACTCTTGTGCTCCAGGCGTTCCAAGTTGGCATAAAAAGGAAACTTAAGTGAATAATCCACCTGAGATGATAAGAATTCGAGTTTTGAAACTTTCATTGCTATTTCCAGATGTTTACAAATTGTGTCCTGAACATGCAAGTACATTGAATTTTTAATAGGCTCAAATCAAATACTTGCCTCCTGAGAAAGAACTTGGAGTCCATGCTCTGAATTGGCAGATAATTTCTCTCTCAGAAAATTTCTTGACCAAGAACCGAGTTTATCGAGAACCTGATCATTTGGTAAGATTTTGATTTGTGATGCCTTGTATAACTCTAGAACTGTTTTCATATCTTTCAGATGTCCTTGGATTGAACTGAAGAAAAAACTTGAGTCTCCAAATTGAGTTAAGGCATCTGCATCACATGTCAACAAATAAAACCAACACTCAAGACAGATACATACAGTATACACCACAGCAACCATGATTCAAAACCCTCTAGGTACCTGATGATATATCAAATCCATTCATACGTAATAGACGAAATGCCATGGCACATGTAGCCATGTCTGCATTGATCTCTTCATCATTCTTCAACCAGCATCTGAATGATAGCTCAAGTCAGATTTGTAATGAGAATGTTGCTATAAGACATTTTTAACTTTTCAGCATGTTTTAAGCTCACTACCTATATATTCTGTCCAAAATGTTCTTTATCTCATAACTAAAATGTGGTGCGATTCCCAGCCTCTCAATTTTGTCAACCACACAAAGAAGGGTATATATTTCTATAGGATATGTAGTAGGAACTGTACAGAATCAACAGCAAAAAGTTATAAGCAAACAAAAGTATGAAATATTAGCAATGTAATGTTTTCAATAAAATAAAGCAATGGCATTTACCTGAATTGCCAAACTTCTGTAGGAGTGAACGCAAGTACTCAAGGGCTTTAGCATCATATACATGAGCCAGGGCAGCAGCTGTCGTGGAAGGTGAATTGAACACAGATCCATTTTCCCTCTGATATTTCATAACCTCATACCAATCCTGTGACTTGCCCAATCCTTCTGCAACATATGCCAGATAGGCTTTCCTTCGCTCAAAACTGTTTCCAGACACTCTGAGCAAAAAACACAAATTATACATTTTTAGCCACTACAGGAGATAAGATGTGGTAATCAAAAGATGTAGATTATAAAATGAAAGAATTAAGTAAAAAAATAGTGCTATAAATACTGAGAATTTCATAGTATAAGAAATAGGCTATGGTGATACTTTAATAGACTGTTCTGCTTCTTTCTAAAGATCATTGGATGCAACAAATTAGACAAAAGGTATGTAATTATGTATTATACAAAGGTTATCCAGATTTGCCTAATGCTCTTCATTGGAGATAAAATCCAGAAAGCAGGATAAGATAATAAGTAGTTTGTCATTTCTCACAATTTCAAGTTATGGTCAAGAGACTAAGCATCTTTAACTACAAGAAAAAGAAAGATTGGCAAAACATTGAAGTGTTCTAAATTACTATCATCCTTTCCTGCAAAGCAATAACTCTACCTACAAGATTAGGGTTGAAAGCAGATTGGATACTAGTATATCCATATCTATATTTGTTTTAATTAATGAATACACATACGGGTACAGATATTAATTGGATGCAAAATGTAAGGCCTGACCTTTTTAAAACGACAAGCAAGAGGGACTCACATGCCTTATACATGAGCCGGGGAAAGTGGGAAAGAGGAGTCATCTTCTTCACCAAGTCCGGTAGAAAGAGGAATCTTCCTCTTAAAGTCTGACAAGGAAACAGCTCCTAGATCTCCCCAATTTCTTTCTATAAACCACAATTTTGCCTATAAAGAGTTCTCTAACCTTTCCTCTAGAATCCAGGCATGAGATCTTTTGATCAGAGACAGGATTCGAGTTCTCTATGGAGAATTTCAACCATCATTATGGTCATAAAAAAGCACCGGTGGCCAAGGATTCAAGCTCTGACAGGACATCTCGCGGGACATCAAAACTCTACCAAGATAGGGTACCATCCCATGCATCGGGATAGGATGTACTGCCAGCATCCCAGCATTCCAATTGAGACATCTTGGGACATCCACTATCCCAACGGTCGAGATAGGATAGGATGACGGCACGTCCTTTTCCATGAAAAAACCAGGACAACCCCATCCCAGAGGATTTAAAACCTTGCCGATGGCAAAGGTAAGGTTGCTACACCTTCCTCCTTTCGACTTTTTGGTATTTAGGCCACCACCGCTTGGATTTGGTTCGGCGAGCCACCAGTCTTAACACAAAATGATTCCCCTGTTCCATACTTTCTCTTGTTTTTGCTTCACCGACCACCATCAATCATGAATGCGGTCGGTGTCGGCACTGTTGCTTTTGCCAAATGCCACTACAAGTGACCAACAGCCGGCCTCTTCATGCAATGTTTGAGGAAAGAAGGGGAACATCCCCAATTTTGAAGAAGAGAATAGAAAGAGAGATTAATTCCTCCCTTCTTTCTCTCTCTTATATCTCTACCTTTTGCTGGGTAACTGATATGGGCAAAAATGAATTTTAAAAAATTTTTAAACATGATATAACAATTATATCAAAGTATCCGAAACCCTAACTAAAATCTACTTGCATATATCAATGAAATAATATGAGTAACTGAAAATAAATGCATACCTAAATGATGATCATCCGATGCCGGTCTGTAATCCACGAGGCCCTCAAGTGCGAGCCCTTCAATAGTGATCCACATAGAAATTACAAAAGGACCTTTCCAATCAAAGAAATCTGCTGAAAGTTCTTCTCAAGAAACTTAACCCTTCTCCTTCACAAAAAGATGCACGCCTTTCTCCCTTGATTGTAATCTCTTCTTATGCGATCACAAAATCCTCTCTTTTCCTCCCCTTAACGTTGGTCTATTCTTAGACTAAATTTCCTATTTGCCTGGACTTCCAACCCTTGGAAGCACTCATATTTATAGCCTTCATACCAAAACCCTTTTGACATAGGAGTCCCACAAAAAGGACTCTACTTACGGCGCCAACTTTTGGAGTGCAAGAGGAGACTTTGGCATGGAAGAATATCATACCAAGGAGGGCACCAATATTAGATCAAAGCCCACTAGGACTCCTAATGGGGCGCCACTTCTCTTTTGTGCCAAGAAAAATTCTAACACCAAACACTTTGGCACTAATTCGAAAACTTATGGGTAGAAGAGAGAGAACCCCAGGAGGACTCCTCTTGGGTGCTTATTGATGGCTAGATCCTACTAGGACTCCTAGTGGGGCATGGAAACAAATCTTGCACCAACCCTTGGTGCTAATTAATTCCCATCGCACAACCATCTCATGGCGCTAAGACTCTTTTACAAAGTGGAAAGTATCATTCTTATCCACATGAGGCGTCAGGGAGAGAGAGGACCAAGAAGAGGACTTGTTCAAGGCCTTTCACAATAGGAAAAAGAGGGTGTGAAAAGAGTTTGCACCAACTCCTCGGTGCCTAGAAAATTCCCAACACCAACAACTCTTAGGCGCCATTCTTTCCCTATCCATAATAGGCATGAGGGGGAGAGATTCCCAGGTGAAGGACCCTTCCGAGTCTTCTTCATACTAGGAAAAAAATAGCAAGAGAAAGGTATGTGGCACCACTTTCATTTGGTGCAAATAAGAGTCCTACTAGTAGGTTTAGGATTTTGACCTAGTCAAAATATCTTTTATTGCTTGAAAACTTGGATCTAATCCATGTACTACAAGTCTTTTAGACCCACTAAATTAATAATAAATCTAATTAGATTAGGTCCATGATTGATTCGCTATTGTGTGTGACCCATCGAGTTTCACATCTAACCAGCAGTAGACTTAGATTCGAATCCAATACAATCAGGTCAAACCATAGCTCTAATTAATTAGAACTCCTAATTGCTAAATTAAACTATTTAATTAATACAAGTCTACATGCCAAGATTGACGTCCAGCAATGCATCATTGCTATCCAGAAAATGTAAAATTTTGATAAAATTACCAAAACACCCTTTCGTGATAAGTTATTGTGCAATTCAATTCTTCAATTACACATCCTGAAAAAGGTCATGGGAATGGAATCATGTCAAGCCCAATACCTAATCATATATCTTGATCCAAAACGATAACTCTATTGATGAAACATCAAAAACTCATCTGATTTTTATCCTGCTTTGATCAAACACTCCTAAATCTATCATCCTATGAGATTACATAAGATGTTCTCTCCTCTAACAAGGAATGATCGATCACTTGTTGACCACTTACAACCTCCATGCACACTTCATGCCCAGAGCATCTTGCATATGTATCAAAATGTCATGCTAGGATATGAACCAAAGCATAGATCCATGTACATAAGATATCATAATGATCTTAGGTCTAAAGATCGTATGCACCACTCCCATTAGAGAAACATCTACTGACATGCTTGTAAGACTCGATTATATATTTTCTATAAGTCAATCCAATAAACTCATTCTCCAATGAGCACCTATATTCTTGTATTAGTATCACTACACAAATGATTGTAAGATCAATCACCCTCTCTATTGAGAACATACATAAGATATGTCAGTTTATCTGGTATCATCTATCCCCGACTCAATCTTATGATTAAGAACATTTTAGATCGGGGCTATCAGGATTTTAAATCTCTCTGGATGATCTCATCATGGTTCTATAATCATTACCCTGATCTATGAAATTTATCATAATTCAATATAAATAGAATGCAACATATGATGTAACACAATACCTCTTTATTAATGTCATTTACCTGGGTAGGAAGATAAAGTACAAATGCCCCATTGCATCAATTATGCGATTGGCTTATAGGGTACCATTTTTTCATCTTTCTTTCTCTCTTCTTGGATTTACCCTCTATTTGGTACGAAAGATGAATTGGATGAAGGATGGATAAAGGAGGGATGGATGAGGGAGAGGATGGATGGAAGAGTAAAGGAGGATCGATGAATTTCATCCATCTACTCATATATTTGGTGAAATATAGAAAGATGGAAATAATTTCCTTCTTTATTTAGTATAGGAGGAAAGAAAAGATGGATAATATTTGTATAACATTTTTATTAAACTATCCTTTGATAAATAATATTATTATTATCAATTTTTAATACTTATACTAAAGAAGCAATACACGAACATATAATATTTATAATTTATAAGTATATAAAAATATACAAATATTTAATTTTAATTTTATTTAACTAAATAAATGATTTTATAAATTAATTATTAATGAATTAATTTATTTTTTATATATTAATATGTAAATAATTAATTAATTTATAAT
Source organism: Areca catechu (assembly GCA_021397845.1). Classification (NCBI taxonomy): domain Eukaryota; kingdom Viridiplantae; phylum Streptophyta; class Magnoliopsida; order Arecales; family Arecaceae; genus Areca; species Areca catechu. The sequence goes on along the minus strand of CM038040.1, from coordinate 61,592,090 downwards.
TTAATTTAAATAGTTAATTATTTTATATAAATAGTTAATTAAAAATAGTAACTATAAATAAAAAATAAAAGATAACTCTAATTATTTAATTATAATTATGAAAATTATGTACTAAAATTAAAACAATTAGTAATAAAATTTAATAGTATAGGATTAATAGTATATGTAAAATAAAAATATATATATATATAATATGAATGAAAAGTAAAGAAGTATTATTACAAAAATTAATGAAGGATAATTTTATCAATGCAAAAATTCATCCCTATCATGCTCCATCTATCCTCATCCTTCCAATTTGAGAGAATGTAAATCGGTAAGCCAGAGTGAATAGACAATCTCTCAATTTTCATCCATCCTTTCTAAAACTTTTTAAACCAAATGATGGATAGAGGCCATCCATTCTTCCAACCTTATCCATCCTCCGTCTCATGAGCCCAATCAAACACAAGATTAGGAATCCATAAAAAAAGAAGACCAGATCCCTATTTTCCTCCAATGTGTTTTCTCTTACTTTGATTTTCTCCCCGTTCGTACCTCAGTGGGCTAATGAAGAATCTCTAATTCTTTCTCTATGGACCATAGATTGATTTTAGTAGAAAGACCGGAACTAGCATTGTTGCAAGTAACCATCATCCTAGCCTTCATCTCGAGTATTGTCGACTACCCTGAACTCATAATTGGCAATCCCTAATCTACTATCCTTAGATGGGTTATCGATTTCTTGACCTGACAAATTTGGTTGCCCCGTTCTAACCAATTCATGCCCTAAGGGTTGTCATTGGTCAGTCTTGTTCCTTTCCATATACACATCTCTTCAATGTCCGACTTTGATTTGTGGACAAGTGCAGGTCAAGAAGTCTAGCAAGACACTACAACTCTTAAAACAAGGTATAACCCGGTTTTTTATTTATTTAGTCCTGAATTAAATTAGATATGGAAATTAGATTAAGGATAACTTGGAAATTAAGGTTTTGGAATATAGGAAACTAACAATAATTTATTATTTCTTGTGCTGATGATTGATCAATGATGAGTTGGAACTACATGGAACATGCTAGGCATGGACTGATAGATGTTGTGACTCAATTTATTGTCAGTAGAGGTAAGGGTTCTCAAACACAAACACCGATATATATATTTAGTGATGCATTATATGATTTTGGTTTCTCGTGGTTGGTATTTATTTATGTTTGTCGATATGATTATTTGTATTTTCTATATCACATATTTGTATCAATTATTGATGATTTTTTTTGGATGGTTTGGGCTATGACACCGGCTAATGAAAATCTTGAAAAAAACATAATATGATACAGTATTCTTTTAGTATAATTAAGATTTAATAAATTAATGATCAAAAAAAAGATATTTATACTAGCCACGTTAAACTAAGAATAACCTGCCATGGATAGGAAATGGTCTTAAAAATGTCTACCATGGACGAGAACATGGCATTGAGAATAGCCCGCCATGGACAAAAATATGGCTCTGAGAATAACCCCGTCATGGACAAGAACGTGGTATTGTGAACAACCCACCATGGATAGGAACATGGCATTATGAATAACCCCATTTGGATAGGAATGTAGTACTTAAGTTAACCAGTCACGGGCTAGAGCATGACCGTGATTAGTCCAAAATTCTAAAGATAACTGTTGATTGATCTGAATCATGTTAATGAGATATATATGATAAGACATGAAACCATAATTAAATTAAAGAGATTGTACTTGATGTGTAGTATATCACCTTTAAGAAAGATGGATATTTAAATGCATGTTTTTGTATATAATGGTATTAAGTTATACTAATACCTGACATGAGATTTTATGGTTTATATTCTCTTTGATATTGTTTATTTGTTATTTTCAAATTATATTCTTATACTGATATGAGTGTGTGGAGATACTTATTGGATTGTAAAGCTCATTCCTATTTTCTTTTTTTAGAGTTGCATGATATTTATGCTTAGCTATGGTTTGGATACATAGATGAAAGGATGAATGAATAAAGAGTCATTGATACGAGGTCAAATGATCAAAGGATGATTATATAATTGTACAAGTTTTGCTAATTGTCATGAATGGAGATCGTTATTATTATTTATGCACATTAAGGTTGTAATAGATTTTTAAGGCCTTGCATATTCTTTAGGACATTATCTTAGGAGTGTAGCCATGTCACATGGCTGAGCTGGCCCTCTCGAATCCTGGATTTGGAGCATGATAAAAAATTCATATCCGTAATTGTTTTAAATAGATATAAGTACAAGTCGGATACTGAAAATATGGATATAAATATGGATATAAGTTGGATAATTAAACTTTATGACCGCAAACCAAAGAGATATTACTAAGTAAATGATAAATTAAGTTAAAAGCATGTTAATGTGATCATTTATTTTTCTTAAAAATTCATGAGTGCTATATAAAAATAAATAGGATTTCAAATGGAATCGGATATTCAGATACAGATTGGATAGTTGTCTATCTATATCCATATCCATTTTCCTTTAATGGATATGGATATGAATATAAATATTAATCGGATGCTCAAATTTCTATCCATATCTGGACATATGAAGATACGAAAATAGATCTGGATGAATATTATCCAATCCATTTTCACCCCTATAAAAGATTGTACAAGTGAACATTCTATTCACAATAAAAATAAAAAATTCAAAATAAAGGATCTATCATCCTACAGCATGACACCACAATGCCAATACAAATTTACCATATAATCATTATCTGTTTCAAACATTGAAGATAAAAGCAAGTTTTCATCTATTATCTTGCTTGTGGCCTGCATATCACATAAATGAGCGACACAAACAAATGCCATACAAAAGTATGAACTGAACTACACCTATAATGCTTGATGTAACAACTCAAAACTTCATCCCACCCTCAACTGATCCCTTGATTCAAGTGATTATAGTGTAACCATGTCCTTATGACTCTTCTAGCTCTTCCTACTAAGGTTCATTTGCTGGTTGGCTGGCTGCATATTTCAGTACACCTCCATACCCATTCCATACTAAGCTCAAACTAACACTAGAGGATGGAGGGAGACTGAGAGAAAGGAAAATAGAGAGAGGGGGAAGAGTAAGAGAGGGAAAGGGGGAGAGAGACTCTAGAGGCTGCCGGAGTTGCTAACTTCATCCAATATCCCAAAAAAAGACCGATACAAGAGTAGAAGCCCCTGTTTTGATCGGGCCTCATGTGGCCATCTATTGGACGCAACAGCCCTCCTCCAACTATCTCCCTCTCCTTCCCTCCCCCTCTTTTTCTCTTTCCTTCTCCCTCCCCCCTCCTCACAGGCTCTCCAATGGATGCAGCAACCCTTTGGTAGCCTCCAAATCCTTTCCTCCCCCTTCTCTCTTTTCCTCTTGTTCCTTTTCCCTCCCCCTTCTCCAGTTTTTCATTTCAAATGATAGAACCATCCCGGTCTACCGCCAATATGGTTTAAAATGCCTCGAACCTAGCATTCATGATGGTTCCATAATCACTACTTCCTCCCATAGCACCTCTCATCAATTGCAACCAACCAACCCATTCTCTCCCATATAAGATCACATACATGCAAACAAGCTCACTCTTTCATGATCACAACTAGGCATAATTACTCTCTCATGTAATCATGGTCATGCTATTTGCCTCCCTTATATGAAAGCATAATTCTCCAACTTAACCAATTGTTTCATTTAAGACATCTAACCAAGGTTCCCGGTACCGGTACCAAGACCCGTACTGGTATTGGGCCGGTACAGTATGGTACCGGTACCATACCGTACCGACACACGGTTCAGTGGGCGTGCCAATCAAACCGACATGCCCATTTTTTTGTTAATGGATTTTAGGTTAGTTTTTTGTTTTTTAGGGTTTAGGGCTTTAGGATTTAGTGTTTAGGTCTTCAGGGTTTAGGATTTAGAGTTTAGGATTTAGGATTTAAAAAATACTAATACATTAATTCTAATTAAAATAAGATACAAAATGATAATTAAAGTAAGATTATTAATAATTAATGCAAGTGAAAAGTAACATATAAATATAATTACATACCAATATCTAGAATCAGGTAGTGTCGATGTCCATAAATATAAGGATCATTTATATATTCTGTAGTAAGATCAGTAAATCTTTCTAACCAGGCAGCATGATACTCCTGTGAGGTCATCCCAGGAGATGCATGATGGATCGTAACTCATCGCAGATCCCTCGCTGAGATCCTGACTCTGAGAGATATCCAGAGACTGATGATATGGCTATGCAGGGGCCCATCCAAATATACCAGCAGCAAAATTAGATCCATAAGATGCTCCGGGCTGCATGGAATAACAACCACTGGAAGATGATGTCTCAGATGATACACCATATGGACCATATGAATCACATGCTTGCCGATAGCTGCAGATAAGAGGATCCTGAATATGAGGATGACCCTGATACATCCATGGATCCTACTCCATGTGCAAGAGCTGCATCTGCATCATGTCCCGAATGACCTCGCAAAGCCCGTTGCCTATATGAAATCGTATCACCATGGGGTCCACCAACTGGTGCTCCATGATCTGTATTCTATATCGCATAACTAAACTATGAATCCCTAGTAAATCGAATATGAATAGGTAGTTGTGACTCCTGTCCTCTAGCCCCTTCTTGATCACTAGATCCTCCACTATCTTAAGAAGCACTAGCACCACTCTCTGATATTTGAATCTGAATGAACTGAGTGCTCCGATGGAGGTGCAACTGCCTTTCCTTTTTCTCTATCTCCGGATCGAATAGATGGCGGGGAGAAACGATGTGCTATATCTACTGGAGCCCTGTAAGGAATATTGCTTGTTGCCCATTGTCCAGCATCCATCCCAGCCTCGCAAGCTACAAAACTAATTGGCCGATGAGACGATCCTAGCTCATCAAGATCAAGCTCTTACTACTGACTCAAGACCCATCCAATAATTGGATCTTCATCCTTATCAACATATGCACTTGCAGTGAAATCGGAGTATTTCAATTCAACTTCCTCCTGAATGCATTTTAGCCTCAACCTTAAATTATAGTGTATATAAACAAGATCACTAAGGCATTTCTATTTCAGACGGTTCCTCTGCTTGGAGTGGATAAGGCCAAATGTAGACCAGTTGCGCTCATATCCACTGAATGACACCATCTGAAAGAGAATCTTGACTGCAAGAACTTTCAATTTTTTTATAGATCCACCAAAATACACCCGCCACTCAATTGCAAAAGACATTAAATCATTTAAAATTTTAAATTCAATAAAATAAAAAAATCAATGTGAATCTAATATTAGAGTTAGTGCTTAGTAGTACCTACAAGGGATTCATCTTTGATTTATATTTTATTGCTATAGTGGATCCAAAAGAATCTGTACCCTCCCTAAAAAATTGTTTGCAAAAAAATAATTTTATTATCATGTGCTACTTGTTGAAATTAGTGCTAATAAAAATCACTCAACAATTCTAACCTTACTTCTTCTAGGCACATAGCAGCGATATCTAGATCAGGCTCCATCTTATAGATAACATTGCATAGGACAGACATAAGCTCTTCATCCATGATAATGTCCGGTATGGAGTATTGAAATCTCGGATTTAGATAGTAAGCTTCACATCTGTTTTAAGAATTAGTCAAATATACTTGTACAAATCTAATTTAATTTAAATTTTTAGAAACCTCATAAATTACTACGTACCTGCTAGATGTAAATTCGAACTGATTTGATAACTCCACCATCCATTAATGATCCGGATATACTCAGTAGCATGTGATGGATGTGCCTCTTGAATTTTTTCTTTGCCCTTTGCATCATATAATACAGGAAGCCCATCTGAGCATACCTCTTAGAGTCCACGGTCCGAAGTATCTCATATAGAGGCTTGATAACCTCCACTATCCTCTCAGTCCACTACCATAATATCGTCTCGTCACTAAATTCTCGACATTGCTTTTCTCAGTATTTGTCCTGGTATATCTGCTCTGCTACCACTCCTGACTGACAAACATATGACACAACTCTACTTTCTTGCCAAGAAGACTATCAAGTGCAATGTAATTAGTAGCAAACCATGTGATCCCTGGTCTTAATATTTCACCCCCTGTAAAGCTCCTCATCAATGATAAGACCCATGTATGGTTATATATGAATTTGGTGATCGTCTGTGCTACCTCAATTATCTTTTGCACCCTACGGATTTTTTCAATATCCATCAACATGAGATCTGTACAATGTGCAGCACAAGAAATCCAGAAAATATATGATCGTCGTTGCATAAAGATCTGCCCTATGGCCTTGTACTGTGGTCCATTATCTGTAATGACCTGCACGACATTATGCTCTCCCACCTGATCAATCACCTCCATCAATCTGAGGATATAACTACTGTCGTGCACCTGATTTGAAGCATCAATAGGCTTCTGAAAAAAAAATTCTATCACAATAAATCAAGAAATTGATGATGCTCCGTCTAGTAGGACCAGTCCAACCATCACACATCACTGTCAACCCATGCACGGGCCGCTTGCTCTGATAGGAGGCAATCCAATTTTCTAACTCATTATTGTCCAGAAGTTGACCATAAATATACCTCGATCCTGGAGGATCTACATCTACACCAGCAGCTTGTGTATATGAAATAGCAGAGCGATAATATGGATTGTCTACTGCATGTACTGGAATATGACTAAAATAGAACCAGGATCCGATGGCCCGCCACATTCTTTTTATCCTTTTTCAGTATGATGTCAATCCTCTATTGCTTGGAATCTCTGCTAGGAAGGACATGTGGATCAACATCATGGATAGTGACTCCTGTTGGAATGTCCCTGGAGGATTTCTTTCTACTGCCAAATGCTCTCAATATGGATGCAATACGGCTGGTGCCTCTCCTGGCAGGCTCTCTGACTGAGGTCCTCTTAAACTGTCTCAGACTCTCCTGCAACACTAGCAGAGCCAAATCTCGATCCCGACTCAAAAGCTGATGGTCCAAATCAGTTTATGCCTGATCATTTCTGCCTGTCTCTGCTCATACAAGCTCGCATGAATGGCAGCCTCCATCTGTACCTCCTTATCAGAAGAAATATATGCTCCCTCTGACTTCCTGGAATAATAAGGTGGTTCTACGGCTCTGCGGTCCACCTCTGCCTTCTTCTTTGATGCTTTTTTCTTTCTAGCTTTGAAATCAGCATGCAAATACATCAAAATAGCCGCCAGCCAAGTGTTGTTTCAACCATGTTATCCCCCATCTTTGAATTCTATATTGCATCATTTACACCTCCAGTGATGTCGATCCAAGAGCATTTTTCCATGCAACCAACCAATATCATGCTCCGGATCCTTCTTTCTCCTCGATGGATCCATATCTGAATATTTAAATTATACATAAAATCAATAATTGCATATATTAACTAATACTTTGTTAGCCTAATTTTTTAAATTTTTTAATTTAAATAAATATTTTTTTTATTTTTTGAATTTAAAAAATATAAAAAATAAAGATATTATAAAAAATTTTGATCATAGATTCATGTAAGATCCGATCATAGATGCTACATATAATTTTTTAAGATCCTCAAAATGCATTAAAGGATTTTTTTCTTCAATTTAATACCTAAAGCACTATTCATAAGATGCATCAAAACTTGGATAAATCGACACAAAATTTATAGTGATAATAGCTTACGAGTCCCATAATAATAATATATAATTATAATTTTTTTATTAATTATTTTTTTATTTTTTTAATCCAAAATTAATTTTTAATTTAAAATTATATACTTAACAAAAAATCAAGATCTTAATATCATTGTATAAATCTATCCTAGATCTACCACATACTCTAAAATCATACCCAACAAAAAAAATTTGATAGCATTTTTCCTTAATTTTCTAATTTTCATGAATTTCAAAAAAAAAAGAAATAGGGAAAAAGGATGCTCTACATACCTTGAATCTAACTTGCTCTTCAATTTCTGAATCTCTGATTGCCTTGAAATTAAAGAAAAATGGATTTTTTCTCCTTTGGTTTAACCTCCTACAACAAAAAAGAGAGCTCTCTATCTCTCTTTCGTAATTAAAACGCCCTCCAACACTGTAGCTACAGTGCCAAACAGGAAAAGCCAAAAAAAATTATACGAACAGGTTCGAACCGGACCGAACCGATCATGAACCGACCGATTCATAGCGGTTCCAACTGATTCAGGACCGGTTCGAGCCAGTTTAGGACCGGTTCGGGCTAGTTCTATAATTTTTTTATTTATTTGGAAAATTAGGGAACCATTTTATGGGACCGAACCGTGCCGGCCAGCCACCGATCCGGTTCGGTACGCCCCGAACCGGTCAATATGGCACAGTTCGGTGATCCTTGAATCTAACATCTCCATTCTCTTATGTGTACTTATAGCCATCCATCCAACCTCTTAAACATTGAGAATCATAAGCATCCAACCAAATTTCTCTTGTCACGAGTAATCGCAAAATTCGATCATGTCTCATGAGCAAAAGACCATCAATCCATCAATCCACACAAACTCCTCTTTTATTCTGTTATAGATCAACATCCTGTTTTTTTCCTCCTAATAATAAAATGGTCGACAATTATCAATGTTCTCTTTCTTGGATTTCAATAAACCATCATGGCAAAATGTAGACAAGAGTGCAAGGCCTGCACCACCTGCTAGCTTAGATTAACATAAAGTCCGTACAAGAGCATGTTCCATTATGATTCACATGTAGAATTTTCATGCTTAATCATCATGAACAACCTAATCTTTGTTTCTTCTCCCTCTTCTCTTTTATTTTGCCATAGATCAACATCAATTTTTCATCTTCTATTGATGGAATGATCAACAACCATCTATAATCTCTCTTGGATTTCAATGTACCAACCTGTACCAAGACCTGTATTGGTTGGCAAGTGGTACCATATAGTATGGGTTTGTATCATGCTGTTCCGATATGTACCCCTTTTTTTTGCAATTTTGAACAAAAGTCAACAAAAATAAAAAAGATCCCCTATTTCAAAACAAAATAAGGGATCCATATTTTGAGTAAGGCTTTTGATCCCACAAAGCTTTCTCTCGGCCCCTCCCACTCTCTCTCCCTCACTTTTTCACTCTCTTTTGCTCTCTCCTTCTCCCTTTCCCTTTCCCTTTCCCTCTATTTCAAACAAAAGGCACAAACCCTGCTAGTAACCAACCAATCTGATTCAGTACATGCCAAACCAGCCAGTTCAGCATGGTTTGGCAAACCATGAGGTCCATCGTGGCAAACTGCAAATAAAAGTGCACAAGTCTAAATCACTCATGCTAGCTCATATTGAAGCATAATAATTTGTACAAGGAAATTCAATCACAATCCATATGTATTCATGCTTAATCATCCTACATAAACAAATCTTTGTTTCTTCTTATTTGCTTTCTTAGATTTCAATATACCATCATCGCAAACTACAAGCAAGACTGCAAATGTCACCACTCATACTAGCCTACATTGATGTACAACAACAAGGGCATTCTGTTGCAATTCACATGCATATTTCACACTTAATCATCATATGTAATCTAAACTCTATTTCTTCTTCTAATCCATTTAGAATCGCAAGCATCCAACCAAGTTTCTTTTGAGTATTCAAAAACTTCCATTCTCTCTAATGAGAATAAGACCACCAAATAATACAAATATTGACACGAATTAATTTTGATGAAGTTAAAATACTAAGTATTTTTGGTACTAATAAAAGGCTTAGAGAATGTGTAGGTGAAGACACTCTATGCTAACAGGTTGTCTTTTTTTTGACAGGAGAGCGGTCATACTACTTTGGTACGAGGGCAACCCAAAAGATCTAGAGAACGAAACCCCTGAAGAGGCATGGAAATGCTGTCATCCTGGTTCCCAAGACCAATCGGTAGAATGCTGAGCAACAAAGAAGGCAACTTGTCAGCTGCACTATTTGCCTTCCAATAGACATGGTGAGCCGAAGCCATCATAGGATGCCGAAGAAAACTCCAGATGTCATGAAAGAAAGGATGGGCATCATAATGCTCCAACCTATTATGAATCCAGTTAATAACAGTGGAAGAATCTCCCTCCATGAGAATCCTCTAAGCATGCAAGTCTTATATAGCTCTGGTGATGCCCACCCACACAGTTTTGAGCTCAACTTTTGAGATGGAAGGGTCATGAAGGAAGAACCCAATAGGTTGTTCACTTTGAGAAAACAAGTCTAGCCTAGAAATATCTCTCCTCGAGTAAAACTACTCAAAAATCAATTTTGATATGAAGAAGAATCAGTAATTGATATGGGATGGGCTAGCTATCCTAAACCTAATGACCCTCTAATGAGATCAGCAAATAAAATTAAATAAGTAATTAAAATAAATAAAAGTAGATAATCAAAGCAAGCAAAAATTAAGCTAACTTAGATCCAGTCAAGATTAAGATCTGATATAGGAAGTGATCCGATAGGCATGCACAATCAAGAGATTTCAAAAATTGAATCATTGGTTATTAAGAAGCAATTGCCAGGCTAGAATTTATCAATTCAATTAATTCAGATCTAACTGAATTTAAAGATGGAAAACTAACAAAACAAATATAATTCCAGCATGATTTAAAATTCTAGTCTAAGCCATGAAGAGGACTAACCGAGAACGGAATGTCATAGAGTCCAGGAGAAAGGAGATCAACCGGAGGTGGTCGAGAAGGCCAGGCAATGGTTCGCATGCGAAACAAGCTGAAATCTCCAGATCTGGATCACCCAAAGACAAAAGGGCTTAGCCAACAAGCAACCATAGACTAGCTCAAATAAAAGAAACCCCAAAGAGCCCAAAAAGGCCCAAACACAGAAATCAGTAATTGAGTTGGGATTTACTCTAAGAATCGTGCACAAAAGCTTTCACGATCATGCTAGGATGGGTCTTCTCACAATTGTTGAACTAGAGGAGAGGCCAAACTGGCTTCTCACAGCTACCAAACCAGAGAAAAGGCCGAGGGGCTTCCAGACCAGAGGCAGCACGAATGGGAGAGGTTTGCAAATGTAGGAGGCAGCATGGACGGGATGGGGTGAGGCTGCACGCAGCATCCGAGGTGGATGGTGCGAGAGTGGCTATCAAAAAGATGGGAGACATGGTTGGCGGTGCCAAGTGGCATGGAGACAAGCATCCCAGGAGAAGAGGTAGTGGTCAACGATGGAGGGGGGACAATCGGCTGAAGTGGGCTACAGAGTCGAGCACTGTCGCTTGGCAAAGCTTGGCATCCGCGGACCAGAGGACAATGGCACCGATGCTGGGGAGATGGAGAAGGCACAAGTGACGGCACAGCAGCACGGAAGAGCGAAGGCATCTAACAATGGGAGGCGACCGGTGGTTTGGGTGGAAACAGGATCAGTGATGGGGTTGGCCAGGAAGGAGGCAAACGGTGATGGAGGAGCGAAGGTTGGTTAGGCATTGGGTATGGTGGTGGGAGGTGGTATGGCACGGTGGGAGGCGACTTGCGGAGGTGGACGGCGACTATGGAAGCTAGAATCGCTTGGCATTGGGTGGAGATAGGGCCTCAGGCCCTTTAGAATAATAGAGGGAAAGAAATTAAGAGGAAGAAGAGAAATAGGAGAGCAGGGAGAGAAGGGGAATAAGAGGAAGAAGAACAGGGTAGAAGGAGAAGAAGAGAAAGCAAGGAAAGAAGCAGGGAAAGAAAAAGAAGAGGAAGTAGAGAAGTAGAAGAAGAAAAGAAGGCTGGGGAATAGCAGGGAGGGGAAGAAGAAAAAAGGAAGAAGTCGAGAAGAGGAAGCAAGAATTCTCAATTCAGTTCCTTCTCCTTTATAATGATAATAACCCTTTAAAGTTTAAATAGACTTGGACCACTACAAACCCTAACAAACTAATCTACCAATCTAGCCCAACTCATGCTTTAAGAGTCATGCATGATCCAGAGAAAAACAAAAAGCATCCCATTCCCATACACCTACAAATGCACCCAGATAAAATAAAAAAATAAATATATAAATCCTTGACAAAAATAGTGCTAGTGATGTCCTCATCAATTTTTCCTGGAATGGAAAGAACTCGATTCAGTCGAGTCAGGTTCCATACTATCTTGGAGGTGCCCAAAAAGATCTGGATCAATCTTGTGCAATTTCTCTCGAGTAATCTAGGAATCCTCTAACTCTAGCATGCCTTGCCAGCGAGCCAAATAACGGTGTGATAGTCTCGACCCCTATTGGACTCGATCACATTGTGCTTTCCTCTCAATTGGATTTGTGGGCACTCAGGAGGGTCACTCTTAAAGGAAGGTACAGGTTCAAACGGATCACTGAATATCAATGCTAGTTCTTTGTATTCAATTAGATCCGATACATTGAAAATTGAACTAATCGCATAGTCAGGCGGTAAATCAATAACGTATGCATTATGTCCAACTTTCTTTAAAATCTTGAATGGGCCTGCTCCTTAGGCATGTAGCTTCTGAACGGTTCCTGGTGGAAACCGCTCAAGTTTGACCCTAATCATGACATGGTCCCCTTAGCAAAATCTTTAACTTGCCGATGAGAATCTACTAATCATTTATACATTTGATTACTTAAATTAATTTTATCACTAATCTTTTTATACAAACTCCTAATATGCTCTGTAAAGGATAATGCTAACACTGATGCTTTAGCATACACAGGTAATGGAATCAAGTCTACTAGTTTATTAGGACAATAACTATGCGCGACTTCAAATGGATTCAAACCAATAGATCTACTTACCAAACTATTATATGCAAAATCTGCTCGAGGTACAAGTAAATCCCAGTTTCCTACATGCTCTCCTACCAAACATCGAAATTAATTTTCTAAACTCCTATATACGACTTCGGTTTGGTTATTTGTTTGTGGGTGATAGGCAAATAAAAATTTTAATTTTGTTCCCATCAAGTATCATAAGATTTTCTAAAAGTAGCTATTGAATCGAACGTCCCTGTTAAACATAATGGTGTACATCCTGATAGTTTCATCAAAAGACAAGCAACTTTAAGGGCATCAGAGGTCTTGGGGCAAGGTAAAAAATGGGTCATGGAAAACCTATCTACTACCATGCAAATTGAGTCATTTTTCTTAACTATTCGAGACAATCCTCAAATAAAGTCCATGCTCATATCTTGCCATAGATAGTCAGGTACAAATAGTGGGGTGTACGAACTAGTGGTTTGTTTGCGATGTTTAGCCACAGTACAAGTATAGCATCGTGCAACAATCCAAACTATATCACGCTCTAGACTAGGACAGCAAAACAGGGCCTCATGGCTCGAATATAGGATATATTCTTGTGGAAGTAGATAATACCTCCAAAATTTAAGGACTTGGATGGAGCATTTTTCTAGAAAAAAACTTGGTTCAATAGGCACCTATGCCTAATAAAGATAGATGGAGAATTTTTCTGGACCACATTATATTAACTTAGATGGTCGACAGGTACTAAACCTAAGCATGATATGGCATCAATGGAGATAGCATCGATGCAGCTACCACTATCGATGATTATCTTTAAAACTTTATTACTTTGACCAACAAAGATATGAAAGATAGCAGTCTTGATCCAATCTTCACTTTTTTTAGGTTGGATCAACATACATCTATCCTTTCTAGTCATTCCTCTTTGGACGGTGTCATACTCATTGAAGACATCAGCTAATTCTAGATCCACGATAAAGATTTCTTCAAGATCATCCTAAGAACTTTCACTTTGACTTTCCTATAAATAGTACTATGGATAGGCATTGACTAGCAACATAGACTAGTCCATCGTACATAAAGCATCGAATCCTAGAACTGATTTCTCGGAAAGTCTCTCCTATAACTCCTTTGTCATCCTTCTTAGTTGACTTTGCCACAAATAAAGATTTCAAGCAGGGAACTGATTCATGATAGGTCTTAAGCCTAAAATACCCGGTCTAGGAGGCTCAGGTCATCAAGCGACTAACACTCTCTGGAACCTCTCATAGTTCTGGGTCGATTGATAGGTCTGCTCTAGCCTATAGACATCTCGCATACGGTCATCTTGATCAATTGGGTCATGGTAAAGTTAAGGTATTTGATCGCGACCTTCCTTGAAACATAGATAATCGTGTCAGTCTCTAAGGTCAATGACTTTTGGAGAAAAGTTTCTAAAAGGATGGTTTGTGTTGCATAATCATTTTTTTCTTCTAAGACTCCAATCCTTGCATCTAAGGAATCCAATTTAGCTGCAAAAGGATCTATGATTTCTTGTAAAGCAGCTTCTAAGTTGGGTTCCATTTCGTTGTTTGAGTGGAAAGGTTCTACTTGGTATTTAGCTCTTGACCTAGTTGTCATACAAATAGTTCTTGAAGGGAAGTAGGTCTCAACTTCAGAATTCTGTTTCTGGCTTGCACAAGTTTCAGATTAGAGGTCCTCTACAGGGCTTTTAGGAGTCCATTTTTATAGAAATCAAAGCAGATTTGGATTCTTCATTGAGTTAAGTTTCCAGCAAGCTAAGATTTCAAATTTTTAGAGGCTTCTGGACTGGATTTGATCAAGTTTTCTAGGGACTAAGTCTAAGATTTCTGCTGCAGTGCAGAATTCACAAAGGGCTGAAACTTCAAAGAAAATCTGGTACTAAATTGAGATCTGAATCAAAAATCTACTTTCATAGGTAAATTTGTCATCAAGTCTAGTTTCTAAATCTACTAATTTTGCAATTTTTTGACACTCCAATGAACGGAAATCAAGGTTTAAACAGAGGTTGTGCAGAACTACCAGTGCAGAACTCTAAGAGCAGAGACTCGGTCTTTCAAGTTTAATTGGGACAAATTTTAGAACAAGCTCACAAATCTGCAAACATAGTAATGTTCCATTTCAAGTCTACTTTCCAACAAATCAAGTTTTATAAATTTTTGAGGCTTGTATCAACGGGAATTTCAAAAAAAATGCAAGGGTATGCAGGGTTTCATATTTTCAGGTTTTTTTCTTTTTTTTTGTTTTTTTAGATGCAAACTATTCAAATGCAAATGCAATTAACCCTTTTTTTCAATAATTTAATGATGCAAACTAGTCAAATGAGAAAATGCAATTAACTCTAACGTGACCTATGCTCTGATACCAAAAACTGATGCGGGACGGGCTAGCTAATGAGATCAGCAAAAAAAATTAAACAATTAAAAAAAATAAAAGCAGATAATCAAAGCAAGCAAAAATTAAGCTAATTTAGATTCAGATTAAGGTCCGATCTAGGAAGTGACCCGATCGGCATGCACAGTCAAGAGGTTTCAAAAATTAGATCATTGGTCGTTAAGAAATAACCGCTAGACTAGGATTATCCAATTCAATTAATTCGGATCTAACTGAATTTAAAGATGGAGAACTAACAAAAAAATATATAATTCTAGCATAGATTTAAGATTCTAGTCTAAACCACGAAGAGGTCTCATCAAGCACAGAACGTCACAGAGTCCTGGACAAGGAAGATTAACCGAAGGTGGTTGAGAAGGCCGGGCAATGGTTCGCACATGAAACAAGTTGAAATCTTCAGATTTGGGTCACCCAAAAACAAAAGGATTTAGCCAACAAGTAACCATAGACTAGCCCAAATAAAAAAAACCCCAAACAACCCAAAAAGGCCCAAACACAGAAATCGGCAATTGATTCGGGATTTGCTTTAAGAATCATGCAAAGAAGCTTTCATGATCGTGCTGGGATGGGTCTTCTCATGATTGTCAAACTAGAGGAGAGGCCGAGCTAGCTTCTCATGGCTGCCGAACCAAAGGAAAGGCTGAGGGGCTTCCCATGACCAATTGACGGGGCACGGACTAGAGGCGGCACAGACAAGATGGGGTGAGGCCACAGGTGGCATTCAAGGTGGAGGGTGTGAGGGCGGCTATCAAGGAGATGGGAGATGGGGTCGGCGGTGCCAAGTTGTCACGGACTTAGCCATTGACTCATCGCAGGAGGTGTCAGCATGGGCGTGGCATGGTGCAGCGAAGGGTTGGCTTGGCAAAGAATTTGCAATGCTCCTCGATACCTTGGAACCCCAGAGGTAGGTTTAGCTGGATGCCTCGCTGGGGTAGTGAGGGGAGTAATGGTTCACCATTGACTCGTCGCAGGAGGTGCCGGCATGGGCATGGAATGGTGCTGCGAAGGGTTGGCATGGCAAAGAATTTGCAATGCTCCTCGATATCTTAGAACCCCAGGAGTGAAGTTTAGCTGGATGCCTCGTTGGGATATGAGGGAAGTAATGGTTCGCCATGGAATGGCATAGTTGTGGCATGATATCAGAAGGCTTGATATTTGGCTTAGCGGTGGTCCGCCAAGACATGTGATGAGACTCGAGGAATCCTCTTGGTTTTGAGGAGGGATGCAGGGCTTTGGCATATTCCCGACTCCCCCAGGCCCATAGGATACGGGTCCGCCGTAGCACAGTTGCAGGGCAAGATGGTGCCACGCCCAGATGGTTTCGTGTGGAGACATTCGGGGCAATGTTGGTCGAATGAGTTGGCCACATTGTGCGGGGATGGAGATTTTCGAGAGGTTGAGCCTCGAGAAATTGTCCAGGCTACTTTATGCATTCTTAAACTCTATGGTGGAGCAATGAGACGATAGAGAATTAGTTAGGCAAGGATTTGGCTTACCTAAACAGGCAAGTCTCATGAGCATTGCAAGGATGATGTCTCACGGGGATCCATGGTAGCCGGTCAGCCACGGAGTTGTGTGGCTATAGAAGTTCGATCGGATATATGCCTTGGAGCTGGGCAAATGATCAAGGGTGACCAAGTAGGTCATGTCGAGGTGAGGATAGTGGGATGCAAGGACCAGCCGATCGAAGATATTTACTTGATGGGCAGACTTGGATGCCAATATCATGGCAGTGCACTGATTGCGAACAGGCCAAGGACATAGAATGTTGGTATGGTTGCAGGTCTTTAGAACCATGGCAATGCACAATGATGTGCGAACAGGCCGTGAACATTGTCGAGCGATATAGCCATTGATGGGAAGGCATGCTGGGGATGCAAGACCGGGATCGAAGCACAAGAGCTTATAGGGGGAGTTGGGAAAGGCAGAACCCGGGGAAGCTTTGGAACGTGTCCGATCATTTGGGGCTTTACGGAGTTGTGGCATGTCGTTTTAGCGGGTCAGCTGGGCGACACTGGAGATGGTTTACCTAAGCCGTATGCAGAGCGAAGGTATTGCATGATCGTGTCATATGAGATGGGTGTGTATTCCTGAAGGGTAGCATCATGGCTTACGAATCAGTGGCACAGTGGTTATGTCATGGCACAGAAATACTCAAAGATTTGGGACAACTCGTGTGAGCAATACTTGGCTTCAGGGGCAAAGCCATCAGGTTGGCACAGAGGTGCTGAGTTGCGGAGCACTCTTAGAAAGTCTGATGTTATGGCACGGAAGTGCGCATGAGCATTGCAGTTGACCTGAGGGTCTGGTTGCTTGTAGGCACTTAAGAGTATCGCATGGATTCAGTTCGACAGTGTTGCTCGACAAAGGCATGGAGGTGCATGCTTGGCTATGTGGCTAGATTGCTATGCGTTTATCTGTATGTCTGGGATAAGGACTTAGGAGGGTTGGCCTTGGTGTGTGGCATGCCGGGACGCCGCACAGGTGTTTGAGCAAGAAAACACTCATCTCGTGACAAGTGATATCAGAACAAAGGTTGCTCAATTGATGGTCGACATTGTGCTGATTGTAGTTGCTGATACGGGGGTATCCAAAGTAGGAGAAGATCCAGAGAGAGCTGGAAGTCCAGTGTCAGAGGAGCTGGACATTAAGTCTATTGTGGGTGCCAACGACTCAGAGTGGGAGAGCATGTTGCAGTGATGGTGTGCTCGATGTTAAATGCTCAAGGTTGCGCATCAATTGCATCGGTGGATGGGAACCCGCAAATGTGAAGGTCCACCAGTTGTGGCTACAGGATGGAATTCAGGGTGAAGAGTGCTTGTGAAAGCTGAAGTAACTGCCCTATATGCAAAGTGCAAGGCAAAGCATCTCGAAAGACTAGAATTTCTACAAAGGCAAAAGCTGGGGATATGGATTGAGGTACTAGAGTGTAGCATCCGAATTTTATAAATGCAAGCTGAGGTGAAGACTTGGACAGTCGAAGGCCCTAGGTGCATAAAGATGTAGGACGTTTGGAAAGAGCCATCTCGTGTGGGCGACTATGGCGCGGAAGCACTTGAATGGCAAAATTGAATTGAACTTCAGTAGATCTGCTCTCAGAGTGAAGGTATGGAAAGCCGAGGTACTGGAGGCAGTGAAATTATTCGCCATGTGAAGGCATTGGTATTGGACATACTGCGAGGCACTATTAGGCCCAAATATCAAATGCAAGAGGGTATCAAGGTATTGGAGTCAGAGTGAGGCAGGCCAGTAGGGTAGCCTTATGTTGGTACTTTGGACTCAGGATGAGGACACAAGAGGCAGTCAAGACAAGCTGAGTAGACCGAGAAGCAGCATGAATAGCAGTTCTGCAGAAGCAAACACTGGGTGCTCGGAGTGAAGATTGTTATGTCGAGGGACTCAAGCAAGGTGGGAAGTGGCCTTGATCGGATATCAGGGTCCCACTTGGTAGCAGCTATGGATTTGCATTGGTATGGGGTAGTGCAAAGAAATGGTGGCGACTTGTTAGTACTTGGCATCAGTGTGGCATAGAAGGTTCGAAGGCATGGTGCTAAACAAAAAGGTCGGAATTACCGTAGAACCACAAGGTGGGTATAAAGCAAGACCAAGCAGTTGAGGATGAGTTGCCAGGGATAACTCATGGGGTTGGTCACTTCTAGATCCAGTTGGATCGGAGTTAAGCCTTGGAGGCAGTCCAAGGTGTGCCATTTCATATTACTAGAAGTGAGCTTAGAATGGATGCTTTGGCAGTAGCGGCCGCTCTCAGATCAGGATAATCGGGAGTTAAGCCTTGGAAGAGTCCGAGGAATGCTGCAAGGATTTTCAACCAAAGTTGATAGTTAGAAGACCATTAAAGGAGCTTAGTGGATGCAATGGCCGCTCTCAGATTGGGATAATCGGGAGTCAAGCCTTGGAGTTCGAGTGCCAAGCAATTAAATGGTCAAAGGATTGCACAGCTTAGAAGATGCAGTGGCCGCTCTCAAATTGGGGCAATCGGGAGTCAAGCCTTGGATGAGTCCAAGGAGTGCCAAGCAATTGGATGGTCAGAGGATCGCAAAGTGCTTAGAAAATGCAGTGGCCGCTCTTAGATTGGGGCAATCGGGAGTCAAGCCTTCGAAGAGTCCGAGTGCCATGCAGTTTAGAAGGTCAGAGGACCGCAAGGACGTCAAAGACAGAGACCAACACCAGTTTAAGGGTTCTATGGAAGAGTCAGTGTGGTGTGGATGATGGTTCTCAGTGGTGGAGAAAGGATCCAAGACACCAAGGCCGTAGGGCTTTGACTTGAGGAACCATAGTTATAGTGGCTGCAGAAGACTTTGGTTATGGTGACCAATATTCCAAGCAATGGTTTGGACGTCGACAGTTTGAGTGGAAGAATTGTCACAGACTTAGCCATTGACTCGTTGCAGGGGGTGTCAGCATAGGCGTGGCATGGTGCTACGAAGGGTTGGCTTGGCAAAGAATTTGCAATGCTCCTCGATACCTTGGAACCCCAGGAGTAGAGTTTAGCTGGATGCCTCGTTGGGGTAGCGAGGAGAGTAATGGTTCGCCATTGACTCATCGCAGGGGTTGCCGATATGGGCGTGGCATGGTGCTGCAAAGGGTTGGCATGGCAAAGAATTTGCAATGCTCCTCGATACCTTGGAACCCTAAGGGTGGAGTTTAGCGAGATGCCTCGTTGGGATAGTGAAGGGAGTAATGGCTCGCCATTCCTTTGCAATGCTCCTCGATACCTTGGAACCCTAAGGGTGGAGTTTAGCGAGATGCCTCGTTGGGATAGTGAGGGGAATAATGGCTCGCCATGGAATGGCATAGTCGTGGCATGATATCGGAGGAACTCGAGAGGCTTGATATTTGGCATGGCGGTGGTCCGCCAAGACATGTGATGAGACTCGAGGAATCTTCTTGGTTTTGAGGGATGCGGGGCTTTGGCATATTCCCGACTCTCTCAGGCCCATAGGATACGGGTCCGCCATGGCACAGTTGTGGGGCAAGGTGGTGCCGCGCCCGTATGGTTTCATGTGGAGATATTTAGGGCAATGTTGGTTGAATGAGTTGGCCACATTGTGCGGGGATGGAGATTTCCGAGAGGTTGAGCCTCAAGAAATTGTCCAGGCTACTCTATGCGTTCTTGAGCTCTATGATGGAGCAAAGAGACGATAGAGAATTATTCAGGCAAGGGTTTGGCCTACCTAAATAGGCAAGTCTCATGAGCATTGCAAGGATGATGTCTCGCTAGATCCATAGGAGCCGGTCAGCCATGGAGTTAAGTGTGGCTTATAGAAGTTCGATCAGATATATGCCTTGAAGCTGGGCAAAGGATCAAGGATGACCAAGTGGGTCATGTCAAGGAGAGGACAGACCAGCCGGTCGAAGATATTTACTTGATAGGCAGACTTGGATGCCAATATCATGGCAGTGCACTGGTTGCAAACAGGTCGAGGACATAGAATGTTGGACGGTATGATTGCGGGTCTTTAGAACCGTGACAATACACATTGATGTGCGAACAGGCCGTGAACATTATCAAGCGATATGGCCATTGATGGGAAGACATGCTGGGGATGCAAGATCAGGATCGGAGCACAAGAGCTTATAGGGGGAGCTGGGAAAGGCAGAACCTGGGGAAGCTTTGGAACGTGTCCGATCATTCATGGCATTATGGAGTTGTGGCATGTCGGCTTGGTGGGTCGGCTGGGCGACACTAGAGATGGTTTACCTAAGCCACATGCAGAGCGAAGGCATTGCATGATCGTGTCATATGAGATGAGTCTGTGTATTCCTGAAAGGCAGCATCGTGGCTTACGGATCAGTGGCACGGTGATTGTCATGGCACGGTACTCAAAGATTTGGGACAACTCGTATGAGCAATACTTGGCTTCAGGGGCAAAGCCATCAGGTTGGCACAGAGGTGCTGAGTTGTGGAGCACTCTTGGGAAGAGTGATGTTATGGCACAGAGGTGTGCATAAGCATTGCAGTTGACCTGAGGGTCCGGTTGCTTGTAGGCACTTAAGAGTGTCGCATGGATTCAGTTCGACAATGTTGCTCGGCAGGGGCATGGAGGTGTATGCTTGGTTATGTGGCTGGATTGCTGTGCATTTATCTGTATGTCTAGGATAAGGACTTAGGAGGGCTGGCCTTGATGTGTAGCATGCCGGGGCATCGCACGGGTTTTTGAGCAAGAAAACACTCACCCCATGACAAAGTAGCACAGACGCACGCATCCCAGCAGATGTAGCAGTGGTCAGCGACGGAGGGGGGCGATCGGTCAAAGCGATGGGCTGTAGAGTCAAGAACTGTGCTCGACAGAGCTTGGTGTCTGCAGACCAAAGGACAATGGCATTAGTGATGGGGAGATGGACAGAAGGCACAGGAGATGGCATGGCAGCACGAAAGAGGGAAGGCATCCAATAGTGGGAGGCGACAGGTTGATTGGGCGAAAACAGGATTAGTGATGGGGTCGGCCGGGAGGAGGCATACGGTGGAGCAAAGGTTGGTTAAGCAACGGGCGTGGTGGTGGGGGGTGGTGTGGCACGGTGGGAGGCAGCTTGCAATGGATGATGGCTATGGGAGCTAAATTTGCTTGGGATTGGGTAGAGATAGGGCCTCAAGCCCTTTAGAATAATAGAGGGAAAGAGATTAAGAGGAAGAAGAGAAATAGGAAGAGAAGTAGGGAGAGAAAGGAAATAAGAGGAAGAAGAAGAACAGGGTAGGAGAGGAAGAAGAGGAAGTACAGAAAAAAGCAAGGAAAGAAGAAGCAGAGAAGTAGACAAAGAAAAGAAGCCCAGGGAAGTAGTGGGGAGGGCAAGAAGCCGAGAGGAAGAAGCCGCGAGGAAACAAGAATTCTGAACTCAATTCCTTATCCTTTACAATGACAATAACTCTTTAAATAGACTTGGACTACTACAAACCCTAACAAACTAATCTACCAATCTAGCATAATGAATGCTTTAAGAGTCATGCATGAGCCGGAGAAAAAAACAAAGAGCACCCCATTCCACGTACACCCCCATATACATCCAGATAAAATATAAAAAATACATGAATCCTTATCAAAAACAGTGCTGGATGATATCCTCATCACTAATGGGATGGACAATGTATTAAAAATCTACAGTGCTTAAGCCAATTTTAATATCCTCTCAAGTCAACCCCACTTCTTATCAAGCCAACTCTAATAATTTTATAAGTCGACCCTAAACTCTAGTTTACTCCAATTGTTCAAGAGCCGACTCTATTGTGATCTCAAAATACTAGACAGAGAGCTATGTTTTGGAGCACGAACTCGAGCTCAAGGATTTAAGTCCCGCTAGGACGGGGACTGTCCCAGCCACCCCGTCCCATACCTTTGAGTTTCTGACACATGGAATGGTTGCAGGATCCCAAAACCCACCTCCGGCCTCCATCCTGGCTATCTCGGCTTGATTCCGACTAGATCAGGTGCCGGTACAACCATCTTGGAAAAGCCCTATTTTTTTTGAATGTGTGATGTCGGGACTTAGGAGGAAGAAGGAGAGGGAAGTTTCTAACCTATTGCTTGTTTTTCTTGCAGATCCATCGGTGTCAGTGTTGGCATTGTTGCTAGGAAGTAGGAGCATGGCCATGGTACAACCGGAGGAGCAATTGGCACTTGGAAATGATGGGAAGGACCAAGGAGGCGAGGACCTCTCAGGAAGGTAAGGGAGGAGAGAGGAGTCTGAGGGAGGGAGGGAGGAAGAAGCTGCAGGGCACGAGGCAATTGGCCGAGCGAGAGAGGAAGAGGGAAGAAACGAGCACTTGGCCCCCTAATCCCGTTAAAAGCCTGATTAATTTCACGTGATGAGGTTTTTGGGGCGTGGTCATGGGTATTTTACCATATCCGGATGAGGCGGGTCACGGGTATACGAACAGGGCTAAACCATACGACAGGATCCCGAGGGAATATTGAAATAGGATATACGGATTTTTACCATTTTCTAATAAATAAATCATGGGTTTCTTTTTAACGGTCAAATCAAGTATATTAAAATAAAGAATATAATTTTGTTTATTTTTTAACGGTAAAGTGGATCACGGATTGTTTTTAACAGTCGAATCAATATGATAAAACAAAACAACAATAAAAAAAGTACAAAAAAATTTTAAAAATCACATCACCAGGCTTGAGGTGCAATGTTAAATAGGGATAAACCTGTGAAACTGTTTCACAGAAGGCAGAAAGTCACATATCTCACTGACAGTGTTCTTACAGAAGGGAGAAGAAAGCCTTATCTGGAGAAGAAGATTGCTCTGCTTATTTTTTAAAATTTCAATTGAAAGCGGTAATTCGTTAACTCTTGATCCAAAATTTTATACTAATTAAAATTAAAAATATTTTTTTCAATTAACAAATTATGATTTATTAAATTATTGCCATTATGTTTTAACTATATTTTATTTTATATTGGAAGATTTCACAAGAGAAAAGGGGAGAGAGACGTCTCAAATGCTTCATTTCTTAGAATTCTAACAAGACTCGCCAACGGTATTCTTACTTTTCTAAAATTTTATATTTAGATCTTGCACACATACAAAAACTTGTTCCAATTTAATTTGGTTCTTATTTGACAATATTAATTAAGCTCATTGTAATGAAACAATATAAGCTCATGCAATTGCAAATATAATTTCTTGTTTAGTTTAAATATTAATCAATTATAAATGCAACCTAGACTTGCGACCTGTACGGCCAATACTCACAATTCATTTAGCCAAGACTTGTGACTTGGTACTCCGGCATCACAATTATTTTTTTATGACATATAAGATATTTTAAAACCCTAATTATAATATTCTAGACCTTAATACAACCTAAAAATCGACAAGAATTGAGAAAAAAAAAAAAAACAAATAGAGTAAACCTTCAAACATATTTTTCTCCAGCCCATAAAGCTATTTGCAGGCTTGTCCAAGGCCTCCAGGCTTGCCATTGTGATATCATCATCTATTAGTTAACATGCACTAACCAAATAGTTTCAACGAGTGTACCGGATTCCAAGCTTCATCTCTTTATAGCTAATTTAGGATATGAACAATATTCAAAAATTTGATTTTATTTAAATATATTCCAATTTTGGCAGTTCAAAGGTTTTTTTACTCCAATTTTTAAGAATTTCAGCGGGTGAAATGTAAGTAAACCATAAAATGTAAAAAAGAGAAATTAAAGGACCAAACATATTAAGTCATGACAAGTCACAAAAATAAATTAGTCATACTTTTAGATCGCATCGAAGACTTCTAGGTATCATTTTAGTAGTTTCACATATGCATGACGAACACGAATGCAGCAAATGACCATTTAAATGTCTCTAATATTTTAGTTCTCAAATAGCCTTTTTTGGAAAAAAATAGATTTCTTTGGAACCGATCATCAAAATCTTCCCGTATCTAAACAAAACTTGTCGCAATAGGTTCATCCATGGGATAGAAATGATGACAATAGAATAAACTACCATATGCACAAGTTCTAGCCTGACGAGTCAACTCTATGAACATCCAAAACCATAATATGTCACTCAATTCAGAGTTTTGAATGAAATCAACAACAAAATAAAACAGCTAATTATTTCCCCTGCAAAATATATCTATCCTAATATAGCTAATCTATGTTGTCCTTTCTTTCATAAACTCTACCATGAAACACCTTTAATAACAAGAATACATGAGATGGTACCCCATCCCAATGTCTCGTGAGATGTCCCATCGAGACCTGAATCCTTGACCATAGTTACCAGAATTGACAAGAGGATATTTTTTTTGATAATGAAAAGGGATAGGGGGATAAATCCTAGTGTAGCTACCCCCGCAAGCCCCTACCCCGTCAGGTAATGTTCGATGCGAGACGCTCAGATTCGCACAGTCTCTTCCCACTAATGATGAGTACGTCAACCTGACACCACTAAGACGCTGGCTAGTAGAACGGGGATAGGGAAAGACCCTGACCTCTCACTCACATCAACTCTCGCGGGTCCCAGGAAAATCCTGGATTTAATCGAGTCACCCACGGGATCATGCCTCGAATCCACGACCGGTTGGTAGTAAGGCAAGGCCTCTACCAACCGGGCTACCGCCTTAGCGGTGACAAGAGGATATTTAAGAAACACCTTTAATAACAAGAACACCTTTACTAACAAGATTGTTAGAAAGTGGGGAGCAAGTTCAAAATTTCGACAACTAAGTTTAGTGCTCATATCACAATTCTAGTTAAGCACTTGCTTAAATACCAAATTATGCATTACTTATTAATATAAATTAACAAAAAATTATTAAAAATTTTAATAAATTTTTAAAAATATGGATATAGCATAGGCACCGTAAATCTAATTTCAAGATATCCATACTTATTAATTTCATAATTTATTTTAAATTAGATGAAGCCTGATATCAAGCAACAGAAGATCCAGATATAGGTTGGTATTTTGGAAAATTGGGAAAGGACCAGCATCAATGAAAATGTAATTTCTGTAGACTTGCAGATAAAGATGAAATCACCCGATTGAAATAACACTTGATGGATGGGTTCAGTGATGTCAAAAATATTCAAAGGTACCTACAAAGATTCGAGTGATGATGAGGGAACATAGCAGAAAGAAAAGGAGGAGAAGATAGCATCTAGAGTTCGAAAAAAAGCAATTTATCATCGCACATCTCAATCATTTGTACATGTAAACTTGGATGATGATGATGATTATATAGATCCAGATTATTTAGAAGTAGCTCATCTACAAGAGACTATCTGGGCCTCTCGACAGGACCAATGGCAACAAGAGGTTTTGAGACAAAATAATTTGGATGCTCTCAATTTGAGATGGATGGTTGCTCTGGTGCAGCAACAAGTTCACATTCATATTTACAGTCTGCTGGGTTAGAGAGGAGTCAATCCACGAAGATAAAATCATCTTCAATCAAATTTTTGTTTGGTGCATTTGGAAAGAAATCAAAGAAAAGCTCCAGAGTTCCCACCATCTATTATCTAGAATCCTACAGCATATCCAGATTCCGAGTCAAAGCAACCGAGAATTAATGACTACATAAATAAGGACAAGAAAAAATAAATAGAAAGGGCTATTGCCAACTAGTTTCATTTTAGCCATATTCCGACATGCATAGCGACGAATACGTACTTTTAACTGATGATTAGTACAGTTCAAAAAGCCGGCCCAGGTATTGATCCTCTTATACCCTATGAGATACATGGACCATAGTGGAATACTTATGAGATGACATTGATCTATGATGATTGGTCTAGCCTTACTAGGAGCATTATCAACTTTCTTGTATATTGTGTAGGGTAACTATCTTTCATTCTTCAATTGATTCTTTAGATAAAATACATAACTCCAATTATATTTTGGGCTTGATGAGGAATGTAGTTTATGAAACTGGTGAAGAGTACATCCAAGTAGTCAGACAATGGAGCAAACTATATGAAAGCAGAAAAGGATCTAATATTAAAAAAACATCTATATTGGATCCCTTGTGCAATACATTGTATAGACCTAATGATGAAAGATATTGGACAGCTACCTAAGATAAAATCTGTAGTAGAAAGCGGGAAGCCAGTATCCAAATATATCTACAATCACACCTGGATACTTACTCTTATGAGAAAACATATACAAGGGGAGCTAATTAGACCAAGGTTGACAAAATTTGCAACTAATTATATAGCACTGAAGAGTCTTCTTGATAATAAACCTGCTTTGAGGGCTATGATGACTTCTGATGAATGGAGGGCTTCTAAATATGCAAGGACCAATGATGGATGACATGTTGATGGCATTATATTGAGTAATAATTTTTGTGACAGATGCTCAAAGATGATTAAGGCAATAAAGCCCTTGTATATAGTGCTACGAATAATAGATATCGAGAAGTTTTCTCAGATGGGTTATGTATATCCCAAGATGTTTGCTTGCAAAAAAAAGATCATACAAGCAGTAGGACAGAAGAAAGCAGTACCATATGTGCATATTATTGAGGATAGATGGGATACTAAAATGGGAAAAGACTTGCACTTGGCAGGTAAAACTTGTTTGAAACTCAACTATCATGTATTCTTTATTAAATAAGCTATGAATATCTCTGCTTTTTATTAATATTATTCTTATTTTTTATGCAGCCTACTATTTAAATCCCAAATATCAGTATGATCATAACATTGCCTTAGATGAAGAGCTTCTGATGGTCTTGAGGAATGTCGTGTATAGGCTAGAAAGTGATTTGGACTTGGCTATAAAAGCTATAAGTGAGGTAATAAAAGAGTATATACCTATCATAGTTAAAAAGCTATTATTTCTTGAAGTATATTAAATTATTAAATTTAAATGACCTTTAATGAGAAGTCTATATTGATTGGGCAAGAAAAAAAAATTTAAAAGAGGAAAGAAAGCTTTGGAGAACAAAGAGCGTATAGATCCATATCTAAAATGTCACCAGGTAAAAATACAAGATTAATTTTTATTATCTATATATCTATATATAGCTGAGTTGAGCTTAATAATATATATTATTTTATTTGAATACAGGAGAATGGTGGGTCCAGTGGGGCACATCCATACCAAATCTAAAAAAGATTGCTATTCAGATCCTATCACAAACCATCTCCTCAAGTAGATGCGAACGCAATTGGAGTTCATTTGTCCTAATCCATACGAAAATCAAAAATCGCCTAATCTCACAAAGATTGAGAGATCTAGTCTTTGTCCACTATAATATGAGGTTGAAGCTCAGGTATGTCAATGAAAGGAAAGAGCCCAGGCAAAATGATCCATTCGAGGACTTTGTCCATGATAAGGAGGATCCTATATTGAACTAGGTTGCAGATCAAGAAGCACGAGATCCACCAGCATTGGATGAGCCAGGAGATCCTCCCCGACCATGCAAAATAATAGCACATGAGGCAGGAGTACGGTATGTAGATCAATAGACGGCCTCTCATTTATCTTCCATTCAGAGTGGAATGCAAGATACTACTGGAGAGGATGGTGGATCAGATAGTAGGTGACCTGAAAATTCTGATCAATGATTTGATCATGAAATGTTTAAATCTAGACATCAAATACAGATTTTCATAGATAGCCAAGACATTGGGACCAATAGTAGAGGCGGGGCAAGTCAACAAAGAGGAAGCCAAATAATTGCAGTTGAAGACAAATATGGAAACTCCAAATCAAAGATGAAGATGACAATTGATCCAATAGCGGCAATTGATGATGTGCCAGTTTAAGATGATGATAGTATGATACCTGAATCCTCATATCCTAGATTGCCTAAATCATCTTGTGATAATAGTGATGATAATGATAGCAAGAGTGATGATAGATCTGATGATCATGATATCAGGGTAGAGATGGTGAAGGATGTGGGATTAATCCTTTTACCGAAGAAGTATATTTTAACCATGCTATACAAGACCAGGATCATGGAACCAAACGTAATTCTAAATATCAGAATGAGAAGTTGCTGGCCTATAAGAGAAATTATTGCAGGACGTGGCACACAAGCTAAAGATATTTTGGATCATTTTCATGAGTTGCAAATAACTGAAGAACGCTAACATCAAGCATACCCGAAGTTTAACAGGGATGGAGCAAGATGCAAAATGCAGATTCGAGTCTGAGCAAGTTAGATCATCATCATCAACCAGAATAGGATCAATTGGAGCGAATGATTCAAATGCATACTCTCAATGATCATTTCCCCAAGAGTATTCTCATCTACCTTGTAGATACATTTCCGGGTTAGCATAGTATTGCCTCTCATTATCCTCATCAAGGATGGCTATCCCTTATTCAATATACTATCAAGAGAGTTATCCTGGACAATATCAAATACAAGATGAACAAGGATTCGTCCAGCATCAAAATTGGCAATATATTCAAGACCTCGATTATGAGCAAGACCCGAATATTTGAGTCAGACATTCCACTTAGAATTAGCAGAGATTTTGATATGTTTATGTTAAGCTAATGATTCATTTTTTGTAATATTGAAAATGATTTATTACATAATATTAGTATCATAATATTTTTTTATACAAGTGACTAAGCTCAAATAGCATGTACTACAATTTTTTCATCTAACTTCAATATTTATGCTTTATCAAGTATTCGTGCAACATCATTTACAAGAAATCATTGCTTGATAATTAAGAATCTTCAATAACCTGAAAATCATAGTGCATTATAATGTTAATTTTAAATAAAACAAGTTTATCATAAATACATTATTTTGGAAGTTCAAATATATTTAAATAATAAATAAAACAATAAAATCAAAAAATTAATATATATATATAATAGCATCACAATTGTGTACCAGGATGCCAGATCGAGATGGCCACCGGAACGGGGTCGGACACGAGGTATCCCATTTCGGGCAAAAACTGAAGCACCCCCATCCCATGGGATTTAAAACCTTGCTCGAGCTAACTCCAGAAAATCTTAAGTCGACCCTATCGTATCTCGAGCTAACTTTAAAAGTTTCATGAGTCGATCCTAAATATAAGTCAACCCCAAATGTTCAAGGGTCAACCCTACTCATGTCTGAATAAAAAAATAGAGAAAAAAATTGAAATATTCAGTTCAAGCCAACTTCAGAGCTTACAAGATCTAGAAGAAGTTGTGCCGACCCCAGAAGATCGAATTGACTCTATTGGATTCCGATAATTCAAATGGCTAGTTTGCCAGGTTTCTCTCTAACGGCTATAAACTACTAATTGGTGCTATATAACGGTCAATTCAAGATATCTAGCCTTCTATAGACTTACTTAAGCATAGAAATTCATCTAATATTTAATTTTTTGTAATATGCTTATGAAAATCACTTGAGGAAAAAAAAAAAAAAAAAAGGACAAACACTTATTATTACGAGAATCTGCAACCTTCATAATTGAAAGATAAGAACTTGATTGCATTGATTGAGCAAGCCACCTGCAAAGAATCTTCATCAAACTCATTCACAAGCTTTTACTCTAGTATTAAAGGAGTTCAACATATTTAAGCTACAAACTTCAACTACCTCTAAGAATTTCAAGAATATTTCATTTATTGTACTTCATATTTGTTATTTCTTGTACTCTATCATTGTAATAAGTTTCTTAGAATAAAAAACTTAGGATGAAAAGCTTATCCAAGCCCATAATTGGATGTTTGTATTGAACTAAGTCAGGAGACTTAGTTTGGGAAAAGGTTTTTGTTGGTGTGCCTATGAAAACTAGTTAGGTTTAAATTGTGAGCACGGAAAACAATCTGGCTATAATCTTATGAAGATTATAGTAAATTCCCAGATGTATGAGCTTAGAAAGTGGACATAGATGTAAAGGTTGGTACCGAACTACTATAAATTTCCTATATTTGTGCTTGTATGTAGATTGTTTTTCTTTTGTCTTTATTTCTACTATAGTTTCCTGTACACATCCTTGATCATGCTTGATATTCAAATTTGTTTGAGATAACTACTGCACACTTATTTAGAGTTTCTCTAACCAAAATTTTCTTTCAAAGTTCGGTAAAAGTTTTTGAAAACCCAACTCACCCACCTCTTGGGTTGTTACTTCTGAACAACAACAAACTCCTCTTTTATTGTATCATAGATCAAGGATCTCGGTACCAGAACCGGTACTGGCACTGGGCTAGTACGGTACCGATACATGGACCTGTACTGGCACTGGGCCGATATGGTACTGATACCGGTATGGCATACCAGTTTTTCCCTGTTTAAATCGTCATGCCCAATTTTTTTTGTTCTTTTTAAGATTTATAAAATATTTAGGCCGAACCGGCATGCCCAATTTTTTTATTTTTTTAAGATTTATAAAATATTTTTAGATCTAAATAGATGTTTGTTGATACTAATTGATGTTTGTATCACTTCAAAATACTACAAAATACTATCTAGCCTCCAAGTATGATATATTATTTTTTAAAAAATAAAGTACGATTATCAGTAATTAAAAAGTGAAAGGTAAAATATAAACATAATTAAAATGAAAGATAAAATATAAATATAATTAAAGTAAGATTATCAATAATTAATTAAAGTAAAAGGTAAAATATAAACATAATTACATATCGATATTTAAAATCAGATCGAATATCGATGTCTCTAAATATCGGGATCATTAATATACTAGTAGAAATATCAGTAATCTCTCTAACCAGGCAGCATGACTCCTGTAAGCTCATTCAGGAGGTATGCATGATGGATCGTAACACATCACAAATCTCTCATGGAGATCTCAACTCTGAGAGGTATCCAGAGACTAATGATATGATTGTGCAGGGGCCCATCCAAATATACCGACAGCAAAATTAGATCCGTAAGATGCTCCGAGCTGCATGGGATAATAACCACTAGAAGATGTTTCAGATACATCATATCCATATCCATATGGATCACAAGCTATCAGTACCTGCGAGTAAAAAAATCCTGAATATGAGGATGGCCCTGATATATTCACGGATCCTATTCTACGTGTAAGATCTATAGCTGCATCGTGTCCCGAACGACCTCGCGAAGCCCGTCACCTATATAGAATCGTATCACCATGGACTCTATCAACTAATGCACCATGATTTGTATGCTGTGGCATGACTAAAATGCGGCTCACCAATGAATCGAAGATGAATAGCCACTGCATCTCTTGTCCTCCGACCCCTCGATTACTAAATCCCCCACTATCTGAAGACACACTAGCACCACTCTGGTATATGAATCTAAATGAACTGAGTGCTCCAGTGGAGATGCAACTATCTTTCATTTTTCTATCTCTAGATTGAATAGATGACGGGAAGGGATGATGTGATATATCTGCTAGAGCCCTATAAGCAAGGTTTACCGAACCGTGCCGAACCGGCCGGTTCGGAACGTGCCGAACCGGCCGGTTTGGGGCGTGCCGAACCAGCCGGTGGACGGCCGGCACAGTTTGGCTTTAAAAAATGGCACACCCCCTTAAACATCAAAAAAAAAATAGGTTTCGCATCGAACCAGACCCGAACTGGTGCTGAACCAGTCGAAACGGGCCTAAACCGGATGGTTCGGCGCGGTTCAGCCCGGTTCGAGACGGTACGGGTAAGAGGGGGCAAGTGGGTCATGGGTTTTTTGTTTTTGTCACATGGCACTGTAACCATGTGACTGCTTTGAGAGGGGGGGTTTGTTTAGGTTTTAAGAAGGAAAAAAGCAGAGAGCTTACGAGCTCTCTGCTGTAGCGCCGTGGAAAGAAAAACGATCCAAAAAAAAATTCGTGGATCAATTTAAATCCAATCCAACCTGTAAAAATCAAAGAAAATCTACAATCAAGGTCCGTATACCTTTCTTTTTCCGTATTTTCATCTTTCGTATCGTTAATTTTTGTTAAAATCCGTGCAAAAAAGAAAATTAAGAAGAAATGCTGTCAAAATTTATTTGTTGGCAATGATTTTAGAGTATGTGGTAGATCTAGGATAGATCTACACAATGATACTAAAATCTTAATTTTTTGTTAAGTATATAATTTTTTAAATTAAAAATTAATTTCGGATTAATAAATTAATTTTTAAAAAAATAATTAGAAAAAAAAACTGTAAGTATAAATTATTAATTAGGGCTTGTAAGCTTCTCTCACTATAAATTTCATGTCGATTTATTCAAGTTTTGTGCATCTCATGAATAGTGCCCGTAGGTCTTAAATTGAAAAAAAAATGGCTTTTAATGCATTTCTAGGATCTTAAAAAAATATATGTAGCATGTATGATGAAATCCTACATGAATCTAAAATTTAAAAAAAAAATTCTTTATTTTTAATTTTTTTAAATAAAAAATTATAAAAATAAATTAAATTTTAAAAATTAGGTTAATAAAGTGTTAATTAATAAAGATTATTATTGACCTTATATGTAATTTAAATATTCAGGTATGGATCCATCAAGGAGGAAGAAGGATCCAGAGCGGGACATTGGCTGGTTACATGGAGAGATGCTCTCGGGTCGGCATCACTGGAGGTGTAAATGGTGCAATACCGAATTCAAAGGTGGGGGGTAACAAGGTTGAAGCAGCAATTGGCTGGAGGCTATCCTGATGTATCTGCATGCCGACAGTGTCCACAGGAGATCCGTCAGTTGATGAAGAAACAATTTGCTGAATTTAAAGCTGGGAAGGAAAGCAGCAAAGAAGGCAGAGGTGGACCGCAAAGCCGCAAAGCCGCAAAACCATCTTCTTATCACTCCAGGGAGACAGAGGAAGATCTATTCCTTCTGATAAGGAGGCGTAGATGGAGGCTACTATTCAAGCGAGCTTGTATTTGTAGAGGCAGCCAGGCATAGACAGCGATTCGAGCCATCAGCTTTTGAGTCAGGATCGGGATCCGCTTCTGCTAGTGCTCCAGGAGAGTCTGAAATAGTTTAGGACCTCCTTAGTCAGAGAGCCCGTCAGGAAAGGCACCGGCCGTATTGCATCATGTTGGGAGCATTTGGCAATAGGAGGAAGTCTTCCAAGTCCAGGGACATTCTAGAGGGAGCCACTATCCATGATGTCGATCTACATGCATTTTTCAGTAGAGATTCCAAGCAACAGAGGATTGACACAATGCTGAAAAAGGATAAGAAGGATATGTGGCGGGCCATATCCTCCTGGTTTCATTTCAATCATATTCCAGTCCATGCAGCAGACAATCCATATTATCGCTCTGCTATTTCATCTATATAGGCTGCTGGTGCAGGTGTAGATCCTCCAATATCGAGAGATATCTATGATCATCTTCTGAACAGCAATAAGGAGAAGCTGGAAGAATGGATATCCTCATATCAGAGCAAGTGGCCCGTGTATGGATTGACGGTGATGTGTGATGGTTGGACTGGTCCTACTAGACGGAGCATCATCAATTTCTTGACTTATTGTGATAGGAAGACTTTTTCAGAAATCTATTGATGCATCAGATCAGGTATACGATGCCAGTTATATCCTCAGATTGGAGATAACTGATCAGGTGGGAGAGCATAATGTCGTGCAGGTCATCACTGATAATGGACTACAGTACAGGGCCGCAGGGCAGATCTTGATGGAGCGGCGGCCGCATATTTTCTGGATCCCTTGTACTGCAAATTGTATAGACCTCATGTTGATGGATATTGGTAAAATTCGCAGGGTGCAGAAGATTGTTGAGCTAGCACAGTCTATCACCAGATTTATATATAACCATACATGGGTCTTATCATTGATGAAGAGCTTTACAGGGGAGGAAATATTAAGACCGGGGGTCACACGATTTGCTACTAATTACATTGCACTTGATAGTCTTTCTTGGCAAGAAAGCAGAGCTGCGTCAGATGTTTATCAGTCAGGACTGGCAGGAGAGCAGATATGCCAGGGCAAATACTGAGGGAAGCAATGTGGAGAATTTAGTGACGAGACAGACATTCTGGCAGCGGGCTGAGAGGGTAGTGGAGGCTATCAAGCCTCTATATGAGGTACTTCGTGCCGTGGACTCCGAGAGATATGCTCAGATGGGCTTCTTATATGTCATGATGCAAAGGGCAAAGGAAAAAATCCAGGAGGCAGATCCATCACATGCATATGAGTATATCCGGATCATTGATGGACGGTGGAGTTATCAAATGAGTTCGGATTTGGATCTAACAGGTACGTAGTATTTTATGAAGTCCCTAAAAATTAAGTTTCAATTAGATTCATACAAGTACGCTTGACTGATTCTTAAAATATATGTGCAGCTTACTATCTAAATCCGAGATTTCAGTACTCCGTACCGGACATTGCTATGAATGAGGATCTTATGTCTACCCTACGCAATGTTATATATAAGATGGAGCCCGATCCAGATATCGCTGCTATGTGTCTTGAGAAGTTAGGTTGAAATTATTAAATGATTTTTAACAGCATTAATTTCAACAAGCTAACAATTTTTTTTTCTGGCAAACAAATTTTTTTAGGGAGGGCACGGATTCATTTGGATCCACTGTAGCGGTCAGAAGTAAATGAAAGATGAATCCTGATAGGTACTACTAAGGAGTAAGTCTATTATTATATCAGGATTAAATTTTTTATTTTGTCAAATCTAAAATTCTAAATGATGTAATATCTTTTGCAGCTGAATGGTGGGTGCATTTTGGTGGATCTGCTAAAAATTTAAAGGTTCTTGCAGTAAAGATCCTCTCTCAGACGGTGTCATCCAGTGGATGTGAGCACAACTGGTCTATATTTGGTCTTATCCACTCCAAGCAAAGGAACCATCTGAAACAGAAATGCCTCAACGATCTTGTGTATGTACACTATAATTTAAGGTTGAGGCTAAAATATATTCAGGAAGAAGAGAATTGAAATATCCGATCCCACTGCAAGTTCATATGTTGATGAGGATAAAGATCCAATGATTGGGTGGGTCATGGGTCAGCAGCAGATGCCAGAGCTTGATGAGCCAAGATCGCCTCCTCGACCAGCCAGTTTTATAGCTAGTGAGGCTGGAGTGGATTCTGGACAATGGGCAACAAGTCATATTCCTCACAGGGCTCCAGCAGATACAACACATCGTCCGTCCGCACCATCTAGTAGACCTGGAGATAGAGGAAAAGAAAAGGCAGTTGCATCTCCATCGGAGCACTCAATCCACTCAGATTCAGATACCAGAGACAATGATGATAATGCTTCAGATAGTGGAGGATCTAGTGATCAGGGAGGGGCAGGAGGACAGGAGTCGCAGCCACCTAGTCATTCGATTCACTAGGGAGTCACAATTTTTCCATGCCACGCAGGATACAAATCATGGAGTACCATCTGATAGACCCCGTGGTGATACGATTCCATATGGACGACGGGCTCCACGTGGTCGTTCGGGACACGATACAGCTACAGCTCTTGCACGTGGAGTAGGATCCATGGATGATCTGGATCATCCTCATATTCAGGATCCTCTTATCCGCAACTACCGGCAGCTTCTGGTCCATATAATCCATATGATGCATCTGAGACGTCAGCATCCAGTGGTTATTATCCCGGAGCATCTTATGTATCTGATTTTGTTGCTGGTATATTTGGATTCCCCCCTACACTGCCATATCATCAGTCTTTGGAAAGCTCTCAAAGTCGGGACAACAGAGAAGGATCTGCGATTAGTTATGATCCATCACGCATACCTCCTGGGATGAGCTTAGAGGAGTATCATGCTGCCTGGCAGGAGGGACATGCCGAATTTCCTACAGAGTACATACATGATCCCTATATTTATGGACATCGTCACTCTACCCGATCCTAGACATTGGTATGTAATTATATGTTTATGCCACATTTTACTTTCATTAATTACTGATAATCTTAGTTTAATTATCATTTTTTTTATTTCAATTAAAAATATTCTAAATATTAGTATTTAGTCCTAAACCCTAAACTGGTACGCCATCCTAAACCCTAAAGGCCTAAACCCTAAATCCTAAACCCCAAACCCTAAATCCTAAATCCTAAAGTCTAAACACTAAATTCTCCCTAAACCCTAAACCCTAAACCCTTAAAAAATAAAATAAAAACCTTAAAATTACAAAAAAAAAAATCAAAAAAAAATTGGACATACCGGTTTGAACCGGTACGCCCCGCCGTAGCCGGCAACCGGTACGGCACCCGGTACCGGTACCGGGAACCTTGCCTATAAGGAATATTGCTTATTGTCTATTATTTAGTATTCATTCCAGCCTCGCTGCTATAAAACTGGCTGGTCAAAGAGGCAATCCCGGCTCATCAAGCTCTGGCTCTTGTTGCTAACTCATGACCCATCCAATCATCATATCTTTATCCTTATCAATATAATTACTTGTAGTAGGATCGGAGTATTTCAGTTCAACTTTCTCCTGAATGCACTTTAGCCTCAACCTTAAATTATAGTATACATAACAAGATCGTTGAGACCAGGGTTCACAGAACCATCCCATACCGCCCGGTATGAGACGTACCGTACCGTACCGGCCAAGAGCCGGTACAGTTTACGTATAAAAATCAATACGGGATTTAAAAAATAAAAAAAA
Source organism: Areca catechu (assembly GCA_021397845.1). Classification (NCBI taxonomy): domain Eukaryota; kingdom Viridiplantae; phylum Streptophyta; class Magnoliopsida; order Arecales; family Arecaceae; genus Areca; species Areca catechu. The sequence continues at coordinate 61,554,910 of CM038040.1, read as the reverse complement.
TTCATTTCCATACCGATACAGTACGGTACCGTACCAGTACGAACTATCCGGTTCGAGCTCGGTTCATGTTCGGTTCAGCAAATCCTTGCTTGAGGGGAGATTTTTTTTTCAATTTTGCACCGCTAGTACACATGCCGGTACGATACGAATCGTACCTACCAACCGCTGACCAGAACAGGTCCCGGTACCGATTCAACGATCCTTGGTTGAGACATTTCTGTTTTAGATGGTTTCTCTGCTTGGAGTGGATAAGACCGAAGATAGACCAGTTATGCTCACATCCACTAGATGACACCGTCTGAAATAGAATCTTGATAGCAAGTATTTTTAAATATTTTGATGATCCACCAAAATGCACCCACCATTCAGCTACAAAAGATATTAAATTATTTAAAATTTTAGATTCAACAAAATTTAAAAATCAATTTGAATCTAATATTAGATTTAACAGTATCTACCAAGATTCATCTTTGATTTATTTCTGATGGTTACATTAGATCCAGAAAAATCAGTGCCCTCCCTAAAAAACTTCATCTGGAAAATTGTTATTATCATGTGCTACTTATTGAAATTAGTGCTAAAAAAATCATTCAACAATTTCAACCTAACTTACTTTTCTAGGCACATAGCTGCGACATCTAGATCGGGCTCCATCTTATATATAACATTGCATAAGACAAATATAAACTGTTCATCCATGGCAATATCCGGTATGGAGTATTGGAATCTCGAATTCAAATGTAAGCTGCACATATATTTTAAAAATTAATCAAGTATACTTGTACAAATATAATTTAATTTAAACTTTTAGAAAGTTCATGATTTACTGCATACCTGCTAGGTATAAATCCGAACTCATTTGATAACTCTACCGTCCATCAATAATCCGGATAAACTCATTAGCATATGCTATATCTGTCTCTTAGATCTTTTTCTATCCTTTGTATCATGTAATACAGAAAGCTCATCTAAGCATATCTCTTAAAGTTCACAGCTCAAAGTACCTCATATAAAGGCTTGATAGCCTCCACTATCCTCTCGATCCGCTGCCAGAATATCTATCTCGTCACTAAATTCTCTACGGTGCTCTCCTCAGTATTTATTCTAGCATATCTGCTTTGCTGCCACTCTTAATTGACAAATATCTGACGCAACTCTACTTTTTTGCCAAAAAGACTATCAGGTGCTATATAATTCGTAGCAAACAGTGTGACTCCTGATCTAAATATTTCTTTCCTAGTAAAGCTTCTCATTAATGATAAGTCCATATATGGTCATAGATGAATATGGTGATAGTCTGTGCTAATTCAACTATCTTTTGTACCCTATTGATTTTTTTAATATCCATCAATATGAGATCAATACAATGTACAGTACAACGAATCCAGAACATATATGGTTGCTGCTGCATCAAGAGCTACCTTCCGGCCTTATACTATGATCAATTATCAGTGATGACCTGCATGACATTTTGCTCTCCCACCTGATCAATCACCTCCTTCATCGATCTGATGATATAACTGCTGTCATGTACCTGATCTGAAGCATTAATAGATTTATGAAAAAAATTTTCCATCACAATAAATCAAGTTGATGATACTTCTTCTGATAGGACCAATCCAACCATCATATATCACTATCAATCCATACACGAGCCACTTACTCTGATAAGAGGCAATCCAATTTTCTAGCTCATTATTATCCGGAAGCTGACTATAAATATCCCTCAATCCAAAGGATCTACACCTGCACCAACAGCCTGTATAGATATAATAGCAGAGCAATAATATAGGTTGTTTGCTGCATGCGCTGGGATATGACTAAAATGAAACAAGGATCCGATGGCCCGCCACATCTTTCTTCTTATTCTTTTTTAGCATGCTATCAATCCTTTAATGCTTGGAATCTCTGCTAACAAAGGCATGTAGATCGACATCATGGATAGTGACTCATACTAGAATGTCCCTAGAAGATTTCTTTCTACTACCAAATACTCCCAACATGGATAAAATACAACTTGTGCCTCTATTGACTAGCTCTCTGACTAAGGTCCTCCTAAACTGTCTCAGACTCACCTGCAACACTTCTAGAACCCGATCCCAATCCCGACTCAAAAGCTAATAGCCCAAATCACTATCTATGCCTGGCCATCTCCTCTAGCTATCTCTGCTAATACAAGCTCACCTGAATGACAGCCTCCATCTACACCTCATCAGAAGGAATAGATACTCCCTCTTACTTCTTGGAGTAATAAGAAGGTTCTGCGACTTTGCGGTCCACCTCTGCTTTCGTCTTTGATATTTTTTTCTTTCTTGCTCTAAAATCAACAAAATACTTTTTCATCAACTGATGAACCTCTTGTGGACACTATCGGCATGCAGATACATCAGAATAGCCGCTAGCCAATTGCTGCTTCAACCTCGTTACCCCACCATCTTTGAATTCTACATTGCACCATTTACACCTCCAATGATACCGACCAAAAAGCATTTTTTTATGCAACCAACTAATATCATATTCCAGATTCTTTCTCGATGAATCCATTCCTGAATACTTAAAAAGCATATAAGCTCAATAATTACATATATTAATTAATATTTTATTTACCTAATTTTTTATTTTTTATTTAATTACATATTTTTTTATTTTTTAGATTTAAAAAATATAAAAAATTATCATATTATAAAAAAATAATTTGATCTTGGATTCATATAAGATCCTATCATAAATGCTACATATATTTTTTTAAGATAGTGAACATGCATGAAAAACTACTTTTTCTTCAATATTAGACCTAGAGCACTATTTATAAAACGTATCAAAACTCGGATAAATCAACACGAAATTTATACTGAAAGTTACTTACAAGCCCTATAACAATAATCTATAATTATATTTTTTAATTAATTATTTTATTAATTTTTTAATCTAAAAATATTTTTAAATTTTAAAAATCATATACTTAACAAAAAAATTATGATCTTAGCATCATTGTGTAGATATTTCATATATCTATAATATACTCTAAAATCATGTCCAAAAAAAATTTGATAGTATTTTTCCTTATTTTTTTCATTTTTCATGAATTTAAAAAAAGTGGGGAGAGGAAGAAAGAGAAAAGGAAAGTACATGTGTATCTTGAATCTACCTTCTTTCTTGCTATTTTGGTGTTTGATTGATTTCAAATATGGGAAAAAAGGATTCTGCATCCTTCGAAATTTTTACTCAAAACTGAGAGCTCTCGAGCTCTCAATTCACTCTTATCAACCTCCCAAACCAAACAATCATAACACAAAAAAGTATTAAAACCTGGTTCAAACCGGTCCAAATCAGACCGAACTGGTCCTAAACCGGCCAAACCGATCGGTTCATCATGGTCTGGACCGATTCGGGATCGGTTCCTGATTTTTTTATATTTATAAAGGAAAGAATTATTTTTTTAACTGAACCGTGCCGGTTTGGCGCCGGTCCAGTTTGGTATGGGCCAAACTGGCCGGTTTGGCTATGTTCAGCAAACTGTGTTATAGATTGACATTCTTCTTTTGCCCTTCTGCTGATGGAATGATCAACAATTATTTATGTTCATTTTCTTGGATCTCAATATACCATTATGGCAAACAGCAGACAAGAATGCATAGGTCTGCACTTCTCTTTTATTCTATCAACATCCTTCCCCATTTTGCTGATAGAATGATCAACAATTACCTATGTTGTTTTTCTTAGATTTCAATAAACCATCAAGGCAAAAAACTAGAGACAAGAATGCATAGGTCAGCACTTCTTCTTCATTGTCTTCTACTTTTTCTCCTCTCTTGTTCTTATATAAATCAATATCCCTTTCCCCTTCTGCTTATGGAATGATCAACAATTATCTATATTATCTTTCTCAGATTTCAATATACCAGAGTGGCAAATAGCAGACACAAGTGTGAATACTTTTTATTCTGTTATAGATCAACATCCCTTTTTTCCCCTTCTGCTGATGGAATGATCGGCGATTATCTAAGTTCTGTTTCTTTGATTTTAATATATCAGCACAGCAAACTGCAGACAAAAGGGCATAGGTTTGCCCACCGTAGCAAGCTGTGCTAGCTTATGTTGATGTATAATAGTTTGTACAAAGGCATTCCACTATGATTCACATATATATCATCAATGCACATAGCAAGTCAATAGTATTCCTTATCAAAGATCTTCATTAAGGAGAACTAGCTTACTTCAAATCTCATACACCACTTTCATCCCACAAAGGGTGGCAATTGTTTAGGACCGTAGGTTAGGAGTGGTGGGCTTGGCTAATGTCAAATTCAGGTAGGCTTAGGGGCCCAACCATTTCTAACCCATTTATAATCAGGTTGAAGAGAAAAAAACCATATCTAATTCATTTATTTTAATATGGACCCAAAAATAAATGTGCAGAGCATATTAGGATTCACTCATCAATTACATATCTTTTAAAATGAAAATGACATTGGCCCAATGAGAGAACCGAAGAGAATTAATGATAGTGAAGATGAGAGCATAACAAATTCTGAATATGCTATCCACTTCACTTTTCTCTTTAGCATATTTTCTTCTTCTTGACCACTAAACGCATGACCTTCCTAAGCACCTAAACCAAGCTTTGACAACACATGGTCCATTATTACTATTCTAGGGATCTAGAGCTAGGTTTCAAGGATTAGTCTAACTTATGCTGACCTATCATGTCTCAAGAGTCAAAAACCAAAGTCAAACACAAACTTTAGGGATGGCAATTGTAGCTGAACCACCAGGTACCTAACCCAACCTGACTCAAATGGAGAGGGTTTGACCCAAGCCTATTAAAATCCGGCAGAATATGAGTTCTAGATAAAATATTTGGAGCAGAATATGAGTTCTAGATAAAATATTTGGAGTAGGTTCAAGTCAAGTACGGACAATGATATGCCCCACCCCGAACCCAACTCAATATAACCTTAATCTAAATCCCCCCATTCAATGTAACAATTATTTTAGAATGTTTGCATAATGAGTTCCTTGACCTAACCTATCTCATCTACCCAATTTGACTTGACCTGCACATCTACGTTACCCAAACCAACCCAAACTGAGACGAATACAGGGTGGCTATGGATATGGGGTTTTAACTATGGGGAAGGTAAGTATTAGCCAAGCCAACACTGTAGAGACAGCCCAACATTGGAAGAAGCAAGCACCCAATGCCAAGCCAACCTAACCTGACCCCAAGCCAACCTGACCCGATCCATACCCTACCCATTACCATCCCTACCAAACCTTTTATACTCAGTTTGGTCTACGAGGACCTGGCCCAGATACAAAATATCCTCAATCAAACCTAGTTATTTTAGGCAAGCTGACAGGTCCATGTCAGACATTAGCACTTATTGAGCCCCATGACATGGTAAGAAAGGTCAGTTGCACCAACCCATACTGCCCCACCAACATACCATATCCGTAAGGTATTGAAACAGCAACAAGTTTCAGTTTGCTATTGAGCCAAGTATGTACCTACCAGTCTAAAAAGTGGAAATGCCTTGTACCAACCCACATTGCCTGGTTTTAGATGGTACCATGACTTGGAGTGAGAAAAAAGTATTGAAAAGCTGTATTAGCACAGAGTGCATACCGAACCGATGATGCACTAGTACAATCTTGCAGACCTTGCAAGTACCCAAAAACTTAATAGTTATTAGATTACATCATCCTCAACCAAAATCTCCAATTAGCATTATGTCTTATTTTGGTTAATTGGACAAATATAATTCCTGGTTGTTTTTTCTTCAATGATTTTTTTCATGATATTTTATTGGTTACACCGAAAGATCTTTAATGTTTAGTAATTTTCATTGACTCTCAATATTCATCCCTATTCCTTTCAGCTTTAAATTGCTAGTGACCTCACTTAACCTCTAATTCTATGTTATGCAATTTCCATGATATCCAATATATCCATTGTCTACCAATGTCAGACACTACATAGATAAGACTTCCTTAAACTGTTGTAATATATTAGAATAAATATACAAATATAAATATACATATACGTTGTCTAGTTATATTGTTTAAATACTTCAGACATGCATACATATAGCATATGTATACAAGAGAATCTTTCATAGAGAAATAAGATTTTGGAGTAACATGAGGAACAATGAGATAATCAAGTCAGAATGTAGTTTGCTATAGTATGCATGTTTTGTCGTGAGAAGATTGCTTAGGAGAAATTGGAATTCAAACATGTAGAGAATCCTCAGATACAGATGATCAAGGAAATCCCATACCTTTGTAGTTCTAAATCTCTCATGTAGAACATAGCATCTAGATCATCTTGGCCAATATGAAGATCTAGACCCATTTCAATGGCATATCCAACCATCCCAGGAAATATGATATCAAAGCCAATAGGGGAATGCAACTTCCCATCCACAGCAGAGGAAAAATAAGATTCAATAAAGTGGAGCCCTGCATTCAAGGCACAATGTTCTATTTTAATGGTCATGCAGTTAAAAAAGGCATATGATTGCATGTGCTTTGAAGATACCCCTTTTGACATGTTCTTCTCCAAGATTCCATCGCTTTAGTGCAAGTACACAGGCTAATGTGGAAGAGAGAGCATCCTTGACAAGAGAAGGGTGGAGATGATGAATTCCCCAGGAGCCATCAGGATGTTGATTCTCTATTATCCAATTAAGACACTCTGGAAAGCATGGAACCTGAGGAATTTCTGGCGAGGGGACCATAGCTACCCATGCAGTGTCATACGAAGAAGCTGAAAGACCAACTTTATGTAATTGTTCCCTGATTCTTTCCTTTGATACTTTAGTGCCCTGCGATTTGATGTTTTGATTCATGCACAAATGCATTTGAAAAAATTTAGAAGAACAACGAATTGGCATCATACCTTAATTGGAACATTGGCACATTTACTCTTCTTCAATCTATCATCCAAAAATGCTGTCAAAGGTAAAACAAAAATCAAGAAGAATATGGAAATCAGTTAGGAGATAGGAAATTAAAGATCAAAATGATCAGAGCCAAATCAGTGAAACATACATGTTAAGGGGAGAAAAGAAAAATGAAAAGAAAGAGTACTTATTGATGGCTGCCTAACAAATAAATTCTTAGCATAAACAATTACTAGTATATGGCATAATGGTTGTTACTTGTATCGGGCAATGAAACAAGTATGTTATGTTTTTTAATTGTTTCTGAGTTAGCATCAGATCTGACTAGTGTTTTCTCCCTCTCTTTTCTTTTCTCTTCACCTCTTCTCTTTCTTTTCTCAATAAAATTAAAAAAATTACAAGTTCTGAGCATTTTCTTGTTTTTTCTAGATATAATTTGACTGCATTTCCAGGAGGCCTATGTTAATTTAAGCTAAACCTTCCACACTTCATCATAACAAGACGATGATGGTATTGTATAAAATTGATGAACAGATGACATCAGCCATCTGTTGAATTGGACCTTCAAAATATGATCATCGGATAGTAATCCATCTTCCGAGTATTACAAATGCACAGAAAAGCCACTAAATTTAAAGACAATGTAATCATGTATAGAAAAGTAAATAGTTCTAACCAATTATTATTATGAAACACCTGCTAAGGTGTTATAGGGACTTCAACTGAAAGAAGAAGATCCACCCCAGTGAGATAAAAGTGGGCATTTTTCCCATAGTTAGGTCCCAAATGGTCTATTCTGATAATTAGAAGGATTTGATTGGATTACCCCTATCATGTGTTCCTCATTGGAAGAATCAAGAGGATCACCTTGGCCCATGGTACGCCGAACTGGGCTAAACCACCCAATTCCCCCCATATTGAATTGAACCGGAGCAAGATCCATATGGCTAGGCCTATTTTTTTAAGAAAAGATGCAAACAACTCCAAGTCGAGCAATTCAAAGCGTAACCGGTGTGAACTGCCTTGTTTGCACCAGTTTGAACTAGTTCGACCCCCACTCCCCCTATTTCAATAATAGAGAGGCATGAGAAGGCCTCCCGAGCCTTCTCAGGCCTTTCTTTAATTTTCATTAAATCTATAATTTTTTAAATTAAAATATGTTTTTGGATTAAAAATATAAAAAATAAATTTAAAAAATAATGATAAAATTAAAGCTTGTTTAGGGGCATGCAAACTACTCTTGATTTAAATTTGGTATCCACTTATTCAAGTTTGGATGCGATCATACAGACAATAGCCTCGACCCAATGAATAAAATTGAGATATATGTGATCTTTGATACATGCCCACTGGCTTAAAAAAATAAAAGCAACATCCATAGTAGCATTCTACATAGATATGAGCTCAAATTAAGTTTCTAAAAATTTTAAATTTTAAAATTACTTTTTTGATTTAAAAATATTAAAATATATAAGTAATAAAAATGATAAATTCGTACTAGATATTAGACAATTCAAAAGTATTTTTTGAAGTAGAAATACATTTTTCTAAATTAATGATATTTAAAATTATCTTTAATTGAAAAATTATTTAAAAAATATAAATAACAAAAATATTGAAAAATTAGTACTATGTATTACATAATTCAAAAATATTTTTGGAAGTAAAAAATGTGTTTTTCATGATAACAAAACTTTACTATTTTTAAATAATTAATAAGCTGACATGCTTGATAAATATACATGAATAAATCCATCGAAGAAAAAGGATCCAGAGCATGATATTGGTTGGGATCATGGATAAATACTCTTAGATCAGCACCACTGGAGGTGCAACTAATGCAACACAGGGTTTATGAAATGGGTAACTGGATTAAAGTTGCACCTAGCTAGTGGCTACCATGACATACCTATGTACCAAAAATATCGGCAAGCGATCCAGCAACTAATGAAGAAACACATCATTGATTTCAAAGCAACGAAGGAGAAGGTTGCCAAAAAGAAGGAAAGGCGGACTATCAAGTGGTAAAACCACCTTCCTACCACTTTAGGAAGCCAAAGGAGGCATCCACTCTAAATAACAAGGCACAGATTCAGGCAATCACTTAGGCGAGCCTAGATGAGCAATGGTAGCAAGATGAGGTGACCAGATATAAGGCTTGATTTGGGCCATCACATTACAAGTCAAGCTTTAATTTTGCAACCGACGGGAAAGATCCAGAGTTTAGGAGGACCTCAAGAAGGCCATCGAGACGATGGCCGCAATGTATATATGGTAGAAGCTTTTGCAATAGAAAAAAGTTCTCCAAAAAGATTCCACTTAGGGCCACTATTCATGATTTAGATCCACATGCCTTTCCTAGCAGAGATTCAACACAACAAAGGATTGACATCATATTGAAAAAGGATAAGAAGGAATAAGACAAGCTATTGGATTCTATTTCAACTTCAGCACATCCTAGCAAATGTGACAAGCAACATAAACATCTATGATGAGCTTCTTAACAACAAGTAGCTACAAAAATGGATTGCATCATACTAAAGCAAGTGGCCCACATGAACTGATGGTAATATATGATAGTTGGATTGGTCCTATCTGGCAGATCATCATTTCTTGACATATTATAACATTTTTTTGTAGAAATCAGATGATGCTTCCAATCAAGTGCACGATGCCACGTACATCCACAAATTGATGGAAACGATGATTAACCAAGTAGCAGAGGATGGTGTTGTGTAGGTTATCACTAATAACAGGCCACGATATAAGGCCGTTGGAGAGGTCAAGATGGAATGGTGGTCACATATTTTTTGAATCCTATATACTGCACATTGTAACAGCCTCATAATGATAGAGATTGGAAAGATTTGTATGGTGCAGCAAACAATGAAGACAACCCAGTCCATCACCAAATTTATCCATAGCCACACATAATTCCTATCACTAATGAGGTATGCAAGGGTCAAGATCTTGACACCTAGAATGACATGGTTTGCGACAACTACATAGCACTTGATAGCCTCCCTGAGAGAGAAGCAAACCTGTGTCAAATATTTGCCAGTGCCAAGTGGCAGGAGAGTATATTTGTGAAGCCCAGAACTAAGGAAAGTAATGTGGAGAACTTGGTGACAAGGCAGATGTTCCAGTAGCAAGCTAAAAAGATAGTGAAAGCTATCGAGCTGTATACAAAATGCTTCAAACCATGGATAGCAAGAGGTACCCCATGATGAAATGCCAAAGAATCAAATCGGTAAGGCAGATCCAAAGCATGTGTAGTACATCAATATCATTAAGCAATGGTGGAACTACTAGATGCACAGTGATTTGCATCTAGCAAATAAACAAGAAGTCAAGAATATTGAAAATTTGACTATTCCAATACTTATATAATTTTACTAAAATAATTACGAACTCTATCTACAACTTAAACCCGAGTTTCTAGTACACCATACCTGGAATCGACATGGACAAGAAACTTCTAGCGGCCCTGCATAATGTGATATGCAAGATAGAGCATGATCCAAAAGTTGCAGCCCTATTCTACAAGACGTAAGTCAAGTGGAATGCTTTTGTTAACTCTATATTCAGTCAATAACATATTATAACATGTATCTTTTTATAAATGTAGATATTTAGGGAGGATACTGATAGTTTTAAAGTGTCGGCAACTATCATAAATAAGAAAAGTATGAATCCAGGCATATTAGATATCAACAATAACTATTACTTGATGTTAGGTAGTTACTAATATGATATTATCTTATATAATTATTTTCAATGCTTTTGCAACCGAATGGTGGATTTATTTTGGCTTATCAATGAAAAATCTTAAGCGGCTACCCATCTGAATCTTCTCCCACGCAAACTCCTCAAGTAGCTATAAGCACAACTGATCCACCTTCGCCTTCATCCATAGCAAGCAAAGGAATAGTCTAACACAAAGGCACCTCAACAACCTCATATATGTCACTAAAATTTGATGTTCACACTAAAATGAATTTAGGAGGAAGTGGAGCTAAAGTACTCGGATCCGATCCACAATACTTTTGTTCAGGATAAGGAAGATCCTATGATCAGATGGCTTGTGGACCAGTAGCAAGAGCTGGAGCTTTGATAAGTCAAGATTGTCTCCATAATTGGCCAGTTTTGCAACCAACAAGGCTAGGGTGGATGTAGAGCGATGGGCAAATTGCATCATTCCATGCATCCTTCCAATTGATCAGCAACAACCGAATCACTAGGGAGCCAATCATCACACGACTCCATATCCAAGTCATCCTCCTAGAGATATGATTAAGAATTGCTTAGATGAGGCCACCATGCTATCCAATCGACTCGATCAACAAAGCAACATCCATCCTCCTGGCATACCCAAGCATAAAGGGACATGAAGAGAAAGCATGCAATTGCTTAGTGCAGCCTGAAAAGAAAAGGCAATTGCAGCCTTGATGGGGAGAATGAAGGAGTCTGTTCATTTAGAAACCAAAGAGTGTAGCAATGATAGTTTCAATGATCATGGATCTAGTAGCTAGGGAGAGTGGACATGAGACCACCATTTATGAGATACAATTATATGATGGTCTTTGATTCACTAGTGAGTCCCAATTTATGAATGTCATGTAAAATAGGGACCATGGTGTGCAAGGTATAGAGCTCGTGAGATACAATTGTATAAGAGATGGGCTCCTTGACGTAGTTTAAGACATGATGCAACTACAGATAACCTTGCACGTTGAGTAGGATCCATAGACGTATCTAATTCAAGTCATATGCTAAATCTTATTACCTGCAACTACAAACAACTTATGACCCATGCGAATATGAATATGGTACGTCTAAGACATCATTTTCCAGTGGTTACTACGTTATGCAGCCTAGAGCACCTTATAGGTTAGATTTTGCTACCAGCATCTTAAAATGAGGCCCTACACGATCACATTATCAGCCAAAAGGCATTTCTCAAAGCTAGAGCTTTAGCAAGAGATCCAAGACCAACTATAATCCAAAGCAAGTACGTGACTACAATGCTGCTTGGTTAGGGAGAGAGGCTAATGTGCCACCTAACTATGCTAATGATCCAAATATCTACGAGAAACATCGCCACTCAATGAGATTCGAAATATCATTATGTATGTTGTACTTTAAATATATGCAATTGACTCTATCATTTTATATTTTGTATCTCATTAATTTAATTGAGGATATTTCATGTTGCTTCTCCTAGCATGCAATGCCAAAATCGTTGGCTTTCTCCTTTACATATTAGTTTCAGCTTGACACTAACGCAAAAGGTTGGGGATAAAAAAACCAGTGACAGATTTTTCAGGTTTTTGTCTCTCCAAAATAGTATTGTTGCAATGCAATACCATGGTGATGCAGAAAATCACTCCAAAATGTTAAAAAGCATCATTTAAGTTATATCGGGATTATAGAAATGTCAAAAAATATCAAGAAACATTAAATTAGACTTAAAATCATTCAAAAAACCAAGAGAAATGATAATTTGTTTATTAAACCTTAAAAAATTTAAAAATAAAAAAATATGGCATGCTGGTTCGGAACCGGCATGCCACATATCGTGTCGGTATGGTAACAAACCAGGGGCCAACCAGTACAAGTATCGGTACTGGTTCGGCCAACCTTATCTTGGCCTCTACCTAGTCTATTGATCCCTCGAAGTAGGTCTTCCATCGACATCTCTGCTTTCACTTGATCTTGGAGGCTGCCTATTGGTGGTGGTGCTTCCTGTAGATATATGACCAATAGCAAGTCTCACGGTGGTGTAGCTTGATAGCGGTCAGATGCAAAAGCTTCCTCTCTTACCTTCTTGATTAGGTCTGGTTCTGGCCCTTTAAATTGCAGATAAATTGCAGCCTAAGATCCCAACAGATGATGATGGTAGAGAGAACGAAAAAGAAAATAAGTCACCTCTGATCTTCAAAAATGAAAGTGGTGCACACAAGCTTAGGCATGTCAACCTTATTTTCAACATACATATATGGGCTAATCATCCAAACCTCAACAAGCTATGTTTTAACAATTCTAAGAAACTCTGTGCATCTTTACTTAAAAAAACTAAGCTTCATGTACAAGCTAAATATCAGAAAAGTTAGCCGTCTGCAACTTCTTTGAATCAATTACTTGTGCAACAGCTATTTTACACACCCATCTCAAATTTTGGTGGCTTATCGATAGGTTTTTGAAAGTAAATAAATAAATAAACAGATGTTGTGGCAAATGTTACCCAAGGAGTTGTGGCACCTGATCTACATGTTATATATTACTTATGGGATTGAGAATATTTAAATTCTTTAGGAATAATATGAGAGGTCATTATTATAAAAGGACCGACTAATAATTCAAAGGGTTAAATCAGCATATGGAGTTCCTCTTCTGATTTTTTGATTTCGACTTTCTAGATGCATTGCTTATCTAGATCCCAATGAAATGAAATGGGACCAATCAAATAACATTTAATTGATTGTGCACCTTTCTTCCTCTTTCTGCTTCTCAATTTAAGTCTACTTAAGTATAAATTGGTTTATTTCATAGCTATATAATCACTTGGATGACATATACCCAACATGCAATACATGGGCATGGGCCAGAGCGAGCCCTGCTTCAGTGCATGCATCTGCTAATAAGGAGCTGGACCCTAAGGCATTATTTTGTATATCCTTCCTACTTCAGTAGACAAAGAAAACCCACTAAAGGTTCATCACAACCAAAATCTGATTCAAAGGAGAGATTTAGCGTGACTGCATGGTTAGATGCTGAACCTCGATGATCCAGATTGCAATTGTAAAATCTTCTTCCTTGACTTGTTTGACTGAACATGAAAGATGACAACTAATGAAGCAAGGACATGGATACAGCATATAGACATGACACAATACCGATGAATTGATAGAGAAAATATTGAATAAGTAGGATACAATATGATTAGGATACAACAAAAAAATTCTATATTTTTTTACCTATATATGTGAAAAAAGATCCAAAAAGGATAGTGGGCTATGAAGATAATATAATCCATGCCTTATATAATAAAATCAACTGCCATAAACTTATCATTTAGTCATCATTCAAATGCATAGAGCCCAATCCATGACTATATATAAAACACAGATAAGATGAAATCCCAAGAATATATAAAACACAGCATAAGCTTGCTTATCTTTTTAAATAGAACTATTGCAACCAAGGCCTAGAAAACTAATTGACGTGCCTAGATATTCATTTTATTTGACCAAATGGAAATAAAGAAACTACTTGGAACTTTTAATACTTTTCATACCATTCAGAGCGTCAGGAGCAGCTGCTCTTGTGGATTGTGTGATGATCCTCAAACTAGGCATATAAATATGTGAACATCCAATGCCACAAACAGAACCACCAATAGAGAGAGAAAAGAACTGCATCATCACTGAGCTATGGTTTGGAATGTGTCACTGTGAAGAGGGAAAGACACACCAAGAAAGATCAAAAGATGAAAAGAAATGGGAAAAAAAGTGAAAAAAGTGGGAGAAAGAAAGCACAAGTTGTGAAGATGTTTTTGATAGTATTACAAAACATAGACAATTGTGTCCAATCCGATTCACATAAAAGATCAATTACTTCAATCAGAACGAAATTAAGGGGCTTTACAACCAAATATTGGTAATGATTAGTTGCTAATCATATTTTGACAATATCGTTTTGGAATTAATTGTATATGTTTTATCCAAAACCCATACTATTTCAAATAATGTGTTCTTTAAATGGTAAAAGTCAAGGCTTTAGATCCCATGGGACTGAGGTGTTTCAGTTTCTATATGGAACAGGATGCCCTAGCATTGGCATCCCACCCCATCTTGGTGGTTGTCTCCATGGAGCATCCTAATAGGAACCCTCCATCTCTATCCACATGTTCTTTCCTTTATTTCTTTCCTTCTTTATTTATTTATTTTTCTTCTTTGTTTCCTTTCTTCCTTTTTTCCATCTGTTCTTTCTTTTTAATCTTCCTTCTTTTATTTCTTCCCTTTTTCTTCTTTCCTTCCCTTCTTCCTTCTTTCGTTCCTCTCCTTTTATTCTCCTTTCTTTCCTTCATTTCCTTCCTTTTCTACTTCTTTCCTTTCCTTATTTTTATCCTCCCTTTCTTCCTTCTTTTCCTTTTTCTTGTACCTTTGTTCCTTCCCTTTTTCCTTTTCTTCCTTCCTTTGTTCTTATTATTTCCCTACATAGCTGGTTTTTGGAGTCCTACCCCCATCCCAGTCCCATTTTCTCGATGTGATGGACAAGATAGCCCCCATCCTTCCAGGATTTAAAATGTTGGTAAAAATTTTCATTTATAAATATGTATATTTCCATTTCTATCATCCTAGCGGGACCCTACTTTTTCTCTATCATCACTCTTCTTTATTTTTTCTTTTGCTCTTTTTTGATAAAGACTTTGTTTTTTAGTATAATCTCCTACTTCTATCATACTAGATCCCATAGAGAGCACCCTTCTCTCTCTATCAAGCTTATATTGTTATTCATATTTACATTTTGCTCTTTTAGTTATAACTCGCTTATCTCAAGACAACTAAAACAAGTAAGCTATTGGCTTACATTGCTTCTACCTCTATTGAGGTTCAATGGAGGTACTCCCCATTGAATAGGTTTCCATCTCCTAGATGTCACTATCTTGACCTCCTCCATAACATCTAACATTAATCTTTATAAATTTAAGATCAAATTAAATAAATATTTTTGTCAGGTTAATTTATTATCTTTGAGATAATTTTTTTACCTTGGCATCCCGTAAAATATAATCTTGTCTTTGCCTCTAATGATGCTATTAAAGTTGTCCATTTTGAGTCCACTTGATGCAAACATAAGGGACATCCAAAACAGATGTTTTGTGCCTTTAGTTATTTGAACAATGTACACCATGCCTATCATGGAATTTGCACAGGCAGGATCAAAGCCTCAATAATACCATGAGAATCTTAGACCAACACTCTCTGCATACAAGAGTGCATTCGTGTGTCTAATTGGCCTAATTTTCCTTAAAAGGTGAGAACTGTACATACCCCTTAAAAGCTTGAAACTCACTTGCATGCCCACACCATTAGCCCCCGTTGCAATAACCTAAGCTAGCTTTAGCAAGGGTTCAAGAACCAACAATGCCAGGTCATGCATATCATGCTATGATGTCTCATGTCATTAGGTTGCCAACACTAGGCTTGCATGTGAGCTGCAATAACTTGTCTATCACATGATATCAGCCCATACTAGTCTAGCATGAATAGATACAGCTAAGTACCACTCAATACGAACCCCTTTTTCTTCTTACACTTGAATCCTTGGGTTCTAATAAGTGCCAATTCAATATGAAAAGAACAGAACCACTTCAATTTAACATTGGGAATATGAATGAAACATATGCATAAAGCATACTAAAATCATTTTATACCCACTCCCCTTCAATTCTTATGATTTAGAGTTCCATGAAAACCAATAATCAAAACTGTACCTTTCTCATGAAGAAATAATTGAACTTCTTTTGTGGCATCAATCGTTGCTCATGCTTTATGCTGGTCTCAAAGCACTCCAAACCTTTATTCAACCACATACACAGATCTCAAAGCAACCGTTGCATGATCCAATGGTGGATTCCCATGGAGGTTAAATCCTTCTTTCGCACAAAAGATACAACCCCTATCCAATCAACACTGCACATTCCCAAATACAAGGGTACACACATAGCATTGCCCCTTAGAGAACATTCATGGAGAGATGAAATGAACTATGATTACTCCTGATAAGAAATAAATTCCGTCTGTCATGCCCCAACCCAAAGGCACCTGTAGAGGGTGCGACAATTCACCGCACAAACACATAGGATAGGGGTCCCACAAGCATGCAAGGCAACATCTATCTCAAGTCTACTAAAACAGGTAGAATAACAATGGGAATTAAAATTTTACAACTCTTATGAAATTCTTAAGAGTTAATAATTCAGATTCCGAAATATCCTCCATTTACAAATTCATATAATGTAATCCATATAATTCACATATTTCTACCTATAGCAGCATTTGAGAGGATTCTAACAAAATTGTAAAGGTCTATCTAAAGTAGCTAACTAGAACCTTGCTCTGATCTCAAAAACCCGACCTTTACCCATTCACTTCTAAGCCTCAGGCTCTCTAAAAAAAAATAGAAATCAAAGAATGAGCTAATAGCCCAACAAGTAACCAAGACATCATCAAAGGGATCAAGCAAGTGTAACAAATATGAATGCCTGATACAATAATTAGTTTAACAATATAATATTTGTGATTAAAAGTCATATCCATAACTCCAATATACTGTAACATATATATAACCTTCTAAATCAATAATTTACATATGATCTAAGGTTGCGTTTGGTGAACGGTAATCTATCCAGATTACCGGTAATTTTAAACTGAGCCCACCAGATAACCTTGTTTGGTATTTTCTTAAATCGGTAATCTATGTTGTAGTGGTAATCTGGATTACCTCTCATGTGGTAATCCAGATTATTTCAGGGAGGGGTGGCTATCCAGATTATCGAAGATGTGATAATCTGGTATTTTTATTTTTACAAAATTATCCCTTCTCCCTCTCATCTATGTCCTCTAGGTGCTAATTGGGACATCTTCTTAAATCTATATTTTATTTATAAAACTATATTTTTTATATTATAGCTATTTATTAAAAATATAATTTTTAAATATTTTATATTATTAAATATAAAATATTTAATATTTTTATATTAAAATTGAAAATTTGATTTAAATATTTTATATTATTAAATATAAAATATTTAATATTTTTATATTAAAATTGAAATTTTGAAAATTATTTTTTATACTAAATAAATGTAAAAAATTATATATAATCTTTTATATATACTAAGTAATATATTAAATTTATATATATTATATTATTAAATTTAAAATAATATATTTATATTGTACATAAATACATAATTTAAATATATATTATATTATATATAAATATATTACATATTTTAAATAAATATACTATGTTATATAAATATATTATATTATTTTAAATATGATATAATCTAATATTTTTTTATAATATATTATATTAAAGCAATATTATATTACATTACTATATTATATTATAATATATTTTTAATAAATTTGACTTAGGGATATTTTAGAAATTTGAGCTTAGATTACTGGTAATCTATTTGTCATACCAAACACAATAATCAATCTTACTAATAAATTACCTGTGTATACCAAACACAATAATCAGCATTACTGGCAATCTATCCAATGATAATCTATCTTGCAGGTAATCCAGATTACCATTCAGGATTTCCTGGCGATTCACCAAACGCAATTTAAGAGCATTTTAGAAACCAATATCATAACCAAAGTGATTATACCCAAGTTTCAAGGAATATCTTATGATCATAATTTTTTTTCAAAAGTGTTTTATTAGCTCATCAATCTATATAACTACACATATAATCCTTGTGATAGAGTCCAAAGCATCGCAATTAACCCTTGTAGAGTAAGTCCAAAGTTATCAAGTTCCAAAACAATCAATGGCAAATACGAATATATAATCCCCATCTGACAGGATCCAGTTAGGCTAAGAGTTGAATACTTATATACAAATTCAATTTATGAAATCAATATTGTCATAAATGTATGTTTACAATATACAAATTCGGGTCAATATGTATAATCTACAATGATGGATAATTATCAAAATTTCAATAATAAATATGCCAACATGGTTTCCCAAATCAATACATTTATATTTATCAACATACATATTCCAAAGATTTTTAAAATACTCATTCTAAAAAACTCATGATTATCAAATTTCAAGGATATCATGAATATTTAAAGGCTAAAAAATATAATAAACTCATGCTTGATCCAAATTTTAACAGTATACCAAACAAATAGTGCAATTTTTAGAGTATTTGACAATAATTAAATTAAAATACATTTGCAATCTGTATTTACTATTTAAAAATGCTTCGATTAGGTGGAAGTTACCTTGCAGATAAACCACTATTAGGTTACCCAAACACTTCACTTGGCTCCTTCAAGGCCCCACAATCCCAAAATCATACACATATCTCAAATCAGTGTGAAGCTACAATTTTACAGAAATTTCTAAAATTCTTCAAAAATTCTAAAATTTCTATTTTTTTATTTTTAACTAACTACCACCATAACAGAGGAAATGGCTGCTGTTCTACGGTCAGACCACTAAAGTTGCCCCGTTTTCCTCTCTAGGACAAGAAACAATGGTGGGACTGTGGATCGGGAACAAGAAGAGGCGATTGAGAGAAAAGAGGGTAAAAGGAAGATTTCTTACCTTTTTCTTTGTTCTTCTCTTAACGGAGAGGGAAGGAGGAACCCAAGATGTGGGAGAGAGCGAGCGAGAGAGAGAAAGAGAAAGCGTTGGGGGGAGGGGGGAGGGGGGAGAGAGAGAACGTCTGAGAGAGAAGGGTTCGCCGTAACAAAACAAATGTAAAATCCAGTCTCGTTCTTTTGACACATTTATATGTAGGCTTAGAACTCCGGTCAGATTCTAAGTGCCATTAACAAAGAGAAACATTACCAAGACGTAGGCGACAACCCGTCATATCGTCTAACGAGTACCGCATTCGAGTGATAAGCAACCAGTTCGTCGAGGAATCCACGCATCAATCATATAATCCTCAATCTGCACATCTACCGCCTAGGGGCCTGTTTGAAAGAATAGGATTGGCCCAAATCCTATAAAATCAATGGATTCTATGGATAAAAATCCTGTCTTCTGTTTAGATAATTAAACCATGGAATAAAAAATTGATGGGAAGAGGCTAATCCTTGGAGCGAAAAAATAATAATAAATCCTTCTACGGTTCTTTTTTATTTTCATGAGACTGTCGGGCTCTACCTTCGCACCATGTCGTCGCTCTCGTCAGGATCTCCCACCTCTATCGTAACCACCACCTCCGCCACCACCCGAACCCTCACATTCGCCACCGCTGTCGCCGCCTCCCCCTTCCACTTCGATTCCCCTAACCACCGGATCGTTGGCGATCGCGGGCTGCGCCGCCTCAGAGTCGGCGACAGAAGAGATGAATCGACTTCCTCAAGAGAGAATGGCAAAGAAAGATTCTGATTTTCTTTGTTGTCCCTGTTCAGAGAGCCATGCCGCTTGGATGCGCCGAAAGATTCCGATTTTCTTTGCTGTCCTGTTGCGAGAGCCGCTGCTGCCCGAATGCAGGGAAAGCTGGAGTTTTTTTTCAAATTAATATTATTTTAATAAATATTTATTAAATTAAGATAACCTGACAATGGTGTTCTACGCCTTGAGATGAAAGCCATGTAAAAATCATAGAATTATCTACTATTAAGGTGACTTCTCCCGGACCGGATCCGATTCGGCTGTGCTGGAGTTTTCCTCGTCTTGCAGATTTATAATAAAGTCCCCAAGACGTCGGTGGTGTTCTGGTAGGACCCTCTGATGTCTAAGTTAGCAGGAACTTGAAGGCAACAGAATGGAGAAATCAAAGAAATAGCATAAGGAGAGGGAAGAATCCTTAACTCAAAATGGGGTCCCTTGAGCACCTTATATAGGCGCGGAACAGTCCAAAATCCGTTAGGGAGGAGTCTAAAAAAAATCGATCTGTCCATAAGAGAATCTGGAGAGTGGCCACGTGGTGTCCGGACAGGACAGCATCGTGGGAGTGGTGGAGCAGTACCGCTGATGTGGAAAGAGTTCGTTACAACAGAAGAGGTTTCTGGACTTCTCCGGACCCTAAAGTGGCCGAGTCATATGCCGACCGGGAGGGCCAATCGATCCTCCGACGGAGAGTGTCCGAAGGAGAGGAGCAGGCCGGACCTCAGCAGGAGCGGGCCATCGGTCGGACCTCTACTTCAGTGGGTCGGACTTCCGAAGGAGAGCAGTGGGCCAGACCTTAGCGGGTGCGGGCCGTCGGACCTCTACTCCAGCGGGTCGAACTTCCGAAGGAGAGCAGTGGGCCGGACCTCAGCGGGAGCGGGCCGTCGGACCTCTACTCTGGTGGGTCAGACTTCCGAAAGAGAGCAGTGGGCCGGACCTCAACGGGAGCAGGCCGTCGGACCTCTACTCTAGTAGATCAGACTTCCGAAGGAGAGCAGTGAGTCGGACCTCAGTGAGAGCGGGCTGTCAGACCTCTACTCCAATGGGTCGGACTTCTGCGGGGTGTGTCCGTCGGAGCTTTTGAAGAGCAGCCCGGTCGGACGGCAAGGAGGGGCCGGTTCAGTCTGAAGGTGAGCCATTAGGGTGTAATAGTTATCCCCCTGCCCTTGGCCTTCGAGCAAGCTGCAGGCTCGAAGGACGAAGGCATTACTTGATAATTAATGTGCCAGTCCTCAAGATGATGGCGAATCTGATTTGGTGTGCTGTGAACGGCCACCTCCTGCTCCGGTTTTCGTTCTAAGACAGGTGTCAGTATTGGATTGGTAGCGGCTGGAGAGGCAGTTATTGCTGGTACGGCACATGATGAGGAGTGCCAGTCCAGAAACGCACACCCGCTGAGTTCCTGACGCGACGTGGGCCACGTGGCCTCATCCGAGCTGTCGATGTGGTGTATGAAGCGATCCATCCACCGTTGCTTTGACGATCACGCGGATCATGACCGAATACCATCCGGCGCATCCCATCGGATTCTCGCTAAACCCGAGAGATGAACCGTTTGCCATCGGGTCGCGGCACGTGGGGGGGCGTTGGGAAACTACCCCCCAGCGCCTATAAAAAGAAGGAACCAGGGTTCAGAGGGAGCTTTCCACCGTACCCGGGCTCGAAGAGAAAGCTTCCTCCTCCCGCTGCTCTAGCTCCTTTAGGAAGTCGTAAGTCCAGGTTAGTCCCACATCCGTCTTCCTCCTTTTCTACAACTCCATTAGGATGGCCTCTGGGAGTCGGAGTTCGGCCCATGGGAATAGGGAACCCGGTCCGTATGATATCCCTTCAACCATGACCTGGGAGAGCGTAGAGAATCTTAGGGCTGTATACGGCATCCCCTCCACCTTACATTTGACCATCCTTAGCCGCGAGGGTAGGGTGAACGACCCCCTAAATTTAGGAGCCCTTCCTTTGTATGAAGACTACCTGAAAGCCGGTCTCCGATTTCTGATCCATAATTTCTTCATCCAGATTTTTAACCTGTTTAGGGTTACACCTTCCCAGCTGACCCTGAACAGTATTCGGGTGCTCTACGATTTTGTGGTTCTTTGTTGGGAGGCCGACGTTGAGCCGAGGTCGACCTTGTTTTCAAATTTTTTTCTTTTAAAGCAGGACTTCCGGAGTCAGGAGCAGTGGATGTTTAGTCCCCGCCCTAACTGGAAGATTCTAGGGGGGCTTTCTTCCACTATTCACAGATGGAAGTCCCGATATTTCTTCGTAGATAGTCTAGAGCCGTGGGGCTTTGAGACGGCATGGAGGGAGCCGAGGCCGAACGCCCTGAATGGGAGGAAGGTGTCGAGGGCCGATGAGACGACTTCCACAAGCTGAACGACGAGGACCCGAAGTTTATTGGCTTCATACTCCATGAAGGGAGTCTCTATCAGGCTGGAATCAGCCAACACCGAATGCTGGGTAGGACGGAGGCCGTTGAGAGGGACCTATCCTTCCTTCCTTTGTCGGTTTTGTTGCTATAACTGATTCTGGTCTTGTTTGCTGGCAGGTGGCAAAATGAAGCCAGATCGGGTGACTCTTTCAGCGCTGTCGACACGGAGGAGGACCGTTCGCATTTCTGACCCGGCTCCTCGAGAGCCGAAGAGGCAGAGGGCAGCAGAATCGGTGCCCGAGAGGCCGAAGAAGCGATGGACGGAGGAGCCGTTAGCCATGGTAGTGTCGGTGGAGTCGGAAGAGACGTGCCATTGGCAGATCGCCGAAGGGTGATGGCATCGGAGTGGTCTTCTTCGGTTGGGCAGTCAGCCACTCGAGCGGAGGAGGAACGTTCGGTGCCGACAAGAGTAGAGGCAACTCCATCCTCTCCGCCACTAGATCTGATGGAGGAGGCTTCTTTGACGGTCCGGGGGGACCAAGCGGCTGAAGGGCTGACGGCCCCTCAGGGGAGGACTGACGACGTCAACGGTGATAAGGAGCACCGGAGGCAGTGCACCATCCGTGATGCCGAAGGGGTCAGAGAATAGCTCGAGAGGGCTGTTACCGGTGTCGATGACCGATCAATGAACGAGGCCATTCGGAGCACTCTTCACCACTTGTTGGGGGTAAGTTTTAAGCTTAAGCCTTCAGTCCTTGCTATAATGTTATAATTTTCTAACTGTGCATCTGTTAGCAGCTCATCCGGGACTCGCTGCTGGTGGATGATGGCCTGGGCGAGTTGCTCCATCTGAAGGAGCATCTGACCAAAAGGGCGGAGGCGACAGAGGCGGCAAGAGACACTGCCTGGGTGGCGCTGACAGCCTCCAGGGTGGAGCTGACCTACCTACGGGCCGTCGAAGGAGAAGTGTCCACCTTGCGGGCCGAGTCAGAGGCCCAAAGGAAGCAAATCGAAGACTTGCTAGCCCGAGAGGCTGACCGGGAGGCGAAATTGAAGGACAAGAGGCGGAAGGTCAAAGCCCTGACCCGTCGACTGGTAGAAGAGGAGGGGCGCCTGGCCGAAGTCGAGGTGCGCTCGAGGGGCCATCAGGCATTGGCAGAGCGATACAAGGGTCTACTGAAGACGACCCAAGAGTTGTTGAAGACAGCTTTTGAAAAGGCCATTGCAGAATACAAAGTCTCTGAAGACTTGTAGAAGAGATGAACGAGGCCGGGATAGTCAGCTTCAGTTTTGGGTATGACGAGTCTCTGGAGAAGGATGGCACCATTTTCCCGGAGCTCGATCTCTCCTTCCTTCAGTCGCCGAAGCCGGCGGAAGAGGAGAGCGTGGAGGCGATGGATCCGACTGCCACTATGGCCGAGGCCCAAGTCGAGGCCGTTGAAGCGGGGGCTGGATCGGATGCCCAAATCGAAGCTGACGCGGGGATAGCAGTTACTTCCATCAGAGCTTCAGAAGGCGTTAAGGAAACCGAAGTCGGCATCCCGCCTATACTTTCCTAGGGTCAGACCTAGATGTTTGTAAAGGTCTAACCTTCTATTTTTTAAAGAACCTTTTAATCTAATAGAAAATTTTTTTCTTTGTAATGCCTGTTTCTCATGTTTGTATTGCCGACTGACAAGACTTGCCAAAGCAATCTTTTTTGAAAAATTTTATAAGTGCTCGCCCGTTGGCTAGTCTGAGCGGATGGCCGAACCTCCGAAGTAGATGTTGAATAGTAGCTCAGGCCGGACCAAGCTGCTTTAGGATTTTCATCCTAAGTGTTGATCCATCGGCTCATCCGAAGTTGAAGGTGGTTGAGGCTGCCGTCGGATTGTCGCTCGGGCCGGACCAATTCGCTTAGTATTTTCTTCCCAAGTATTGGTCCATCGGCTAGTCCAAACTTAAAGAAAGTGCAGGTGGGCGAAAGATTATAGCTCAGGCTAAACAAATTCGCTTAGGATTTTTTCCAAGTATTGGTCCGTCGGCTCGTCCGAACCCAGGGAGGTTGTAGGTGGGCAAAGGACTGTAGCTCAGGTCGAACCAATTCGCTTAAGATTTTTTCCAAGAATTGGTTCGTTGGCTCGTCCGAACCCGGAAATGTTGTAGGTGGGCAAAGGACTGTATCTCAGGCCGAACCAATTCGCTTAGGATTTTTTCCAAGTATTGGTCTATCGGCTCGTCCGAACCTGGAGATGTTGCCAATCGAGGTCGGACTTTTGAAAACTGGGCTACCCTAGAGCCTTTGCCAGTCGAAGCCGGACTTTCGGAAGTGGGCTGCCCAAGAGCCTTTACCGGTCGGAGCAGGTCTTTCGGAAGTGGGTTGCCTTAGAGCCTTTACCGGCCGGAGCCACTTTCAAAAGTGGGCTTCCCTAGAGCCTTTGCTAGCCGGAGCCACTTTCAGAAGTGGGCTGCCCTAAAGCCTTTGCCGGCCGAAGCCAGACTTTCAGAAGTGGGCTGCCCTAGAGCCTTTGCCGGCCGGAGCCGGACTTTCAAAAGTGGGCTGCCCTAGAGCCTTTGCCGGTCGGAGCCGGTCTTTCGGAAGTGGGCTGCCCTAGAGCCTTTGCCGGCCAGAGCCGGTCTTTCGGAAGTGGGCTGCCCTAGAGCCTTTGCCAGCCGGAGCCGGACTTTCGAAAGTGGACTGTGTTGGCTCCACCTAGTGATTTTGATGAATAACAAAATATTGAGTGCATATTGTATTCTAATGAGGATTTCAAGTTGTAAGTTTTCAGGAAGAAAGCACATCAAAATTCCAAAAACTT
The DNA here is from genome assembly GCA_021397845.1 of Areca catechu. NCBI lineage: Eukaryota > Viridiplantae > Streptophyta > Magnoliopsida > Arecales > Arecaceae > Areca > Areca catechu. Next base: position 61,529,678 of record CM038040.1, on the reverse strand, counting down.
ATGGTATATGGCACGCAATGGCACGGAGCAATTCTCACATATCCGGGCATCCTCTTCATTGAAAAAGGGTATATAATTGTTTAACTATTATGTGTTTATGTATTCTTGAATTTTTTTTTGTTTTCGAGGCATTTACACTTGAATCTGGATGTTTTCAGTCTCAAGTGTCGACACCTGGACAGTCAAGTGTCGACACTTCAGCACTTGGCACGGACAAAAATCCTTGGCACGCCAAGTGTCGACACCTATATTCAAGTGTCGACACCAAGTGTCGATACTTAGATTCAAAGTGTCGACTCAAGGCCTGAGATTTTTGAAAATACAGAACTTTGCTATTTTGAGGATTTTTGTGTCAAGTGTCGACACCTGTGCATCGAGTGTCGATACTTGAATGGTCAAGTGTCGACACCCAGAAATCAAGTGTCGACACCTGACAGCCAAGTGTCGACACCTGACAGCCAAGTGTCGACACTTGCAGCCTGACAGCTCTAACGGATCTATTTTTATGGCTTGCAGAAGTTGGTTTTCAAGCTCCAAACGGCTATTTCCAATGCTCCAACGGTCACAAACCATTTTTAGAAGGTTTTTGGTGTATTTAATCTCCACCAACCTCATTTTAAAGCAAGAAAAACAAGAGAAAGAAGTGAAAGCAAGAGAGAAGTGAAGAGAAGTCTATTCAAGAGCATTCAAGTCCACTCAAAAGCCAAAAAGCTAATATTCTCTCCAAACTTCAAATCAAAAGTCTCTTCTAGCTTGATTCCACTGAAAATCCTACAAGCTTAACCTTACTACATTCCAAAAAGAAGCAACTTGAAAAAGAGTGAAGACAAAGCATCCTTTTGAGCTTCAAAGATTCCAATCTACTCTTGAAGAGAGTTTGTTGTAGCTTTTAAATTTCATATCTGTTTTATTGTGATTTGACCTTGCTTTCAAGGGTGTCTTGAAAGAAGGTTATTGTGGTTTGTTGGTGAGCCAAAGGGACAAAACCAACTAGAGTTAACTTGTGAGCCCGAAGACAAAACAGGTATTTAGGTTTGTTGGTAAGCCTAGGTGACAAAACCAACTTAGGTTTTGACTTGTGAGCCTTGTGAAAAAACAAGTCAACTGTAATCTAGTGTGGATTATAGTGGAATTCCCAAGGATGGCTTGGGGAGTGGATGTAGGTGCTAGGTTTGCACCGAACCACTATAAACTTTGTGTTTGTGTATGATTGCTCTTTTCCTCTCGTACTCTTTACTTATTGCTATCATCTTGCATCAAATTTATTATTGCTCACAAGCACCACTGGACCTTCATTTTATTGTGTTAAATTTTCAAAAGACCCAATTCACCCCCCCTCTTGGGCTCCATTTCTGGGCAACAAGTGGTATCAGAGCACCGGTACTCTCTTGTAGGTCCAAGGATCTTGAGTAAAAGATCATGGCAGCCCCAATAGGCATGGGTATTGTTGAAGGTCAAGCTTTAAACCGACCCCCACTTTTTAATGGCACAAATTACACATACTGGAAGACACACATGCGCATATTTATACAAGCTCTTGATTATAATTTGTGGAGAACAATTGTGGAAGGTCCTCATCAGCCTACAATGATGATTAATGGCATTCTCACTCCAAAAATGGAAGATGATTGGGATGAGAATGACATTAAGCAAATCGAGCTTAATGCTAAGGCAATGAACCTTTTATTTTGCTCTCTTGATCCTAGTGAGTTTAATAGAATATCAAACTGTCTCTCCGCAAAAGAGATTTGGGATACACTTGAGGTTACCCATGAGGGTACACACCAAGTGAAAACCACTAAGGTTAACATGCTAATTCACACATATAAAATGTTTAAAATGGAACCTACTGAGTCTATCAGTGAGATGTATACTAGGTTCACAAACATTGTGAATGGCATGAGAAGTCTAGGAAAAATAATTTCTAACGGTGAACTTGTAAATAAGCTTCTCAGGTCTCTACCAGCTTCATGGGATGCAAAGGTCACTGCAATTGAAGAAGCTAAAGATGTCAACACTCTCCCGCTGGAACAACTGTTGGGTTCCTTGATGACTTATGAGCTATCCCTCAAACAGAAGAACGGAGAGGTGGATAAAAAGAAGAAGACGATCGCATTCAAATCTACTACCAGAGAGGACTCAAGCGAAGACTCTGAAGAGGATGACGAAGAAGATGAAACGGCTATGTTAGCAAGGAAATTCAGAAGGTTTATGAGAAAAAAAAAGTTCAACTACAAAAAGAAACCTCTGAATGGTGAGCCGAGTAAGGAAAAAGACAAGGAAAAGAAGGAGGAGCAGCCCACATGTTTTGAGTGTAAGAAACCCGGACATTTCAAGGTAGACTGCCCCTTGTTAAAGAAAAGTAGAAGAAAGCTGAGAAAGAAGGCCATGATGGCAACCTGGAGTGAAAGTGAAGACTCCAGCTCTGAGGAAGAACAACAGGAAGTAGCAAATTTCTGTCTGATGGCCGATCAAGAAAAGGTATGTTCTAAAACCGAAAATGAATTATCTTTTGATGAGCTTCATAAGATTTTTGATGAACTAGTCATAGAATTTCAAAAATTAAAGTCAAAACATAAAGACTTAAAGAAGCAAAATCTGGAACTAGCTAAAACAAATAACAACCTTTCAAATGAAAATGAATACCTTCTAATACAAAATAAAAATTTAAATGATAAGATTATGGCTCTTAAAAAGAAAAGGATATATTTGAAAAGAAAAGTAACTTACTTTCAAATGAAAAATTGTCAAGACAAAGCTAAGAAATTTTAATAGAAAACAAAAGATATAAAGAAGAAATCGAAAAACTAAAACCTTTTGTTGAAAAACTTACTTACAGTTCTGAAAAATTAAATTTACTATTAAATAACCAAAGAGCAGTATTTGACAAAGCTGGATTAGGATTCAGAACTCATAAGAAACAGAAACTCTTTAAAAATTTCTTTGTGCCTGCATCTTCATCCATTACATGCTATACTTGTGGTATTAAAGGACATAAATCTTATATGTGCAACAAAAGAAAATTAAATAACACTAAGAAAGTTTGGATTCCAAAAGGAACCAATGCCACTAACCATAAAGGACCCAAGATGGCTTGGGTACCTAAAGTCTCCACTTGATCTTTATTGCAGGTATGCCTTGCAACTAATAAGAAAAGAATGTGATACCTTAATAGCGGTTGTTTAAGGCATATGACAGGAGATGTGGAGCAGTTCTCATCACTCACATATCAAAATGGTGGCAATGTAACTTTTGTGATAATGGAAAGGATAAAATAATCGGTATTGGTAAAATCCATATCACCTCTACCTCTTATATTGATAATGTTTTATATGTTGATGGATTAAAACATAACTTGCTTAGTATTAGTCAACTTTGTGACAAAAATTTTAAAGTTGTTTTTGAATCTTCTTTGTACATTGTTTCTAGTCTAAATGACAATGGCATTAAGTTCATCGGTCATAGGCATGGCAATATTTATATGGTTGATCTTGATGATCTACCTATTCAGAAAGGTCAATGTCTAGTGGCAATGGAAGCCAAGATCGATGAAACTAGTTGGCTTTGGCATCGTAGACTAGGACATGCAAGCATGCATTTAATTTCAAAACTTAGCAAAAAGAATTTAGTAAAAGATTTGCCTAAACTCAATTTTGAAAAAGATAAAATTTGCAGTGCATGTCAACTTGGAAAACAAACAAAATCTTCTTTCAAACCTAAAGGAGTAATCTCTACATCTAGACCTTTGGAATTGCTTCATATGGACCTCTTTGGTCCTACTAGAACATCTAGTTTGGGAGGTAAGAAGTTTGGTCTAGTCATTGTAGATGATTTCTCACGTTTTACTTGGGTCATATTTTTAGCACATAAAGATGAAACGTTTTCTGAATTTATTAGATTTCACAAAAGAGTTTTGAATGAAAAAGGTGTTTCAGTAATATCTTTAAGAAGTGATCATGGAACTGAATTTGAAAATGCTGATTTTAATAAATTCTATATTGAAAATGAAATTCATCATAATTTTTCTGCACCTAGGACACCTCAACAAAATGGGGTAGTAGAAAGAAAAAAATAGAACTCTTGAAGAAATGGCATGCACAATGCTTTGTGAAAATGATTTACCTAGATACTTTTGGGCGGAAGCCATAAATACTGTATGCTATATTTTAAATCGAGTTTTAATTCGACTGATTTTAAAGAAAACCCCTTATGAGCTTTGGAAGGGTAGAAAACCTTCAATTCGTTATTTTCATGTTTTTGGATGCCGTTGTTTCATCTTAAACAATGGTAAAGACAATCTAAGTAAATTTGATGCCAAATCAGATGATGGAGTCTTTCTAGGCTACTCCACATCTAGTAAGGCATACAGGGTCTTCAACAGAAGGACACTTGTTGTTGAAGAATCCATTCATGTGGTATTTGATGAAACTAACCAAAAATCTTCAAGAAAAGAAGATGTACTTTTTAATAAATCAGGTAGCAAGAAAACTGAAGAAATAAACAACAATGAAGGACTTACCAAGGAACAGAATGATGATCAAAACACTGACGGAGATCAAGCACAAGGTGATGAAAATACATCAACTGTTGATCCATTACCAAAAGAATGGAGGTATGCTCATGGACACCCAAAAGAACTAATTATAGGTGATCCATCTAAAGGTGTAAGTACTCGATCATCTCTTAGAAATATTTGTGATTACTTAGTTTTTGCGTCTCAAATTGAACCTAAAACTATTGAGGAAGCTGAATGTGATAGTAATTGGATAAATGCTATGCAAGATGAACTTAATCATTTTAAAAGGAACAATGTTTAGACACTAGTGGATAGGCCTTCAAACACATCAATTATTGGCACAAAATGGGTTTTTCGAAATAAACTTGATGAAAATGAAATAGTAATTAGAAATAAAGCTAGACTAGTTGCCAAAGGATACAATCAGGAGGAAGGATAGATTTTGATGAAACCTTTGCTCCTGTGGCTAGACTTGAGGCAATTAGGCTATTATTGGCTTTTTCTTGTTTCATGAATTTTAAACTATATCAAATGGATGTTAAAAGTGTCTTTTAAAATTGATTAATTGAAGAAGAAGTTTATGTTGAACAACCCCTGGTTTTGAAAGTTCTGAATTTCCAAATCATGTTTATAAACTTCATAAAGCTTTATATGGATTAAAACAAGCTCCAAGAGCTTAGTATGATCGTTTAGCTCTTTTTTGCTGAAAAATGATTTTACTAGAGGTAATGTAGAAAAAACTTTTTTTTAAAGAAAAAGAATGATGATCTCTTAGTAGTACAAATCTATGTTGATGATATAATATTTGGTGCTACTAATGAATCTCTTTGTCAAGATTTTGCAAGATTAATGCAGGGTGAGTTCGAGATGAGCATGATGGGAGAACTGAATTTCTTCCTCGGACTCCAGATAAGGCAAACCAAAGAGGGGATCTTCATCAACCAAACAAAATACACAAGAGAAATTCTCAAGAAGTTTGGGATGGAGAACACTAAGCCATTAGGTACTCCTATGAGCTCTACATGTAGACTTGACAAGGACGAATCAGGTAAGTCTATAGACCAAAAATTATATCGTGGCATGATTGGTTCATTGTTATATCTTACTGCCAGTAGGCCAGATATCATGTTTAGTGTCTGTATGTGTGCTAGATATCAGTCCAATCCTAAAGAGTTTCATCTTTTGGTTGTTAAATGCATACTTAGATATCTATCTGGCTCTGTTGAAATTGGTTTATGGTACTCTAGAGATTCTTCATTTGATTTAATTGCTTATTCTGATGCTGATTTTGCTGTGTGTAAACTTGATCGTAAAAGTACTAGTGGAACCTGTCAGTTTCTTGGAGTAAATTTGATCTCCTGGAGTAGCAAGAAACAGAACTCAGTTGCTCTATCTATGGCGGAAGCCGAATATATAGCAGCTGGGAGCTGTTGTGCTCAAATCCTCTGGATCAAACAACAACTCGAAGATTTTGGCATTAAACTAACTAAGACACCTATAAGATGTGACAATACTAGTGCAATCAACCTATCTAAAAATCCTGTGCAACATTCAAGAAGTAAAAACATTGAAATAAGACATCATTTCATAAGAGATCAAGTACAAAACTCTAATGTAATTCTTAATTTTGTTTGTACTAATGATCAGTTAGCTGATGTGTTTACAAAGCCTTTGAGTGAGGATATGTTCTGTCTGATTAGAAGAGAGTTAGGTGTCATTGATCCATTCTCCTAGAACTCTCTTAGTATCTTTTTACCTAAATCCTAAAGCTCAAAACCTATTGTTTAAAACCCCAAAACTTTGTCAAAATTTTTCCTATTTTTTCCGGATTTTCTCGAATTTTTGGCCAAGTGTCGACACTTGGAAAGTGTCAAGTGTCGACACCTGATCAAGTGTCGACACTTGATAAATCCGAAGTGTCGACACTTGCGAATCTGATACTATTTTTAAACGGACTGAACAAGGGTTTTTTGAAATTTTCTTCCCCCCTGATTTCTTGGAACAGTGGTCCACCTGTCCAAATCCATCCTTTCACCCTTCAATCCTTCACAAATCAGGTATTTCTCCTTTCTAATTTTGTTTTATTTTTCTTTGTTTTTTAATTTTGTTGTTTTCGAACCAAACAACCGTGTTTTGGGTTTTCCAAATATTTTTCTTGAATCTAACCAGATTTTTGCGTGTTTTAATGAATTTCTAAAACTCCATTTGAGGGAATAATGTTTTAGATTTGTTTTTCTCGGATTTCCCTCATCTTTTGGACGTTTTTCACCCCTTTTTCGCAAAAATCACTATTTCATCAATTTTGGGCAAAATAAATTGGGTTTTCATCTAAATTAAGTTTCCTAAATTTTTTATTGACTATTTGGAAAGGTTTTTCGTGATACATTTGCGACATTTTCGCCTATTTGCTAAAACCCTAAGTGTTTAAGATCCAAATCCCACATGTTTTTATCTTTAGACCTTACAAAAAATTATTTTTCCAAAGATTCAATTGTGTTCTACCTAACAAAATTTTTCTTACAAATTTTGCTCAAAAATTAGTCATTTGATCAAAGTATAATTCTTCAAACTTTGTTGATTTTGGTTTTCGAAACCTATCTGAATCTTTTAATCTGTACCTATGGCCGGTCCTTAGTTCTAAACCTTTCTTCATTCTTCCTGGTCAGTTGGCTGTAATGGGTCCTAGGAAGAGACTTGCAGTTAGGGCGAGGCCCAGTCATGGTACCGAGAGGAGATCGAAGGCCAGATTTGATCCTGCACAGCAGAGCAGTACAGCCACACCGAGCTCCCCCCTGCAGAGAGGATGGCAAGGAAGTCTGTAGCTTCTGGGAGGAGAGTAGACTTGCAGTGCTTCGACAGGCACCATTTTGGTATTAGGGAGATACTCACAGATGCAGGACTAGTACCCTTCTGCACCATGCAGGAGAGATACTATCCTCACCTAGTGAGGGAGTTCTACGGTGCACTGGACTGTCGATGACTTTTATGGACGACATCCGTCAGGGGTGTTCAGATCTCTTTGACTGATGAGCTGCTGAGCCGTGTATGGGAGATACCCCGAAGAGGAGTCTGTGCCTTTTCTGTAGATGATAGAGAGGCGGCTTTCAGGTGCATCCTTGAGCGAGAGGATGTTTGCGGTATTTCAGTGGTTACCGCGAACCAGTTATCATTAGAGATGCGCCTGCTGCACCATATTACTGCACGGATCCTACTACCGAAGACTGGCAGATTAGATTTCATCACCGAGAGGGAGCTGATGGTGATGACCAGTTTGATTGAGAGGAGACAGCTAGATATACCCACTTTGATGCTGTCACAGATGCATGATGCTGCCACTCAGCGCCAACACTGTTTGCCATACGGCATAGCACTGACCCGTCTTTTCAAAGCTTGTGGAGTATCATTGGAGGGGGAGATCCCCAAGGAGATACTACACACGGATGTGTACGATGAGAGGTCATTGCACTGGATGGGATACAGGATGGTTGGAGGTCGATGGGTTCGCAAAGAGTCTGGCCAGGAGCTAGATGAGGAGGACGAGTTTTGAGAGGCTGAGGCTAGACCATCTGAGCCAGCAGTTCTTCCTCCAGTAGATGTACCATCGACACAGGCAGAGCACCTGTCTCCTGATGCTTCAGCTCCTCCACCACCATCTACAGGATTATCTTTTGAGGAGCATGCCAGAGCATAGTTCTCAGAGATCAGAGGAGAGGTGACTCAGCTGCGTAGCGAGGTCGAGCTTCTACGAGCACATACTACCTCGGAGCATGCTGAGATTTGTAGATCCATGGAGGAGGGTTTTACTCGCATTGAGAGTCTGTTGAGATCATTTATGCCTCCTGCAACACCTGCACTTGCTCGATCTGACGATGACGATGATGATGATGATGATGGTGACGATCACCATAGCGACCATGCTGATTATGCTGAGGGTGGTGATCAGGATGTTGACGGAGCTACAGAGGTAGTGGGCAGTGACAGTGACAGTGTAGGCAGTGCCGATGCTTATGAGGTGGTCAGTCGAGATCCTCCTACTACACCAGCTCCTACTACTGCCTTAGTCGACGTCATACCGGATCTTATTGCGCCAGCTGATCGTCTTTCACCTCCTTCTACTAGATCTTCTAGGGTGTACCCACCTTTGGTCCTGCCGGCTGCACTAGGAGTCTTAGAGCTTTAGCACCTCCTAGGGCATTATCCACCAGATCTAGGATCAGTGCTCCTTTCAGTCTTGATGTTCCATCTGATGAGGATTAGCCTCACAGATGTCTATTTGATACATGTTTGTTACTTATTTGACTCTGATGATATATGTATGTTTCAGCTCTTTTGTACTGAAAATTTATCTTATATATATGTGTTTTTGTTCAGTACTCTGTTATCTTGAAGATTTTGTGCTTCAGTTTACTATTCTTTGGCTCTGATACTCTTTATAATGGTATATTTTAACTCTGATACTCTTTGATATTAGCATAATTTCAGCTCTAATATCTATGATATTTGTTTCTCTACTATCTTTTTGTATCCATGCTCATTATGAGGTGGAGGTTATTCCCCTTTCTTATGATTGACAAAAAGGGGGAGAACAAGTATTGATTTTGATTTTATTGAGAACAAGTATTGATTTCGATTTTATTGAGAAAAAGGTGTATTGTATTGATTATAATGATTTCACCTTGCAAGAATCTTTGAAGTTTACCTTAATAAGAAGTATCTAATTAAGGGGGAGATTGTTTCCTCCTATTTATAAAGTTTTTGCCTCTATTGTGACTAAAATTCATACTTATAAATTAAATCGTTAAAGTTTGAACTATATTGCCTCTTTTTCTCAAGATTTTGTCATCATCAAAAAGGGGGAGATTGTTGGCTCCACTCAGTGATTTTGATGAATAACAAAACATTGAGTGCATATTGTATTCTAATGAGGATTTCAAGTTGTGAGTTTTCAGGAAGAAAGCACCTCAAAATTTCAAAAACTTATGGTGTATGGCACGCAATGGCATGGAGCAATTCTCACATATCTGGGCATCCTCTTTATTGAAAAAGGGCATATAATTGTTTAACTATTATGTGTTTATGTATTCTTGAATTTTATTTTTGTTTTCAAGGCATTTACACTTGAATCTGGATGTTTTCAGTCTCAAGTGTCGACACCTGGACAGTCAAGTATCGACACTTCAGCACTTGGCACGGACAAAAATCCTTGGCACGCCAAGTGTCGACACCTATATTCAAGTGTCGACACCAAGTGTCGACACCTATATTCAAGTGTCGACACTTAGGTTCAAAGTGTCGACTCGAGGCCTGAGATTTTTGAAAATACAGAACTTTGCTGTTTTGAGGATTTTTGTGTCAAGTATCGACACCTGTGCATCGAGTGTCGACACTTGAATGGTCAAGTGTCGACACCCAGAAATCAAGTGTCGACACCTGACAGCCAAGTGTCGACACTTGTAGCCTGACAGCTCTAACGGATCTATTTTTCTGGCTTGCAGAAATTGGTTTTCAAGCTCTAAACGGCTATTTCCAATGCTCCAACGATCACAAACCATTTTTAGAAGGTTTTTGGTGTATTTAATCTCCACCAACCTCATTTTAAAGCAAGAAAAACAAAAGAAAGAAGTGAAAGCAAGAGAGAAGTGAAGAGAAGTCTATTCAAGAGCATTCAAGTCCACTCAAAAGCCAAAAAGCCAATATTCTCTCCAAACTTCAAATCAAAAGTCTCTTCTAGCTTGATTCCACTGAAAAGCCTACAAGCTCAACCTTACTACATTCCAAAAAGAGGCAACTTGAAAAAGAGTGAAGACAAAGCATCCTTTTGAGCTTCAAAGATTCCAATCTACTCTTGAAGAGAGTTTGTTGTAGCTTTTAAATTTCATATCTGTTTTATTGTGATTTGACCTTGCTTTCAAGGGTGTCTTGAAAGAAGGTTATTGTGGTTTGTTGGTGAGCCAAAGAGACAAAACCAACTAGGGTTAACTTGTGAGCCCGAAGACAAAACAAGTATTTAGGTTTGTTGGTAAGCCTAGGTGACAAAACCAACTTAGGTTTTGACTTGTGAGCCTTGTGAAAAAATAAGTCAACTGTAATCTGGTGTGGATTATAGTGGAATTCCCAAGGGTGGCTTGGAAAGTGGATGTAGGTGCTAGGTTTGCACCGAACCACTATAAACTTTGTGTTTGTATGTGATTGCACTTTTCCTCTCGTACTCTTTACTTATTGCTATCATCTTGCATCAAATTTATTATTGCTCACAAGCACCACTGGACCTTCATTTTATTGTGTTAAATTTTCAAAATACCCAATTCACCCCCCTCTTAGGCTCCATTTCTGGGCAACAGACTGCCCTAGAGCCTTTGCCGGTCAGAGCCGGACTTTTGGAAGTGGACTGCCCTAGAACCTTTGCCGACCGAAGCCGGAATTTCGAAAGTGGGCTGTCCTAGAGCCTTTGCCAGTCGGAGCCAAACTTTCGGAAGTGCTTCATAAAGAAGAGTTGTGGACTTTATTGATAGTACGTGTGAAGGTTGTCTACATTCCACGGGCGTGCTATCTGCCATCCATCCAAATGCTCGAGCCGGTAGGTTCCGGCCTGGATCACTTTAACGACTTGATAAGGTCCTTCCCAATTTGGAGAAAGTTTCCCTTGCTCAGTCGGTCTCAAAATCTTCATCCTTGTAAGACTAGATCTCCGACCCGAAAATCTCGCGGCTTAACACGTGAGTTGTAATATTTTGCCATCTTCTAACGATAGGTGGCCATCTTCAAACTCGTTTGGAGTCTAGTTTCTTCTAGTAGGTCTAGGTCAGCTCTTCGTTGCTCAGAGTTAGCTGGTTCAGCACAGTGGTCAATCCGTAGGGATTGTAGAGAGATCTCAATGGGGATGACAGCTTCTCTTCCGTAAGTAAGGTTGAATGGAGTCTCCCCGATCGCCGCTCGGTCGGTAGTCCGATATGCCCACAGCGCAGAGTGAAGCTCCTCCACCTAAAGCCCTTTGGCTTTGTTAAGATAGGTCTTCAGCCTGTGCAGGATCGTCCGATTGGTGACCTCAGCTTCTCCATTGGACTGAGGGTGACCGACCGAAGTAAGCCGATGGGAGATGTGATATTGTTGACAGAAATCTCGGAACTTAGAGTTGTTGAACTGTCTTCTGTTATCAGTAATGATTGTCTGTGGAATGTCGAACAGGAAGATAATGCTGTTCCGGACAAAGTTTTCCACCTTGGCCTTTGTGATTTGTGCCAGCGGTTCAGCCTCTACCCATTTGGTGAAGTAGTCAATGACTACAAGTAGAAACTTCCGTTGCCCGAACACCGGGGGAAAGGGTCCCAGGATATCCATCCCCTACTATGCGAATGGCCACGATGCAGTGATCGACGTCAGCTGGCTGGCATGCCTCCTTTGGATAATGGAGTATCTTTGACACGCGTTGCATCTTCGGACGAAGTCCGACGCATCTTTCTGGATGGTAGGCCAATAGTATCCCTGTTGGATGATCTTGTAGACCAGGGATCTTCCTCCAAGGTGGTCACCGTAGATGCCTTCATGGACTTCTCTGAGTGCATAATCTGCATCGATCAACCCCAAACAGTTCAGCAGCGATTGCAAAAATGACCGCTTGTATAGGATGCTGTTAAGGACGATGAACTTGGAGGCCGTCCAGCGCACTCGCTTGGTCTCAGTCGGATCTTCTAGAAGGGTCCCCTTGACTAGGAAGGCAAGAATTGGATCCATCTAAGAAGCTTCTTGTCCCACTTGGTGGACCTTTGTCGACTCTTCCATAATACTCGAGTGCTGTAGATGCTCCCCAAAGATTCGGTCGGAGGTACTGGTGGCGGTCATAGCCAACCGTGATAGAGCGTCCGCCCGAGAGTTCTGCAGCCGGGGTATATAGAGGATTTCGAAGAATTTGAGCCGAGAGATGAAATTTTGTACCTTGTTTAAGTATTTGGCTAGGGTCGGATCCCTTGCTTCAAATTCACCCTTCACTTGATTGACCACCAGTTGGGAGTCAGAGAAGGCTCCACCCGGTTGATGCCTAGTTCGTTGGCGATTCGTAACCCTGTGAGGAGGGCTTCGTACTCCGCCTGATTGTTTGACACCTGAAATAAAAATGCAATGCATACTCCAGGCTTTCTCCATCTGGTTCGGCTAAGATCAGGCCGGCCCCATAACCTGTAAGGTTGGATGCTCCATCCACATGGAGGGTCCAGGCTGGTTCGGCTTCGCGGTCTGCATCAGCTTTAGGTGCTTCGACCGTTTGAGGGGGCGCCACTTGCATCTATGTGCACTCTACAATGAAGTCAGCGATTACCTGGGCCTTCAAGGCAGATCATGATTGAAAAGAGATGTCGAACTCACCAAGTTTGATGGCCCACTTGGCGAGTCGACCGAATGTGTCCGAACTTTGAAGGATTGCTCTAAAAGATTGGTCGGTCATCACCACAATCGGATGTGCCTGGAAGTACGGCCAGAGCCACTTAGCGGATATAATCAAAGAATAAACCTGCTTTTATATCTTGGGATACCTTATTTCGGCATCGTGGATGACTTTACTGATATAATAGATAGGCTTCTGTTGACCGTCCTCTCTCTGAAGCCGACAGGTAGAGATACAAAGGCTCCCCCTCCGTCGATTTGGCCAGCAACGGGGGGTTCTTCAAATATTCTTTCAGGGCTTCAAAAGTTAACCGGCATTCGTCAGTCCAAGTGAAACCCTCTGACCGACGTAAGGTCTTGAAGAATGGCAGGGACTTTTCAGCCGAACGGGAGATGAAACGACTGAGGGAGGCAATTTGGCCTGTGAGCTCTTGCACCTGCTTCTTGTTGGTCGAATGTGCCATCTCAATGACGGCTCTTATGTTGTCAGGGTTCACTTCAATTCCTCTCTGTGTGACTAAGAAACCAAGGAACTTGTCAGAAGTTATCCCAAAAGTACACTTTGCAGGATTCAGCTTCATCCGATGACATCTAAGTGCATCAAAAGATTCCCGCAAGTCTTTGATGTGGTGGCTTTATGGAGGCTCTTTACTATCATATCATTTACATTGGCCTTCATATGTCTGCCTAGCTGCCCTTTGAACACTCGGTTGATCAATCTTTGGAAGGTGGCACCGGCATTCTTCAAGCCGAAGGGCATCATCTTGTAACGGTACAGGCCTTTGTCGATGATAAAGGCAGTCTTCTCTTTGTCCTTCGGGTGCATCCTGACTTGGTTGTAGCCGGAGAAGGCGTCCATAAAGCTAAGAAGCTGGTGGCCAGCCATAGCATCCACCAGTTGATCAATCTTTGGTAAGGGGAAATTGTCCTTCGGATAAGCCTTGTTGAGGTCAGTGTAATCTATACAAATCCTCCACTTCCCGTTAGCCTTTTTCATCATGATGACATTCGCTAGCGACTCAGGGTAGTGAGCTTCCCTGATGAAGCCAGCATCGGAGAGCTTCTTTACTTCTTCGTCAATGGCTTTCTGCCTTTCAACGGCGAAACTCCTCTTCTTTTACCGAACGGGCCTGTAGGTCGGATCCACCTTGAGCTGGTGAGTGATGACATCCGATGTTATGCCTGGCATGTCCGACGTCGACCAAGCAAAGACATTGGCGTTACTTCTAAAAAAGCTGATCAGCTCTAACTTGATGTCTTCGCTGAGGGAACTTCCGATCTGGAGAACATTGGTAGGGTCATCCTCCCAGAGGGGGACAAACAAAATTTTCTAATCTGGCTGACTGCGACCATCGGCTTCAGCCCTCGGGTCGAGCTGCTCCAGAGTAGGATGGCCTTTTAACTGTTGGTTCAAAATAGTTAAACACTGCCTGGCCATCTGATGGTCTCCCCTCATAACTCCGACCCCATTTCTGGTTGGAAACTTCGCCAACAGATGATAAGTGGACACGATGGCTCGAAACTTATTGAGGCCCGGTCGGTCCAAAATGGTATTATAAGCCGAGGTCATCCGGACGACCACAAAGTTGATGGGAAGAGTTTTCTGGAAAGGTTCCATCCCAATCATTACGGGGAGAACTATTTCCCCTTCAACTCCAATGAAATTACCTTCGAAGCCTGTCAGTGGCACGAAAGATTCTTGCAGCATGGACCTAGATAAGTTCATTCTCATAAAAGCATTGTACAGTAATACCTCCGTGGAGCTTCCATTATCAATAAGTATCCTTCTTATATCGTAGTTGGCAATCACTGCCGACACAACTACAGGATCATTTTTAAAAATATGGGACTCCAGGAGGTCTTCGTCGGAGAAGGTGATTGCATTAGAGCCCCTGGGCCTCTTGACAAAGTCTGGACCATCTTCATAGCTCCATTCGGACTGTCGATGCAGCATGCCAACATCCCCGCCTGTCGGCCATTGGTTGGGGAGCTCCGCCTCCTCCAGAGGGTTTCTGGCGTTTGAGGCCTCGGTTTGATCCCGATGGGGTCGGACATACTTGCGCAGGTACCCCCTCCGGATGAGGTCTTCAATGGCATCCTTCAGCTGCAGGCATTCTTTAGTATTGTGCCCATGGTCCTCGTGGAACCGACAAAATTTGTCTCTGTTTCTGTATGCAGCGAGGCCCCTCATCAATCGAGGCCTCTGAAGGAAGGTCTTGTTCTCAATCTTTAGGAGAATTTTCTCTCTCGGAAGGGAGAGGGGCACGTAGGTCTCGAATCTCCTGGGGAAGTCCTTCGGCTTCGGACTTCGGTGCTGGGCTGACCAGTTGCTGTCATTCGGAGGTCGGACTTCGGGAGCCTTGTCGCTCCGCTTCTTGGATCCGGCCTCCCCTCTGCCTGGCACCGGCTGGCTGCTTGTTCTTCCGCCAAGGCGTACTTCCGTGCCCTGGCCAAGAGCTCACTATAGCTTGTCGGAAACCTCTTGTCCAGGGAGAAAGAAGCTTGGATGAGCGGAGCCCTCGCTTGAAGGCTGACATAGCTACATCTTCATTTAGATACGGGATCTCCATGGTCGCTGAGTTGAAACGGGCCATGAAATTTTGGAGAGTCTCTTCCTTATTTTGCTGTACGAGGAAGAGGCAGTCGGTGTTCTTCGGGATCCGACTGCAGGTCTTGAAATGGAAAAGAAAAAAGTTTTCAAGCTGAGAGAAAGAGTAGATCGTACCTGGTCGGATGGCGTTAAACCACATTCGAGCGGTCTTCTTCAGGGTTGCAGGGAATGCGATATAGTGAAGGGCATCGGAGGCGCATTGTACCATCATGTGGGCCTTGTAGGTGCCTAGATGGTCTAGCAGATTGGTGGTGCTATCGTAAGGGTCCACCTGAGGGATTTTGAAGTGGCGGGGAATCATCTCTGCCATAATCTCATTAGAGAACGGGGGACAGGAATCGTATACCTGCCCCTTTGGCCTTTTACCGGTGAGCAGTTTCTGCAATGTGCTTCTCCATGCACAGAATCTTGCTGGTGTAGTCTTTTAGAAGTTCGGCGGTAAGTCGAACGCCAGCAGGGATGGATTCGGTGAAGGATGACAAAGCAGATCTTGCCCTCTTATCATCGGTGCAAGTGCCCAAGGATCTTCGAGGCTCTGTGGCGGTGCGAGAATGATGCTAAGGGACCTCTGGCTGTCGGCTTCCCTCAGCGACAGTTGGAGGATTAGTGCAGGAAGTAGCTGGTGGTTACTGTCAGTTGTCAGCCTCTCCTGGAAACGCTGAACCACGGTGGTGAGTGTTTCAATCCGATTCATCAGCATTTGGAACTACTGTAGTCCCAGGATGATGGTGGGCTCGGCGACAGCGACGGTGGCGTCATTTTCCCTGGGAGGTCCCTCGGACCTGGATGGGGAAAGACCTCTTCTGGTAGTGGCATTTGGAGCTCTTCCCTTAGCCATCGCTTGGCTAGGCAGATGGATTCCTCCTTTTAGAGAAGGGTTGAACCCTTCCTCTAGCGCCAATCTGTTGCGGCGACTTCTCCTGGATTGGATCTGGTCGTCTATGCTGGAGTTCTCCTCGCCTGGCAGACCTGCAACAAAGTCTCCAAAGCACTGGTGGTGTTTTGACGGGGGACCCTCTGATGCCTAAGTTAGCAGAAGCTTGAAGGCAACAGAATGGGGGAATCAAAGAGATAGCATAAGGAGAGGGAAGATAGTCCTTAACTCAAAATGGGATCCCCTGGGCACCTTATATAGGCGCAGAACAGTCCAAAATCCGTTAGGGAGGAGTCCAAAAAAAGACCGATCTGCCCCTAGGAGAATTTGGAGAGTGGCCACGTGGCGTCCGAACAGGACAGCATTATGGGAGTGGTGGAGCAGTACTGCTGATGTAGCAAGAGTTCGTTACAACAGAAGAGGTTTCTGGTCTTCTCCAGACCCTGAAGTGGCCGAATCGGATGCCGACCGGGAGGGCCAATCGATCCTCCGACAGAGAGTGTCCGGAGGAGAGGAGCGGGCCGGACCTCAGTGAAAGCGAGCCATAAGACCTCTACTCCAGTGGATCAGACTTTCGAAGGAGAGCAGTGGGCCGGACCTCAGCTGGAGCGGGCCATCAAACCTCTACTCCAGTGGGTCGGATTTTTGAAGGAGAGCAGTGGACCGGACCTCAACGGGAGCGGGTCGTCGGACCTCTACTCCAGTGGGTCGGACTTTCGAAAGAGAGCATTGGGCCAGACCTTAGCGGGAGCGGGCCATCGGACCTCTACTCCAGTGGGTCGGACTTCTGCGGGGTGTGTCCGTCGGAGCTTTGGAAGAGCGGCCCGGTCGGACCGCAAGGAGGGGCCGGTTCAGTCTAAAGGTGAGCCATTAGGGTGTAACATCTACTATTTTACTAGTGAAAATACAGAATATACCTGTAATTTTATAAATAAAATCATAGAACGAACCTATGATTTCATAATTGTTGATGCTAAATCCTCATCGATCAGATGAAGTGGTCCGTTTACCAGTTCACCGTCAATAAGAGCCTGCAAAACAAACCCCTGACCGGAATTTCTCCGATGGTGAACACTCCGATGCCAAAGTTAGCAAGGATTTAAGTAGCAGAATGGACAACTTGAGAGCAGAGTGAGATGGAAAGGAAGAAGGTGGTTTTCTCATCTTACCTTGCGTATCCTCTCTTACTAATATTTATAGATATGAGTGTAACTACTTATGGTTATGGAAGTTAGCTGACATAACTTCCTCACAATAATAAGTAGTGGCGGTCAGAAAATTAGTTATTCTATAGTTATCCAAACCAGAGTTATCGATCACGTGAGTGGTTATAACAACTAGAACAACCTTTAACCTTCTTGGGTTGAGAGATTGCCCACGTGCCTCGGACGCACTCTCTTAAGGGAGGATTCAAAGTGAGTCCAACCACCTCTTTGGATTACCATCCTTGGGACGATCCGAAGGGATGTTGATTGTATGCTTCAAATTTATCCCTTTGGAGTGAATTTAACAAATAAATAGATAACTACTTACCGTGAAGCTAAAGACATAAATCCGAATGGAATAATAATAATACATCCTCTTTGGACCAGGCTGAAGATATGAAGCTGAGAGAAATAATAATAAATCCCAGAGATGTTCCCTTCGGACTATACCGAAGACATAAATCCGAACGGAACAATAATAATAGATCCTCGTCGGACTAGGCTGAAGACATGAAGCCGAGAGAAATAATAATAAATCCCAGAGACATTCCTTTCGGACTATGCCGAGACATAAATCCGAACAAAACAATAATAATACATCCTCTTCAGACCAGGCTGAAGACATGAGGCCGAGAGAAATAATAATATATTTCCAGAGACGTTCCCTTCGAACTATGCCGAAGACGTAAATCTGAATGGAACAATAATAATTCATCCTCTTCGGACCAGGCTGAAGACATGAGACCGAAAGAAATAATAATATATTTTCTCTATAAATTATAGTTTCCATTAAATAAAGAAGATATCATCCTTGGAAGCACTGACCCAACAGATAAATCAAAAGATTGAAATTGGCTCGCTGATGGACCGGTAAATATTTAAATTAAACTAGATTATCACAATAATAACTAAAATTATGGGACGAACATGCAATTTCAATCATCCCGTGATTTTAGTTTGAAATCACAAGTTGATCTCGTGATTTTAATTTAGTAAAAACCATGATTTTAGTTATTCAATTCCTTATTTAGAAATTTATTTTTTTATTAATAATTAAAATTTAGCAATTTTATACATATAATTTATATGATTAATTTAAAATGTCTATTTTAAAAATAATAATTAAAAATTAATTGATCTAAACATTTTATTTATTATAATAACATGAATAGTATAGTAATTATTATATAAAATTTATCATACATAATTAATTTGATAAATTTATTAATTAATTACAATATTTCTAAATAATATAATATATATTGTTACACATATTATAATATAATATTTATAAAATTATAGATAAATTAAGTTATATTTATTATTATAAAATATTAATATTAATTAATATAAAAAATTATATAAATTAAATAAGGAATTTTTTCCTTCCTCTTTGTTCACTTTAATTAATTTTAAATAATATTTATATTAAATATTTATAAGTTATAATACATTTATTATCATAGTTGATTTATATTAAAAAATATAATAAGCTTATATGATTAAAAAAATTAGTATTGATTAATATAATAAGTTTGTATAACTTTAAATATGCAATTTTCCTTATTCTTCGGGCACTTCAATTATTTTAAAATAAAAAATTATATAACATTTAAATTAATCAAAAATTATGAAAAACTTAAAAAAAATAAAAATTATTTTGTTGTGTAAATCCATGATAATAAGTGTTACAGTAGTAAACAAATCCATTCGGCCCTGACACGCATCCTTCTTGGAGGTTGGCGCGGCCACGTACTTCTCCACCTCGGCCCCATCTCGGCCACGAATAGCTCGGCACCTCGGCCTAACCTTGGCCCCATCTCGGCCTCACTTCGACCGTGTGCGAAGTCCGGTGGCAGTTTAGCTCCGCTCGGCACCTCAGCCCATGCCGGCCCAGCTCGACAAGCCCGCACGACCCAGCTCTTCCACCCATGCGCTCTGCCCGTGGCAGCATGGCTCCAGTTTAGCTCAGCTCGGCACCTCAACCCGTGCTGGTCCAGCTCTTCCACCCGCGCGGTCAGGTCCTGCGTGGTGCCCTCCGCTCGCGTGGGGTCCAGCACTGACCTCGGGTCCGCCAAGCTCTCACCCGTAGCACGAGAGGCCGCGGGCATGTCACGATCGTGGCCCCAGCACGTCCGCAGCACGAGAGACTCGTGCCTACAGCACGCCGGCATCTGGTCCAGCTCATTCTGGCCGGACGCACACTCTGGTCCGGCGGTCCCGTGCCCCAGCTCTGCTCCTTGCAGCACCCTCCGCCTAGCTCCAGATCGACAACGGCGCAGAAGGCCTCCACCTCGCCTCCGAGCCCAGTCCGAATGTCCGGACGACTCCGGCTGCGCCTTCTCCCGCGGCGCGCCTAGCTCCAGCCTGGCTCCATCTGGTTTGCCCGCCCCGGTCCACCTCGGCTCCAGCGGCTACCGGTCCGGCACTCCCTCACTCGCACAGCAGCGATGGCGCCCAGTCCACCTCGGCTTCGGTCCCCAGCCTCCCGGCGCCTGCGAGAGGACTGAACCCGTGCTAAGTCCGGCACGCTCTGGAATCCTCCCAGCTCCAGCCCGGGCCAGTTCGGTGGTCCAGCACCCGGTTCGGGTTGGCCCGGCAGACCCCCGTCCGAGCCGGCCCAGTCCGGCGGGATGCCCACTCCGATGCCCGGTCGCCCGCTCCGGCGCCCGGTCACCCGCAGGGGACCGCACCACCTCCCCTCTACGCCTGGGAATGCCCCCGCTCCATGCAGCACCTCGGCCTCAGTCCCCGCCAGTTCGGCGGTCCTCCGTCCGGCCCGACTCAGCCCGGCGGTCCTCCGTCCGGTCCGGCCCAGTTTGGCAGGACGCCCGCTCTGACTCGCAGGTCCGCCGCCAAGGTTGGCACCTCGGCTCCGCCCGTGCCAAGCTCGTGCCAGCACACGTCCACGGCATGCCCATGCCGGTCCACTCCAGCTCCGCCCGCTCCGGCTCCCAGCTCACCTCCACGCCCAGTCTAGAACACCTGGTCGACTTCGGCTCCGCCTACGCCTGCGGCGCACCAGCCCTGGTCTGGCTCCGTCCGGCTCGCCCATGCGCTCCGCCCGTGGCTTCACCTGCGTGGGGTCCTTCCGCCCCCGCCAAGGCCTTGCCCGCAGTTGCCTCCGGCTTCGTTCGGCTCGCCTACGCGGGTTCGTAACTCCGCCACCCAGACCGACTCCACCCGGTGCGCCCCCGCGCCGGTCCAACATGCCTCAGCTCCGCCCTCGCCTGGTCCAGCTCCACCCACAGGAAGCATCTTATATCCGCCTGCTCCGGTGCCTAGAACCGCATGCATGGGAGAGACCCTGCATGCCATGCCTCGGTCCACACGATTGCTCCCATGCACCTCGGACTGTGTACGGGAGAAGCCTCGCGCCGCGCACCTCAAACCGTATGCATGGGGAGCCTACGTCTCCCTGGTTTCGACCTGCGTGTCATGGTCTGATTGGCTCCATTGCAGGCTCTGCAACGCCGCCTACTAAGGAGGGCTATATCAAAGCTCCAGTCACAGTTTACACCAATTAGGAAGGCGTGTCCCATCCAAGGCACTGTGTCCCTTCACTAACCTCCTGAACCACCTGGAAGGAGAAGGTTGACCAACCTATCTAAGCCTCCCAGGCATGCAGAAGCCTCACAGGCCTATACCAAGAAGAACGTGCCCCTCTAAACACCAAGAGCTGCTTGTCTACATAAGAGCAGCAGGAAGAGGTAAGGGGAAAAAAATGGACAACACACTCTCTTCATTCTTACATTATTGTCCATTATCTATCACCCTCTGGCAGCAGAGAGTCCCCCAAGCTCTCTGTATCAGAGGTCGCTTATTTTCTTCGATCATCCTACTGACTTGATCGTCGGAGTGTCTTTGCTAAAATCCCCGATGCAGGTCTCCCCTGTTTTGGAGGTCAGCCCAACGGAGGGACGATACGGAAGAAGATTACTCATCATGGAAGAGGCCCACAGGAGAACCACCACAGTACCAAGCCCCTTTCATCCCAACTACGACTATGTTCCCTTGATCATCTCCGACCGATG
This sequence comes from Areca catechu, assembly GCA_021397845.1. Lineage (NCBI taxonomy): Eukaryota > Viridiplantae > Streptophyta > Magnoliopsida > Arecales > Arecaceae > Areca > Areca catechu. The sequence continues at coordinate 61,508,062 of CM038040.1, read as the reverse complement.
AGCTCGGTGACACTGGCAGGGAGTGCACTCACCCGAGCCACGTAAGAAGCTACAGGCCATGGCGATCTAGGCGGCAACAATTGGCGCACCGGTAGGGGGGCAGATCCATGCTCCTCAATAAGGTGGGATGATGGTTTCCACCTTTGTCCTTAGTCCCTAGGGGGCAGACCGGGGGCTTGGGGATGGGGGCATGAGAACTTCTCCCTCTCTCTCGAGGCTCTAAGGAGGGGCCTCGAACAAAAAAATTTGAGCTGTGAAGGTGCATCATCACCCTTGACGGGGCAACATGCATCAAGCTAAGGATGGAGCCACCTTCCATCGGTGCCACCATCCAAGAGCCCAACTAAAACAAAAAAAAAAAAAAAATGAAAGAAAGAAGAAAAGAGAAAAAGAAGAGAGGGAGAAAGGATCTGGCCATCATGAAGAAGAAAGAAGCCCATGCAACGGAGCTTACTCCTATGCAACGGGGCTTGCACCCATCCAACGGAGCTTCCTCCCATCTAACGGAGTATGCTCTCTTGCAACGGAGCTTAATCCCATGCAATGGGAGTCTCTTCTCCTCCCAAGCAATGCATCCATTTTTCTCATGCAACGGAGTATGCTCCCATGTAACGGAGCTTATTCCCATGCAACAGGCTCTCTCCCAGAGCCTCATTCTTCCATACAACGGAAGCTTCCTCTCATGCAACGGAAGCTTCCTCCCACGCAACAAGATTTTCTCCTTCCATGTAATGGAAGCTTCTTCCTCCCATGCGGTGGAGTACCATGCTCCCGTGCAGTGGTCCTCCTCCACCATGCGACGAAGATCTATTCTCCCGTTCAACGGAGTCTTCTTCTCCCAAATAGAGGTCTATCCTCCCATGTAGAGGAGTTCCATTCTTTCTTGAGGTAACTCCTCCCTCCGCTATCTTTGTAGTACAAGAAACTATATTTTAGCTCTGCAGGAAGACCTCCTGTAACGTCATCAACGGAGCCTCAAGCTCCCATGCAACAGGCTCTCTCACAGAGCCTCATTCTCCCATGCAACGGAAGCTTCCTCCCGTGCAACAAGGTTTTCTCCTCCCATGTAACGGAAGCTTCTTCCTCCCATGCAGTAGAGTACCATGCTCCCATGCAGCGGTCCTCCTCCACCATGCGACGGAGATCTATTCTCCCATTCAATGGAGTCCTCTTCTCCCAAATGGAGGTCTATCCTCCCATGTAGAGGAGTTCTATTCTTTCTTAAGGTAACTCCTCCCTCCGCTATCTTTGTAGTACAAGAAACTGTGTTTTAGTTCTACAGGAAGACCTCCTATGACATCATCAACGGAGCCTCAAGCTCCAATGCAAAGGGGTTCCATGCTCCCATGCAATGGGCTCTCTCACAGAGCCTCGTTCTTCCATGCAACGGGCTCTCTCACAGAACCTCATTCTCCCATGCAATGGAAGCTTCTTCCCATGCAACGGGCTCTCTCCCAGGTAACAGAGCCTTGTTCTCCCATGCAACGGAAGCTTCCTCCCATGCAACAAGGTTTTCTCCTCCCATGTAATGGAAGCTTCTTCCTCCCATGTGGTAGAGTACCATGCTCCCATGCAGCGGTCCTCCTCCACCATGCGACGAAGATCTATTCTCCCGTTCAACGGAGTCCTCTTCCCCCAAATAGAGGTCAATCCTCTCATGTAGAGCAGTTCTATTCTTTCTTGAGGTAACTCCTCCCTCCGCTATCTTTGCAGTATATGAAACTATGTTTTAGTTCTGCAGGAAGACCTTCTATGACATCATCAACAGAGCCTCAAGCTCCCATGCAAAGGGGTTCCATGCTCCCATGCAACGGGCTCTCTCACAGAGCCTCATTCTCTCATGCAATGGAAGCTTCCTCCCATGCAACGGAAGCTTCCTCCCATGCAACGGGCTCTCTGCCAGGTAATAGAACCTTGTTCTCCCATGCAACGGAGCTTCCTCCCATGAGACGGAGCCACCTCTCATGTGACGGAGCCTCCTCCCATGCAACGGAGTCTCCCCCATGCCATGCAACAGGATCTCATTTCTCCCACTCAACGGAGTCATCTCCCTCATGCAACGGAGCCTCAAGCTCCTAAGCAACTAAGGTCTCCCCTCTTCCTATGCGACGGAGGTCCGTCCTCCCATGCAATGGAGCCTTGCTCCCCCATGCAACCGAGTTTTATTCTTCCATGCAAGGGAGTCTCATTCTCTCCTGAGAGGGCGGCCGGTGAATTTGATCCCGGCCCGCTCAAGGAAAGAACCTATCTTTATCTATTCATATGACCGGAGCTCAACAGGTAACTCCCCCGCTACATTTATACAATGAAAAACTGTGTCACAGTTCTACAGGAAAGGCTCCCAAAAGCTCTCCAACACCTCGAGATGGGAAACACCATAAGTCCCGCACCAAAGCCAAGAAGCTGCCAAAACTCTGCGATTCAAGACAAGAGTCAATCAAGCCTCTCGATAAAATAAAGCTAAAGCCAAGCTCCCAAATGGAGCCGAGCTCCTTGCAAAAGTCAAACTCTTTGATGAGACTGAGCACCCTACTGAGGTCAAACTCCTGTTGAAGATGAAGAAAACTAACCCCCACTATAGCCGGGGAAAGCAATAAATGAAGCATGATTCCCGAAAGGAAGAAGCAATGAAGGCCTAGTCACTTCACGCGCATCATGCGAGACTATGGAGTAGGATTTTGTCCTCCATACCATGCAAAGGGCCTTCCGCAACACCATCGTCACCAAAACATTCTCGACCATTGGAATGCACAAGGCTAATCACCACGAGAGGCTTTAGAGGTCCGACCGTCCATGGCTCGCCTCCAGGCATGGCAAACCGGCGGCTCTACCACCTCATGAAGGATGTACGAATCCCTCCTTAACAGTTAAAAGTTCCCTTTCAATACAAATTTTATTCTCCATCATTACAGGAACTCATCCGATCCGACTCTGAGTCTGGCGAAGGAAGCCCGGATCCCAGTTCCGGCACAACGGAACCCAGTTCCGGTGCAAAATCCCAGACTTAAGTCCGGAAGGTGGCACAGAACCTAATTCCCCCACGATGTCCCGAGCTTAAGTCCGGAAGGTGGTGCGGAACCCAATTCCCCCACGATATCCCGGGCTTAAGTCCGGAAGGTGGCGCGGAACCCAGTTCCCCTATGATGTCCTGGACTTCGGTTTGGAAGGTGGCACGGAATCCAGTTCTCCCATGGTGTCTCGGGCTTAAGTCCGGAAGGTGGCGCGGAATCTAATTTCCCCATGATGTCCTAGACTTAAGTCCGGAAGGTGGCGCAGAACCCAATTCCCCCACGATGTCCCGGGCTTAAGTCTGGAAGGTGGCACGGAACCCAATTCCCCCACGATGCTCCAGGCTTAAGTCTGAAAGGTGGTGCGGAACCCAGTTCTCCCATAATATCCCGGACTTCGGTCTGGAAGGTGGTGCAGAACCTAGTTCCCCCACGGTGTTTCGGGCTTAAGTCCGGAAGGTGGCATGGAACCCAATTCCTCCACGATGTCTCGGACTTCGGTCTGGAAGGTGGCGCGGAACCCAGTTCCCCCATGGTGTCCCGGGCTTAAGTCCGGAAGGTGGCACGAAACCCAATTCCCCCATGATGTCCCGGACTTCGGTCTGGAAGGTGGTGCGGAACCCAATTCCCCCACGATGTCCCGGACTTCGGTCAGGAAGGTGGCACGGAACCCAGTTCCCCCATGGTGTCCCGGGCTTAAGTCCGGAAGGTGGCGTGGAATCCAATTCCCCCACGATATCCCGGACTTTGGTCTGGAAGGTGGTGCAAACCCAATTCCCCTATGATGTCCCGGACTTCAGTTTGGAAGGTGGCGCAGAACCCAGTTCTCCCACAATATCCCGGACTTCGATCTGGAAGGTGGCGTGGAACCCAGTTCTCCCATGGTGTCCCGGGCTTAAGTCCAGAAGGTGGCGCGGAACCCAATTCCCCCATGATGTCCCGGACTTCGGTCTGGAAGGTGGTGCGGAACCTAATTCCTCCACGATGTCTCAGACTTTGGTTTGGAAGGTGGTGCGGAACCCAGTTCCCCCATAATGTCCCGGACTTCGATCTAAAAGGTGGCGCGGAACCCAGTTCCCCCACGTGATCCCAGACTTCTGTCTGGAAGATGCCTCGGAACCCAGTTCCAGCATGAAGGCCCAGACTTAAGCTCGCATGTTATCCCTTGAGTTCCTCCACCAGGATGGCTCCCCCGAGGTCGAGCGTTGCTCCCCAAGGTCGAGCATCTAGCCTGAGTCAAACTCCTGCTCTTTGAGTTCCTCCACTAGGATGGCTCCCCCGAGGTCGAGCATTGCTCCCCCGAGGTCGAGCATCTGGCCTGAGTCGAACTCCAGCTCTTTGAGTTCCTCCACCAGGATGGCCCCCCGAGGTCGAGCCCCCCGAGGTCGAGCATCTGGCCTGAGTCGAACTCCAGCTCTTTGGGTTCCTCCACTTGGATGGCTTCCCCGAGGTCGAGCGTGGCTCCCCCGAGGTCGAGCATCTGGATGGAGTAGATTTCTCTCTCCTACTTCTTAGGCTTCTTCGGCAACTTCCATGCCTTTATCAAAGGTTCCGACAGATACTTTGAGCTCGGCCATGATGTCCATATGCCTGGTCATATATGTGTGCACCCAAGTTGTGTACCTCACCAACCTCTGCCTCCATGGTACCACCTTCTATCTGGTCAAAGAGGGGTCAGACTGAAGTACTGGCACCGTATGATGCGGGACTAATATGCATTCAATTCATTTTATATGTTTTATATGTGGGGTTAGGTGATTAATTCCTGAATTTCATATCAAAATTAGTTGTAGGGAATTTTGTATGAATTTTTGAAGCCAAGCACACATATTAGAACCTAGAAAAGTACTAAAGAAGGATCGCTGGGACTGAGATGCCTCGGTTAGGGCAAGTTCTTCTACAATATAAAGACTGAGGTAGAGGGGGTGTACCTGACAATGTTTGAAGTGCCTGGTGAAGATCGCAGTGAAGGGATCTCTCATTCCTCGATGGATGCGGCCTAGAAAATCGAGCCACAGACCCGTGAATACTCGACTTTCTGTTCGGTGGTCCGATTGAGGCTTGGTTGGAGTCGTTGGATTCGTAGGAACTTGGGGACCTGCAAATGGCCTGTCAGGGGTTAGAAACTAAGAGAAAATCAAGAAAACAAAGAAAAATAGCAAATGGAAGAAAGTTTTGGAGGGGCTGGAAGGATGGTTGGCGGCAGGAAGATGGTTGCAAACACGGGAAGAAGAACTCTCAAACCCCTTTATGCACACAACAGGGTAATCACACAAAACAATATAAAAACTCAAGGTTTATTTCATATCAAAAATCAAGCTTCATACAAGAGGCTAGGGTCCTTTAAATAGACCCTTAACTTTGGGCTCCAAGTAAGGGCACATTAGTCTTTACATAAGAATCCTTTTCCCTCTCAAACCCTAGCTAGAAAATAAGGAAACATTAGGTAGAAAAATCCTTAAAAATTCTCTTGACTTGGACAACACTCTAAGGATGCCTAGGGGGCATGTTGGACTTCAAAGAGTAGCAAGAGGCTGGCCCAAAGGGGCTCGGGTGCATGGGTTTGGGCCTCTGGAAGCTGGGGTGGCCTGGTAGCCATGTAACAGGAATATTCCCTGGTATCTTGCTTCTTAGGGGCTTGGGCTTGGCACCTGGGCTTGATTTCTTTGGGCTAGGATGCAGATGGACCTCTAAAATCATGGATGTCTTGGTCTATGAATATACTTTGGCATCTAGAAGGGAATCTGGGCATCTCGAGGGCATTTGCAAGGAATCAGGGTTTTTGATTTTCCTCCTGGAGTCTTCAAATCTTCAAGCTGGGTTGGACTTGGGCTAAACTTCCATGTCTTCAATCTGGTTGGACTTGGTCTTCACTTGTATGATGTGGTCTTGAGTCTTCAGTATGCTTGGACAGGACTCAAAAAAATAAAATTAGCTCAACATGAGCTGACTAGCATTGGACTGAACTAGCTCAACATGAGCTGACTAGTACAGAACTAAAATAACAACTCAAAAGACTCAAATAATAACTAAAATAGATTCAGATGGGCTAATCCCTTATTACAGATGGAATCATAAATTATTGATCAATTCACAGAGGGTTGAAAAGCCTCTATCTTATTCTGGTGTCTCCGGTGTCCCTACCAATTCTTCTGGGATGGGAGGAACTCGACCCTGTCGAGTGAAGATCAGACTGGCTCACATATCTCTCGAGAAGGTCTGGGTTGAGGCATTGCAAGTCCTCTCGAGAAATCCATGAATCGTCCGACTCTGGTTGGCCTTGCCATCGGACCAGGAAGCGTTGATAGTCACGGCCCCGGGTCATGATTGCTTGATCGTCCAGGATACGCTCGATCCGTTCTCCTCTCTCAGGCCAATTTGTTAGTAGACACTCTGGGTTAGGGTCACTCACAATGAAAAGGAATAGGTCCAAAGGCCTCACTAGGTATCGCTGCCGGTTCCCTATACTCAACCAGGTCTATAATATTGAAGGTAGAACTAATGCCCATATCCGAAGGCAAGCAAGTCTAACACATAGGCATTTGATCCAATCCTTCTTTATCACTTTAAAAGGTCCGGCTCTACGAGCATGAAGCTTCTTTTAGGCCTAAGCCTAATCAAGATAGAATCCACTACATCAAATTCTTTGACCCTTCTTCGGGAATTAGCCAGTTGTTTTAAGATTAGTGTGGGTGGTGAACGTGCTAGGCACATGCAGTCTCCTAACAAGATGATGCAAAGGACTTAAACTTACACCTAATAGACTCGACTTTGCATTCTTATCGAAGGAAATTTATTAGACTTTTATGGGCCTAAACCTAAGAGACTATAGACTCTCTAGGTCTGACCCTAGTGTGGTGTGCACAAGAGTATTTACAATGGACTCCAAGCAAATGCCAAAGGGTATGCCAGAAGTATAATGCAAACCTAACATGCATAATGAATGCATGCAGTTCGCTAATCTCAACTAAATGTAATCTAATGATCCTAGAAATGCTGGAGATGTCTAGAAAGGGCATAAAATAGGAAGTGGGTTCAGAATTAGTTTGGTAGGATAGCGAAAAAGGTTCCGGGTTAGTTGGATACAGTAGGATAAAAGACGGCATGTCAGGGACTAATCCTAGACTAATGAGGTAACCTTACGAGGTTGCGGTATATCTATGGACAAGAAAAGGTCCATGCTATGGAAGGATGGGTCAACAATTTCTGGGAAGACATCTTCAATAGGAATGGCAGGAAGGGATTCATCCTGAGGGCAATGGGTTAAGTAAGCCAAATCCTGAATAAAGTCTTCTTGTTCATGGAATTTAGGAATAGGCTCTACAATTAGATCCTTTTCTAGTGTTTCCTCAGGTAAAATCCTAGTATCAGAGTTCTCGTCCTCTAATTGGTCCTCTACTACTGGTTCAATTTAGGCATGGTCAGGGTTAGCTAACTTTAGATTGGCTTCTAGCTGGGAACCTTCGGGGTCTACTAATTCTAGGTCTTCTAGAGGTGTGTCCTCTTCTCCCTCATACTCATCCACTAAATTCACATCAGCTTTATATACTTCTGCATTAATGTAAGCCTTGTGAATCTCAGGAATGGTTGGAGAAGGTCGTATAGCGGGAAATTGGTTAGGTTCCGGTCTCTGATTATGGGTACTACTCCTAGTAGGTTTAGGTTGTATAAGGGATAGGGGCTCACTATTGGGTTCATATTTTTGGATATTAATTCTATGGGGTTCAAGTTGACTAGGGGAAGCATGACTAGTACTAGGCTGATACCTAGGGGTTATGGGCTCTCTGGGCTCATAGGATTTAGGTTCAGCTCTATGGGTCTTGGATCTACTGGGCTTATAGGGTGTGGGTGCATAGGATCTATGATCATGCGATCTAAAGTCATAGGATCTAGGTTCATAGGTTCTGGATTCATAGGTTCTAGGTTTATAGGATTTGGAGTCATAAGATCTATAAGTTGTGGGTATACTAGGCTTATAGGATATGGGTAAATAGGATCTATCTTCCTGGTTTACAAAATCCTGATTGGGTCTTCTAGGACTAACCTTAGGGATTGGGTCATGACGATGGGCTCTCCTAGGTTCAGCCTCAAGGTATGGATCAGGGTTTGGGATCCTCCTAGGTTCATTATCATTATATGGGTCATGACGATGGGCTCTCCTAGGTTCAACCTCTCGGTAGGGATCAGGGTTTGGGGTCCTCCTTGGTTCAGTATTATAGTATGGGTCATGACGATGGGCTCTTCTAGGTTCAACCTCACGGTAGGGATCAGGGTTTGGGGTCCTCCTAGGTTTAGTATTATAATAAGGGTTATGACGATGGGCTCTCCTAGGTTCAACCTCATGGTAGGGATCAAGGTTTGGGGTCCTCCTAGGTTCAGTATAATAATAAGGGTCATGGCGATGGTCTCTCCTAGGTTCAACCTCACAGTAGGGATCATGGTAAGGGGTCCTCCTAGGTTCAATATCATAATAAGGGTCATGGCGAAGGGTTCTCCTAAGTTGGGGAGGTGACTCAAGTTCTGGTTCAGGTTTGGATCTAGTTTGGGTCCTACAGGTTTTCTCTAAGGTTCCTCGTCGGGCATTTAGTTGATCAAGTCTACGATTGAAGGATTGGACTAACCTCTCTCCAAGGGCATCAATTTTAGCATCAAGATGATCCATGGATTCAGGGAGATGGTGAATGAGATGGGACTCCTGATCTAATGCTCATGCAAGACTCGATCAAGCCAACTACAGCTCTCTAGACCTAGAGTCCAAAACTAGGTGTTCAATCAGGGTGGCAAACTAGCCTATAGTAACCCTGTACTCAGCCAGGCAGGTGTAAGGGGAGTGTTAGGTCCCTGAATGCCAATCCTAGACACCAATCAAAGATTGGCCAGGTAGGCGGATCAGCACACAAGCCCTTCAGGATTGAAGCCCTAAACCACCATTCTAGACACTGAGCACAAGGCACACACAGGTTAACTTGACACGGTGATCTAACACTAGCCCGGACCCGACCAGTTGGTGTCCCTAGCCCACTAGGGCAAATTAAGTCTAGTTAATTTTAGATTAAGGCTTGGGACCGAATGCAAGGAATGTGGTTTTGGGCTAAGGAGAAGTGATCAAATCCTCCCCCCATCTGATATAGCAAGAGTGCCCTTAAAAGTAAATTATGCAATGATGGCAGGCAGATGAGGATGCAAATTAGGGTTTAGATATTTTTTTGGTATTTTTGGAGAATATGTAATTTTTTTTTGGTATTTTCTTAAATAAAAGAAAACTTGCAAATTATGGCCTAATATGCAGGAAATATACTAAAATTAAAAGATATGCAAAAGATGCTAAACAAAACCCTAAAACTTCCAAACTTGTCTTGCTGAAAAAAACAGAGCTGAAAATTTGCAAGCTGTATTTCGGCTTGCAGAAAATTCAAAGGCCGAAATAAAATCTTCAAAAATTTTGAAAATTACTGTGAATTATTATGAATCCAGAAAAATAAATTTAGAATTTTTGAAGTTTTGATCAGGGAGAAATAATTTAAATAACAGAGCATATACGGACTAAAAAATTGCAGAAAACAAGCCCTAATCTAAGCTCTGATACCAAATGATGCGGGACTAATATGCTTGCAATTCTTTTTATATATTTTATATGTGGGGTTAGGTGATTAATTCCCAAATTTTAGATCAAAATTAGTTGTAGAAAATTTTGTATGCATTTTTGAAGCTAAGCATGCATATTAGAACCTAGAAAAGTACTAAAGAAGGATCGCCGGGGCTGAGAAGCCTTGGTTAGGCCAAGTTCTCTACAATATAAAGATTGGAGGTAGAGGGGGTATACTTGACAGTGTCTGAAGCACTTAGTGAAGATCATAGCGAAGGGATCTCTCATTCCTCGATGGATACGGCCTGGAAAACCGAGCCAAAGACCCGCAGATACCCTATTTTCTGCTCGGTGGTCCGATTGAGGCTTGGTTGGAGTCGTTGGATTTGTAGGAACTCGGGGACCTGCAAACGACCTGTCAGGGGTTAGAAAACTCAGAGGAAATCAAGAAAATAAAGAAAAATAGCAAAGGGAAGAAAGTTTTGGAGGGGATGGAAGGATGGTTGGTGGCAGGAAGATGGTTGCAAACACCGGGAAGAAGAACTCTCAAACCCCTTTATGCACACAGTAGGGTAATCTCACAAAACAATATAAGAACTCAAGGTTTATTTCATATCAAAAATCAAGCTTCATACAAGAGGCTAGGGTCTTTTAAATAGACCCTTAACCTTGGGCTCCAAGTAAGGGCACATTAGTCTTTACATAAGAATCATTTTCCCTCTCAAACCCTAGCTAGAAAATAAGGAAACATTAGGTAGAAAAATCCCTAAAAATTCTCTTGACTTGGCCAACACTCCAAGGATGCCTAGGGGGGCATGTTGGGATTCTAAAAGCAGCAAGAGTCTGGTCCAAAGGGGCTCGAGTGCATGGGTTTGGGCCTTTGGAAGCTGGGGTGGCCTGGTAGCCATGTAGCAGGAATATTCCCTGGTATCTTGCTTCTTAGGGGCTTGGGCTTGGCGCCTGGGCTTGATTTCTTTGGAATAGGATATAGATGGACCTCTAAAATCATGGATGCCTTGGTCTTTGAATATACTTTGGCATCTGGAAGGAAATCTGGGCATCTGGAGGGCATCTTCAAGGAATCAGGGTTTTTGATTTTTCTCCTAGAGTCTTCAAATCTTCAAGCTGGGTTGGACTTGGGCTAAACTTTCATGTCTTCAATCTGGTTGGACTTGGTCTTCACTTGTATGATGTGGTCTTGAGTCTTCAGTATGCTTGAACATGACTCAAAAAAATAAAATTAGCTCAACATGAGCTGACTAGCATTGGACTGAACTAGCTCAACATGAGCTGACTAGTACAGAACTGAAATAACAACTCAAAAGACTCAAATAACAACTAAAATAGACTCAGATGGGCTATGCCCTTATTACAGATGGACTCATAAATTATTGATCAATTCATAGAGGATTGAAAAGCCTCTGTCTTATAATGTTGCCTCCGGTGTCTCCACCACCGTCATGATACAACTAACTCAAGGTCAAAACACCTACATGCAAGTAAGTTTCAAAAAACAACACCTTCTAAGTTGTTTTGCAGGACGCTCCCTGTCCATGAAAAGGACAGCCAGACTTGATGCCTTCACCTAGGCCTTCAAAAACCAATAACTAACCTCTGGTGAGTTCAGATCCATTTGGTGACTAACTTCTTACAGCTAATACAGATCCCGCTAAGGCACAAAGTTGAATGGATGATAGTACTCCCTTTATCCAAAAACGAAGACATTTTGGACTCAGGGAGTGGGGGCATCTGTTACAGTAGTAAACAAATCCATTCAGCCCTGACACGCATCCTCCTTGGAGGTTGGTGCGGCCACATACTTCTCCACCTCGGCCACGAACAGCTCGGCACCTCGGCCCCACCTCGGCCCCATCTCGGCCTCACTTTGGCTATGTGCAAAGTTCGGTGGCAGTTCAGCTCAGCTCGGCACCTCAGCCCATGTCGGCCTAGCTCGGCTAGCCCGCACGGCCCAGCTCTTCCACCCATGCGCTCTGCCCATGGCAGAATGGCTCAAGTTCAGCTCAGCTTGGCACCTCAGCCCGTGCTGGTCCAGCTCTTCCGCCCGCACGAAGTCCTTCCGTTTGCACGGTCAGGTCCCGCGTGGTGCCCTCTGCTCGCGTGGGGTCCAGCTCTGACCTTGGGTATGCCAGGCTCTCGCCCACAGCACGAGAGGCTGCGGGCATGCCAAGATTGCGCCCCCAGCACGTCCACAGCACGAGAGACTCGCGCCTGCAGCACGCCAGCATTCGGTCCAGCCAAGTCGGCCGGATGCATGCTCCGGTCTGGCGGTCCCGTGCCCCAACTCCACTCCTTGCAGCACCCTCTGCCCAGCTCCAAATTGGCAACGGTGCAGAAGGCCTCCACCTTGCCTCCGAGCCCAGTCCGAATGTCCGAATGACTCAGGCTTCGCCTTCTCCCGCGGCATGCCCGGCTCCGGCTTGGCTCCGTCTGGTTTGCCCGCCCCGGTCCACCTCGGCTCCAATGGCTCCCAGTTCGACGCTCCCTCGCCCGCACAACAGCGGTGGTGCCCAATCCACCTCAGCTTCGACCACCAGCCTCCCAACACCTGCGAGAGGCCTGCACCCGTGCCATGTCCGGCATGCTCTGGAATCCTCCCAGCTCTAGCCCGTGCCAGTTCGGTGGTCTCGCGTCCGGTTCGACTTGGCCCGGCAGACCCCCGTCCGAACTGACCTAGTCCGACGGACCTCCATCCGATCCGGCCCAGTCCAGCATGATGCCCGCTCCGGTGCCCGATCGCCCACGGGGGACCGCACCACCTCGCCTCTATGCTTGGGAATGCCCCCGCTCCATGCAGCACCTCGGCCTCAGCCCCTGCTAGTTCGGCGGTCCTCAGTTTGGCCAGGCTCGGCCCGGCGGTCCTCCGTTCGGTCCGGCCTAGTCCGACGGGACACCTGCTCTGACTCCCGGGTCCGTCGCCAAGGTCGGCACCTCGGCTCCGCCCGTGCCAAGCTTGTGCCAGCACACGTCCACGGCACGCCCGTGCCGGTCCACTCCGGCGCCCAGCTCACCTCTGCATCCAGTCTAGAACACCCGGTCGACTCCGGCTCCGCCTCTGCCTATGGTGCACCAGCCCCGATCCGGCTCTGTCCGGCTCACCCGTGCGCTTCGCCCGTGGCTCCACCCACGCGGGGTCCTTCAACCCGCACCAAGGCCTCGCCCGGGGTTGCCTCCGGCACCGTTCAGCTCGCCTACACGGGTTCGGAACTCCGCCGCTCGGATCGGCTCCGCCCGGTGCGCCCCCGTGCCGATCCAGCATGCCTCTGCTCCACCCTCGCCTGGTCCGGCTCCGCCCACATGACGCATCTCATATCCGCCTGCTCCGGCATCTAGAAACCGCGTGCATGGGAGAGACCCTGCATGCCGTGCCTCGGTCCACGCGATTGCTGCCATGCACCTCGGACTGTGTGCGGGAGAAGCCTCACGCCGCGTACCTCAAACCGTACACACAGGGAGCCTACGTCTCCCTAGATTCGACCCGCGTGTCACGGTCTGATTGGCTCCATCGCAGGCTCTGCAACGCCACCTACAAAGGAGGGCTATATCAAAGCTCCCCTCATAGTTTACACCAATTAGGAAGGCGTGTCCCATCCAAGGCATTGTGTCCCTTCACCAACCTCCTGAACCACCTGGAAGGAGAAGGTTGACCAACCTATCAAGCCTCCCAGGCCTGCAGAAGCTTCACAGGCCTATACCAAGAAGAACGTGCCCCTCTAAACACTAAGAGCTGCTCGTCTACATAAGAGCAGAAGGAAGAGGTAAGGGGAAAAAAAGGGACAACACATTCTCTTCATTCTTACATTATGTCCATTATCTATCACCCTCTGGCAGCAGAGAGTTCCCCAAGCTCTCTGTCTCAGAGGTCTCTTATTTCCTTCGATCATCCCACTAACTTGATCATCAGAGTGTCTTTGCCGGAATCCCCGGTGTAGGTCTCCTTTGTTTTGCAGGTCCGCCCAACGGAGGGACGATACGGAAGAAGATTACTCATCATGGGAGAGGCCCACAGGTGGACCACCACAGTACCAAGCCCCTTTCATCCCAACTACGACTATGTTTCCCTTGATCGTCTCCGACCGACAAGCCCGGTGACGCTGGCAGGGAGTCCACTCACGTGGGCCATGTAAGAAACTACAAGCCACGGCGATCTAGGCGACAACAATAAGTATTTAAAATTAAAAATTATTAAAATATTAAATAGTCATATAATAATATATTATTTGTTTATTATTTAATTATTATCAAAAAATTAATATAGATTTAAAGTTTATTTTTATTAACAAATAAAGTTTACCTATTTTGTAAATATATTTTGTATTCAAAATTTTAAATATGTATTTTGAGAATAATAAATGAAAATGAATAGATTTAAATATTTTATTTTTCATAATAACATGAATAGTAAAGTAATTATTATATAAAAATTATTTTACATTATGAATTTAATAAATTTATTAATTAATTACATTATTTCTAAATAATTTAGTATATGCATAATAATTTTGTACCTATGATTTTAGATTTAAAATTTTATATATGCATAATAATATTGTAGGCTTAATATATAGTTTGGAATTAATAATTAAAAATTAAAGTATTTTATTTTTTATTGTTATAGTAAAATAATTATTATATGAAATTTATTTTACATCAAGTTTTTGAATTTATTAATTAATTATATTTTTTATAAATAATTTAATATATATTGTTGTATTAATATTATAATATAATATCAGTTTAGTTGTAGATAAGTTATTCTACATTTTGTATAATAAATGATTAATGTTAATTAATGTTGTTGACCCTTGGAATGATTTTGATGATCACAAAATATTGGAGCATGTATATGTTATCAATTCTTTCAATTACTTTAGAAGTTTTTGCAGGAAAATGGTTATATGTAGTTTAATTGGTTTTCAAATTGGTTGAAAGGTAATTCAATCTTGTATAAACTCTTATAGACTTTAAATTGTTAAAGCCCTAATTTTTTCAACTTTGTAATCTTGTAAATGGGCTGTAAAATTGTAAAAATAAGAGTGTATAGATTGGTTATTGTTTGATTCAAGTGTTGAAGAATTTTGGAGAAGTTTGAAGCATTAATTGAAGTTTTGGCAAGAGCTGACTCATGGATCAAAAGCCGACTCCTTGTGGCACGGCACAAAGAAATTTCAGAGTTTCAGTACCTCGAGCCGACTCGTGTCCTAAGAGCCGATTCATGGAAGAATACATGTTTCTGAAGTCTGAGATCTCGAGCCGACTCGAGCTTCAAGAGCCGACTCGTCCAGAGTTATGTTTGTTGGTGATTGAGATTTTGAGCCAACTCTGCCCTAAAGAGCCAACTCAAGGAAATTATGGTTTTGAATTGATTGAAGGTTTGAGTCGACTCGCACAAAAATTCTGATTGGGCTGTCTGAGACTTCAAGCTGACTCGTGAATCTCAAGCCGACTCGAGTGACCGTTTTCTGCACTCTAATGGCTAGTTGCTGAAAGTGATTTTTGAATTCTAATTGGTCTGCAACAGCTCTTTCACGAATCCCTAGGCTCTACAATGGCTATATCTCATGGAAAACTATAAAAGGGATTACTTTTGATGGATTAAATAATTTTTTGAGGGATTATTACTGATTTATCTTGGAAATTTGAAAAGCCTTCAAGTCTTTCACCAACCTACTTCAAGAGCATTCAAGATAGGATTCAAAGCTTCGTCAACTTCTCTTCATCATTGAATCCACTCATTGAAAAAGCAAAGAAGTAGCTTAAAGAGCATTCAAAGCTAGGCTTCACCTTGATCTACATTGGCAACATTTAAACAAACTTGGTTTGTTATTGATATGGCTACATCGTTGACGTGGAACGTGCGTCAGATCCAACTGGATGCCTCCTGGGCCACATGGATTTTTCTTTTAAAATTCCACCACTCGAGAAATGGTGCTCTTGCTCCTTCGCCAGGTGGCACCCCAAGACGGGTCCACCTCGGCCGAAGTCGAGCCTCTCTCTGCTACTTCACCAGGTGTCCACCCAGGGGGGTCCACCTTGATCGAAGCTGGCGGCTCCCTGCTCCCTCGCCAGGTGGCACCCCAAGATGGGTCCACCTCTGCCTAGGTCAAGCCGGGCTCTCCTGCTCCTTCACCAGGTGGTACACCAGGACGGGTCCACATCGTTCGAAGTCGAGCCTCTCTTTGCCACTTCGCCAGGTGCCACCCAGGAGGGGTCCACCTCGGCCGAAGCTGGCAGCCCCTGCTCCCTCGCTAGGTGGCACCCCAAGATGGGTCCACCTCTGCCGAGGTCGAGCCAAGCTCTCCTGCTCTTCGCTAGATGGCACCTCAAGACGGGTCCACCTCGGCCAAAGTCGAGCCTCTCTCTGCCACCCCGCCAGGTGTCCACCTAGGAGGGATCTACCTTGACCATTGGCAGCCCCTTGCTCCCTCGCCAGGTGGCACCCCAAGACGGGTCCACCTCTGCCGAGGTCGAGCTGGGCCCTCCTGCTCCTTCGCCAGGTGGCACCCCCTGATGGGTCCACCTCGATCGAAGTCGAGCCTCTCTCTGCCACTTCGCCAGGTGTCCACCCAGAAGGGGTCCACCTCGGCCGAAGTTGGCAGCCCCCTGCTCCCTCGCCAGGTGGCACCCCAAGACGGGTCCACCTCTACCGAGGTCGAGCCAAGCCCTCTTGCTTCTTCGCTAGGTGGCACCCCCTGATGGGTCCACCTCGGTCGAAGTCGAGTCCCCTGCTCCCTCGCCAGGTGTCCACCTAAGAGGGGTCCACCTCGATCGCTGGCAGCCCCCTGCTCCCTCGCCAGGTGGCACCCCAAGGTGGGTCCACCTCGGTCGAGGCTGAGCCGGGCTCTCCTGCTCCTTCGCTAGGTGGCACCCCAAGACGGGTCCACCTCGACCGAAATCGAGCCTCTCTTTGCCACCCCGCCAGGTGTTGACTCAAGAAGGGTCCACCTCGGTCGAAGCTGGCAGCCCCCTGCTCCCTCGCCAAGTGGCACCCCAAGACGGGTCCACCTCTGCCGAGGTCGAGCCGGGCCCTCCTACTCCTTCGCCAGGTGGCACTCCCTAATGGTCCACCTCGGTCAAAGTCAGCCCTACTCTATAAAGCCTCAAGGAGGTAGAGACATGGGCCATGAGGTCGCCACTAGAATCAGCATGCGCCGCATCCCATACAGGGTGCCAGTACGGCCCGCATCGGTGCACGAAACCGCGTTTATATCAAATAAGCAGGGCCCCGCGATCGAGGAATAAAAACCCTCGCGGATAGGAGCCTGGAATGCTAGAAGCCCACCATCAACGCCCCGAAAGGAGAGCTCCCGCACTTGGTTCGAGGTCTCGCCAGTTTTTCCCTTTCATGATACACGGCGGACGAGGCATGCCGGCCACTTAACTCCGGGACTTGGAGGAGAAGGGGGAGGGGAAGATTCAGATATCTCCGGGACCCTCCAGGAGGGGACGTGGGCCAAAGGCGGTCCGGTGGTATAAAAGGAACAGTAAAAGCGAACGGAAAGGTAAGTCAAAAAAGGAGAGAGGGAAAAAGAATACCGGGAGAACGATCCTGGGACCCCCAAGAAGTCCTGAGGCGTGAGCTCGGTGAACCCAGCGCAGGAAGCCGGGCTTCAACCCCTCTCTTCCCTACACTTCTTTCATCTACACCTCCTCTAAGCACGGGAATCCTTCGGGAACCCACCTTAGAGGGCCTGTTCCATCTTGTCGCTCTTTAACTTGACCGTTGGAGTTCCCCCGTCAAAATTCCCGGCCCGGGTCTCTGACTTTATTTTGCAAGACCGGTGGCTTGGAGATCTCAAGGTGAGAGAGTCTGAGAACCGGCGCCAGTTCACGAGTTACCGGCCACCGCGGTATGATCGGCAATAGTTATGTAGTTGCTTTTTATTTTTCTCTATCTTTATTTTCTCTCTAAGAACAGCAAGGGGCTGTGTCTTAAGAGATGGTTAAAGGTTTTTAGGTGAACCTTGTGAAAATCTAAGTTGGATCTTTGCGATCTCGGTATAAAACCAAGTGTTAGGGTTTCTTTGGTGATCCCGCTTAAAACCAAAGGGAGTTGGGTTTTCTTTGGTGATCCCGGTAAAATCAAAGTGTATAGGTTTGGATTATAAGTCCAGTAAAATAATCCGACTATATTCTGGTTGGGGGATATAGTGAAAATCCCAAGTGGTCCTTGGATAGTGGACGTAGGAGCCGATTGCTCCGAACCACTCTAAATTTTCTTGTGTTTGTGTTTGTGCTTACTTTGCCTTATTGCATTTACTTAATTACTTCCGTATTGCATATTGCACCATAATACTAAAAAAAATTCAAATTGCACATACTTGTGAAAAATTTTTATAATCCCAATTCACCCTCCTCTTAGGAGCCACCTGGGCAACAAGTGGTATCAGAGCAGAGTCTCTAAAAATTACTTAGAGTAAAGATAGATGGCACATCCCATTAGCACTTCTTTGACCAAAGGCCAATCCACAAATCGACCTCCACTTTTCACCGGAACCAATTATACATATTGGAAGGTGAGGATGAAAATATACATTCAAGCCGTAGATTTTCATTTATGGAAAATTATTTTGAAAGGACTCATGCACCCACTATTATAATTAATGATATTGAGGTTCCCGACTAGAAGAGGAATGGGACGAAAATGATATGAAATTAGCTGAGCTGAATGCCAAAGCTAGGAATTTGCTGTATCGTGCTTTGGATCCAAATGAGTTTAACAGAATTTTAACTTATAATTCTGCTAAAGAAATTTGGGACAAGTTAGAGATTACACATGAAGGCACTTCATAAGTTAAAACATCAAAAATCAATCTTCTTGTGCACAACTATGAATTATTTAAAATGGATTCTAGTGAAACTATTTCTGCTATGTATACTCATTTTACTGATATTATAAATGGTCTCAAAAGTCTTGGTAGGACTTACACTAATGCTGATCTTGTTTAAAAAGTTTTGAGATCCTTGATAGATAAATGGGAAGCTAAAGTGATAGCTATTCAAGAGGCAAAGGACCTGAACACCCTACCACTAGATGAGTTGCTTGGATCACTAATTACACATGAATTAGTCATGCAATAAAGGACTGATGAAGATTCTAAGAGAAAGAAAGCTATAGCATTTAAAGCTACAGAAGAGGACAAGAATGAAGATTCAGACTCATCTGATGATGATGATCTTGAAAATGATGAGATAGTCCTTGTAATGAAAAAGTTTAAAAGGGTTTTAGGCAGAAGAAAAACAAATAGATGGAGGAAGCAATTTAGAAAAGGAGATTTTGGAAGAGAAAGAGAAAAGGATAAAGAAAAAGAGAAGGATAAAGATAAAGATAAACTTCCAATCTGTTATAGATGCAAGAAACCAGGACATATCTGTCCTGACTGTCCTGAAGCAAAGAAAAAGATGATCAACAGAAAGAAGAAGAAGGCAATGCTTACAGCATGGAGTGACAGCGACAAATCTACATCCACTAAAGAGGATGAAGGAGAAACAAAAATTGCACAGATCTGTCTTATGGGTTTGGAGGACGAGGTAACTACTTCTGAACCTAATTTAAAATTTACATATGATGAGTTACATAATGCATTTTGTAAATTATTAGTAGAATAAAAAAAGGCTAGTTTGAAAATGAAAACTTTGAAAAATCATTATGATATAAGTGAAAAGGATAAAAATGAATTTGGTGAAAAAAATAAGACTTTGCAAAGGGAATTAAGTCTAGTTTGTGAAAGACTTAAGACCATCTAATTTGAAAAAGAAGAGCTTCTTGAGAAAAATAAAGGTTTGCAAAATGAAAATGATGATTTGAAAAAGGAAGTTCAAAAGCTCAAGCCTTTGGTTAAAAAATTAACCCTATGTTCCAATAAGCTTGAACTAATTTTGAAAGATCAAAGAGAGACAAATAACAAATTTGGAATTGGTTACAAAGGTTCAATTTCAAATAAATTTTCTGCATCTACATCATATGCTCCTAAGTTTATTACTTTAAAATAATTTAGTCCTAAATTTGCATCATCACATACTTTTTATTCAAAGCCAAGAATTGTATGCTATGCTTGTAATAATATTGGTCATATGGCATTTGAGTGTCATTTGAAACATAATGACAAGAAGAAAATCAAGAAAGTTTGGGTTCCAAAAGGAACCATTTCTACTAACTTGCAAGAACTCAAGAAAGCTTGGGTACCTAAATCCATTCCATGATTATTTTGCAGGGATGTCTTGCAGCCACAAATATAAAGAAAAGATAGTTCCTGGATAGCGACTGTTCAAGATACATGATGGGTGATATTGATCAATTCTTCATCCTAGAACCAAAAGATGGTGGAATGGTAACATTTGGTGATAATCGCAAAGGAAGGATAATCGGTATGGGTAAAATCAAAATTACTCCTTCTACATTTATTGAAAATGTGTTATTTGTAGAAAAGTTAAAACATAATCTTTTGAGTATTAGTCATCTTTATGATATCGATTTTAATATTTTCTTCAAGTCTTCAATGTGTATAGTAGTTGATCCACTTAATTATAGTATAAAATTCATTGGACATAGACTTGGTAATATTTATGTAGTAGATCTTAATGATCTGGCTATGTCAAGCAATACAAGTTTTGTAGCAATGAATGACAAGAGCAAGGAATCAAGTTTACTATGGTATAGGCTACTTGGACATGCTAGTATGGATACTATAGTAAAACTAATTTCAAAAGATTTAGTCAAAGGGTTGCCAAAGTTTAAAGTTAATTTTGATTATATTTGCGATGCTTGTCAATTAGGAAAACAAGTGAGGGGGAGTTTTAAATCCAAAAATAGTGTTTCTACTACTAGACCCTTAGAGTTACTTCACATGGACCTATTTGGACCTACTAGGACTACAAGTCTAGGTGATATGAAATATGGCCTTGTGATTATAAATGATTTTTCAAGATACACATAGATTTTGTTTATTGCATATAAAGATGAAACTTTCAAAGTATTCAAAAAATTTTATAAAAGAGTTTCAAATTTGAAAAATCTGTTTGTTATTTCAATTCATAGTGATCATAGTACAGAATTTAAAAATCAACATTTTGATCACTTTTGCACAAAGCACGGTATTGACCACAACTTCTCAGCTCCTAGAACACCATAGCAAAATTGTATTGTAGAAAGAAAGAATCGTACTTTGGAAGAGATGTCTAGAACAATGCTTTGTGAAGGAAATCTTCCAAAATACTTTTGGACAGAAGCTGTAAATACCGCTTGCTATATTTTGAACAGAGTTTTGATTAGACCTATCATTAGAAAAACCCCCTATGAACTGTGGAATAATAGAAAGCCTAATATCAAATATTTTCATGTTTTCGGTTGTAAATATTTTGTTCTTAATAATGAAAAAGATAATCTTGGTAAATTCGATTCAAAATCTGATGAGGCTATTTTTCTTGGATATTCTTTAAATAGTAAAGCCTATAGAGTTTTCAACAAAAGAACTTTGACCGTGGAAGAATCAATATATGTTGTTTTCAATGAATCTGACATTACATCTTCTAGAAAAGAAGATCATGCTGATGATGATGCAGGTACACTAGAACATGGACTGAAGGATATGACTCTCAGTAACAAACAATCAAGTGAATTACATGAAGAAGAGATAAGCAAGAATCATGATGATAGACCCAAAGAATGGAGGTATGTACACTCACATCCCAAAAAACTAATTATACGAGACCCATCTCAAGGTGTTAGAACTAGAGCTGCACATAGAGATGCACATGACTTGATTGCTTTTGTTTCTCATGTAGAACCACATAGTATAGATGAAGCTGAAACTGATCATAATTGGATGTTAGCCATGCATGATGAGTTAAACCAATTTAGGAGAAATAATACTTGGATCCTAGTAGAAAGACCTAATGACTATCTTGGTATAGGTACTGGATGGGTTTATAGAAATAAACTTGATGAGGAAGGTAACATAATTAGGAATAAGGCTAGACTGGTAGCATAAAGATATAATCAAGAAGAGGGAATAGATTTTGATGAGACTTATGTACTAGTAGCTAGGTTAGAAGCTATTAGATTACTATTAGCATATGCATGCTTTATGAATTTTAAATTATTTCTAATGGACGTAAATAGTGCATTTTTAAATGATTTTCTATCTGAAGAAATTTTTGTCGAACAACCATCGGGTTTTATCGATCACACATTTTCAAATCATGTTTTCAAATTGAATAATTTTTTGTATGGTCTGAAACAGATACCTAGAGCCTGGTATGACAGACTAAGTAAGTTTTTAATTGCAAATGATTTTGTAAGAGGTAGTGTTGATACTACACTATTTATTCAAAGAAAAGATAATGATATTTTAGTTGTTCAAATCTATATTGATGATATTATATTTGGATCTACTGATGAATCTTTGTGTCAAGACTTTGCTAAGTTAATGCAGGGTGAATTCGAGATGAGCTTGATGGGTGAGTTGAGTTACTTCCTCGGTCTTCAGATCAAACAATCTAAGGAAGGTATCATGATTAACCAAGCCAAATATATCAAAGAGATTATTAAAAAGTTTGGCATGGAATCAAGCAAAGAAATTGGAACACCCATGAATCCTGCATATAGACTTGATAAAGATGAGAATGGCACAAATGTTGATCAAAAGCTGTACAGAGGTATGATCGACTCTTTACTTTATTTGACAGCTAGTAGACCTGATATTTTATTTAGTGTTTGTATGTGTGCACATTTTCAATCTAATCCAAAAGAGTCACACATCATAGCTGTTAAAAGAATCATTAAGTATCTTAAAGGCACATGCAATCTAGGTTTATGATATTCTAAGCATACATCTTTGAAATTAATTAGTTATTTTGATGCTGATTATGGAGGCTGTAAAATTGATAGAAAAAGTACAAGTGGCACCTGTCAATTTCTAGGTGAACTTGATCTCATGGCACTGTCATAAACAGAACTCTATAGCACTGTTTACTACTGAGGTAGAATATGTGGCTATCGGGAGCTGTTGTGCTCAAGTGTTATGGATCAAGCAACAACTAGAAGATTATGATGTTGTCCAATCTAAAATTCCTATTAAATGTGATAACACTAGTGCTATTAACTTATCCAGAAATCCAATTTAGCATTCTCAAACTAAGCATATAGAAATTAGACATCATTTCATTCCGACTCAAGACACCAGGTGTTTTGGCAAGCTAACTCGAGAGTCAGGCCGAGGGTTTTTATATAGGGCTTCATAGGTTTGAAATCACTATTTCTTTTCACATTTCTCACTTTCCTTTAGCCGACTCCTCTCCCTAACGTAGGAAAAGCTCTAGAATACCTCCACAACCCTCCAAAATCCTAATCTAACCTAGATGGCTCCTAGGAAGGCCATGGCCAAGAAACCTAGAAGAGTCGTTCGGTCAGTGGTGGAGGAAAGAAGGACAAAGCGACGGTTGGATACTTCAAATCTGGAAGAGGAACATCAAGAAGAACATGAAGAAGAGCAAGAGGCACCAAGGCAGGTAATATTAATGGGAAATGGGCAAGTTACATCGGGTAGATGCATAGATTTTAATTTCCTAGAACAAGAAAGCTTGCACATTACTGATTGGTTGGTTAGACAAGGTTGGAAAGACTTTTGTATGCTCAATCTTCCCACATATCCCAACCTTGTTAGGTAATTTTTTGAGAACGTCTTTGGGTGCATTTCACATTGAAGCAACTGTGAAGGGTAAGCATATTGAAATCAGTGAGCAAAAGTTGTCAAGTATTCTTCATATACCAAAAGAGGGTGAAAGCTACCTAGTGTTGAAGGACAAACAAAAGACTTTAAGAACAGTGCTTGTGAGGACAAATGTGAAAGGTGTGGTTCATGTTAGTGCCAACCAACTCTCTTTGGAGATGAGGTTGCTACATAACATTATTAGCCGCATCTTTTTTCCTTGGACTGGGAGATTCGACTGGGTTAGTGAGAGAGACCTAGTCTTCATGAGATGCTTGGTTGAGGGGGAGGCCCTCAATTTACAATTCATTATGTTGTCACAGATGAGGGAAGCAGCTCGGAGGGCACGAGCATGTCTTCTATACGGGATGGTGTTTACCCTACTGTTTCAAGATGCCTAGGTTGATTTGTTTGAAGAGGACAGTAGACCACTTTTGTATACAGACAGATACAACCTAAAGTCTTTGACCCGAATGGGATTTATTAAGGTTGAGGGTCACTGGATTAGGAAGAGCTCAGATCTTCCAGTGACTCATTCAGATGATGATTCAGATAAAAATGATCAGGCAGCACAGGGATATGGTGCAGAGGCAGAGACACATGTTGACAAGGCTGGACCCTCAGAGCCAGCTCCTTCTACTCCTCGATCACCTGTCAGAGGATCGACAGCTGTTGGACCAGGTGATGATGACCGATTGCAGCATGTACTGGACGAGATCTCAAGTCTTCAGAGAGGGAGATCTGAGACTGATGCCAGGATATCTACACTTCAGTCAAAGATGCACCAGGGCTTTCAAGATATCATGGCTATTCTTCGACAGCTTACAGCAGCTAGTCAATCTGTACCTACTACTTCTATAGTAGCACCTGACATTGGCACAGATTGTGGGTAGGGACAGGTAGCACACTTCACTGATATTCCTTCTGAGGCTACTCCTGCTGAGGCTGGGACTGGTACCGAGATTCCTAGTTTTGACGTTGGAGACACTCCGGTGACAGAGATTTTGTCTACCACCAGCACCCTCGTCTTGTCTTTTGATCCTCCTACTGCTAGACCTACCCCTATTGTAATTTCCTCTGAGTCTAAAGTTAAAGCCAAACCTAAAACTTTTATGACTACTACACCTGTTAGGACTAGACTTAGGGACCTTAGACCTAGGTTCCTTAAATTCAGGCCTGCTCCAGGCATTTTAAAGGTCGGTTCCTCCTCTAGTGAGGAAGAGCCTAGTGATGATGACCCTAGTCATTCCTTTTGATGTTTTTAGTCCTTTCTTTTGATGTTTTAGGACTTTATGTTTTTCAAATTTTGTTGTTGTGATACTATTTTTGTCCTCCCAAGGCACTTTTGTATTGTATCACTAATGTACTGACACTTTCATATATATATATATGTCTTTTTATGATACATATTATAAATGACTTAATGTGAATGATTATTCTCCTTATTTTATACACCTTTTATTGATGACAAAAAGGGGGAGAAGGGAAAAGTATGAATGTACATGAAAATGTGAATAAAATAGGTATGAATGTGAATATGAAAATGAATATGTATGAAAATATGAAGAAAATATGAAAAAATATTACTATATTAGTAAGGGGGAGCTTATGTTAAGTTTTTGTTAAGTTTTCATGAAACTTCAAAAACAAATTAATTTTGTGAAGTTTCGATATGTAGTGCATAGATGATACATTGTATTGATACATATTATACATTGTGTGGATAGTTCTCAGTTTTATGATATATATAATACATTATGATACATTGTATTGATACTTACCAGTTCAACAATTTGATACTCAATTTGATTTGATACACACTATGTTAAATATCAGTTGATACATGTGAATATGATACACAATAATTGTAAAGTGTTTTTAAATCCTATTAATGCCCAATATTTTGTCATCATCAAAAAGGGAGAGATTGTTGACCCCTGGAATGATTTTGATGATCACAAAACATTGGAGCATGTATATGTTACCAATTCTTTCAATTACTTGAGAAGTTTTTGCAGGAAAACTGTTATATGTAGTTTAATTGGTTTTCAAATTGGTTGAAAGGTAATTCAATCTTGTATAGACACTTATGGACTTTAAATTGTTAAAGCCCTAATTTTTTCAACTTTGTAATCTTGTAAATGGGCTGTAAAATTGTAAAAAGAAGAGTATATAGATTAGCTCTTGTTTGATTCAAGTGTTGAAGAATTTTGGAGAAGTTTGAAGCATTAATTGAAGTTTTGGCAAGAGCCGACTCATGGATTAAGAGCCGACTCCTTGTGGCATGGCACAAAAAAATTTCAAAATTTTAGTACCTCGAGCTGACTCTTGTCCCAAGATGTAGGCTCAGGTAGGCAACCCAAGAGGGGAGATGAATTGGGTTTTATAAAACTTTTGTATTATTTAAAATATGAACTAAAGCAAGTATGTGCTAATGCAATTCAAGTGCTTGTGTATTTCAAATAAATGCAGCGGAAATAAAGAAATAAAAGCACAAGGAGAACAATCACACAAACACAAAGGTTTATAGTGGTTCGGTACCAACCAAGCACCTACATCCACTCCCTAAGCCACCCTTGGGAATTTCACTAAGTTTGGGTTTATAACTTAGGCTCAACAACAACCTTTACAACTTATTTTGTCTTCGGGCTCACAAGTCAAATCCTAGTTGGTTCAAGGTTTACCAACAACCACCCTTGGTTTTATGGGATAACCAAGAACCTAAATAACTTGTTTTGGCTTTGGGCTCATAAGTAAAGCCTTAGTTGGTTTTAAGGCGCACTAACAACCACTTTGATTTTTAAAAGCTTACCAAAAACCTCTTTGGTTTTCCAAGGCTCACCAAAAACCTCAAGTCAAATAATGTAAGAGCAAGTATAAATGAATACAATAAAAGCTTTCTAAAATAAAGCAAATATCTCTTTGAAGCCCTTGAATGTTGATGAAGATCTTGTCTTCAAGTTGATGAAGCCTTTGATTGATGCTTGTAGATGTAGACTTTGAATGCTCTCTTTGAAACTTGGAAGCTTGAAGGCTTTGAATCACTCGACTATTGAATCCTTTAAGAATATTCAAGAAACTTACCAAAGGATTGGTTCCCCATTTGATTCTTGATGTTTAAATAGCCTCCTAATACTTAAATGACCGTTTATAGCCATTAGGGAGGAAAATATGACCGTTTGGAAGCAAGTTGGAGAAGTTCTGCAGCCCAGAAAACTAGCCATTATTGTTCAAGTGTCGACACTTCACCTTTGTCGATACTTCAGTTTCAAGTGTCGACACTTCATTCTCCAGGTGTCGACACTTCACTTCCAAGTGTCGACACTTCAGCTCCAGGTGTCGACACTTGACTGAAGGTGCTTTCTGAAGTCTTCTGTCTGTCTCAGGCCTTGAGTCGACACTTCACTCTTCAAGTGTCGACACTTGATCCTCAGGTGTCGACACTTCATTTTCAGGTATCGACACTTGCTTGTGCCATTACTGAAACTTGACCAGAATCAAACTTTAACTTCTTCAAGTTCTTCCATATCAATTCCAAAGTCCATACACTTGATTTTCCATTGATTTAAAGACTTTTCAACTGAAATACATGCATTTCTTCATTCAACATGGTTGAGTACTAAGATCTGAAAAATATACTTAAAATATAATTAGTACTCATATATACTTAAACATTTTGTCAATCATCAAAATCAAGACCAGAGTCAACAATCTCCCTCTTTTTGATGATGACAAAACCTTTAAGTATATGAATAGGGTAAGCTTAAAAGAATTAACAATAAGATAAACATGTAAGCTCAAAACAATAAGCACCAAGTTCCCCCTCAAAATATGATCCAAAAAATCTTCAAAAATATTTTTCAAAATATGCAAAATTTTTAAATTTTTAAAATTTCTTCTTCTTACTAATTCTTCCCTTTAGATAAAAATATTTTACATTCTTCTTCCCCTTTTGCACTTTCTTTCATTTCTCAAATGATTTTTCATGTTTATCCAATCTTCCCTTTTCATACTTAACATTTTTCTTTCCCTTTTTGACATCATTAAAAAGGGTGAAAGGCAACACAAAGTGAGAATGAAGCCAGAAAGAATAGCAAGAAGATCATCAAAATCAATGTATGAAATCAAACAATTATGATACCACTTGAAATATGATACAAATTGAATATGATATCATAAAAATGATATGCACATGCTAGAAATAATTCAATATATATATATATATATTATCCATTCACCTCACTTATTCATGGGATAAGGCCACAGCGGCACCCCAACACATCATAAGAGATCCCAGTGAATGGGAAGAGAGGGTCTTTAAACCCTACTTAGCTTCTATGACTGGACGGCCATGGTGACTAACCCAATCCAAAGCAGTTACTAGGAATTCTTTTTAAAAAATAAATTTTGATACCAATAGAATATGATACCACATGAATGCAACTCCCCTCAAAGAATTAGATTTGAAAACAAGGAGAAGAGTATCAAAGCAATATAAGTACAGCTTGATATCAAGCAAGATATTCAAAGCATCAAATATGTATATAATAATAACAAATCTTTAGATGCTCCCCCTGAATATTATTCCACCTTAAAAATATGCATTCATTTGAGGAATAAAACATGAAAGCACATGCATCATAATTTCAGACAATTTTAGATGTGAACATAAATTCTAAGTCTGAAACCAAGGATTTGAGTTTTTCAAGATATTCATAATTTTCAAAATACAAAGCATTTATACCACTTAAAAACTTTCAGCATGATTTCAAATTCATTTAAAATAATTTGATATCCATACAAATGCTAAAAGCAATATGATATCAAGTCTAGCTACTAGAGCAAGGGTTTATTAATATGCATACCTTCTTCTTAAATGTAACCCTTAACTACCAGTTCTATACTTGATCCAAATCATTTCTAGATTATGTATAAATGCCAAAAATAAAAATATATAAATCATAGTATTTCACTTGAAATAATTTAGAAACATATTAATCAAAATCAAGTGAAGATCTAATAATCACAAGTTTGACCATGAGAGCTTGAAATCCATCAACATCAAAATGGTCATGATCACAACAAATAATTATGATTCTAAGCTTGATTCTAATCAATCACTTAAAAAAATATTTTTCAAAGCAATATGCATCTTTAAAAGTATTTTTCATGAAATACATTAATCAAAATCAAGTGAAGGTCTCACAATCATAAGTTTAATCATGATAGCATGAAATTCATCAACATCAAGAAGTCCATGATCATAACCAATGATTATAAGTCTAAACTTGATTCTAATTAATCATTTAAAACAATTTTTCAAAGTAATTGATGCAATAATTATAACAAAAAATTTAACTGCATTTTCAATTATGGAAGGAGATGTTTAGAATTTACCAATATACATAATCCTTCCTTTTACCATTTAGTCCAAGATGTAGCTTGTCCATATCTTCAAATTATCTTATATAATCACTTTTCAAGAACTTCCCTTTTTCATGTTGGGCTGCAAGACATTCCTGCAAAACAAACTAAGTGGACATTTTTGGTACCCAGACTTTCTTGGATCCTTTATGATTAGTAATTATGGTTCCTTTGGGAACCCACACTTTTCTTAATCTAGAAGGATAAGAATTAAAACCACATTTATAAGACAAATTGAAAGAAGTAGGAATAGAGAAATTCTTCAAAAGTTTTTGCTTCTTTTCCTCAACCAAAATAATTTTCTTATTCAAAACTTTATCACATAAATCTTTCAAAACAATATTTTCTTTTTCTAAAAATTCTTTTTCTTTAGAAAAATTATTCTCTTCATTTTTCAAAATATCAATCTTAGCATTTAAATCATCATTTTTATTGGCAAGATTGGTGTTATCAAGAGAAAATGAATCTACATGCCTATTTAATTTCTTGTACTCAATTTTTAGCAATCTATATTCATACACAAGATCATTAGATGCATCATGTAGTTCATCAAAGGTAAAATTATAATCATTTTCAGCATATACCTTTTCTTCATTTGCCATGAAGCAAGATGGGCAACTTCATCATCCATACTTGAATCTTCGCTATCGCTCCAAGTTACCGTCATTGCCTTGAGTTTTTTTTTGGCTTTGAAAGCCATTATCTTCTTTTCTGTATCAGCTTCCACTATCTTTTGCCATAAGTTCAACTCATAGGTCATGAGTGAACCGATAATCTCCTCCAAAGATAAGATTTCTACTTCTTTAGCTTCTTAGATCACCGTCACCTTTGGATCCCACGATATTGGCAAGGATCTAAGAATTTTGTTCACCAAATCAGCATTAGTATAGATTTTGCCAAGACTTTTCAATTCATTAATAATAGTCATAAATCTAGTATACATATCAAAAATAGATTCATAATGCATCATTTCAAAAATTTCAAAAGAATGTACAAGCAAATTAATTTTAGTTTTCTTCACTTGAAGAGTACCCTCATGAGTAACTTCAAGTGTGTCCCATATTTCCTTCGCCGATGCGCATGAAGAAATTCTATTAAATTCATTTAAGTCTAATGCACAATAAAGCAAGATCATTGCTTTAGCATTGAATTCAGTTTGTTTAATGTCATATTCATTCCAATCCTCTTCGAGCTTTGGAATGGAAATGCCATTAACCAAAATGGAAGGAATATGAGGACTACTAACAATGATTTTTCAAAGATGATAACTAATAGATTGAATATGGATGCGAATGTAAGTTTTTCAAAATATGTAATTTGTGCCATTGAAAAATGGTGGTCTAACACTAATACCTACTAGGGTTGCCATAATTTTTAACTCAAAATCGATAGATTTACAAATAGAGCACTTGCTCTGATACCAATTGTAGGCTCAGGTAGGCAACCCAAGAAGAGGGGTGAACTGCATTTTATAAAACTTTTGTACTATTTAAAATATGAACTAAAGCAAGTATGTGCTAATGGAATTCAAGTGCTCATGTATTTTAAATAAATGCAGCGGAAATAAAGAAATAAAAGCACAAGGAGAACAATCACACAAACACAAAGGTTTATAGTGGTTCAGTGCCAACCAAGCACCTACATCCACTCCCCAAGCCACTATTGGAAATTTCACTAAGTTTGGTTTTATAACTTAGGCTCACCAACAACCTTTATAACTTGTTTTGTCTTCGAGCTCACCAATCAAATCCTAGTTGGTTTCAAGGCTCACCAACAACCACCTTTGGTTTTATAAGATAACCAAGAACCTAAACAACTTGTTTTGGTCTTGGGCTCACAAGTAAAATCCTAGTTGGTTTTAAGGCTCACCAACAACCACTTTGGTTTTCAAAGGCTTACCAAAAATCTCTTTGGCTTTCCAAGGCTCACCAAAAATCTCAAGTCAAACAATGTAAGAGCAAGTATAAATGAATACAATAAAAGCTTTCTAAAATAAAGCAAATATCTCTTTAAAGCCCTTGAATATTGATGAAGATCTTGTCTTCAAGTTGATGAAGCCTTTGATTGATGCTTGTAGATATAGACTTTGAATGCTTTCTTTGAAACTTGGAAGCTTGAAGGCTTTGAATCACTCAACTATTGAATCCTTTAAGAATATTCAAGAAACTCACCAAAGGATTGCTTCCCCATTTAATTCTTGATATTTATATAGCCTCTCAACACTTAAATGACCATTTATAGCCGTTAGGAACGAAAATATGACCGTTTGGAAGCAAGTTGGAGAAGTTCTGCAGTCCAAAAAACTAGCCGTTACTGTTCAAGTATCGACACTTCACCTTCAAGTGTCGACACTTCAGTTTCAAGTATCGATACTTCATTCTCCAGGTGTCGATACTTCACTTCCAAGTGTCGATACTTCAGCCCCAGGTGTCGACACTTGATTGAAGGTGCTTTCTGAAGTCTTTTATCTGTCTCAGGCCTTGAGTCGACACTTCACTCTTCAAGTATCGATACTTGATCCTCAAGTGTCGACACTTCATTTTCAGGTGTCGACACTTACCTGTGCCATTGCTGAAACTTGACCAAAATCAAACTTTAACCTCTTCAAGTTCTTCTATATCAATTTCAAAGTCAATATACTTGATTTTTCATTGATTTAAGGACTTTTTCAACTGAAATACATGCATTTCTTCATTCAACATGGTTGAGTACTAAGATCTGAAAAATACACTTAAAATATAATTAGTACTCATATATACTTAAATATTTTGTCAATCATCAAAATCAAGATCAGAGTCAACACAAGAGCTGACTCATGGAAGAATACATATTTTTGAAGTCTGAGATCATGAGCTGATTCGAGCTTCAAGAGCCGACTCGTCCAGAGTTATGTTTGTTGGTGACTTAGACTTCGAGCCGACTCTGCCCTGAAGAGCCGACTCAAGGAAATTGTGGATTTGAATTGAATGAAGTTTGGAGCCGACTCTAGCTTGAAGAGCCGACTTGCACAGAAATTCTGATTGGGCTGTCTGAGACTTCGAGCCAACTCGTGGATCTCGAGCCGACTCGAGTGACCATTTTCTGCACTCTAATGGCTAGTTGCTGAAAGTGATTTTTGAATTCTAACTGGTCTCCAACAGCTTTTTCATGAATCCCTAGGTCCTACAATGGTCATATCTCATGAAAAACTATAAAAGGGATTACTTTTGATGGATTAAACAATTTTTCGAGGGATTATTACTGATTTATCTTGGGAATTTGAAAAGCCTTCAAGTCTTTCACCAACCTACTTCAAGAGCATTCAAGATAGGATTCAAAGCTTCACCAACTTCTCTTCATCATTGGATCCACTTATTGAATAAGCAAAGAAGCAGCTTGAAGAGCATTAAAGAGCATTCAAAGCTAGGCTTCACATTAATCTACATCAGCAACATTTAAACAAACTCGGTTTGTTGTGTAGTTGCTTTTTATTTCTCTCTATCTTTGTTTTCTCTCTAAGAACAGCAAGGGGCTGTGTCTTAAGAGAGGGTTAAAGGTTTTTAAGTGAACATTGTGAAAACCTAAGTTGGGTTCTTAGTGATCCCGGTATAAAACCAAGTGTTAGGGTTTCTTTGGTGATCCCGCTTAAAACCAAAGGGAGTTGGGTTTTCTTTAGTGATCCTGGTAAAATCAAAGTGTATAGGTTTGGATTGTGAGCCTGGTAAAACAATCCGACTGTATTCCGGTTAGGGAATATAGTAAAATCCCAAGTGGTCCTTGGGTAGTGGACGTAGGAGCCAGTTGCTCTGAACCACTCTAAATTTTCTTGCGTTTGTGTTTATGCTTACTTTGCCTTATTGCATTTACTTAATTATTTTCACATTGCATATTGCACCACAACACCAAAAGGATTTCAAATTGCACATACTTGTGAAAAGTTTTTATAATTCCAATTCACCCCCCTCTTGGGAAGCCACCTAGGCAACAAATGTAAAGAATTTTTTTCATCCACTTCGATCTCTTTAATTAATTATAAATAATATTTATATTAATTATATATAAATTGTAGTATATTTATTATCATTGTTGATCCTGGAATGATTTTGATGATAACAAAACATTAGAGCATGCATTTGATACTGACTCTTTTCAAATATTTAAGAAATTTTTGTAGGATATTTCAAATAGACAATCATTCATCCTACAATTCTGAGATTATTGCAGTGTATCAATGTACTCATAGAAAAAGTTTTTTGTATTTAAGAGTCCTAGACAAATTTGTTTGTATATTCATGTAAAAGGGCCAAATTTATGTGTTTTTTAGTATAAATATCTTAGATTAAGTTTAGAAGTTGTTTGGAAGATGTTGGAAAAAGTTTGAAGTTATTTGGAAGCATTTAGAGAAGTTTCACTCGAGCTGAGTCAATAATTAGAGTTGATACATTTTCTTGGCACAGCACAGAAATTTCATGATACAGTCATCCGAGCCAACTCAAGGAAGAATAAAACCGACTCCTTCAGAGTGAAGAAAAACTAGTTCTGAGAACATAATCATCCGAGCCGACTCGAATCCTAGTTTTTGAACAGTAACGGCCAGTTCCAAAATTAAAATTTCTTGAAGAAAAAGCCTTCCTAATGGCTAGTTTTCGATTTCCAAGGAATTCTAATGACCATATTCACCTGGGAACACTTCAAGGAGCTATAAATGAAGGATTTAAGTGAAGAAAAAAGAAGTTTTTCAAGCTTACATACAAGAGAGAAGATAACATTGAATATTCTAATTGCTTTTAAGAAAAAAACTCAAACTCTTCAACAACTTCCCACCAACTTCTTGAGTTATTCTTTGAGGAATTAAGTACTCCTTAAATAGTATTGAAGAAGCAATCAAGAAGGCTTTATTAAGAGCTTCAACTACAACTATTTAACAACTTTGGTTTGTTTTTAGTGTTGCTTCCTTTTTAACTCTATTTTTGAGTTGTTTCAAGTACAGCAGGTGATTGTAACTTGTGAATTGCTTTTAGGTTATTGGTGAGCCTTAAAAACCAAGTTGGATTGTTAGTGAGCCTGGAAAAAGTAACATTGTAGTGGGTTTTGGATTGTTAGCCCGTAGGAAAACAATCCGGCTGTATTCAGGAAGAATATAATGGAAATCCTAAGTATGCACCTTGGATAGTAGACGTAAGAGCTGAGTTGCTCCAAACCACTCTAAATTTATGGTGTTTATGATTGTTTTGTCATTGCATACTTATTTGCTTCTGTACATAATACTTTATACACTTCACTCACTACACAAAGTTTTCAAAAGGCATATACTTGTTGAAATTATTTTCAAACCCAATTTATCCCCCTCTTGGGTTGGCCAACTGGGCAACAGTCATAGTTAATTAATATTAATTAATATATTAAACTAAAAAACTATAAAATATATTAATATTAATTAATATAATAAGCTTGTATAAGTTTAATTATGCAATTTTTCCTTCATATTGGGGTGCTTTAATTATTTAAAATTAATATTTATATAACATTTCAATTAAAAAAATTAAGAAAAAATAAAAATTTAATAGTTATAAACAAAAATACTTGATATTAAATATTAAATATTAAATATTATTAAAATATTGAATATTACTACATTAAAATATATTATTTAAAATTATTTAATTATTATCAAAAAATCATTATAGATTTAAAGTTTATTTTTTTATAAAATATAGATTACAAATTTTGTAAATATATTTTATATGCTTAATTTAAAATATGTATTCTAAAATTAATAAATCAAGATTAATTGATTTAAATATTTTATGCATTATAATAACATGATTAGTAAAGTAATATTATATAAAATATTAAATATTATTATATAATATATGTTTTTTGTATTTTAAATATATGTAAGTTTCATTGCAACTATCTTTTTATTTTGTAAAATATATATTGAATAAAAAATCACATGTCATCCATAAAATTTTGAATTAATTATCATTCAAGTTAATAATAGCAAATGCAAGATTTTATAATAAAATTTCATCAATGTAATACATAAATAAATTAAAAATAAAGATTCTAAGTCCCACAAAGTAGCTGTCTCCTCCTGTATATGGGCTGCTTTCGACAAGGTATTGGCTCTACTTCACTCGATCCCTGATGCTCCATCAAATGCTCTACATCAATGAATACCTGTTGTGTAAATACATGCTGCGATGATCCCTCACCTATATATTGTCCTCAATATCTTGAGTAATATTGATGCATCATGTAGTCCGGTGCAGCAGTATAGTCAAAATATGTAGTAGCATCCTTAGTAGATGTAAACTGTCTTACATCCTCATAAAGATAACAGGCCATGGATATGTATGGTATGAACTCCGGTATCGGATATAGATAGGTATTGTATCGTCGAGTACCTTGTCTGTGCTGAGCTAGAGGAGGTGCTCTTGATGAAGAATATACGAGAAAGAAGGAGTCTTGTCCTCTCTGTTGACCTCCTAAGCAAATGATCCTAACCGGATATGTGCATGCTCACCGACAACACCAAGGACAGAATGATATATATCCTGTATAGACTACAAGGCTGTCAATATGGAACCTGGCTCAGCAAGATGGTGTATCATCGTGATGCCACTACTCTGAAAGTTATAAACATTTAATGAATCATAAAAAATCAAATAAGTATTTATTAACAATGTTAAATAGCAAAAATAATTTTTTTTTACCAGGTAATCATACACCGCACCATCATGACTAATGAATCGCTGATTGATGCTGTGATATCACTACATATATAGATCATGATAATTCATGGTACCATTGATGGGAGCACCATCTATAATATAACCCTGTCAGCTCATCCATAACTGAATATAATGCTGATGATTGATGGACCAGTCTTGTTCGACTCATCCCTTGAGATCAATACAGTGTAGTGCAGAACCTATAATACACCGCTCTGGTATGATCTGTTGAATCCTGAACTGTCGATCACTCTATCAAGAAAGTGCCACTCTATGATATGAAAACATATAAATGATACTCGACTATACCAGATATTCTGACCATACAGGTAGTAATCTGGTAGCTATTCAAGAATGTCTAGAGTATATGGCCACCGTATCACTTATTTATAAAGAATATGAAACATAATATATTAAACAAAAAAATATAAAAATATTAACCTTTAACAAAAATAAACTATAGTCGTCACTTGCTCCGCTCTCAAGTAATCTAGTAAATATCAATACACAACATATGTAGGTACCTCCATGATAGAAAAATTCTCTCCATCTACATATAAAATGGATTAAATGAGTTATATAAATTAATAAATATCGTTAGTCATAAAATATAATAAAATTTAAAACTTACCGCATCCCTAATGGACCCTTTGGTAAACCAGCTCTACCATCATCTAAATCCACCATAAGATCTGGAGCCTATCGAAGTAATCTGCGCTGTGCCAGGATCGAGAATCTATCCCACATCCATAACTGTAGTAGTCACAAAGTACCAGCTATATCAATAGCATCTCTTCTACTTTCCCTACACGGTTCTCTATACAGCCATGCAAGCCTTGCACTATCCCAACTATAATGTCTAGCAGTCTCAAAATCTACTAGTAATGGTAGAAACATAAGATGTATTAGGCTTCCAGACTTATCCATGAACAAATACCCATCCATCAGTTGCAAAATATAAGCTCGAGCATAGCACTGTATCGCTATCTCGTCAGTATCATAGGCTAGCTCATGAAACTAATTCGCTAGCCAGACCATGCTTAATCATGATCCCTGGAGTCTATCCTATGATGGGATAATCCCCAACAAATTCTAACAAACCTAACTCCAGTCTAGCTATGTAGTACCTATCACCGATAGACCGTCAACTGGCAAATCTAATTGAATAGCAAATCCTGAAGGATGTTGGTGCACTCTTCATGTAGTAAATGAAATGTATGTTCTCTGGACACCAACGTCCCACAAGAGCTGTAATCAAATACCAGTTCAATCGTATATATCCTACATGTTGGATCACATTTCCAGGTATGTGGACAACCTTCTACTAGCAGCCAACCTCAGAACATTATATTGGAAGTGACAGCAACAGGAGATTGAAGTAATTAGCCTAGCAAGGATTCAACCTTTTTGTGCAGAAATCTCCTACCTTGTTCATAGTGCCCCGAACATTCCAGATTTGATATGGATGTCAAACAACCTCTCTTGGGACCTCCAACCAGTAAGGATTCAACCCTCCAAAGCTCCTGGTTGAACTCCAAAAGGGTAGAGAGAGGGATGACTCAAAAGATACTAGGTGCTAGGTTTCTTACTTAGACTAGGAAACCATGACAATCTTCTTCCAATGCCCACCAATCTAACCAGATCTAATCTCCCTCTAAATAGGATCTAGAACCAACCTTGAAGAGGCCTAAGATCACCATGTTTGATGGGAATAAGATTTGCAAGTGGGTGGCACAAGAATCCCTTGTGTTAGGGATTCCTACTTTGACTAGAAGTCCCTAGGTGCTAAGGAATTTTTCCCTTCCTAAGGTATGGCAGCTTGGATACTGATATT
The DNA here is from genome assembly GCA_021397845.1 of Areca catechu. Classification (NCBI taxonomy): domain Eukaryota; kingdom Viridiplantae; phylum Streptophyta; class Magnoliopsida; order Arecales; family Arecaceae; genus Areca; species Areca catechu. The sequence goes on along the minus strand of CM038040.1, from coordinate 61,470,767 downwards.
ACCCTGATAGAGAGTGACAACCAAGGAGGAAGCGAAAGAGGAAGAAGATGGATAATAGGAAGAAAAGGTTATTTCATTATGACGGCTCCATTTAGCCCCATATACAAAGTATATATATACTAGGTCACCATGACCTAACCCTAAAACTCCCATAAGCCAACTTAATGCATAATTGAGTTTTCCAAGCCCAAGTACATCCTTGACCGAGCCCAATCACACATACCTAGGATTCAAAAATAGTTCAATACAGGTTGGCCCCTTGAGGCCCAAGTTTCCTGAACCTCAAGACCCGAAAGGCTAACATCCTTTCATCGTAGGGCCCAAACTAGCCCTAGAAATTCCATGATAGCATCATAATCATTAGACCTTGGCCTTAGCCTTGGTCTCATGAGCCTTGGAAGCACCACATGAGACCTAGCAATCTCCACCTTGGTGCTTCAAGGCTTCAGCCAACTCCCTCTTGTCCATAAGCTGCATCAGTGCCACACACTTGCGAAAGCTATCACACGGTAGAACCTTCGTCAGTGCATCTGCTAGATTCTCTTTGGTGTGTACCTTCACCAGCTCCACCTCGCCATCCTTCATGAGCTCTCCGATCCAATGGTATTTGATGTTGATGTGCTTGATCTGAGCATGATAGACAGAGTTCTATGCAAGTAAAAGTACACTTTGGCTATTGCAGTGCACCCTAACAGCCTTCTGTTCGAGACCCATCTTCAATGCTAAGCCCTTCAATTATAGGGCCTCCTTTGTCGCCTCGTTAACACCAATGTACTCCACCTCTATATTTGATAAAGCCGTAATAGGTTGCAAGCATGATCTCCATGAAACGGGACCTCCATACAAGCTGAAAATAAAACCTGTCGTCGAGCAATGGGTGTCCACATCTCCACCAAAATCCGCATCCATGAACCCTTTGATCAACCCTTGAGCCTCCTTGGAAGTGTTGGAGAGTCTCTCGATACCTCCTCTCTATCCGTAGTAGATGCCAACTCCAACTATGCCCGCTAAGTACCTGAAGACTCCCTTCAGTGCTTGCTAGTGCTCCTTGCCAGGCTATGCCATGAACTTGCTGACCTAACTCATTGCATGGGTGATATCCAGCCTACAACAAACTATGGTGTACATGAGACTTCCTACACCAGAGGCATATGGCACTCTCTCCATCTCCTGAACCTCCATCTTAGTCTATGGTGCCATGGTCTTTGAGAGTCTAAAGTATTTAGCAATAGGAAGCTCTATCAGTTTTGCTTCCTTTATTCCATACTCTCTAAAACCTTCTTTATATAACCACCCTAAGATAAATGTAGCACCTTCTTGGCTCGGTCTCTGAAGATTTCCATCTTTAAAATCTTCCTTGGAGGCTCCAAATCTTTCATCTCAAACTCCCGAGACAAATCTCCCTTCAGTTCCTGCACAATCTTTTTACTCTTGCATGCTATCAGCATGTCATCACATACAAGAGTAGATAGATCTTAGAGCCATCATTCAAAGTCCTCACATAAACATAAGAATCATGATTGCGCATGGAAAGCCCAATTCTCCTAACAAAAGTATCGAACCACTGTACCACTATCTCGGTGACCACTTCAACTCGTATAGCAACTTCTGCAATAGATAGACTTTTCCTTCTGATCCTGGCTCTTTGAACCCTGGGGTCTACTCCATATAGTTGCTCTCCTCTAGATGCCCATGGAGAAATGCCATCTTGATATCCATCTATTTCAGCTCCAAGTCTTGAGCTGCTATAATGCTTAGTAGTACCTTGATAGAAGTATGTCTAACAATGAGAGAGAAAATCTCGCTAAAATCAATTCCTTCCTTCTGAGAGTATCCCTTGGCCACTAATCGAGCTTTGAACCTGATGCCTCCCTGTTTCAAAGGTCCCTCCTTATATTGGTAAACCCACTTGTATCCTATAGGTATCTTTCCTTGTGGTAACTGTACCAATCATCATGTATCATTCTTGTGGAGAGACTACATCTTCTCGGACATTGCTTAGACCCACCTCTCTTTATCTTGGCTCTCCATAGCCTCCTCATAGGTGTAAGGGTCTCCATTTTCTATCACCAGTGCATATGACACCATCTCTCCGAAGCCATATTGATCGATTGCCTGACATTTCTTTTGGGCTTGTTTAGCGCAACCCCGATATCCCTCCTGAGTCCAGCCCACTCTTGCAGGTCCTCCTAGCTTCCATCACCTATCCAAGCTCTCTCCATATGTGGAGGAACCCTTTGGGAGTGCTCCACCTGAATATCAAGTTCTCCAGATGATGGGGACATCAGATCAGATATAGGCTTCAAGCTTTAATTTGTTCTCTAAGTCATGTATTGGTCAATTTTGAGTCTTGTAATAGAACTTAATTTTGAGTCCTGTAATAAAGTGAGCCGGTTCATTAAATCAATTGAAGTTCCTTGTTTAGTCCATTTGTAAGTCCAGTCAAGAAGTCCATCCAGTTTCAATTCAGTCATATGAGTCCTATAACTTTCATGCTCAAGAGGAGGATTGTTGGACCTGCATCAGCACAGCATCCAGGTCGCTTGTTCATACTGCCCAAACCTTGAAGAATGAAGCCCCAGCCCATCAAGAGGAGGCACCCCAAGTCCATAAGAATTCCAGCACTATTACCTTGGCCCACTAAAGCTGGCACCCAAGCCCAAGCCCCTTCAAGACATGGCACCCCAGCCCAAGCCCATTCATGAGTGGCGCCCCAGTCCAAGGTCCATAGCAATTGATGCCCCCCAGCCCATCATGAAGTTGGCGCCCCATATTTTGACCCAGTCCAAGATGCCTAAGCCTTTGACCCAGTCCAAGCCCAACAAGAATTTCATACCAGTCCAAGCTCATGGAGAAAAGTCAAAGCTTCCAAGTCCAAGAAGGAGTTGATGTCCAAGTTCTACAAGGATTTTAGTCTACCAATTCTATTCAAATTATATACTCCTTATTCTACTCAACTTTATTCTCCTAATCCTATTCATATTGTGTACTCTTAGTTTGACATGGAAAGGGTTGGAGGAATCTATAAATACCCATCCCCTTCCCCTCTTGTAATCAATCTCTTTTCATGAATTAAAACTCTGGTGAATTTTTCCTGTGACAATTTGTGTTCTTTGGAAGTGGTGTGAGACTTATTTTTTTTTCTTGTGAGCAAACCCTAGCCACCAACCATCCCTCCCTCTTCCACCAAATCCCAGCCATTGTCTATCCAAGCAAGAGCCCTAAGACGCCCACCATCAGCCCTCCAAGGATCCAGGCATCTTCATCTTCTATAGTCCTCAAATCAGCCTCCGTGATCCTATTACTTCTTCTTCTCTTCTAATCTCCCGTTTTATATTTTTCCCATCATCCTTGACACTAACCCCTGACGTTTGCAGGATTCTTCTGGTACCACACCCTCTGGATGAATTCTTCTTTGCCTCTGAACGAAGTTGATAAAAAGTCGATAGATTCACGGGAAAGTGATCGGATCATCCAGGCACCGATTCGAGCGGAGTGAACTCTTCTGCAACATCATGCAAATCATTGCTAGGTATGTAAACCCCTTCTCTTCTCACTTTTTTTGATTTTTGAAGATTGAACATGCTCCTAATAGGCATTCTTATAACCTAGGATCTTTTACTTGTTTTATTTCGTTGATAGTTCTAGCATGTGTGTCGAAAATCTAACTGTTGCATGAAATCCTAACCTAGTCTTAACTAAAATCAATTAGCAGCCTTATTGCTCTAGAGAGCTTAGGGACACCAATAGGTCAGGTCCGAATTAAGTGGGCCAACTAGTGCACCTAATTCCCTAGCTATTACTGAAAACTGGTGTCTAAGGCTACAAGTCCAGAGGCAAATGCCCTAAGTGGACTGATGGTTTTTAATTAGGACCCTGTCACAAGCAGGGGGAGCCTCCTACCACCCCACCTCTTACCTGGCCAGTGGAAGGATTAGCTGCTGAGTTAAGTATAAGTTGAGTAGACCCATTAAATTTTGGCTTTAGGTCTAGCAAGCTGTAGTCCATTTTCACTTTGTGTGCTTGATTGCATCCTACACCTTGTTTGATTGATTGTATGACCACCAGGTCAGGAGTCCAGTATAACCAGTCTAAGCCCAAACCTCGTTCAACCATGGAACCCAATCTTGAAACTCTTTTAAAAGCCATGAATGAACAGATACTTGCCCAATTAACCACCCAGATTAACCAGTCCGACACTCAATCCCAAAACCAGTTTGCTTAGTTGACCACCCATATAAACCAAATAATCCAATCCAATAACCAAGCAACCTATAGGATTAGCACCCTTAGATATGAGCCCAGTATTAGTCCACTTCCTCTTAGTCAACCCACCCCTATCCCAGTCATTAGTCAATTTTTCCTTAGACAATCCTTCTTATCACTTCATTGGTTCACTAGAATGACCTTGAAGAGGAGATATATAAAGCCGATGTGAGCCTAGTGGATGAGTATGAGGAAGAAAAAGAAGAGATACCTATAGAAGACCCCGAATTAGTTGACCCTGACCAAACCCAGATAGAAGTCAATCCCGAATTAGTTGACCCTGACCAAACCCAGATAGAAGCCAACCCAGAATTAGTTGACCCTGACCAAACCCAGATAGAAGCCAACCTAGAATAAGTTGACCCTGACCAAGCTCAGATAGAAGCCAACCCAGAATTAGTTGACTCTGACCAAACCCAGATAGAAGCCAACCCAAGTTAGCTGACCGTAACCACACCCAAACTGAACCTATAGTGGAAGACCAGTTAGAGAAAGAGAACCCAGATACTACTATTAGAATTATACCTGAGGAGACTTTAGAAGAAAGTCCAATTATAGAGCCTAGTCCTAAATTTCATAAACTAGAGACTTTATTACGGATTTGGCTTATCAGTACCCTTAGGATGAATCCCCTCCTGTAGTTTCCATTGAAGATCTTTTCTCTGAAATTAATGACCCATTCTTCCATACTGTAGACCCTATAGGTAAACCTCAACCCCATAAGGTCATCCTCATTAATCTAGGACAAATCCGTAATACTCCTTGTATCCTATTCTATCCAATCAACCCCAAATCCTTTTATTACTTTTTACCCTACCAAGCTAACCCTGAACCTACCTCTTATTTTCTATCCTTTTTTGAAGCTTTTCATGTTTCTCTAACCACTAGATTGCATTTTATAAAAGTTTGCATACTGCATTCATTCATTATGCATGTCATGTTTGCATCTTACTTTTGGAGGATTCTATGGCATCTGTTAGGAGTGCATGTCAATTTCTCATCTGCATGTCACCCACCTGACCAAGGGTAAACCCACAGCTGTAGTTTAGAGTTAGTCGAGTTTGCATATCAATAAGTATTAGCATGAGTTATTTTCCCGCATAAGGTGTTTTGTCTGCATGTCAATAGGAGTTGTTGTGTGTCATTTGCACTGCATGATTAGAGATCTACATGAGAAATTAATTATAAGATTAATGTAAGAAAAATTTTTATAAAAAAATATGGTTAATTCCTAAAAAGAGTCTAAGAGTTCGCTAGAAAAATTTTGTAGCAATTAGGCTACATAATTGTAAGTTGGATCCATCAAAGTGTAAAGAAAGTTGGACCTAGTGCCTGAGTTACATAATTAGGCATTAAGCTCAACCTTCAATATCTCAGACTTAGTTGAGTATAGGGAGCAGCAATGATACAGACTTAGTTGAGTATAGGGAGCCAGCAATGATACCCAGTGAGTTTGGCCTAACCCTTTATTTGAGAGTGAACCCAACCCTATGTGTCCACATCAATTTAGCCTATGAGAGGAAAGATTGAGCATATCCTGTACGACTAAGCCACTAGTACCTGGATTAAAGGCTACCAGTCACTTGGTTCATTGTCAAGGTCGACTGAGATCTGAGGATTCATGGATCATTCGAGAGGATTTGCAATGCCTTAACCTAGATCCATCAGAACTGTACCTGAGCCAAATCGACCTTCCTACTCGATAGGGTCGAGTTCCTCCCACCCCAGGAGAATTGATGGGGACATCAGATCAGACATAGGCTTCAAGCTTCAATTTGTTTTCTAAGTCATGTGTTGATCAATTTTGAGTCTTGTAATAGAATTTAATTTTGAGCCTATAATAAAGTGAGCCAGTTGGGTTCATTAAGTCAGTTGAAGTTCCTTGTTTAGTCCATTTGTAAGTCCAATCAAGAAGTCCATCCAGTTTCAATTCAGTCATATGAGTCCTGTAACTTTCATGCTCAAGAGGAGGATTGTTGGACCTGCATCAGCACAGCATCCGGGTCCTTTGTTCATGCTGCCCAAACCCTGAAGAATGAAGCCCCAGCCCATCAAGAGGAGGTGCCCCAAGTCCACAAGAATTCCAGCACCCCTACCTTGGCCCACTAAAGCTGGCGCCCAAGCCCCTTCAAGACAAGGCACCCCAGCCTAAGCCCATTTATGAGTGGCGCCCCAGTCCAAGGCCCATAGCAATTGACGCCCCCCAACCCATCATGAAGTTGGCGCCCCATATTTGGAACCAGTCCAAGATGCCCAAGGCTTTGACCCAGTCCAAGCCCAGCAAGAATTTCATACCAGTCCAAGCCTCATAGGGCAACTTAATGCATAATTGAGTTTTCCAAGCCTAAGCACACCCTTGACTCAGCCCAATCACACATACCTAAGACTCAAAAATAGTCCAATATAAGTTGGCCCCTTGAGGTCCAAGTTTTCTAAACCTCAAGACCTGAAAGGCTAACAGCATTTCATCCCAGGGCCTAAACTAGCCCTAGAAATTCTATGACAGTATCATGATCATTGGACCTTGGCTTTAGCCTTGGTCCCTTAAGCCTTGGAAGCACCACATGATACCCAAAACTACATGAACAATATGCTAAAATCCTGACTATAGCAAATAAGGCAATATGCACCTATTGAGCAATATCGACTTGCACATAACTAGCTCTCTACGTCGACACTGCAATACAATAGTCTCCTGCCTATCCCATGCCAAAGATGATCGATATGTATTTTGATTGTATAATACGGAATGATCTGATGGACTGGGATCCATAACTGTAATATGCAATAAGTTAAAATAAATCTATTAAGTAAGCACAAACTCCACTTGACAAATCATTTTTTTTCCTAAGAATGATAATTAAAATACATACAACATAAATGTAAGCAACAAATTCTTGAACAGACAAAAACTGTATATATGGAAAGACTATTACATGCCAAGTTAGAAATAAGAATTCATCAAAATCCATGTAATAAAACTATAATCGATCAAACATAATAGAAAGTCATGACATAAACCATTAATGCATGAAAGCTTTTTCCAAGCTGTAACCACCTCCTATCCTGACATATCAGTAAACTATAAACAAGAAAATATCAGTCTAGTACATGTCATAATCAATAAAAAATCTCATATAAAAAAGAGAATAAGCTGATGTATCTAAAAATATCTATGGAATGTCGCTTGTAAAATATAACTAATATGCATGTAAAACTCTTGGACAAGATCGTCTATCATGCCTTTCCTCCTTATAGATTGTATACCTGTGTTTGTTTCTAGATTCTCTCACATCCATGTCATTCCTAATTTTGGTGGAACATGATCTACCCTTCTGTTGCAACCTATTTTTATCGGGTATGATGATACCATCTCGACTTTGTTAATACTAATATTCTAAGTACAAAATTGGTTGAAATTAAGATGCATAAGTTTGATGATCGTCATGAATGTATAGCATCAATCAACATATCTATAAAAATCAATTACAACATATGTACATACAACCATAACATGAGAGCAAGGTAAATAATAGTACTACCATTTCTGGCACGTACATGTCCACAATGAAAGTCGAATTTAACATGCATAAGTCAGCATGTAAACTACATTCCATAAATTTTTTTTTGAAAAAACTTAGAAAGATATAGTCACCCGTGTGTTGTTGGTTCTGTTCGCGTTTGGACCATGCCTCGCTTTCTGGACTTAAATAAGTCACTAGCTCTATCGAATTGTGTAACAGTATGCGATGTAGCTTTAGCTTGCTTGGAGATTACATGTCCAATAACAAAAGGAGTAAATCTTTCATTTCTATCAATTGCATCATTTGCCTGGGCCATAGACCTCAAAGTATGATATAAGTCGAAAGAAAGTCAACTGCACCAATGTAGTTATTGGCAGGAATCAAGCATTTTTTAAAACTTTATTGAAATACTTAGATATATCTGTTGTCATCATGTGCATGTATCTATCTCTCTAAAGGGATATCATTCAGCCATTGAATAGCTTCTAGATTAAATTTTTCAATATTTATCATATATTTCTAGAATTCTCTAGGCTATGTTTGCATTCTAACTTTTTTTACCATATCCCATAATTTTGGATCACGAAATCTTGAATTAAAATTACTTACCACATGATGCAGACAATAAGCATGATAGAATTCGGTGGCTACCAATCCAGATCTTATTTTGAACTGTAGCTAGTATACCAGCATGTCGATTAGAAATTAGATAAATATTCTGATGTGATGCAACAAAATTTTTGATACAACCTAAGAACCAACCCCATGTATCAGCTGACTCTTTATTAATAGTACCAAATACAAGTGAAAATATCTGATTATTCTCATCAATAGCAGTTTCAATCATCAACTTCTCATTATATTTTTCATATAGGAAAGTAGTATCAACATTTTTGACCGGTCAACAATGCTTAAACCCTTCAATCGAGGGTGCAAAGATCTAGAAAATATGATCAAATTGAGCATAAGCTAGAATACTAGCAGGAGTGCTAATGAATTTTATTCAAGAGCCAGGATTAAATTCTTCTATAGCATGCAACCATTTCGGTAGCAATTCATATAACATATTCTTATCCCCGAGCAGCATGGCTATTGCCTTTTGCTTGGCATCTCATAATTTTTTATAACTAGGTGTATAATTATATTTGTTCTTTATCACTGCACCAAGTCCAATAATAGTAATTGTAAGAATTTCTTTCATCAAGTCCCATATTTTATTTGTAATTAATGTAGAGTCTAGTCCAGAATGATTCTGAAATATCATTATGGATATGCATGTATGGGGACCAATATATCATGAGATCTCAAAATATCATATCGTTTAATAGCTCTCACCATCCATTGACATTCCAAATCTCTATTCTAATATTTTACAAATTATAGATTGGGATTGGACTCAATAACCTTGAATTTATGATGTCTTTTAATATAATATTACTTTACTATAGTATGTAATTCTACCTTATCTAAAAAGTGAAGTTCTTTATATAATTCTTTATCTCTTTGCCATATAATATATTGCTCTTGCAATGTAGAATATATGGACATATTAGCAGCAGTTCAATCAACCTGAGTGAATATTTCGAAAGGAGCTTCAATACAGTATAATTTAGAACATAGGTATCTTGTGGACTTCGTACAGGTTCTAGCATACCAGCTTTATTAGGTTCATCAGTCACATCATCTTCACTTTCTTCATCATTTTCATGAAAAAATTGATTATCTACGTGCACCGTATCATCAGCAGCTATGTATAGTGATCTTGTCTAATAATACTCTCTGGCACATCACTGTCCACTATATGTAATAGGTCTTCTATAAATCTTGAACCGATATTTTTTAGAATATTATCAATGATGTTCAGACTACGGTATGAAATAACCTATTCACTTATATGAGTTGTTGCTATATTTTGAATAGCTACTTTATAATTATCTTGCTCATAAATAGATTTAGGAGCTTCAATGGTTTGAATATCTATGTACAACTCCACAGCCGATATTCATGGATGTGAATTGATAGTTGAAAACATTATCTCCATGTCTTCATCATCGATTAGTGGAACAGGTTCATACTTTATAAATGTTGGCTGGATAACTTATGGATATCTATAAATAATCAATATTTCTTTTTCAATTCTATCTATATGGAAGACTCTATATATTTTATTCTCCAACTCTTTAAAAGCCATACTATTTTTAATTCTAATTACCTTTTTCAATCCCTGGTTGTACTCAATACCATATTTTTCATTAATGATAGAACAATTAATATAATATAAGGCTATGATTGTTTCTCCTATTTTACCCTACATGTTTAATAAACAAAATATATTTAGATATAACTTTCTTGAAATATATAATGATATCTTTAAAAAATCAATTAAATAAAATAAATAATCTGACAATGAAATTAAGAAAGTAATTATTTTATTAAGTACATAAATATAGATTTCAATATATTTTTGAATTAATATCTACGTACTATTTTATAATGACTTAAATGATAAATGCATCCTATCACCAACTAGTAGGTAAAGATAGGTCCTATCCCATTCAGGAATTATATTAATTTTACAAGTTCACTTACAGTAAACAAATGATATGTAATGGAGATCAAACAAGATTTTAATAATATTTTTTCTTAGTTCTCCATACATAAATAATTATGTGTACAGAGAACTAAAGAAAAATACTGTTCAAAATTTTATTCGATCTCCATTACACATCGTTTGTTTACTATAAATTGATCTATAAAATTAATTACAATTTCTAAACTATCCAAATTAGATAATCAATTGATTCATATGCATAATTATCATCAGATCCATACAAAATTATAAAAGTATATGGATACTACAAAATATGCATATTAATCAATTGACGGGTCTATGGTTCAATGTAATTCAAATTTTATAAAAATATATACAAAAGATTGAATGATTAACCTAACAAGTAATTTCAAAATATAATTACATCAATAATAATAATTTATATATATTACATACTATAAATATGCATGCTATACATCTAAAAAATAAAAAAATAAAATTACAAACATGCACGCTACATATTTCTAATATTTTTGTTCAAATAATTTTTATGTATACTATGATTATATTTTTTAATAAATAAGTTTATAATATGATTAATGTAGCATATAAGTTAACAATTTTATTCATAACTTAATAATTTATTTATATACCATAACTATCTAATTTTTATTATTTAATTATTTATATGTTTTAAATATTTATAAATTTTAAATAATTATTATTCATACTTAACTATATTTAAATTTACCAAGATCTTCTATTTATGCAGTATCTTTTATCATACTATTAATATTTGTAAGCACTACATGATTTTAAAAATTATCTTAATACAGTATATGCATTACTAACTTTATTTATAATTTAATATATTAATTTTATACCACCATGTATCATATTTAATTAAATAATTATTTATAAGCTATAAAAATTCATACATTATAAGTATTTAGAAATTATACCATAATTTATTTATATCAAATAAATTATATCATATTTATAATGTATTATTTTTATACAATAAATTTTATTATACTATTATTTTTTAAATCAATTTTTTATAATTTATTTAATGTAGCATGTATGTTAATGACTTTACTGATAAATTAATAAATTATTTATATAGCAGGACAAACTTATTTTTAATTAATTATTATTTATATTTTAAAAATATTTATATATTTTAATTATTTGGTATTAACATCATAATTTATTTATATTAAACAAATCAATTATTTGTATACCTATATTAATTAGTTATATATATATTAATATATTATTCTTATATGATTATATACTCATTTATAATTAATTAATTATTTAAATTCTATAATAATAAAATAATTTGAATCATTAATTCATAACAACATAATTCTAATACTTGAATACATATTTAAATTTACTTACTAAATTTTTTTACCTTTATAATTTCATCTACATTTAAAAATTAAAATTATTATTTATTTTAACATGAAGACTATAAATTATCTTTTCCAATTTTGATTAAATAAATTATAAATATTTATTAACCTAATAATTCTTCAAAGCTTAATACTATTTTATTATTTTTTTATAAAATTAAAATATAAATTTATCTCTAAAGGGATATCATTTTTTAAAATATTAAATCATAATATAAGCACTATATATAACTAAAATATGCAAATATCAAACAATAAGATACAATTACATAGCTAAAAAATAAAAAAACCATGAGACCAGAATATTAAATTTAAAAAATTAAATTAATAAATACAAAAAAATATAACAAGCAAAAAAACTATAATAATAATATTTAAATAATTAAACCAAGTAGAAAACCAAGAAACAAACCTACAATACTAGATAGGGAAGAGAATAATTTTTTTTGGACCAGATCAACTAGGACTGGACTGCCTCGGGTCGGATCTGGATAGGGGAATAGGGGATCAACTTGGATCGAACCAGAGTACACTTGGGCCAGATCTAGATAGGGGAACAATAGCACTGAGGTAAAAGCCGAAAAGTAGAGGTTGGAGTGGGACAGGGGGAAGAAGAACTCGGAAAGATGGGGCCGGGAGTGGGATAGGGGGAAGGAGAACTCAAGGAAGATGGGGCCGAGACTTGGAAGATGAACACAAGAAAAATAAATGGAATGGATATACGCTTTTCAACTGAGAAATCACATGTTAGAGCTTGTACATGCGATTTCACTCAGAAATCATATCTCCAAACCGCGATTTCAATGCCACTTGTCCAAGCCCGACTGCCATGCACCAACCCCCAAGCCACGTGTCCAAGCTCACCTGCCACGTGGCCAAAAAATACTTATTTTGGTAAATAAAATCCCAAACACCTATTTTGGTAATTATTGATTAAAATAATATTATTTTTTTAAAAAAAATTATGAAAGCTGGCACATGACTTGGTGTTTTTCCGATGTGAGGCTCACGAAATGGTGTTGGATGCTTTTATTTTAAATAAGGGCTTAATATTTAAAGGTTTTTTTAATATAGATGAGCAGTCATACTACTCTGGTGCGAGGGCAATCCAAAAGATCAAGAAAAAGAAATTCCTAAAAAGGTAAGGAAATACTGTCACCTTAGGACCAAGACCAATCGACAGAATGCTGAGCAATAAAGGAGACAACTCAGTCAACTGTACTGTTTTTGAGGGTGGGCATCACAGTGATTCGACCTATCCTAAATCTAGTTAATAATAATTGAAGAGTCTCTCTCAATAAGAATCCTATGAGCATGCAAATGATGGATAGCTCTGGTGATGCCTCCCCACGCAGCTCTAAGCTCCACTTCAGAGATGGAAGGGTCATGAAAGAAGATCCCCCCTATTGCCAGAAGCCTCCTATCAGTATCTTAAATGACATATCCTAAATCTCTATCAGCACCATGAACATTGCCATCAAAGTTCATCTTAACAAACCGCAAAGGATGGGGCTCCCAAGAGATGTAAATAGCCCTCTGGGCCACTACCAAGACAGCATGGGAGTCCCAAGAATTTAGGGTTGCAAGGGGGTAGCAGTGTCAAACTGGTGATACTTTATCACCATGAACCTGGCTCTTTGAAGAACCCGGTTGCCGGAGTGGCCTCAGCCTCAAAAGTCACCACATTTCTAGTTAACCAAATCTAATAGGCCATGTAGGCAGCATAGCGGCCCTCCTGTGCCAAGCTTTGGTGGAGGAAATCAAGGAACGAGCATAGCAGTGAGCTATCATTGACGTCCCAAGGCCAACTCCCAGCAAGCCTCCAAATAACCTCATCCTGGGGCAACTCAGGATAGCATGCTCGATGGACTCATCGTATACACTACACACCAGCAGGACATCAACAAATCCATATCTCTGTGCCTAAGTAGAGTCCTCGTAGGGAGGTAATCCCAAGCCATCTTTCAAAGGAAGAGGTGCACTCTCGGGTGAACAGAAAGTCTCCATATCCAAGATGCCATAAACCTCATATTAGAAGGTCCCCTGCATAGATTATAAAGGGTGCTCAAAGGAGCCTTGGGACAACAAGAGGGACCCCATACCCTCAGGTCCTAACATCGGTGAGTTGGATTTTGAATGACAAGGATTTGAGAAGCCAGCTAGCTCCCAAAAAGTCTAAAAATCTCTTGAACTTTCCAAGTCCTACCATCATCCATTAACAAGTCAAACCCGGAGATTGTCAGCAACCTCCGTACTAATAAAGGTTGGCCACCTAGATAGAGGTAAGGTAGAAATCCACACATCATAACTGACATCAATTATAGTCCCATCACCAACCAAACACCTAACATAGGCCATCATAACAAGGCCACGGGCACAAATCTCCCTCTAGATAAAAGAGCAATTATGAGTGGTCTGAATTTGGGATCCCTGACTCCAAGCACCATGCAAGCCCTCATCACCCTGCTCCATAAATAGCTGGGCTAGAGAAAATATCTCACTGCATGTCTGGTGATGAGCACCTCTTTCCTCACCAGAAGGGACTAGATCCCAAGGCCTCCATCACTGACTGTTGGCAGATAGTATCCCAAGCCAGCAGATGAATGCCATGGCTATCATGTCTGGACCTCCACAGGAAGTTGCAAAAGATCTACTTTATCTCCCTCAAGTAGGAGCTAGGAAGCATAGTGTTCGTCGGGAGGTAAATGGTTATAGAGTTGAGGATAGACCTGATGAGAGTGAGTCTACCCATCATAAAGAGTGTAGTAGCCTGCCAACCCTCTAAATGATTGCAAACCCACTGCACCATGGGTCTGCACTCCATCCTTCACAAGCTCTCACCAGTCATAGGGATGTCAAGATAAGTAAGAATCCTGGATTGCTCCGAAATCCCAAATCTGGCCAAGATTGCTAGTTTTGTCCGGGCCTTTGTTCAAAGGCTGAAGATAATAGAAGACTTCTATAGATTGACTAGCTGGCCAGAACCACGACAATAGGACTCCAAAATAGAAGCAAAACATCTAGCATTATGGAGAGAGGCTCGATTAATGAGGAGACAATTGTCTACAAAAAGGAGGTGAGAAAGAGGCTGGGCTCCAGGGGCAGGCTAGTAAGGCTCCAATAATGATCTCTAGGCCGCACCCCTCAAAGCTTGAGAAAAAATGCCAACACATAAGATGAACAGGTAGGGTGACATGTTGGAGGATGTTTCTAGGTGCGTGGACAACTTTCTACCAGCAACCAACCTCAGAACATTATATTGGAAGCGGCAGCAATAGGGGATTAAGTAATCAGCCTAGCAGGAATTCAGCCTTCATGTGTAGAAATCTCCTAACTTATTCAGAGTGCTCCAAACGTTCCAGATATTATATGGACATGAAACCACCTCTCTTGGGACTTCTAACCAATGAGGATCCAACCCTCCAAAGCTCCTGGTTGAAAAAGGGCTCTCCAAATGCTAGGTGCGGGGTTTCCTACTTGGACTAGGAGTCCTTAGGCACTAAGGAATTCTCTCTTCTCTGTGCTAGGTGCGGGGTTTCCTACTTGGACTAGGAGTCCTTAGGCACTAAGGAATTCTCTCTTCCTAGGGTATGTCTTGGATGCTAATTTCTCCCTAATAGAGAGTAACAAACCAGAGAGGAAGAGAGGGATGAAGAAGATAGATATTAGGGAGAAAAGGTTATTTTATTATGACAGCTCCAATCTGCCCTATATATAAAGTATATATATACTAGGTCACCATGACCTAACCCTAAAACTCCCATAGGCCAACTTAATGCAAAATTAAGTTTTCTAAGCCCAAGTACACCTTGACTCAGCTCAGTCACATATACCTAGGACTTAAAATCAGTCTAATACAAGTTGGCCCCTTGAGGCCCAAGTTCCCTGAACCTTAAGACCCAAAAGGCTAACAGCCTTTCATCCTAGGACCCAAACTAGTCCTAGAAATTCCATGACAGTATCATGATCATTGGATCTTGGCCTTAGCCTTGGTCCCTTGAGCCTTAGAAGCACCATATGGGATCTAAAAATCTCTATCTTGGTGCTTTAAGGCTTCAGCTAACTCCATCTTGTCCACAAGCTGCATCAGTCCCGCATACTTGCAAAAGCTATCACACGGTAGAACCTTCGTCAGTGCATCTACTAGATTCTCCTTAGTATGTACCTTCACCAGTTCCACCTCACCATCCTCCATGAGCTCTCTGATTTGATGGTATCTGATATCGATATGCTTGGTCTGAGCATGATAAACAAAGTTCTGTGCAAGTAGAGGTGCACTTTGGCTATTGTAGTGCACCTTGATAGCCTCCTATTCGAGGCCCATCTCCAATGCTAGACCCTTTAGCCATAGGGCCTCCTTAGCTACCTCTGTAACTCTAATGTACTTTGCCTTGATGGTTGATAACACTATAATAGGTTGCAAGCATGATCTCCATGATACAGGACCTTCATATATACTGATATGAAACCTATCGTCGAATGACGGGTGTCCACTTCTCCACCAAAATCTGCATCCATGAACCCTCCTATCAGCCCTCGAGCCTCCTTGGATATGTTGGAGTGTCCCTCAGCACCTCCTTACTATCCGTAGTAGATTCCAACTCTAATCATGCCCGCCAAGTACCTGAAGACTCCCTTCAGTGCTCGCTAGTGCTCCCTGCTAGACTGTGCCATGAACTTGCTCACCTGACTCACTGCATGGACGATATCTAGCCTACAACACACCATGGTGTACATGAGACTACCTACACCAGAGGCATATAGCATCCTCTCCATCTCCTGAACCTCCACCTCAATCTATGGTGCCATGGTCTTCGAGAGTCTGAAGTGTGTGGCAATAGGCAACTCCACCGGCTTTGCTTCCTTCATCCATACCTCTCCAAAACCTTCTTTATGTAGCAACCTTAAGATAAATACAGCACCCTTTTGATCCGATCTCTGAAGATTTTCATGCCTAGGATCTTCCTCGCAGGTCTCAAATCTTTCATCTCAAACTTCCAAGACAAAGCTACCTTCAGTTCCTGCACTATCTACTTACTCTTATATGCTATCAGCATGTTATCCACATACAAGAGTAAGAAGATCCTAGAACCATTATCAAGAGTCCTCACATATACACAAGAGTCATGATCACACCTGGAAAGTTCAATGCTCCTCACAAAAGTATCGAACCACTTGTACCATTGTCTCAATGACTGCTTGAGCCTGTACAGCGACTTCTGTAGCAAACAAACTTTTCCTTCTGATCTTGGTTCTTTGAAACCTGGTGGCTGCTCCATGTAGATGCTCTCCTCTAAGCATCCATGGAGAAATGCCATCTTGAAATCCATCCACTCCAGCTCCAAGTCCTGAGCTGCTATGATGCATAGCAACATCCTGATGGAAGTATGTTTGACAATGGGAGAGAAAACCTCACTGAAGTCTATTCCTTCTTTTTGTGAGTAACCTTTGGCAACCAAACAAGCTTTGAATCTAATGCCTCCTTGTTCTAAAGGTCCCTTCTTGCATTGGTAAACCCATTTGCACCCTATGGGTTTTTTTTTTTATGGTAACTGCACCAACTGCCACCCATCATTCTTGTGGAGAGACTGCATCTCCTCGGACATTGCTTGGACCCACCTCTCTCTATCTAGGCTCTCCATAGCCTCCTCGTAGGTATATGGGTCTCCGTTGGTTGTCACCAGAGAACATTACACCATCTCTTCGAAGCCATATTGGTTAGGTTGCATAATGGTTATCTTGGACTTGTGCAACACAACCCCGATATCTCTCCTAGATCTAGCCTACTCTCTGGTGTGGACACCAGGGCCCGAAAATATCGACAGGCTGAATCCACATCCCTGTGGATCACCTGTAAATAAAGCCCTGGACCCAACCCTTTTATCCATGTAAATATTTTATTTTAATTTTATTATTTTGGTAAACCCCTTTTACCAGTTGTAATTAGGGTTTTATTTTTTTTAATTTTTTTTGGCCTTTGGGGCCAAACCCCTTTACCAAAGTGGCCTTTGGGGCCAAACCCCTTTTACCAAGTTAATCACTTATTTACATGTCTTGCCTTTTGATCAAATTGGGTTCCAATTGATCAAGTAGGGCTTTATTATTTGTTTTGAGTCCTGTAAAAATTAGTTATTGAGTCCTATATTACAAGGAAAACCAAATTGAAGACCCATGTGACTCAAATCAAGACCCATGTGCTAGCTCAAGATAAGCCCATGTGACCCCATGTGCTAGCACAAGTTCTTGCCATATGCTAGCCTATTTGGGCGCCACCTTTGTATGATTTTAGGATAACTATTGCCACATCACCAGTGAGACAACACACATGGCCTATCACTTATATTTGGACATGCTACAAAATTAAGACAACACCACATGGTCGGCCGATGAGAAGAAAATAAATGGTGCCTCATATTTTTAAGAGAACTAAAGCAGAAGGACTTCTCCCAGATGGCGCCCTTCCACTCACAATATTCCACGCTAAAAGGAGTTTGGCCAAGCAAGGTTCAACACCACTTCAAAGGAGTTTTGAGTTGTTTTCTCACCTAGTGTTGGAGGTCCAAGGGTTCCTAGCATTTCATTCAAACAGGTTGCTAACTACTCAAATTTCAAGGACTCAAGAGTTTCATCAAGACTCTAGAGTTTTCTCCAATCCATCCAGCAGGAGTCCAGGCTATGTAAACATGGAGTCTACAGTTGTAATGCAAATGGGACAAAACTCTTGTATCTGAGTCCCTTACTTCTCTGGTTAGGGGTCTATAAATACCCCTACACCCCCTTGTAATTGATGAATTATTAGTGAAATACAAAGACATTTTGTCAAAATCTACCTTTGCTGTGTGCATCGCGGGGTGTGAGGCCCTTCCTTTATTCTTTTGTAGCATCATGGGATGTGAGGCCCTATTTATCAATCCGATGAAAAGATCCAGCCAATCCTTCTAAACCCTTCTCTTCCTTCCTTTCCCTTTTTTTTCTGCTTTTAACCTTAGTTTCTTTGTTGAGTGTTTTGCAGGTGACCAACAATCTAGATTTGTTGTTCTTGCCTTGGAACCAGCATCGTGTGGACAATCGAAGCCCAGAAGCAAGATCTTGAAGTCCCAACTTGACGATCTTGAGAGTCCTACCGGATTTGCATCAAAGAACGATCTACGTTGGTAAATCTGAACCCTTCCCTTCCGATAAATTCTGATTCATTGAAAATCCTAGTTTACGGTGGTTTCTCAACCACCAGGTCCTGCTATTTGAATTGCTTTTAGGGTTACTTGTGCAGGTATGAGACCTACTAGTTTTCTTTACTGTTTCCTTTGAGTTCTCCATTAAAAAAATATAAAAAAAATATTAATTGTTGTTTTTCTTAATTGTCCTGCATCAGTTTTGGTATCAGAGTAGGTTAAACTAGGATTTAATCTCTCTAGTGCTGAAATTTTTTGCAACTAGTTTCTCTTTAAGTACTCGGATCGGGTGCTTCACCTTGGCCATCTGGTCATAGGAAAAAGTAGGGCTGCAAGACCCTCACTTTCCATTCACATGGGATTTCCTATGGCGTGTTGGGGTGCCACTGTGAATTGACCCCTGAAGAAGAAAATGAAGAGATAGGTATTTTTAGGTTTTTAATTTCTGCATCTAGGTTTTAATTTTTGCATCTTGGCTATCATAGTACATTTTATGTTATTTTAATTGTTTTAGCATGCAAAAAACTCAGAATTGCTTGATTCTTGTTTTGTTAGATCCATCATAATTGAAGGTATTTTTCAAATCTTTCTCATTAATTATTATGGTCTGTAGATTTTTTGCTTGCTAGAATATTGACTTAGAACATTCTGTTCTAAATTTTAGCAATTATAGTTTAAGTTTTTTTTTGCATAAATCTTGCATATTTTAATTTCCTGCATCTTAGAGTTTTTCTGCAAACTATATCTTTGTTGAAAAATAAAAAAATAAAATAAAAAAAATAATTTTATTTTAATCATTTTAGTTTGATTGCATCTAGGGTTTCATCTTGTGTGTGCATCATCTAAAGCTAATCTTAAGGGCACGCAATATCTACATAAGGGAGGGATTTCATTACCCTTCCTTAGCCCACAATCACCACCTTTGCATTAGTCCTAGCCCTAATTAAAATCTATTAGACTTAATTGCTCTAGTGAGCTAGGGACACCAACAGGTCAGGTTCTAAGTATTATGTGTAAGCTAGTGCACCCAATCCTCTGATTATCACTTGAACCTGGTGTCTAAGGCTAGAGGTTTAGAGGCAAACGTCCTAAGTGGTTTTCATGGTTTTTAATTAGGACCCTACGAGAGCAGGGGGCATCCCATGAACCCACCTCTTACCTGGCTAGTGGACAGGGTAATTATTGAATTGGTTGTAAGTTGAGCTGACTCATTCTACTTGAGCTCTAGGTCTAGGAAACCCTAATTCGAGTCAAGTTCTATGTATTTGCATTGCATGACCCCTAGATTAGGAGCCCAATACTAGTAGTTCGAACACAAACCTAACTTAGCTTGACCATGGAGTCTAACCTTGAGACCTTCTTTAGGACCTTCACTAAACAATGTATCCAAATAAATAATAGGTTTGACCGACTAGATGACTGACTAGGTAACCTAGAGAAAGCTCATAAAACCTGTCTTGAACCTAAATTTGAAACACACCCTGACCCTTTCCTAGAACCCAACCCTAGGATAACCCCTCACCATTATCCAACGTGGGGTCTTAGTTCAAAGAGACCCAATTATGATTTTATAGACTAGGATGAGAGAGCCACTAGGTATATTAGTTTACCAGCACCTACTTTTGGTGGCAATCTTGATCTCGAGGATTATCTTAATTGGGAAGAAGATATAGATCTATATTTTGAGAGGAAACTAATGTCTGAAGGAAGTCAGTTTAAGTTTGCTAAGCTTAAGTTAGTACGTCAGGCTAGAATTTCTTGGGATGATGTTGAAAGAATGATCAAACGAAGAAGAGACATACCCATAACTACCTGGAGTGACATAAAACTTAAACTTAGGCAAAAGTACCTACCCAGACTCTTTGAACCCAGCTCTTACGAACCCAGATCCATGAACCATAGATCTGAATCCATATCCTATGAATCCAAGAAACCTATAACCCTTAGGTATCAACCTAGTGCTAGTCAAGTTTTCCTTAGTCATCCTGAACCCCATAGGCTTAGTAGCCCTAGATATGAGCCTAGTATTAGTCTACTTCCACTTCAATGTCAACCTGAACCTACTAGGTTTAGTGCACCTAGTCAAAACCCTAAAGCCAACCAGTTGCCCCTTAACCGACCTACTCTTACTATCCCATTGCTTCACAAAGCTACCATTGAAGAAGAAGCTTATGAAGCTGATGTGAGCTTAGTAGATGAGTATAAGGAAGAAGAAAAGATATCTATAGCTGACCTAGAATTAGCTGACCCGATAGGTACCCAAACTAAATCCAACCTAGAGTTAGTTGACCATGACCATACCTAGACTGAAACTATACTTGTAGGACCCTTAGGAAAAGAGATCTGAACCTAACCCTACTGATGAGACTTTACCTGAGGAAATACAAGAAGAGACTCAAGTCATAGAGCCTATTGAGAACATGATTTCTTCAGTTCGGTACCCTCAAGCTGAAGTCACCCCTTTGACTTCAATTGAAGATCTCTTCCCTAAGATTAGTGACCCATTCTTCTTTAGGGTAGACCCTATAAAAATACCCCAAACCTTTAAGGTCAACCCCATTAGTTTAGGACCAATCCCCGAACCCTTTTCTTATTTCCTACCCTACCAAGTCAACCCCGAATCCAATTCTTATTTTTTACCTTTTCCTGAAGCTTCTAGCATTTCTAGGACCATTAGATTATATTTTATAGAGGTTAGTTAGTTGCATATATCTTTTAAGCATATTAGGTTTGCTACTTACTTTTGGAAAACCCTATGGCATTTAGTAGGAATCCATGCATCGTTCTCATCTGCATGTCACCCACCTGACCAAAGGACAAACCTAGTTATAGCTTAGCATTTACATGCATATTGATAAAAAAAAAAATAATGAAAGCAATGAATATTTTCAAAAAAAAAAGACTTAAAGGAATACAATGAAGGAGACTTTGTCATGGTTTCCACTTGGAACTACTATATGCCCGTAATAGTGGACCATACAAAGTAATTAAAAAAATAGGACCGAATGCCTATGTGCTCGAGTTGCCACCTGAATTAGGCATTAGCAATACCTTCAACGTTTCAGACCTTATCGAGTATAGGGAGCCAACGTTGATTCCTAGTGAGCCATTTGGGCCTAATCTTGTTCTTGAGAGTGAGCCAACCCAAGTGTGTCCACCTGCCATACCACCAGCCCGGAGAGACAAGATCGAACGGTTCTTGGATGACAAGATCATTGCTACCCGAGGCAAGGATTACCAGCAGTATCTGGTTCGTTGGCAAGGATGATCTGAGTCTATGAGTCTTGGATCACCAAAGAGGATTTGCTGAAAGTTGACCTGGACTTGCTAAAGCACTATGTTAGCGACGTTGATCCATACTCGATAGGATCGAGTTTCTCCCAAGAATTTGTGTGGATACCAGGGCCCGAAAATATTGACAGGCTGAACCCACATCCTTGTGGATCACCTATGAATAAAGCCCTGGACCCAACCCTTTTATCCATGTAAATATTTTATTTTAATTTTTTTATTTTGGTAAACCCCTTTTACCTTTACCAGTTGTAATTAGGGTTTTATTTTTTTTTAATTTTTTTGGCCTTTGGGGCCAAACCCCTTTATCCAAGTGGCCTTTGGGGCCAAACTCCTTTTACCAAGTTGAATCACTTATTTACATGTCTTTCCTTTTGATCAAATTGGGTTCCAATTGATCAAGTAGGGCTTTATTATTTGTTTTGAGTCCTGTAAAAATTATTTATTGAGTCCTGTATTACAAGGCAGACCAAATTGAAGACCCATGTGACTCAAATCAAGACCCATGTGCTAGCTCAAGACAAGCCCATGTGACCTCATGTGCTAGCACAAGTTCTTGCCATATGCTAGCCTATTTGGGTGCCACCTTTGCATGATTTCAGGACAACTACTGCCACATCACCAGTGAGACAACACAGATGGCCTATCACTTATATTTGGACATGCTACAAAATTAAGACAACACCACATGGTCGGCCCATGAGAAGAAAATAATTGGCGCCTCATATTTTTAAGAGAAGTAAAGCAGAAGGACTTCTCCCAGATGGTGCCCTTCCACTCACAATATTCCATGCCAAAAGGAGTTCGGCCAAGCAAGGTTCAACGCCACTTCAAAGGAGTTTTGAGTTGTTTTCTCACCTAGTGTTGGAGGTCCAAGGGTTCATAGCATTTCATTCAAACAGGTTGCTAACTACTCAAATTTCAAGGACTCAAGAGTTTTATCAAGACTCTAGAGTTTTCTCCAATCCATCCAGCAGGAGTCCAGGCTATGTAAACATGGAGTCTACAGTTGTAATGCAAATGGGACAAAACTCTTGTATCTGAGTCCCTTACTTCTATGGTTAGGGGTCTATAAATATCCCTACATCCCCTTGTAATTGATGAATTATTAGTGAAATACAAAGACATTTTGTCGAAATCTTCCTTTGCTGTGTGCATAGTGGGGTGTGAGGCCCTTCCTTTGTTCCTTTGGAGCATTACGGGGTGTGAGGCCCTATTTATCAATCCGACGAAAAGATCCAGCCAATGCTTCTAAACCCTTCTCTTCCTTCCTTTCCCTTCTTTTTCTGCTTTTAATCTTAGTTTCTTTGTTGAGTGTTTTGTAGGTGACCAACAATCCAGATCTGTCGTTCTTGCCTTGGAACTGGCATCGTGTGGACAATCAAAGCCCAGAAGCAAGATCTTGAAGTCCCAGCTTGACGATCTTGAGAGTCCTGTCGGATCTGCATCAAAGAGCGATCTATGTTGGTAACACTGAACCCTTCCCTTCCGATAAATTCTGATTCGTTGAAAATTCTAGTTTACGGTGGTTTCTCAACCACCAGGTCTTGCTATTTTAATTGCTTTTAGGGTTACTTGTGCGGATATTAGACCTACTAGTTTTCTTTACTATTTCTTTTGAGTTCTCCATTAAAAAAATATAAAAAAATTATTAATTGTTATTTTTCTTAATTGTCTCGCATCACTCTCACTGGTCCTCCTGGCCTCGATCATCCATCTGAGCTCTCTCCACATATGGAGGCACCCTTTGAGAGTGCTTTACCTGAATGTTCAATCCTCTAGATGCACCTGCAAGTGGAAAAACAAAAAATGAGGCAAGCTGTCCAGCGCTGCCCTGCTGGACCTCCTGCCACTCCTACTGCTCCTCCGTGCCACCTAACCTCTTATCAAAGGTCACATCCCTACTGATGATGACCTTCTTCTCCAAGGGATCCCATATCCTATACCCCTTGACTCCTTATGGATACCCCAAGAACACCACCTTCTTTGACTTGGCATCCAACTTACGACGCTCACCAGCACCGATCTACATATAAGCCATGCACCCAAAAACCCGTAGATGCTGAATTCCAATCCTCCTTCCATACCATCTTTCCTCTGGAATACCACCATCTAACTTTGTATGCGGTGATCGATTGACCAAATAGCAAGTTGTGTCAACTGTATCAACCCAGAACATCTTAGGAAGCCCTGTGATGCAGGACCTAGGATGAATGCAAGTGATTTTCTTTTGTTGTTTTTATATTTGAGGGGTTGACCGATTCCTGGATTCGAAGTAAGAATAGATTTAGGGATTTACATAATGATAAGAGACTCTGGTAAGTAGACATAGCCCCTAAATAGTGATAAAGAAAAGACCCCGGGATTGAAAAACCCCGGTAGGGCTTAGCTCTAAGACAATATCCTACTTAGAAGACTAGGAAGTGCAAACCTCACAAAGCTCTGAAGTGCTCGATGCTGAGTTCGCTCAAACTGATGGATGCGACTTGGAAGATCAAGTCCTCAACCCTGTAGATTCGGTCGCTTTTCGTTCGGTTGTCCTGAAGGCAAGGAAGACTGACTCCTTTGTCCATGGTACCTGAAGGACCTGTGAGCAATCTAGAGACAAGTTAGAAAACAAAGAAGAAGTGGAAAGGCAAAAAAATAAGAGAAAGGGTGAAGAGAAGGTGGTGATCAAGGCAGGCTCTTCTTGCTGGGCATCCAGGAGAATCTTCCAGGGGGCGTCCAAGCTTGGGAAGATGGGTTGGCAGCTTTCATAGGAAGAAGGTAACCAGGGCCTCTCACCCCTCAATGTCCCGAAGGATAAAGGCACACTCTCTCACAGAGTTCCAAGTCAAATACAAGGGCTAGGAAGAAGAAACTTCAGAATTTTTTTTTCATTCATCAATTATTCTTTTACAAGAGGGTTAGGGTCCTTTTTAGTTTTTATAAGCACCCAAGTCCTCATTTGAACATTTGAATTCAAATTTTAAAGAGGGGGTTACAAGACTTGATTTGGGGAGGAGAAAAGGGTGGGTTGTCTTCATGAATCAAGGGGTGCCCATTTGAATTTTGAATTTCTCCTCTCATGAAGCATGGTCGACCAACTATTGAAATTTAAATCCTTTCATGAAGCTTGGCGTCCAACTTTGAAATTTGAATCTCTTCTTGGCCGACCATGATGCTTGATCTTGATAGCTTGATTTGGGGAGTATTGTGTGGATATTGTCTACTTGGATCAAGGGGAGAATAATGGGCATCCCACATTTGAATTTGAATTTTGTTTCATCTTGAACTTGACTGCCCAAGGTTCTTGGTGAAGCGGCGCCTCCCATGCCATGTGGCATTGATGATGTGGCACTCCATGAGCAGAAGTGGTGCCTCCCATGCCACGTGGCATTGATGATGTGGCACTCTATAAGTTGGCACTCCTACTTGGCATGGAGGAGAGGTGGCTTGACTCATCTTCAATTGGGCTTGACTTGATTGCCCACCTGTGGACCCATCTTCAAACTAGCTTGAGCCCATCTTCAAATTGACTTGAGCTTGAGAACCAATTCGGCTAATTATAGGACCAATTGACCCTAACTTGACCAAATTGGCCAAATTACAAGACCAAAACAAAAATTAAAACCAACTAGAAACTAATTACATGACTCAAAAGTAAATTACTCAGACTTTAAGTCTTATTACAAGACCCAAAAAAGATTAAGAATCCTAATTAGAGATCAACAGAGGGTTGATGAGCATCTGTCTAATCCTGGTGCCCACACCACCCTGCCTGCAGCGTCATGCATTTTGCATTCTCCATAAGGGTTCGGTTGATTCTCTCGGCCATGCTATTTTGCTGAAGAGTCCCTCTGACGAAGAAGTGCCTTTTGATGCCACACTCCTCACAAAAGCGCTGGAACTCTCTGCTGGTGAACTCACAACTGTTGTTGGACCTCGGGCACTTTACATATGACCTTGCTCCTTCTCAACTTCTGCTTTCCATACCTTGAACTTTGAGAAGACCTCTGATTTTTCCCTCATGAAGAAGACCCACACCTTTCTTGAAAAATTATCTATCAAGGTCAAGAAGTACCTCGCTCCATTTCTGGCTGAAATTAGAGATGGTCCTCACATATCAGTGTGAACTAGCTCCAGTGGAGCTACATAGTAGGCTGAACTGCTGCTGAAGTAGAACCTCCTCTGCTTTCCCATCTGGCATGGCTCACAGACATCTAAAACATCATCAACCAGATCTGAAATTGATCCATGCTTGCTCAATTCCTTCATCCCATGATCTCCCATGTGGCCCAGGCAGTAGTACCACAATCTGTAGTCTCCCTGTGGGTCTTGTGCTGTTGCTGCTATATCAGATTGCCCCATCACAACTGACCCCTCCACCCTATAGAGATTATTGTCCATCCTCCTACCTCTCATCACAAATATAGCTCCATTAGAGATATTAAGTACTCCACTCTTGGCTCAACTGTTGAAGTTGTAATCACATCGCTCCAAGTAGCCCAGTGATACCAGATTTTGTTCATCTCGGGAACATGTTTGACATTGGTTAGTGTCATGATCCCACCAAACATCCTCACTTGTACACTTCCAATACCAGCGACCTTACATGGGTGATCATTTCCAAGTGTCACACTTTTCTCATCAGTCTTGGTATAGGTTGAAAAATAAGACCGGTTCGGGATATAATGATGAGAACAGGCTGAATCCAAGGTCCATATATCTGTGTATAATCTATGATCATCTGATACCAATAAGAGGTCATCCTCTGCCTCTTTATCAGCCATGGCACTCACTGAATCCGATCCTCCTGTGTCTTCCTTCTTATTTTTCAACTTAGGACAATCCTGTCAAAAGTGCCCAGTCTCATTGTACCTAAAGCACCTTGTATCTTTCCTGCTCTTGCTCTTCCTTCTAGACTTCAATCGTCCTCTCTGCTTGGACCTCTCCCTTCCTCTTATGGACCTTTCCCCAATGACCAAGCCCTCCTAGGGAACTCCTTTGGTTAGCTTCTCCCTCTGCTCGTTGGAATACAGCACCAAGACCATGTCTTCATACTTCAGAGTCTCTTTGCTGTATTGCAGCATAGTAATCAAAGCATCAAAGGAAGGGGGCAGCGAGCATAGCAATAGCAAGGACTTGTCCTCGTCCTCGAACTTGATCCCAATATTGAGCAACTCATTACACATCTGGTCAAACTTCTGAATGTGATCTACTATGTTTCCACCTTTCTGCATCCGAAGGCTGTAGAGCCACTTCTTTAGCATCAATTTGTTGTACATGTTATTTCCCATGTAAAGCATGTGCAACTTCGACCAAAGACCTTTTGGAGTCCTCTCCTCTATCATGGAATAGAGAGCAGTATCCACCAAGCACCCTCTGATCATCACATAGGCCTTCCTTTCCATAGACATCCATTGCTTCTCTGACACCTCGTTAGGCTTTTCCTCCAAAGCCTGATCCAGTTCCAACTGGACAAGGAGATCTTCAACTCGAACTTTTCACATGAAAAAGTTTCCTTTCCCATCAAACTTCTTGCAATCCACCTTCATGCTGGTACTCATGGCTGGATCCTAGCCAAACATACAATAATTAAAAAAAAACAATGTAGGATTAAGAAGTACCTTGACAAGCCCTTGCTAAAATTTCAGCTACTGAAGATCTGCAACTTCTGGCATCTCCCATGAACTCTATGCAACTCGAGCTCTAATACCACTTATTGGAGGACGTACCCAGGTACGTGGACAACCTTCTACTAGCAACCAACCTTAGAACATTATATTGGAAGTAGTAGCAATAAAGGATTGAAGCAATTAGCCTGGCAAGAATTCAGCCTTCCTGTGTAGAAATCTCCTATTTTGTTTAGAGTGCCCCGAACATTCCAGATATGATATGGATGCAAAACCACCTCTCTTGGGGCCTCCAACCAATGAGGATTCAACCCTCCAAAGATCCTAGTCGAACTCCAAAAGGGTAGAGAGAGGATGTCTCCAAAGATGCTAGGCGCTGGGTTTCCTACTTGGACTAGGAGTCTATAAGTGCTAAGGAATTCTCTCATTCCTAGGGTATGGTAGCTTAGATGCTGATTTTTTCCTGATAGAGAGTGGCAAACCAGAGAGGAAGAGAGGGAGAAAGTAGATAGATATTAGGGAGAAAATGTTATTTTATTATGATGGCTCAAATCAGCCTCATATATACTAGGTCACCATGACCAACCCTAAAACTTCCATAGGCCAACTTAATGCATAATTGAGTTTTCCAAGCCCAAGTACACCCTAGACTCAGCCCAATCACACATACCTAGGACTCAAAACTAGCTCAATACAAGTTGGCCCCTTGAGGTCCAAGTCCCCTAACTTCAAGATCCAAAAGGCTAATAGCCTTTCATCCTAGGACCCAAACTAGCCCTAGAAATTCTATGATAGCATCATGATCATTGGACTTTGTCCTTAGCCTTGGTGCCCTGAGCCTTGGAAGCACCACATGAGACCCAACATGATAGGGGACAACCTTGTCAAAGTTTGATCATCGAAGGAAAGTAATCAGTCGATGCACCATTCACTAGAATGGTGAATGCAGGGTCTTTGACATAGTCCATGATCCACCTAATCCACCTATCTTGGAAGCCAAAATCATGAAGAGTCCACCAAAGGAAACACCAGCTCATCTAGTTATAGGCATGCTCCATATCAAGCTTGATCGCTATAAGACTCCTCCAAGATGGGGCACACCTGAGATCATGCATGAACTCCTGGGCAAGGAAGATATTATCAGTGATGCAGTAACCATGAATAAAGGCCCCTTGCTCAGGGCTATTAAGATGAGGCACAATCAACTACAACCGCCTGACCAGAATCCTTGCATAGACTTTGTAGAGAGTGGTACAAGGGCTGATCAGCCTAACATGGCTCGGAGTAGAGGTGTTAGGTTTCTTTGGGATCAAAGTAATCAAGACTTTCTTCCACTCAGCAGGGATACCTAGACCAAAAACTACCATACAGCCTCGATAATCTCACCCCCAATAATGGACCAATACTGATGGAAGAAAAGGGAAGGGAAACCATTTGAGCATGGAGATTTATCTTTCTCAAGGAACCAAAGGGCATCACGCTCCTCCAAAATAGATATAGAGAGAGTGAGGTTTGAGTTTTCCTGATCAGAGACATGGTCCAGCAGATAGGAACCCTGGCAAGGCATATCCTCTCCTAGGGGAAGGTTCTACCTAGATCTGACATACTGAAAATCCTGTCACTAATCTCATCACTGCCAGTCACCATAGTGCCATCCTCCTTTCTCAACTACCTAATACGATAAGCCGACCTCCAGATCATAGTGTCTTGATAAAAGAATCTGGTATTCCGGTCCCCTTTCTTAATTCATTGTACTCTAGATTTCTACCTCTATAAAGTCTCCACTATCTCAGTAAAGAATGGTGGGATGAGAGACAGTCACGTAGCATCCCCAGGTCAGCCTCCTGAAGACCCCCCTCTCGATCCTCCCACCTTTGAAGCTTAGCAATATCAATCTCCACCTCCTCAATCTATCTAAAAATATCGCCAATCTTAGTTTTGTTCCACTAGAGAAGCCTGCACCTAGCCAACTCCAACCTTTGGGTCATCCGATACCTCGCATCCCTACGAATCGGCAACCTCCAAACTGCCCTGATCAACTCCTAAGACCTCGAGTAGAAGATCTAGAACATCTTAAAGCAAAAAGGAGGCCTAGGTAGATGCATACTATCAATAGTAATAAGGAGCGGGCAGTGATCCGATGCAATCTTTAGGAGGTGCTGAACATGGTGCCCAAGAAACCACTGCATCCAATTAGCCGATCTAAGTGCCCAATCGATCCTCTCCCAAACTCTGGCACTACCAGACTGGTTATTACACTAGGTGAAGTGAGAACTAGAATAACCTAGATCAATCAGACCAGCATCACCCATAAACTTTCTGAACTCTCTAGAATCAATGCTATCCACATACTGCCAACCTCTCATCTTCTCATATGAATCTACAATGCAATTGAAATCACCCGCAACAAAAGAAGGGAGGCCTTGAGTAACTATCCTGCAGATCTCATACAAAAGCCTCCATCTCTTACTATACTCAGTGCTCGCATACATGCTGGATAGAAGCTAGGGGTTGCTCATCTGGTTTGAGATCACCATGACCACCTGCTACTCATAGTTATGGAAAGCATCAACCCTTACTGAGCCTTGCCTCCACATCACCAAGATCCCTCGTGATAGGCCCCTAGACTCAATGGCATAGGTGCTCTACATGGAATGAAACCACTGTCTTACCCAGTCCAGGATCCTCCCAGATAGACGGTCTCAAGGAGAACACAGATATCAGGGCCATACTGGTGGACCAATTTGTCAAAAGTAGTTCAGAACATAGGTTTCCCTACATCCCAAGAGTTCCAAATCAGGAGACTCATGATGACACATGATATAGAGGGGGGGTCCACTCCAGAATGCCCCTCAGCATGGTCCACTACATCCCCATTTGATGAATCCACCATCTCCGAGGTCCCGTCACTTGCCTCTTGTATGGCCTATCTTAGTCTCCCAACAACCTCCTCATGAGTCAAACCCTATGACTCCACCACCATCGTTGGCTCCTATGTAGGCGATCCAGTTTTAGCCTTGGAATATGACTCTTGCAGTGCCATTTGAGTTACGATGGTCGCCACCTCCTGTGGGCCACCCGCTGAGAAGATAAAGATCCCCTGATCATCTCTTACAATCGATAGCAATTCCTTGGTTTTAGGAATGCTCAGATCTATGGCCACTTCCATATTCTTCTTTTCAAATTCTTTACTGGGCCTTCATGTCTTGGACTTTGTTGAATTGTGCTTCCTTTCCACTAGGGCTAAATGATTCATTAGGGACCGGGCATGCTTTGAGTGGCCTGAATCCCTACTAGTCTCCCTCCTGGGTTTCTCTTCCAATTTGTCCAATACCAAATTTCTAGAATCAACTTGCAGTTGCCCAAAGCATAACCAAACCTTCAAACTTGCATGCCCTCCCTCTAATGATGTCGAAGGCCAAGAAGGGGACTATCGACGAGCGATCTTCGCTGACTTGGACCATCCCTCGACATCCAGAACACCATCTAGTCTTTTCCCCTAGGTCGACAGGTTCCTTCCCTTTCCTTTGCAAGCTCGAATCTGAATCATCCTTGATGACCTCCTTCTTTCCTAATATATCAACCTTCTCCACGGGTGGTAGCCATCGCCGAACTGCAACCAGCCAAGGACCAAGGCTATGTCCGCCCACGACATCTCCCTCTCTTTCTTCTTCAACACAGACCAAGTTTTCTAGTTGAAGCTTTGCTGGTGCCCCATCTCTAGTGGCTGAATAGACTTCCTCGGTGGTGTGAAATATCCCATATTTGAAGCAGACACGAGAGGTTTTTGTAGACAAATTGCTATGAGCGATTGCCCTCTGGACCACCAACCAGAACCCCAGGCCACAACGGATGAGAGAGGTTGATGCGAACAATAGCTCTTGCAAACCCCAATCATCGGCATTGAGCCATACATTCATCCACAAATACAAGCTCTCCGGCCAAGCTAATAATTTGCTGGAGCATCGCCAGCCCCCAAAGCTCGACGGAAGAAGAGGGAGCCGCACCCAAACCATGACAATTTGGATCGCCGTCACCGTCGGGAGGAATCATGGTTGCCATAACTCAATTGCCAAAGCATGGCCATTGATGACCCAAGGCCGGCCTAACACCGCATCACGTTCCCCCACCTTGAACTGGAAGATCAGGAACCCCTCTTCCAGATTGACTCCTGCAACGTCACCCTTCAACCCCGTGCATAGCCGGAACTCGTGCATGGCCGCTTCCGTAGGGATTCTCCAGTTGAGAGACCTTGCAACGAGTCCCTTGGCCAACCATTCTTTCGACCCCGTTCAAGCCTCCTTCGGAAGCTCGACCACCTCTGGAAAGCGATGGATGAGCTCCTCCACCATGTCTGGCAAGGGTTCTAGAGAAACCCATAATGGCCGATCGGATGGAGCCTTCATCCTGCCGGTAAGCCCACAATTTGTCGATGTAGATGTAGCTCTAATGTTTGTCTAGTTGCCCGCCATCTTCTGTCACCATCGATGTGTTCTGAACCCCATGCAGTTGCTGGCGATCAAGCAACGAAGAAGAAATGCATGAATCTCCAAGCACTCACAATAGGTCTCCCAACGGATATGCTCTCACCGAAATCTCATGTTTTCTTTAGGGAAAAGAGGAGCAGCTAAAAGATTGCGGACGCCTCCACCAAAATCCACAATATAAAAGAGAAAATTTTAAGTTTTTATTTTTATTTTTTTTATTTTCATCCTTTCATGCAGGTGTGTGTGTATATATATATATATATATATATATATATATATATATGATTGGTAAAAATGTTAACTTGCTTGACTCCATCTAAAATGTTGAAAGTGCTATCAAACTAAAATCACCATTTAAAGGATCAGCATGAGGCAAAAAAGACAAAAAATATGTTCCAAAATGGACAAATGCACTTTATCAAGCTATAAAAATTGGGTTTCACGGTGATATTTTATTGTTAGCTCTCTGATAGACATGCATTTTAGGAGTGGGAAATCTATAAATGGGTCCGTGGCGTTTACTTGCTTCGAGAAGAATATAGTTTGTTGAAATTTCATGGTGTTGGTTTTGCTAAAATGGCAGTATGGCAGAAGCTTAGGAGCTTTTAAAGAACATTTCCGTGAGAAATATTCTTTCGAAATAAAGTAATTGTTGGTCTTTATTTTACCTGTTTGTGCAGGCTTTGAGAGAAATTATAGAATGCAGTCCAAGACCATGAACTTCAAGGATATATTGTGGTTATATCAATTAGGGATTATTGTGTCTTTGTATACCATGTGTTATGCCAACAGCTAACATCTATAGAAATTATGTTCGTCGATTCTTGAAAGATACACAAAATTATATTAGCATATTATATGAATTATTTTATAATTACAATGATAATATAATATTTTAGTAATAATAAGTTTATTATTTGGTAAAAGAAAGTAGTTTCTAGAAAAAATTC
Source organism: Areca catechu (assembly GCA_021397845.1). Classification (NCBI taxonomy): domain Eukaryota; kingdom Viridiplantae; phylum Streptophyta; class Magnoliopsida; order Arecales; family Arecaceae; genus Areca; species Areca catechu. The sequence continues at coordinate 61,437,490 of CM038040.1, read as the reverse complement.
AAAAGAGATATAAATTGGATTTTTCAAAAGATTAAAATAAGTATTGATACATCTAGATATGGTTGCTCTAGCATGATCCTAAAGCTCCAATCCGCACCAAATACGTGCTACCTAGCCTGGACAATCAGGCCACCTCTCAACGCCTTTTTACCTGGATATCAAATATCAAGCCGCACGCTCACCAACTCTCTGCCTGGACATCGATCATTATCGAGTCTGCCCCCGTCCATCCTAGACGCACATGATCTAAGATGGCTACCATTAATGCACACCACCTGAGGGAAGTCCTGTTGCATGGATATGCTAGTTTCTACTCCTTTTTCCACCAACCATGGTGTGGCCCTTGCTATGGGCATGCTTGCCATAATCGGGACATTACATATGCTACTCTTTGCAACACACATCATATCGCTAGGCATTAGGTACATGCTTATATTTCTTTCCCGGGAGCTTCTAAGTAAGGCAAAGTAAGGCCACAGAAAGAAGTAGAGGGGTCGGAGACGGACTGATAGCTCTTATATCCCTTTCCTAAGAGTCCTTCCTTTTAGACAAATAAACCCTCTACTTGCTCTCAAAGCATACCTTTAACTCCCTGATAATCTCCAAGTTCTTCATAGCTCATGGAGTCCTGAACTCCAAGTCTCGTCTTGAGTATTTATCAAGATATTTGTTGGTCATTCTACACACTTTCTACTTTTCACATAGTGTCTTGACTTCGCAACTCCACTCACTTGTGTGCTATCTCCCCAGAAGCGGGTCTCATATACAATGAGATCTCCTTCTTTCACATATCCTACTCCATCTCTAGAATCGATACTTCTTTGATTCCCCTTACTCTATTCTAAACCTAGAGGGGACTCCAAGCCTTCTTTATTTGCCTTTCTAAGAGACTGACTTAGGTATCGAGGGTCCACCATCGAGAAACCCCTCGATGTGTGTGGACTTTCTAATATTTTTTATCTTGCAGGACTCAACTCTTAATGATAGGACCCTGCAAGACCTGGTTTTACATCAGCAACTATCTCAGCTATAGCCCTCATTAAGTCAAGCCTAAGCCAGCTAATAAATCTATTAATTATCCTAATTTAAGTATTAAAATAAATATTAATTAATTTATATTTCTTAGAAATTGATACTTTTATTAGTATTTTGCAGAAAAGGAGTCTATAGATGGAAAGAGCTTGATTTTTGGAATTCAATGGTGCAAACGATACTCAAATTGGTATTTAGATGGGTCCAATATCAAAAAAAAAATCAATTTAATTAAATATTATATATTTATTAAGGTGGCTAGTCTACCATGGATAGATTGCCTAGTTTACAAAAATATATAGCAGTCCATGATAGCCATTACTACTGGTCCATGGGGCCACTCCATGGACCATCGGCCTTTCTGAGCTATTTCATCATCAGAGAAGCCACCAGAGACCTTTCCCTTGCCATCGGGAGCTTCCTCATCGTCGGAGATTTGCCTACCACCATCAAATCTTTGCTTGGTTATCATCTTCAAATTTTTTTACCATGCAAATCACTGCCCTTCATCCCTCATCGCTGCTCCTCCATGCGGCGCCCATGTCCTCCTTCCCAATTGCCATCATCTCATGGTCCAGCCCCTCCTTCCCATCATGCGAAACCATAGCTCCTCTACCTCACTGCTCCAAGTCACACTTCTTCCCATCACTCGAGCCACCATTTTTTTTTGTTCGGTCACCATGTCACCGCCTGCCACTGCAATTCATCTGGAGCTGGAAGAAGCAAAAGGAGTTCAAATGGGAAGAGGAGATCTCAAGTTGGGATGTGATATAGGGTCATGATTCGGCCACCTAAGAAGGGAAGGAGATCATCGATCACCCCATTAGGCCACACATCAGATGGTTGAGATTGGTTTTTAGGATATATGGCCAATTTTGATCTAGATTGGCTCCAAATTTGAAAGGGAGAAAAGCTCTTGATGAGCTCCATAAAAGGACCCCAGGCAATAGTCCAGGCATCAATCTTGCAGCAAAATTTTATTTTCTTTTATAGTTTAGTTTTAGATTTTGAGAGAGAGGGAGAGAAATAAAGCAAAAAAGTTTTTCAGGGGAGGAAGTGCAGTGATAGAGACTCCGAACCTCCAAGCAGATGTATCCAGGAGCCATGCTCGACGTAGGTGTAGTCTGTAGGGAAATACAGGTATGCTTTCATTAAATTTTGTAATTAATTTTTCTTTTATGCAATTGAATAAATACTTTCAATTTCTTTTCAATTCCTTTCTATTAAATTCTAAATTAATTACTTATAAGTGGGATGGATCATGATCCTAACAAAATATGGTTCATGCTCAGCATAGATAATTGATTTTAGGATCTTTATTTACGTATCTTGTTAGGATCTGTTTAACTCAATTATTGAATAGCCTATACTTGTGGGATGGGCCATGATCCTAAAAAATTATGGTTCATACTCAGCAAGATAGCCTATACTAGAAATTAGTTTGAAAGATTCCGAAATAAATATAGATTTTAATTGTTTAGATTAGAACTAGTATATGATTTATGTTTGTGATTATCTGAAAATCCAAAAACATCTTTTATCATTTAAACCTCTCGATCTCATATTTAATTTAAATTGGTTAATTATAATTAAACTATTATCTACCTTTCAAAAATTTAAATTTTTATTTCTTTCTTTATTTTTTTTGTGAAATAATTACCCTTCATCCTGAGGATATGATCCCTACTGATGGGACATCAACAAGAAAAAAATATTTTTCAACTAATTCTCTTGATATTTTTTTCAGCTAAAATAGTGTACTTAGGATTAATGAGAACCTTAGAATGAAGCCCACCAAACCCTTGAAGACAAAGACCAATTCATGAGCCGACTCATGAAAGAAGGCCGCCAGTCCCTTGAGTCGACTCAATCTAGATCAAGACCAACTTCAAGCATGCCCAAGTCAAAGCCCAAGCAAGTCAAGAAACCACCTTTTGAAGCCCAAGATACCACCTTTTGAAGCCAATGACGCCACCTCTTAGAAGCCCATTTTATTCTTCACATGGGACACATTTTGGGAGACATGAGAAAACGCATTAAGCATTTTGAGGGGAAGCATGGGACCACTCCTCACTCACCCAACAACCCCCCAACCAACTTGCCAAGTGGGATGCCACATCACATGACACCTAGGACTCCACAGTAGCAATTAGAAGCCATGTCAAAGCCACCTAGGTGCCACATAGCAAGTTGTTATAACCTCTTGTTGCAACTATGTCAAGTTCTTACCTAGAAGTTATTTCTTGTTGCAACTATGTAACCAAAGGAGTTGGATTTAACTAGAAATGGTTAGCTAACCTAACTCCACCTCCCCTCCTTACTTTGGACGACCCCTAAGGCTATAAATAGGGTCCAAGGCTCCCCTTGTAAGGCATTCCATGTATGAAATATTTTGAGAATTAATGAAGGTTTTCTTCTTATTGAGTTCTATCTTGAGTTCTTCTTGTATGGAGTGATTTAGTTCTTCCAGTTGGAGTGATTTAGTCCTTTAAGCTGGAGTATTTAAATTCATGTTTGAGAAGGGAGTGAGAGAACCTTTGAGTGCTTGAAAGGTGGAGTGCTCCTTGCTTGATCCAAGATGCAAGTATCATTCCTTGAAGGCGCCGGTTTCTACTTCCTTTTTTTTCCTTTCTTCTTCTTCTTGTTTCCATTCCAATTTTGAATTCTCCTTTCATGCCTAATCTCTGATTTAATGCAGGTTTTCTCTAATTTTTCAAGTCCAAGATGAAGGTCTCCAAGCCAAGGATCATGGCCAAGGTAAGTCATAAAGGTAGGGAGTGCTAGTCTTATGGTTTAGCCTTAATCCTTGAGTGATGAGAGCTCCTTCTTTCACCAAATAATTAGCCATCATTGTTGGTAGGAAAACTCTTCCTACGCTTCATTAGATTTGATCATTTGAAGGTTAACTTGCCCTAGTAGTGATGGTTTCCTTGCCATGAAGATCCTAATCTCTATCTTGAACTAGATCTACGTTTCGAGTATTATAATTTAGATCAACTAGTCTCCTTATGAAGAATCATTTTTGGATTAATTTAGACCATTTATTTGATAATTAATTGCTCAAGTTTGCTTGCTGGTTAGCTTGCTAAAACCCTTCATTCATCATTTTATTTTCGTAGCCCATCACCTACTCACCCTAGCTATACTAGTGAGTTAGTATTTTATTTTTGACTGCCTACGATAGCGGTCAAAATTTTGGCACCATTACCGAAGATCAAGGCATGATTATTTTACAAAAAAAAGTAGATTTTTTTATTTTAGTTATTACTCTTTAGTTTCACTATCTTTTTTTTATTTTAGTTGTCTTAACTTTTAAATTTCTTTCTGTTCTTGTTAATATATAACAATTTTACTTTCGTTTTTTTCACAAGTCAACTCTTAACCTAATTAACTTTTTCTTTTAACTAAACTACCTAAAATAACCTAAAAGAAAACAAAAGACATCTTTTAATAAAACATAATTAATTTAAGAAAACAAGAATAAACCTTAAAAACTTCTTAATTTTTTTGGATACCTTATTTGATTTGCATAGCATTCTCATAAAATACCTTAAGGGCATAATCCTGAAACAACATAAGGTGATAATTTCATCACCCTTCCTTGGCCCACAAATCACCACCTTTCATACTGCATAACCTAAATCTTAATTTAAAATCAATTAGATGTTGACAAGGCTTCTAAAAGAGTTGCACCAAGTCAATATTAGCTCATCGGTTGGTTTCTAGAAAATGGATTCAAGGATGATGTAGCCTAGAAGGAAGGTGGTTCTTTAATTGGTTCTATTGACTGACTTGGCCAATTCATTTGGTGTCTAAGAAAAGCAACGGGGGGACCCCCATCGACTTTACCCTTACCTAACTAGTCAATTAGTTCATCTTTGACTTGGAAGACTCCAAGGTAGTTTTGGCAGTTAGGAGCTATCTTGACATAGATTAATCCTAGAATAGAGAGTCCATGTTGATAATTTGTTTGCTAACAAAATTTTAACCTAGTTAAACCATCCATGTCTATCATCTATAGATTTAGGATCCTCTAGGTCTTTCATATTTAGAATTCTTCTCTCTCTTTCTTTCTTTTTTCCTCTCCTCTTAAAAAAAATTAAAAAGAAATTTCTACTAAGACAAAACGATGATTGGTCAGATCTTGTCTAAACTATTCAAGATTAAAAGGTCATGGATTTCATTGAATGACCAAAAAGCCTATTGGATTATTATTATCCAGATCCTATTGAATAACTTCAAACCCTATAGGATTATTGGTATATGATTGACTTTATCCAACTATCTATAATTAGATCCCAAGCTAACAATTTTATGAATAAACCGTAACAGATTGATATGCACCTTAAATTCATAAGATATTCGAAGATGCATACTATCATACAAGGGAACCTGAAGGAACTAACATGACATCTTTGATCCATAGGATTGAGGAAGTCCTATAACGTAAAGGATATACCCAATTTTACCATGTATCGGCACCTATATGCATGGCATGTGATGTACCAAATCATGTTATAGAGGAATGTCTTTACTTGATGCATCTAACCCAAAATAGGTTTACATAGAAAAGTATAGCTAATGACAAATATATAACTGAACCTTATGCACCAACCTATAACCCAGGGCGAGGACATCATCCCAATTTTATATGATCACAAGATGCAACACTAGGAGCCCAAAATTTTGATCAGCTTTATCCTAGGCCGAACTAATTAATGAATAATCAACTAGGTTTAGATCTTGAGAAAGGAATCAACATATTAGAAAAAAAGTCTAAAAACTTTGGCTAAATATCAAGCTAATCTCATTACTATAGTTAATATCACTAACGTTATCCTGAATAACTTTATATAGACCACGGGCCAACAGATAACCTCCAATACCCAGGCTAGTGCCCTTTGGAAATGTAATTAAGTTAGTTAGCCATAGTTATAAGTGAAGAAGAGCTGCCTAGTCAACTCAAGAGTGATCCTAAGGGATAATACCTGGCTAGAAGCTTTGATATTCCTATAACTGGCCCTCAATAATCGATTATAACTCTTAAAAATGAATTGGTCATAGAGCAAACCTGTACAACCAAAGAGACCAACATAGATAATTCGACTAAGGCAGAAATATATGAAGAGAAATCAAAATGGAGAGACGAACCACTTCCATCATCACCTAACTTATCTATGGTCCCAATTCTAAGTGCCCCAGAATCAGGCATTATTTTTAATGGGAAGGAAAAATAAATAGGTATAATGATGGAACTAATTGAGACTTCCCAAGGATCACAAATGCATAATACAATAGAAGAAGCCATGTTTTTCATGATTCGTTAAACCCTAGTTTGGCTTACTTTGAGGTGGATGATCTTGATGTAGAGGGATGTACTATAAAAATGAATGATCTAGTAAAAACACCCTACCCCAACACCACTCCATTTTGGATCAAAAAATATGAGCCATCTCCCAAACGCCCAATAGCTCCCTTGTTAGAATCACCACTTGATCCAGAATTGAAACCACTTCCTGTCGCATCCACTGATACCTTACCAATAATATGTAATCAGGAAACTCAAATTATAGGTATTCTAAAAGCACATAAAAAAGCTATGAAGTGGGACATCATGCATATGAAGGATAATGAATTTAAGATTTTTATATCTAATTTCTCTGTATTTGGCACTACTTTCATAAATTGCCTCCAACATTTATATATGGTATCGAAACGATGTATAGAGATAGTTGAAATTAATTTAAAAAAAGTGCAAAGTTATAAATTGAAAGGGGATTATGCCAAGATCAAAATTATTAGCTAAACCTCTCAAGACTCTAGCAGAACCTTTGCCTATGAAGGAAGAGGTGTCAAACAAGGATCATGCAGTACTCTCTTGGCACATCGATTACATAGAATCCCAACTGGTACTTAAGTTATACCTAGATCTAATTACAACGAAAGAATTGTTAGCTATCAGGGGAATAAGCTACTTAATGGTCTCATACATGAAGTATTTTGAAGCTGAACCCAAATCATGTAGGGAATTACAAATCCATGTCAAGATTTGGATAGGAATAGGATAAGAACTCTGAGAGGTCTGGCTAAAAATGTTAAACTTAGCACTTGTTAGGAGGCAACCCAATCCTTTTATTAATTTTTGTTTTAATGATTTTCATTTTTTATGAATAATGGACCACTCTGTATAAATGTACCTGGCAATACATGATGCATATCTAGTCCAGGTGCTACCTCTCCTTGTCAAACTATCATGTCTCAATTTTTTCTTACTCCATTAAGGACAATAAAAATTAAGTTGGGGGGTAAGGAAAATCTTTTAATTTTTTTTTTTAAATATTTTGAAAATACTTTGAAAACTATTAAAAACTTTAAAAAATTATGTGAAAAAAATTTATAAACTATGTGCCATGAAAAGCAAAATAGACTAAGAAAAGGTAATAGAATTAGATAGTATTTGCTAATTACTATAGTGAGTCAAGGAGTAGACTAGCTGGTTAGACTTTTAGCAACCTATTTAGGTTACCTAAAGGATATTAGTACTTTCATTGCACATGCATACTGATGAGGTAAAGTAGGTATTAATTGTAAGATCAGTTGAAGGTTCAATTATTATTGAAAAATTGATAATTGATATATACCCCATATAAGAAATTTAAATTCGAGGAAAGAGCCACCTGCCTAAAAAAATCAAAAAAATCAAAATAAGAAAAAAGGGACAAGTTTTAAACATTGGTTTCCTACCGAGTAATCGGGTACCTTCGTCTAAGTAAGCATTATTGTTCACATCAAAAGTCGACAGTTTGAAGACATTGCCAATAAAAAAAAATTCAGGTAGTATGAAAGCTACCTCAGTTCATGTGCTTAATTTGGGGGTGTATAAAAAATTAACCAAAGTAGGTAATAAGCAAAGATATAATTATTCTTTACAAGCTAGTACCGGAATACTAAGTTAGCCATCATAAACACAAGTGCTGTAAACCTTTGGATAAATTCTAAGAAAGTTTCTAATAATTCTAACTTTAAAATTTACTTCGAAAACTCAATACTTAGTGATACTAGCTAACTTCTTTTAACCTTAAGCCTGGATCTAATTTTGTAAAGGAGGATCTTAATGATACATGATTATATTTTAACTACATTGCTAAGGGGCTAGCAATGATTAAATTGGAGGGTATAATAAGTCTATTAATTATCCTAATTTAAGTATTAAAATAAATATTAATTAATTTATATTTATTAAAAATTAATACTTTTATTAATATTTTATAAAAAAGAAGTTTATGGATGGAAAGAGCTCGATTTTTGAAATCCAACGACATAAATGGCACTTAAATCAGAGTTCAAATAGGTCCAAATCAAAGGAAAATTAATTTAATTAAATATTACATGATTATTAAGGTAGCCGGTCCATCATGGATCGACTGCTTGTTTACAAAAATGTCTAGCGATCCATGACAACCATTGCTGCCAGTCCACAGGGCTATTCTATGAACCATCAGCCTTCCTGAGCCATTTCATCATTAGAGAAACCATTGAAGACCTTCTCCTCGTCACCGAGAGCTTCTTCACCACCAGAGACTTGCCTACCACCATGAAATCTTCGCTCGATCATCATCTCCAAATTTTTTTTACCGTGTAAGTCACTGCCCTTCGTCAGTCATCGCCGCTCCTCCATGCAGCTCCTACGGCCTGCTTCCCGGTCGCTGTCATCTCGTGGTCCAGCCCATCCTTCCCATCATGTGAAGCCATGGCTCCTCTACCTCATTGTTCCAAGTCATGCTTCTTTCCATCACTCGAGCAACTGTTTTCCTCTATTCAGTTACCATGTCACTGCCCACCCCCACAATTCATCTAGAGTTGGGAGAAGCAAAATGATTTCGAATGGGAAGAGGAGATCTTAAGGGAGATGCAATATGGGGTCAAAATTCGGCCACTTGAGAAAGAAAGGAGATCATTGATCACCCCATCAGGCCACACATCGGATGGCTAAGATTGGTTTTCACAATATATAGCCAGTTTTGACCTAGATTGACTCCAAATTTGAGAGGGAGAAAGCTCTTGATAAGCTCCCTAAAAAGACCCCAAGCAATGTCCAGGCATCAGTCCTACAGCAAAATTTTATTTTCTTTTATAGTTTAGTTTTATATTTTAAGAGAGAGTGAGAAGAATAAAGAAATAGAGTTCTTCAGATATGGTCCATGCTCAGTATAGATAATTGATTCTAGAATCTTTATTCACGTATCTTGTTAGGATCTATTCAACACAATCGTTGGATAGCCTATACTTGTAGGATAGGCCATGATCCTAATAAGATATGGTTGTACTCAACAATATAGCACATGTTAGGAATTAGTTTGAAATATTCCAAAACAAATACAGTTTTTGATTGTTTAGATTAAAACAAATATATGATTTATGTTTGTGATTACCTGAAAATTCGAAAACATCTTTTTATCACTTAAACTTTTCGATCTCATATTTAATTTAAATTGATTAATTTTAATCAAACCATTATCCACCTTTCAAAAATTTAAATATTTATTTCTTTTTTTAATTTTTTTTATAAAATAATTATTCTTGATCCTCGAGAATATGATCCCTACTCATCCTAGCTATAGTAGTGAGTTAGGTTTTTATTTTTGACTGTCTACGATAGTAATCAAAATTTTGGTACCGTTGCCGGGATCAAGGCATGATTATTTTATAAAAAAAATAATTTTTTTTATTTTACTTATTGCTCTCTTTAGTTTTATTATCTTTTTTTATTTTAGTTGCCTTAACTATTAGATTTCCTTCTATTCTTATTAACATATAAAATTTTACTTTTCTTCTTTTCACAAGTCAACTCCTAATCTAATTATTTTTTTTAATTAAACTACCTAAAATAACCTAAAAAAATAAAAGACATCTTTCCATAAAACATATTTAATTTTAAAAAATAAATAATAAACCTTAAAAACTTTCTAACTTTTTTGGATACCTTATTTGATTTGCGTGGCATTCTCATAAAATACCATAAGGGCATAACCCCTAAATAACATAAGGTAGGATTTCATTACCCTTCCTTAGCCCACTGTTGCACTTGGAGTTCTGGGCGGTAGGATAAGTAGCTCGTAAGCTCTAGGAAGTAGATGGCTACTTGAAAGAGCTTCACCGATAGAACCTGTCTTTAGGGGCAAGCCTCAATTTTCTGTTTGTCCTCCATTTTCTTGCAAGATCATGGAAGAGCTGCTGCCTGACCATTTTGAAGTGCCTGCTATGGAGGCCTACGACGGCACTATCGACCCCTTAGACCATTTGGAGAGCTTCAAGTCTCTCATACCTTTTTAGGGGGCATTCAATGCCCTCATCTGTAAGTCGTTCCTGAGTACCTTTAGGAAAGCAACGAGAGCTTGGTATATCCAGCTCCTGCTGAGATTGATCCACTCTTTTGAAGAGTTTGGCCGGTAGTTTATGGCCTAGTTCCAGAGCAATAAGAGGCTCGAGCGATGCTCCAACTTACTCTTCTCCATCTTGCAAGAGGAGGGCAAGTATGTCTGCCACTACATGGGTTACTTCAAAGTGGCCATGCTCAAGGTCCATCGCCTTAAGCCCTCCATCGCCATGTCAGCCTTGAAGAGTGGGTTGCACCGAGGAAATTTCTCCCTTTCTAAGAAGTTTTCCAGGGACCTTTCTGAGCTATTGGCCAATGCTAAGAAATACATTAATGCCAAGGAAGGCATGGTGGAGAAGTTAAAGGAGAAGGGTGACCGAAAGCATGCATGAGAGGATCGCTCCCATCATCCCCCTCCTCTTCAGCTGCAACAGCAGTAGTAGAAGAAGTGGGACAAGAAATTCTGCCATCAATCTGGAAGTCCCAAGATGTCCCACCAAGAAGACTTCACCCCTCTAAATGCTCCCTAGGGGCAAATCCTGATGTAGATCAAAGGTCAAGATATTGTTCACTAACCGGGGAAGATGAGCAAGAGAGCCTGGAAGGATCATAAGAAATATTGCCAGTTCTATCAAGATTATGGCATGACACCAAGGACTACTTCTCCTTGAAGAAGGAGATCGATGTGCTGATTCGGCATGGGAATCTATGTAGCTTTGTCAGTCATCTCAGTACCTCTGAGACCACTGGTTGAGAGCCCCAATTGGTAGCCAAACCTCCTGTGGAGAATAACATCCTCATCGGAGATCCCTCAGCCTAAGCACTAGAGGGAGGAGGAGCCTATCACCTTTTCCATTGCTGATATGGATGGAGTTCTATTTTTGCATGATAATCTCATGGTTGTTTCCCTTACTATCTCAAACTATGATGTAAGAAGAATCCTGATAGATAATGGAAGCTCCATAGATATTTTATTTTATAATGATTTCTCTTAAATGGGCTTACCCAAGGATCGCCTCTAAAGGACTAGCTCTCCCTTGATTAACTTCTTTGAAGATTCTATTCCTATTGAGGGCATCATAACTCTTCTTGTGATTGGTAGCCAGGCCCCGAGGCGGGCAACGATCCTTTAGGATTTTCTGGTGGTCAAGGTTTTGATAGCCTACAATGCCATTTTGGGGAGACCCAATTTGAATGCTCTACAAGCCATGGTCTCGACCTACCACCTGCTCATGCAATTTCCCACTCTCCATCAGTGGGAAAGGTCCAAGGTAACCAAGCCTTAGCAAGGTGATGTTATGTGGTGATCCTTAAAAGCAAGAAATTGAAGGAAGCCATGTCCATCAACAGCCTCGACCTCCGAGACTAGTAGAGTATGTAGCAAGGAGAGCCTGTTGAAGAGCTTGTTCCTATACCCTTAGAATCATTTTACCCCCTATGTAGTCTACATCGGGAGCGAGTCCAAGGCCCATTTGGTTCAGTCCCTCCATGTGAAAACCGATATCTTTACATGGGCAACCATGGATATACCTGGCATCAACCTTGAGATCATGGTACACCATCTCAATGTTGACCTCTCAAATCTCCCAGCCTACCAGAAGAAAAGAAGCTTTGCTCCCGAGTGATAACATGCTATCAAGAACGGGGTGAGAAGCTTCTAGAGGTCGAGTTCATCCATGAAGTCCAATACCCAGACTAGTTCACCAACATTATTTTAGTAAAGAAGCCCAATGGTAAGTGATAGGTATGCATCGACTTCACCAATCTAAACAAGGCTTGCCCGAAGGATTGTCTTCCTCTATCTAGAATTGATTAGCTCATGTATTTAACCTCCAGGCATGAAACTCTTAACTTCATGGACACCTTCTCTAGGTATAACCAAATCCAGATGGCATCCGAGGATGAAGAGAAGACCATATTTATCATAGACCAGGGGCTATACTGCTATAAAGTTATGCCTTTTGGCCTGAAGAATGCCAGAGCTACCTACTAGTGTCTCGTCAGTAAGATCTTCAAGGATCAGATTGAGCATAACATAAAAGTGTATGTCGATGATATGCAAGTGAAAAGCTATAAGGAAAGTCAGTACATGGTGGACCTAGAGGAGACCTTCCAAATGCTACAGAGATACTAGATGTGACTCAACTCAAATAAGTATATATTTGGAGTTTCTTCTAGAAAGTTTCTAGGTTTCATGGTATTGCACCATGGGATTAAGGCAAACCCTGAAAAGTTCTAGGCGATCTTGGAGATGTCACCCCCAGGTTTAGGATGGAGGTTTAGCATCTTGTAGGGGGGTCACCATGCTGAGCCATTTTGTTGCAAGGTATGGCAATAAGTGCTTGCCGTTCTTCAAAGCCTTGAGACAAATCAAGGACTTTCAATGAACAAAGCAGTGCCAGGTTATCTTTGACCAGCTCAAGACCTACCTCGCCACTGTGTTGCTTCTTACGGGGTTGGTCACGGCAGAAATGTTTTACCTTTATTTGGCTATCTACCCCTGGGCTATGAGTTTTATGCTCATCCAAAAGGAGGATGGAGTATAAAAGCTAGTCTACAACATCAGCCAGATCCTAAAAGATATGAAGACCTGGTACCCAAAGGTGGAGAAGGTTATCTTTGCCCTTCTAATTTTGATGAGATGCTTCATCCATATTTCCAAGGGCATCCCATCATGGTCCGTCTAATTAGCCCCTACATCAAATGTTGTAGTGGAGTTGGGGGAGTTTGATATTCATTACCAACCTTGCTCCTCCATCAAAGCCTAAGTTTTAGCGAACTTCTTGGTGGAGTGCACCATCCTGATGGAGCGGAGACTAGACTAAAGCCAATGGAGCCAGAACTATCAGGCAAAACTTGGACTCTTCACATTGATGGTGCATCTAATACTAGACGGTCCAAGATAGGGATGATCCTCACTAGCCCTGAAGGAGTCATCATCGAGCAAGCACTTTGCTTTAACTTTAAGGCCTCCAATAACAAGACGGAATATGAAGCCCTCCTCATAGGGTTGAGTCTCACTCGCAAGCTTGGAGTTCAATACTTCGGAGCCTACAGTGACTCTCAACTAATAATTGGGTAAGTCCACGGGAAGTTTGACACCATAGCCCTCACCATGGAGAAATATGTTAAAAGGGTGAAAGAAATTGTTTCATCCTTTCTTTCCTTTGAGATTGTGCAGATCCTTAGGATAGAAAATCTTACCCACGGGAAGTTTGACACCATAGCCCTCACCATGGAGAAATATGTTAAAAGGGTGAAAGAAATTGTTTCATCCTTTCTTTCCTTTGAGATTGTGCAGATCCTTAGGATAGAAAATATCCAGTGGACCTGCTATCAAGGTTGGTGACCTCCAATTATGTGAATATCCCAAAGACTACCTGGATAATCTTGAGAAGCCTAATATCGAGGAAGAGCCAATCTCAATCTTATAGGCAGACAATGAACCTTGTTGGATGGATCCTTTGATCCATTACCTACAAGAAGGAACACAATCGGAGGACAAGGCTAAAGTAAGAAAGCTCAAGTACTGGTCCGCCTTGTTCATGGTGCTCGACAGGAAGCTTTATAAGTGGGCCCACTTGATGCCACTCTATTTTCTTCATCCTTCAAAAGCAGGCTTTGCCTTTCGAGAGATTTATGAAGGGATCTGCAAGAACATGGGAGGCTGTGCTCTGGCCTATAAGATCCTATGATAGGGATATTATTGGCCAATTATTCTCAAGGATGCTGTTGAGTTCATGCAGCACTGTGATCATTGTCAGAGACACATCAACATTCAACACCAACTGGCAATACCTCTTAGATTCTTAAGTTTTTCATAGCTATTCGCTTAGTGGGAGATGGATATCCTCGACACTTTTCCATTGGCTACTGGCAAAGAAAGTTTTTGATCATTGCTATCAATTACTTCACCAAGTAGGTTGAGGCAAAACCTTTGATCTAGATCATTGAGTGAAAAGCATGGAAGTTCATTTGAAAATCATTCGTTTACCATTTTAGACTTTCTCATGTTATCGTCACTGACAATGGCAAATAATTCGACAGCACATCCTTCCTAGAGTTCTATGAAGACCTATAGATTAGCCACCAATTCATTTTAGTCATGCACCCATAAGCAAATGGAGAAGTTGAAGTCACCAACTAGACAATTCTTTAAGATTTGAAGATCTGGCTGGATAGGGTTAGAGGACTCTGGGTAGATTTGTACAGTGTCCTTTGGGCCTATTGCACCACTCACCGGCTCTCGATAGTGAGATGCCATTCAACCTCGTCTTTGAAATTGAGGCCATCATTTCTCTGGAAGTGAGCTTGCCATCACATTGAGTCGAAGCTTTTGATAGACAGTACAATTTAAAAGACCTAACGATAAATCTCAATCTCTTGGAGGAAGTTTGGGATAGAGTCCAAGTCCGATTGGTTACATATCAGCAATGCAAGACATGCTACTCAACTCTCACATGAAAGAGAAACAATTTTAGCTAGCAAATCTTGTTCTTTAAAAGGCAGCTGCCAGCTAGCCCACAGAACATAGAAAACTTTTCCCGAACTAAGAAGGACCCTATCATATCACTAAAGTGGTTCAACCTAGTACTTATTACTTGGAGTAGCTGGATGGCATCCCTATTTTCCTACTTGGAATTCTGACAACCTCTGGCCATATTATTAGTAAGATCTACCCATAGCCACTGTACTTAGTCTTTTCGTCAATAAAAACCTCCCTTTTTGATTTCTAAAAAGAACGTATAGTGAAAGCTAGGATCATCTTCGAAAGTCTTAGACAAGATTATCCCAGGCAGGGTTCAACACTCCTTATTAAAAAGCCCTTGGTGAGCTTAGCATCCCAGGCAAAGGCTCGATAGCCTTTAAGCCTTGGTCGAGCAGTCAGATGCTTACATCGGGTTCTGACATCCATAATCCCTGGCTAAGCAGTTAGTTTTCTAGGTACAAAGTCCTAGGTGAGGTTGTCCTAGATGAGGTTATTCCAGGTGGGGTTTCGACATCCCTTATCTGAAAGTCCTGGATGAGGTTGTTCCAAGCAGGGTTCTGATATCCTTTATTTTAATGCCCTGGGTAAGCACAATATCCTAGACAAAGGCTTGATAGCCTTTAAATCCTTGTCAAGTAGTCAGATGCTTAGGTTAGGTCTTAACATTCGTAATCCTTAGCTAAGTAGTTGTCTCTTAGGTACAAAGTCCTAGACAAGGTTGCCCCAAGCAAGATTCCAACATCCCATATTTTGAAAATCCTAAGCAAAGCTCCGTGTCCTAGGTGGGGCCGATGAATCCCTTATTCTAAAAGTCCTAGGCAAGGCTCGCACCCTAGATAGGATTGGCGAACCCTCCATCCTAAAATCTTAGATGACCTTTGTTCCCTAGGCAGGGTCATCGCATCCTCTGTTCTAAGTCAAGTGAATGCTGCATGCCCATCGAGCTCTTCTAACAGCTACGTTTCTAGGCAAAGCTATTCTCGGTGCATCAAAGCAGGATTAACATCTTCTGAAACTTCAACAGACACGAAGCTCCTCGATCAATGGACTGAAATCTAGCATGGGGAAATAGTGCAATTAAATCAAAATTGTTTTCCATACTTTACAATTAAATCAAAATTATTTTCATAATTAAATTTTTATATTTATTTTTCTACTCTATATAATTAAATCAAAATTTGATTGCTTGTCGTAGGGTGATCAAAAATAAAACCTAACTCACTACTATAGCTAGTATAAGTAGGGATCGTATCATCGGAGATCAAGAATAATTATTTCATGAAGAAAATAAAGAAAGAGATAGATATTTAGATTTTAAAGGGTAGGTAATGGTTTAATTAAGACTAATTAATTTAAATTAATAGAAAATTGAGAATTTATATGGTAAAAAAAATGTCTTCAGATTTTCAGATAATTACAAATATAAATTATGTCATTGTCCTAATCTAAACAATCAAAGTCTATATTATTTCAAAATCTCACAAACTAATCCCTAACATAGGCTATCTTATCGAATACCAACCATATCCTGTCAAGATCATGGCTCGTTCCACAAGTATAGGCTATCCAATAATTTA
Organism: Areca catechu; assembly: GCA_021397845.1. NCBI lineage: Eukaryota > Viridiplantae > Streptophyta > Magnoliopsida > Arecales > Arecaceae > Areca > Areca catechu. The sequence continues at coordinate 61,421,016 of CM038040.1, read as the reverse complement.
GTTAAAAAAATTCTAACAAAATATGTAAATAAAAATCCTAGAATTAGTTATCCATGTTAAGCATGGACCATATTATGTCAGGATCATGATCCATCCTACTTATAGGTAATTAATTTAGGAAATCAAATAAAAAAGAATTGAAAATGAATTGCGAGTATTTATTCAACCACATAGAAGAAAAAATAATTATAAAAATTAATAAAGGATACATGTATTTCCGTACAGATTGTACTTTAATCATGCATGGCTCCTGGATATATTTCTTGGAGATTCGGGTTTCATTACAGCACTTTGTCTCCAGAAAAAATCTTTTTTTGTTTACCAATCTCCCTCTATTTCAATCTAAACTAAGTCACAAAATAAAATAAAAACTATACAGTGGCTTAGCTGCTGGCTCTTCCTTTGCTCTCCTCCCTATGCCTTCCCTTGTTCCCTCTTTAAATAGAGCACACAATAAGCTGAATCTCAATCAAGTTAGGAGAGGAGTTGGAATGATATTTGTCTTGGATTCCATTGAAATATTGCTGCACTGCACCTTAAATCAAGTTGGAATCCTGTTAGATCGGTGCTGCGACATTGCCAGGCCCTTGGATCTTCATTAAAATGCCCAGATCACACCGCAGCCCCTGCTAATCTTGCCTCATCGCATCCCACTTGTAGGTGGGTTTGATGGTAGCCATTAGATTAAGCAGGTAATAGCTTATGATAGCGACAGCCAGATTCCACCCAGCCATAGACCATTGTAGACCATGATAGATGCCGTGGACCCTCTTGTAAGCTGTGTGAATGCACTTTTTGGTGTCTCTACGGGGAGTTGCCGGTGAAGTGATTTTAATGAGGCAAGTGAAGACTCTTCAGGATGAATGGCTTTGTATGGAAGATCCTTCTGATGAGCAATGTGAGGAACGGCAGCCATAGCAGATCGTGGTGATGTCTTAGACCGGGAGGATGGCTGTGGTTTGATGAAGATGGGAAGGAGAAGACGACGATGATGGTGGCTTGGAATAGGGGCTCGGAAGGAGAAGTAGTGGCTCTGATGGGTAGCAGCTCAGGAGTGTCTCAAGCTGGGAGGACTCAAGACGGGAGAGGTGATAATGGGAAGGAGCCTAGCCATGCGATGGGGTCTCGGCAACATCTCCAGCCAGCAATGGTGCTTGGCTGGACTGAGAGAAGGGGGCGAGCAAAGAGTAGCGGTGACAGGATGCATGGTGGCTAAATGAGGAGGAGGGAGGTGGCATTTCATGGACTGAATGGAGAAGATGGTGATCAAGACAGTAGAGCAGGGAGGAGTGGCGACGGGCTCTTCGGTGGCTTCTCCGACCGGCGACAGGTTCTCGGCAGTGAGAAGGAGGAAGAATGTGGCTCAGGGAGGAAGATCGCCCATGAAAGAGTGCTGTGGACCTAGGATAATGTCTCCGTGGACCACCCAATATTTTTTGTACACTAAACGGCTGGTCCAATGGACCGGTAGCTTTAAAATCCATACTAAAATCTAATTATATTGATTTTTATTTGATTCTAGGTCCGTTTGAACTCCGATTTAAATATTTTTTGAGCCATTAGATTCCAAAAATTGATTTCTTTCTATATATGGACTCATTTTCTACAAAATACTAATAAAAATATTAATTCTTAAAAAAATATAAATTAATATATATATATATATTAAAATTTAAATTGAGATATTTAATAGACTTATAACTGCACACCCATCGAGCCCTTCTAATAGTGACGTTTCCGGCGAAGTTATTCCCAATTCATTAAAGGAAGATTAACATCTTCTGAAACTTCAATAGACAGGAAGCTCCCCGATCAATGGACTGAAATCTAGCATGGGGATATGGTGAAGACATTCAAAGAATATCCAAGACATGCACACAAACATAAACAAATGTCAAGAAATGAAGATTTCTTTTCATTAATGAATATCATGTTTTACATGTTTATAGCTCTACAGCTAGATTACATTGTTTCAAGATTGTCTCTAAAGATAGATGGAGGATAGGGACAAGTTAGACCAGTCTTGAGAGGGAAAGACACGACTCCTTGAAGCTCCAAAGTTTTTTTTATGTCTTACCAGCAAGAGGAGGATCAGGATCAAGTCAAAGCTTCTTAGAGCACCAAGATTCCTTCTATGCCTTGACGAGGTTCCTCCTAGAAAAGCTTCAAGGTATCTCCTTTAGGTTCTGAAGGCTCCCAGATCCCCCAAAGACATGCAAAGATAAGGCCAATCGACAAAGAGAAGATGTGCATTGCATTATGGTGACTTGGCCAACATGCAGACTTGGAGGCAGACCACCCTCAATAAAGCAAAGGCCATAGACATCACCAAGCCTTGTCCACAGTAGATGAAGAGGAAAGTCTTAGATGATGTCAAAAGCATCGAGAGACCATCCCCAACCATGGCCCTAGTACGGACCCACCGGATGTTGTTCAAGATGAGGTTCCCAAGGCTGCTTCTACTTCTGACCTAGCTACCTCTCCATAGAGAGCTAGGTCTTGCTTGAGGTGGCCCAGAACCATGTCACAGGTAGGACGAGCCACCCCCACATATCCCTCACACGGACTCACTAGTCATTGAGCAAGGCAAGTTCCCAAAGTTGCACCCATCATAGGCCTGTTCACTACTGAATGCAAAGATGGGTCATGGTGGAGGAGAAACCGGGTGATGAGATAGATAATCGTCACCCCTCCTCCAACTCCAGTCTTCGATCAGTGATAGTTGCATCTGAATGACTGGGATACTGGTCATTTCCAATATCTTCCATGCCAAAAAGAGCATCTATCATCATGCCCTTGATGCAGGGGCACTCACCCAAGAGAAAACCCTTCCATCGAGAAAGGGAATCCAATAACATCAGCACTAGAGAAGGTCAACCATTGTTTTGGCATCCCTTTGATCACTGGAACTCTGGAGGACTTGGTGAAGATTGACTTCCCTGACCCTCTATTTATAGAGGGGCTAAGGGAAAGGCTACCGTATAAGTAGCCAACCGGCACTCGATAGGTATCCACATCCCATCATCCAAGAGACCGTTCTTCCCAAGATCGGGAGATGAAGCACTGGGCATTCCTTCTAAGGTTGACATCCCCTCAGGAGGCAGTGCATTCATACTCTCAACGCTCCACCAAAGTGATACCACTAGTGCACTAGAGTCATGTCCCGTCAGAGGCACCCCTGGAGATCAGGTTCATGTCAAGTAGTATACCAAACCATGTTGCACCCTGCAATTGGGGGGTAAGTCAGATCCTCTCACTTTTCCTTGGAAGGTGATCGGGTGCCAAGATCTCAACAGTGCCTCGAGATTCATTCAATGACATTCTCTAGGTGATAATGTATTGTGCACACATAGAGATTTGCAAAGAAGCAGAACCCAAAGAACAAAACTCGATGCAAAAAGAATGAAATCAAAGAAAAGGAAATCTTTATTCATTTCTTAGGTGGTGGAGGAAGTACAAGATTTGCAAGTTCTAAGACCTTTTCTAGTCTTTTCTTTCATTGCCTTACAACATTCAAAATTTCTTTGGGCAAGGCATTCCAGGATATGAGAGACCCGACCAGCTCACCTGCCTCAGGGTAGTACTCCCGTATGATGAACTCGCGCACATTGAAGCCCTGCATATGCACTTCATTGGATATCCTAGGAGAACTCCAAACCCTTTTGATGGATAGAGACTTGGAATCACCCCTAGTAGCCTTTCCTTTGGCAACGCTCGCTCCTCGTTGTCTTTCTAGAGTGTAGGTGAGCTCCACCTCTAGAACATCGGCCTTTGTCCCCCCTCCACCACCTAAGCTCATAGCTCCACTAGGCATCTAGATGCATCCACCCTAGTAGCTTGCTTAGACGCAGCCAAGCTTCCCATGTTAATTAGCCTCCCATACAAGAGGGTGATCTCTTGTTGCGGGCCTTCAACTAGTTTGGTGGACCACCACGACCCCTGTTAAGGGCCTAAATTTCTAGTGCGAGGGTTCAAGCCTTCTGTTGGGGGATCCGAGCCTTCTTGTGGTTCTGTAGCCTCGATGATGATGCGCTCCATCTGGGTCACAGTGTTGTCCCTTACTGAGGCCTCGACCAAGACTCCCTATTGAGGAGAGGACATACCTTTGGGCTGCATACCTAGGAGGTCTGCAGATTGAGAGCCTGTGACCCTAGGATCCTCCATCTACATGCGTCTAGAGGTTCTGCCTACTGTTGTAGAAGCCTTGCCCATGGCTAATCTTGCTTTGGAACTATTGTTGACTATAAGTTTGGTAATTCTCTAGTAGGCAGACTCTAATTCCTGAGTCAGCTCCTTAATCCTCGTAATGGAATAATTAAGATGGCATTGGATCATCTCGCATGAATCTTTAGCTATGGATTGATCGAGCTCCACACCTGCATGGTCAATCTCCACAATCTCCAACTTGCATTTGACTTGGACGAGCTCCTCTTCCATGCTCCTGGCCTGGTCCCAAATCTGCATAATGCAAGTCTCTAGTACCTGCCAGAAAAAAAGCCATCAATCGAGTCAATGGAAAAGACTTGCAACCCAACAAGTGTGGTCTTACTTGCAGGCACTGAGTGGCATAGTCAATTGCCTCCCAGGTAATGGGTCGAGCATTTGGTCAGCAAGGGGCAGGGAGTCGCAAAGCTAGCTACTATTACACACTATCACCACAGGAAAATCCTTGATGAGAAACCCATGCTAGATGATGCCCCTTAGTAGGAGTTGTAGTTACTCCGTGTGCACCTAACATAGCCTCACCCATTGCTTCTCCTACTACCTTGCTTGTTAGGAACTTGATAGTGACTGGGAGACTTTGACCATGGCCTAGATCATTGGCAAACCCACTGCATCAGACCCCTCCTTCATCAACCACCTCGACGATGGCTGGCTGTGCTAGTAGTGCAAGTACTGGGAGGTTGATCGTTGCACCTCCTCCTCAATGACCGTGGGGAGGGCAAGCGGTATAATAGCCAGGGCCATCTCCACTACCTCGATGTCCAGTGGGGTGGGTGGGGTGGCCTGCATCTCTTTTGTTGGGTCGCCTACCTCGAGCTTTATGGCGGGCGGCCCTAGGACCTCTTCCATGATGCTCTCTAGGAAAGTCGGTGCATCATCGGCCACTATGGTGCCTACCTTTTTTGCTTCAGCCTTATTATTGTCTCTCTTCATCTTCTAAGTCTTCCTCTTCTTGGCAGGACACTTGATCAGCTTGTCAAATAAAATGTCCATCACTTGAATAGCATAGCAATGGATCTGGTCAACTCACAAGCAAGAAGGAAGAGTAGAGTTCAAGGAGAATGGAACTTAACAAAATACATAATTTCATTCCATTAACTTTTAAATGTTCTATACAAACCTCAATAGTCATTACAAAAGAAAAGAAAAAGAGAAAAATAAGATAGAGTGCATAGGTCATAGGAGCCCGGCTGGATCTTTGCTCCTTCCTGAGTCTTTCGTATTGAAGCCTGAGGAGTCTTCATCGCTGCTTGGAAGCGGTTCATCGATAGTTTCCCAATGTCTATACTGGGGGACTATTCAGTGACTCACATCTTGCAAAGCTTGAAACTCTACCAGAAGGCCTTTTTGCAAGAGTCAAGTACCATTTGATGGTACACCCCTCCTGCCTTGAAGCTCTCTATTAGCTCCGCTACTGCCTTGGAGGCTCACACTTCCGTAGCCCACACATCCTCCTTTATAGCTGAGGCTTGATTTGTAGCCTTGCCGAATGCCTCTTCCACCATCTAGGCCCTTGCCTCCAACTTGGTGACCCTTGCCTCCACCTTGCCAAGGGCCATCTGGGTGTCAATGAGGTCCTTCCCCATCTGGCATCAAGCATCCATTAGCAAAAGGTGGAATTTACCACACACCGCTGTACTCTCATTGAGGCGGGTGGTTTGGCTACCAGGAAAGCTCTGTTGCTTCCACCCTTGCTCACTCAATTGCCAGCCACATGTTGGTCAGGCTGAGTTCCTGGGCACCGTGTCACACTCCTCTTCTACCATCCCAACAAGCTTTTATAACCACTCCAACTCATTAAGAAAGCGGTCTACATGCTACAATAGCCACCGGGTTTCCAGAAAGACCTACATCTAGAAGACATGCTTAGCTAGGTCTCCTTCCCTATTGGAGCATCAACATCAAGAAGATTTTTGGGAGAGGACTTACCGACATGGTGACATGAGTGAATCACCATAGGCCTCTGTTGTAGGGCCTCTCTAGTGCCTCCTCTTTGGTTCTCGGAGGAACGAAACCCTCTAGGAGCTTGAGGCCATCCCTAGAAGGTGTCCATCCCTAGAAGGTGAGCCTTGCCAGGACTAGAGACTTCCTTTCAAGTGATGGGATGCCTTACCTTTCCTCCCTTATCCTCATCCATAGCAGGAGCCTCACCTTGGAGACAACTGCTTTGGCCCATGTGGTCGCTTTGGTCACCCTCATGTCGAGGAACGAGACACCTCACTCGACTTCATGGAATGCCTGGGATCGACTTGATGCTGCCATGGACATGGAAGGATCCATCATCGAGAAGGATTGGGGCACACATCCACTCCCGTTGGTGGAGGTGTGCCCCCATGGGGCTGCTACGAAGAGAGAACCAGAGAGAGGAGGGCTTTCTTGTTTCTTGGGGAGAAGAGGATTTCTATTCCGGCACAACTCTTGGACCTATCGTACCACTCCAGCTACTAAAAGATATATATAGTCTCGAGTCAACATGACTCAGTCCAACAAAACTCTTTCTCTTGCCAGGCCAACACATAAGATCTAAACCCGTCAGAAGAGTTGACTCGAACAGATCTCGAGCCGACTCGACTAGACCACAAGTCAACTCGAATAGACCTCAAGCCAACTCAACCAGAACTCAATCCTGCTGTCGACCTGCAGAAGTCGACTCCTCCATAGCCCGAGCTGACTCCAACCTTAAGATCTCCAAACCCAAATCTCGAGCTCCCCTGGAACACCTCCAGGAAATGCTTGGCATGCCTCCAAGCACCTAGGGATTGCCTCCAGCATCCCTGCCATGGTCTTCCAAGTCTCTCTAAAGCTTGGGAGCACCACACAAATCCCAACAATCTCCACCTTGGTGCCCCCAAGCTTTGGCAAACCTGGCAATATCCTCAATGCATATCCTGCCATAACTACATGTCCTGACAGCATTGTATATATATCCACGCTTCTGCCAATATTCTCCAGCTGCTGATATCACCTGGAGACCTCTGGGATGACCGCCTCTATAACTGAAGATCTTAGCTCGTATCCTGGCACCACAGATTGTTGCTTTCTTTCTGTCTGGCAGCTGCATCAGTATGTTCTTGGACTTCCCTGGAGAGAACCCAGCGGACCTGACCCAGCACTTGCTATAACTAGAGCTCTACTGACACAATCTCCTTAGAGCCATGCCAATCTCCACACACTCTGCTCCATCTGGCTAAGTGCACCCCTGGCGTTTGTGCAAGGATATGGTCCTCCATACACCTCCCGCTCTGAACATGTATCAAAACCTGCTCCACCCGTGAAGCCACCTATCACTGGTGCTCCACCTGAGATTGAAGTCCCCGTGATGCCACAGAAAGAACCCCGAGGCCAGCCTTTCAATGCTGCCCTGCTGAGCATGACCTGAATCTCATACCCAGTCGCTGTCTCCTCGGACCCTCCACATCACAGCGAACCTCTCTGAGACCATCTCGGATACTCTACAACCCTATAGGAACCTCCAAAACTCAGGAGGTCATCCCAACTCCTCAAATACAGCAACTGAACATAGCAATCATCGCCAGTGGCTGCTCCATCACATCCCAGCCTGTCCATAGGCTACATGATATCCCTAATGTCCCAGCCTGTCTCTAGGCTGCATGACATCCTTGGCACTCCTTGAGACATGTCCCTGGTCTCCCTGAGCTGCCAGCCTCCATCAGCTCTAATGGCTGCACCATCACGTCCCAGCCTATCCATAGGCTGCATGACATTGTCCCAGCCTGTCTCTAGGCTGCATGACATTGTCCCAGCCTGTCTCTAGGCTGCATGACATTGTCCCAGCCTATCTCTAGGCTGTATGACATCTCTGGTGCTCCCTGAGACTGTCTCCTGTCTCTCTGAGCTGCCCCTAGCATCGCCTCTACTGATGTATCTGGGTTTCCTTAGACCTTCCTAGTGCTCCCTGAGATACTAGCCTCCATCAACCTCTACTGATGTACCTCCCTGGTGCTCCTTAAGACCTGTCCCCGGTCTCCCTGAGCTGCCAGCCTCCATCAACCTCTGCTGATGTACTCGGTCTCCCTGAGCTAATCAACTCCCAAGACCCATCTCCATCCATGTGGGGTACCACACCCACGTACAGCTCCATCATGATCAAGGTAGCTAGAGTACTACCGATTGCTCTCCTCCTTAGTGACCAAGAACTTGGTCCACTATCGATGAAGCTACCACTCATGCTCTGAAAGATCTCCGGTATGTATCGCTCCACCTGTGCTAAACCACAGATCACCCGACCTGTCAATGCTCCATAGTATAGGACCTGCAGCTCTACACCACCATCGCAAGCTCCTGCATCATCAGATCCATCATCCTCGATGAGATCCACTCTACCAGCAGACCTCCACACTACTTCCAATACCACGAACCTCTATCCGCCAGGAGAGCCGAAGATGGAACCATCCTACTGATACTGCCCGCACACACGGTCGCTGCACCACGATCTCCACATATCCTGTGACCTGACTCCATCACTAGACCCAACCTAGCTTAACACAATCCAACAGCATAGACGGGCTCAAATTGGAGTTCAACTAAGCCATAATCACCGAAAAAACTAGTCAGCACATATTTCAGAGCAAAACAATCATAAATCGCCGGTCCACCATGAACCAAACCACCGGTTCACATCGATCTCCTCGGTCCACTACTGCCATTGTTATTGGTCCATGGTAGAGAACCGTGGACCATAGCTCCTCCCAACCGCCGTCGTCGCCCGCAGCCACCGTGCATCACCTCCGGCCACTGTACCTCAACTATGGTGACCGCCCGCACACCTATCCATGTGAGAACTACTCCGATTTGGTCCGCGATGACTCCAATCGAGCCCGAGCCCAGTGCTTCTCCCATGACCGGTGAACCGTTGCCCTGTGTCGCTCCCGCGATGCCCCTTGCAGTCGTGCCATCTCCTCGCCCGAGCTGACTTTGCGATGGAGCTGGCTCTGCGATGCTCAAGCTGGCTCTGTGATGTTCGAGCCGACTCTACTGCAACAGATGCAACCTGCATCTTCTCTACTTGAGCTGACTCGATGATGCCTGAGCCGACTCTGCGATGCCCTATAATCGGTGTTCATGTCTTCTTCCTGGCAGCCACACCACAGATCATGCCCTCATGGATGGCCACTCTCTCCGCCACCGTAGCCATCGCATACCGGCACAAGGGAGGACTGCCACTCCCTCCGATCCATGCCAACACGATCTAGATTTTAATCCATCGCCGTCGAGCCATCCAAATCTGCTGAAATCATTCCATCTCCATCGGAGATCCATAGATCCAGACTCCATGACCCCTCAGGCCGACGATCCTCCATGGCTTTCAGATCCATCAATCTGAACTCCAGCCATGCCATCGTGATCTAGATTACATCCGTCGCCTTGGGGCCATCCGCCAGATCTCCATCTCTGTTATGATCCAGAATTCTCTCCCAGGGAGGGCAACAGGCCCTTACCTCCGATCTCATCCCCCGACGAGATCTCCAGTAGATCCAAGCTTCTGATCTGTACACCTTCGATCTCACCTCCACAAGATCTTCGACAGATCCATGCTTCATATCTGCACCACTGCAGCCTCCTTTAGATCTCACAACCAGAGATATGCTTCTTCTTGCCTTTTTCCTTCACGCCACCACATTAAGGAGCTCTAATACCAAATGTCGAGGAACGAGACACCTCGCTCGACTCCGTGAAATGCTTGGGATCGACTTGATGCTACCATGGACATGAAACGATCCATCATCATGAAGGATCGAGGCACACCATCCGCTCCCATTGGCGAAGGTGTGCCCCCATGGGGCTGCTACGAAGAGAGAACCAGAGAGAGGAAGGCTTTCTTGTTTCTTGGGGAGAAGAGGATTTCTATTTCGGCACAACTCTTGGACCTATCGTACCACTCAAGCTACTACAAGATATATATATAGCCCTGAGTCAACATGACTCAGCCCAACAAAACTCTCTCCCCCCAGGCCAACACATGAGATCTAAACCCGTCAGAAGAGTTGACTCGAACAGACCTCGAGCTGACTCGACCAGACCACTAGTCAACTTAAATAGATCTCGAGCCGACTCGACCAGAATTCAATCCTGCTATCAACCTACAAGAGTCGACTCCTCCATAGTCCAAGCTGACTCCAACCTCAAGATCTCCAAACCCAGATCTCGAGCTCCACTGGAACACCTCTTGGAAGTGCTTGGCATGCCTCCAAGCACCCAGGGATTGCCTCCAACATCCCTGCCATGGTCTCCCAAGTCTCTTCAAAACTTGGGAGCACCACGCAAATCCCAACACCTCACCGGTGCTTGAGTCTTGCTGGCCTCTGCTTGGGTCTCCATAATGGTTACTTGCCCTTCCTCTCTCTCTTCTGGAGCCTTACCCTCACTAGTCAGGGTAGCTCCTACCATGACCAGAGACACCTCATCCTTTGCTCTTGCCTCTGCAATGGGTGTCTCATTAGGGCCTGATATGAGGTATGGGGGAAGGGACGGCCCTTTACTCTTCTTCGCCTTCCATGTAGGCAATGGGGAACATGCCTGCTTCCCTTTTGGGTCAATCAAAGATGGCGAAGGCAAACTCCTATTTGCCACCACCTTAGGCTTGGCCTGGACCACCAAGCATATGCTGAAAAATGGAGTTATCCCACTTGCCAAAAGATAGACTAATGCCTGCTTGTAGAAAGATGGAGGATAACTTACCTTAGGATAGGTTGATCCCTGTTGCATAAAGGAACTCTAGCAAACCTTCCAAAAGAAGAATATCAAGTGGTGGGACTTGGACCAATGCCAACTTATCCACCATAATTTGCTCCCAGTCTTGTAGCACCGGGTACTCTAGCAGCTGCATGGTTTCGACCTCGCCCCATTTTTCCAGGAATGGCCACGTTGTATGGAAAATTGCAAAAAGGAACTGTGACTTCCAATCACGATCTTTGCTGGATCAGACAGAAAGCTGAGCCACTTATGGGGGGAGACGTACCACCATCCTTGGCTTTTAGGATGGGCTTTTACCTAGAAGAATGCATAGAACACCCATGCCTTGGGCTCCATACCATGCCAATCTATTAGGCTGAAGAACCCGATGATCACCCTCCAAGCATTGGGGACTAGTTGTGCTTGGCATAATTGGTACCACCATAGCAATTCTTCCATCCCCAGGAGCATGGGGGTCCTGAGTCTCACTTTCAAGGACTCCTCATGAAGCACGACCCTCGTCGCTATCCCCTTGGCGATGCATTCATCTTCCTTTGGAACCTCCAGCTGGACATCTATTGTGAAGCCAAACTTCTCTTCAAATCCACCAACATCCCCTTCCATCAGGGAGGAGACTGCATTCTCTGGCATCAAATCTAGCTCCTCCATGGCCATGACCACTACACATAAGATATAGAGAGAAAGAAGAAGTGATAGAAAAGACCCACCATTGGTCATCATGGGTGGTCCTCTCCGATCGCCCAGAAACTTCCATCCCTATCACTCTATCACATCTCAGTCATTCAGATGTTGCAAAAGTAGAGGAGGCTAGCCGACTCCCCTTTTTATAATCATCAAAAGGACCTATCCTTTCATCAATGAAGGGGTGCAAGTTTTTGCCCCCCATTCAGAGCATCACAAGTCAATTCATAATTAAAGATGTCATTTCTAGAGGCTTGTCATGACATCCCAAAGGTTTAATTCACCGTAGCATTTTTAAACCACCACCACTTCGAGTGATTTCACCATCTCGTAAACCATGCCTCAATCATGTGCCATTCCCAGCATGAAAGTTGAAGGATGCAGCCTCGCCTACCTCACCATGAGCTGCCTCACCCTGCGCCTGCCAGATTTGCCTCGCTACAAGCTACCTCACCTTGCGCTTGCTGGATTTGCCTCACCGTGAGTAGTCTCACCCCATGCTAGCCTTGCCAAACTTGCCTCAACACAATAAGCATTTGCACCCCATCGGACCGGCTAAGTCTCTACTTCCTTCACCTAAGGCCCCTTTGCTTGGACGTGTCACCACTTGGGCTTGGAAGTAGGGGTAAATGATACATCTGGATTTGGCTGGTCCAACAAGGTGCTAAAGCTCCAATCCATGCAAACATATGTCAACCAGCCTAGAAACCGAGCCATCTCTCAATGCCTCACCACCTGAACATCAAGCCTCGTGCTCACCAACTCTTTGCCTGGACATCGACCACTACCATTTCTATCCCCATCCATCCTAGTTGCACATGATCCAAGAGTGGCTACCATTAGTACATGCCACTTGAGGGATGCCCTATCACAGGAATTTGCTAGTTTCCACTCCTTGCTCCACCAACTATAGTGTGGCCCTTGCTACGGGCATGTCTACCACAATCAGGATGTGCTAGATGCCACTCTTAGGCTTACAAATCAAAATTCAATAAATTTTCATAGTGGAAATCAACCAAAACCACTCTCTTAAGCCACTCCTAGGCTTACAAATCAACACACTCTAATTCAAGACTTGGATGTGCTTTTTTTAAAGTTGCAATTACAATTGAAACTTATTTATAGTAGTGAATTGAAAGTATAGATGAACATAAATGAAAAATCCTTTAAAGAGCAAAAAAAAATACCAATGAAGCTCTTAAAACTTTGTTAAGTAAGCTTTGCAATTAATGCTTTCTTCTCCTACTTTAAACCAACTGAAATATCAAGTTTCTAGTGGTTGGGAAATTGAAGCTTTTCTTGAATGTACACTAAATGTTCTTCTTCTTTTGCTTCTTCAATATATTTGGAAAGCATTTAGAACTCTTAAAATGTCCAAAATTAAATTTTTGACTATTGGAGACCCAAAACTAGCCATTATAGTACTTTGCATATTTCTGCAACTTATACAAAACTAGTTGTTATAGCTATCGGCCACAGTTGAGTCAACTCGAATTATCTTGGGCTCAACCCGAGCTATCCTAGAGTCAACTCAAGATGCTTGAGGGTTAACTCAAGATTCAATTTAAAACATATGGCTATGTCTTTACTAAGAGAGTCAACTCGGCTTTTAAGGGTCGACTCAAAATTGGCTAGGGTCAAATCAAGATCCTTTGGGGTTGACTTAAGCTCTAACTAAAAATTTTAGCACTTTGTCTTTTCTAAGAGGGTCAACTCGAGACAAATTGGAGTCGACTTGTAGATTGTGCCTTTCACTTAATTTTTTTTGTGCTAGAGTCATCTCTTTGAGACTTGGGGTCATCTCTTAGTCATTTACGTGTAATGTAGCTTTTCCAAACATGTTTTCTTTGATTTCCACCCAGAACAATTGAGTAGATCTTTTTGCAAATGATCATAGCTTCCTAAAACTTTCTTAACATTCACTTCAATAGACCATTAGTTCCATCACATTCTCAAATGTTTTGTTTCATCAAAATCATTCATTGGATCAACAATCTTTTCCTTTTTAATGATAAAAAAATTTTGAGTATAAGCAAATGATACAAATTATATCAGTGTACTAAAGTATCAAAGCAATTAATGTACATGTATGATAGTGTCAGTGCACTTTAATTCAAGTATATCTAGGAGTTAGATCAATTTATTTGAAGTGTATTGAAGTATCAAAGCTATGCTTTTGTGAAAAACATTCTTGAGTTGTTTTGTTAGTAAACTATTGGAAAGAAGAGTACCAATGTCAGTAATTCTTTAAGTAACATCGTAATAAAGCAAAGTAATAGGTTTTCTTTTTATCAAAGCAAATTTGTATTAGATTTCAAATAAATTGAAGTTCAAAATTATCCAAATATCAATAAAAAGAGAAGAATCAAAGCTTATATTAGAGAAAAAAGTGTATATCGAGTCTGTAGCAAAGACTATTAGACAATATCAAGAGTGATTAGATTATTCAAAATTACATACCCTTTAGCTATTGAATTGAGTTGAGTTATTGAATTATGTTGTCCAAATTGCTTAGGTCAATATCAAATTTAAGTCAATTTCATATCAAATGTATGTCAATTTCACATTGCTTAAGTCATTCTCATCTCAAATATGCTTATATTTCTTCTCTTCCCTAATTTATCATCAATCAAAAAGATAGCATCACAAATAAGAGAATGTTGGATTTTAGGTGATTAGGCATGTACTTTTTTAGATTATCCTAATTTGACAATGAAAGTAGATTAAAACTATTTTAAGCTATTCAACTTGCTGATCTAATCAATTAATTACCTAGGATAGGATCTAAACATGCCGTAATAAAAACTTTCAAATATGAAAAATAGAAAAATAAAAGAACTGATGATCAAATCACCTACTTGAAGCGCTTTTCCTTCTACTTGTCGGATCGGATCCGATGGATGTCTTGGGTTTTTGACATAGCTGCACAAATGCCTAGCCTTTGCTAGTATCTACATGAAGATGGCTTGATCGAAGCACTAAGGCCTCTATAGTGCTAACACCTTGAAGGCCTTACTTCTTAACTTGGATCTAAACTTCTTCAAGAACTAGAAGAAAAGATCCCTGTGTGAACCTTTCACATTGATTCAAGGGAGATGGAAGCCAAAAGGGAAAAAACTTTTTCTTCTTTTTTTTTTTCTCTTTGATCTATCTCTCTCTTTGTTATTTTTGGCATGAGGAAGCAAGGAAGAAAACTAGAAGGGTGATAGGAAAAATTGGCAACAAAAATAAACTTCAATTTAGAAGTAGCACTACCTATTTTGCATCCTCCTTAAAACCCCATGCAAAAAACAATCTACACTCCACCAAAAAATCCTCATAAAATTAAACTCTAATCTAAATTTGGTTAAAATTTAACATAGATTAGTTTCAATATTTATCAAGATAAGAAAGAGATTCAGAAGGAATGGGGTGGTGCCAGCTTGCACCTCCTCTCCTTTCACGCATGCTAGAACAGAAGGGGAATAATTTTCAGTACCCCCTCTACTCTTTGTTGATAAAATAAGAGAAAGAGTCCCAATAGACTGGGACTCTAGCTTTCTGGTTCAATTTGACTTCAATTTAGATCAATTTTGAATTTGATTCGAACCCGATTCGAATCAATTTCAAAATTCTATCAATTCTAATCTGATTAGGATTTGTATCCAAGTTCTACTTGGATTATTAACCCAATTAGCCTCAAATTAATTTAAGCCTAATTAAATTAAATTTGATTTAAATTAATTAGGACTTGATCTATAATTTAATTAAATAATATTATTTTGTAATACTTATAATTAAGTCCTTTATGCTAACAACTAGCAATTTCTAAATATGTAACCTTTGCAAAATTGCTTAATATATAACTCTTACATAATTAGCAGTTTCTAAATATGCAACCAGTTGATAATGAAATTTGTCTAATCGCCAAAGTATGTTAGAAGAGGAGTGCTCTTGGACTATACCTATAAAAATGTCCTACTAGGAGTGGCCTTGGCGAAGGCACTTCATTGCTTAAGTCAGTTTCAGGTAACAGGGAGAAGAAAATAGAGCGAAGTAGAGAGAGATGTCTCATATCTTGGGAGCTCTCAAGAAGCTCCCTTTTATAGACAGATGGGGAAGGGCATTCTTGGAATGTGAAAAACCTCAATAGGTTGGTGAGAAGTGACATGTGTTAGATCCTTGTCAAAGGATCATGGGAGCAATGATATCCAATGCTTAGATAGGTTGAATCATTGTAGAGCAACATTCAAGAACCTTTGGCATATGGTTATTATATAATTCATCTCTTTAACCCTCAATGCTCAAGATGACTTCAAAGCTAAACTATCAACCTTTAATCAATGCATCCATATAGTGTCTCAACCTTAAAAATCTTGTGACTCCTTATAAAGATTATCTTGGCCAAGGTTTTGCTAAATTAAAATATAGTGAAGCATTATCCCCAATAATTTGAGCGCTCAATCCCATCTTGACTCACATACTGACTTCATAAATACTTGATTGTACACAAAAACCTTTCATCACTAAATTAGAAATTCAAAAAGTCCAGCACCAAAGCATAGTGAGCTACTTGCAAGTCACCATGGTGATCTCAAGTTTGAGGGACATTTATATCCATATCCTTCATGAGCAAAACTTGATGCAAAGTACTTCATAGGTGGATCATGTTCAGTAAAATATACTCCTATATTTCATCTGCATGCCATATCGGTGTCTTCATACTCATTGGTTATGAGGATAACCAATCCATATGGCACATAATGGCCTATACTCGATAAATAATGGTCCTTAATAATATATCATTTGATCATGAACAAGTTTAAGAACTACATGATAAATCTTTTTTATCAAATGGAAGTAGTTCTCAAGACTTCATTACAAAAAAGTTCATAAAAGAAAGATGCACAGATTATGATAAACTGCCAAATAATTTTTATTAATTAATAATTTATATATAAATTATAAAGAATACAACTTTCTACAACTTAGATGATTGGCTTTAGGATATAATTTTCAATAATTTTCACTTAGACTAAAGCCAATCAAAAAAATATCTAATACCTATCTTCTATTTATGATCATCAAACTCTTTGATTCCAAGGATTTTAGTAAATGAATCAGCCAAGTTTTCTTTTCTATTGATCTTCTAAAGCTTGACATCACCTCGATGGTGCGGGCACCAGACTCAGAAGAAACTTCAGGACTCCATCTGGATCTTGATTGACATTGCCCGAAGAATTAGGATTTTCTGGTTTTGTAATAAGGGTTGACTTGGTCAACTCAATTTTAGTTTGAGTCTGTATTTCCTGCAATTTAAATTTTGTTGAGTCATGTTGACTCAATACAAGTCCTAGTAGTGGTCTAGGTCTTCTCCAAGGTGCCACATTTTTTCCAGGACCAAGCAAGTGGGCACCACACTCCCAGCCACACGCCAGAGTCCAGGAGGCGCCATATCTCCATCTAGTGTGCCTTGGTCCCCACACCACAAGAAAGCAGGTCCCTTCTTTCATGCGCCACTTGGGGGAGAAATCCATCAAGATACCTCAATCCAAGGAGGAGCCAACTTCTTTCCAGATAAACCCAAGCCAGGATGGCAAGAATTTTTCTTGAAGAGAGGATCAAGGAGGTGCCCCACAATGTTCCATAAAAGCCCAAGTTATAAAAGGGAAGAGAGCATGTCTTGGGGAGAAAATCAAGGAGGCACCCAAAAGTTTCCTAAAGTGCCAAAGCCATGAAAGGAAGAAGCCTAAACTTGTGGAGCAAGACTAAGAGGTGTCCAAAAGAGCCAAACCATGAAGGAAAATCCTTGATTCATGGAGAGATACTAGGAGACACCCCCATAACCTGCCATTTGGAGCTGATTTTCAAGTTTTCTTGGAGTTTTTGGGCTGCCCACTCATGGAAGGAGTCTTGGGAAGAGAATTTGATGCCTAAAGTGTGGGTTAGTCCTATTAGTCCCACATGGGAAGTGTATGAAATTTTATTTCTTTGTTATGTCTATATATTCAACTCTATGTAACTCTTAAAAAAATGATGAATGAAATCAATTTCTTTGTGAGCAACTTTGTGTTTCTCTCTTCCGCACTTGTATTCAAGTGTTGAGCTCCGTGAGGGAGTAAATCCGGGTTCCCTAGGAACCTTGAGGAGGTGTGAGATCTCCAACCCCAAAATCCTAGCTTAGTCCACCCATCTCTACTCCACCACCACCAAACCCTAATTTTCCATCTACATCCCACGGCCCCTCTCTTCCACATAGAGGCCGGCCACCAGCATCCAGGTTCAGATCAACTATTTCAACTACAGAGCAAGTTCAAAGAAGAGTCTGATCAGTATCAAGATCTCCAGAACTTCTACATCCAACAATCTTCATTAAGTCCTCAGGTCAATGTCTTTCTTTGAGTTTCTGGTTCTTTTTTTTTGTTCTTCTTCTTTCAGATCCTGAGTTCAAGAAGAAGGCCATCCTTGCCATAGGACTACAATCCGAGGATCCATTGCGAAGATACCTCGTCTCCAAGGATCCTACAATCTACTCGAGAGTGTCCTTCAATTGAAGCAACGAGAGATATCACAGTCAGGTATAAAACCTTCTCTTCTCTCTTCGTCTGTTTCTTGAAAGAGGAGTAAACCCTAGGTCTGGGGGTTTCTCAATCCCCAGCGATCCTACTTCTGAGTTACTCTGATAATCCACTCCTTTTAATTGTGCTTTCTGTCATTTCTTAGTTTCTTTCAACATTAGTTTATCTTTCCTTTGAGTCAAAGCCGACTTCTGAAAATAAATAATAAAAAAAATATATTAATTTTAATTTACTTCCGCATCGCATCATCTTTTTCGTTCTGCATCACTCGATCTATGATCTTTTGTACAGGATGCTAGCGATGCAAAATGTGCTTGGTTCTTTAATAGGACTTCAGTTCTTTCGTTTGAGCTATGGCTTCAGTTCTATCACAATATAGAAGAACTGGACTATTAATGAAGGGAGACACTCCAAGCTTGCTGATGAACTTCTATAACCAAACAGCTTCCTTTGTAGTATCGGATGTTCCAATATACTTTACCTTGCAAATAGAATTAGCTACAGTGTGCTACTATAAATATTTTTAGTATATCACTCTACCATTTCTGATAAATATAGAACCCGACACACTTTTGCTATCATCATGATCTAACTAAAAATTGGAATCTGTGTATCCCATAAATTTTAGGTTAGTATCTCCATAAATGAGCTATTAGCCCTTGGTATTTCTCAAATACTTAAAGATTATCCTTACAACTTTCAAAGGTTCTCACCTGAATCAGATTGGTATCCATTACTACCCTTACTAAATAGACTATCCAATCTTGTAAATGTCATGGCATACATGATAAATCCCACTACTGAGACATATAGGATTCTATTCATATGCTCTACTCTTGAGGAGTTGTCACACAATCCTTCATAGAGAGAAAGATTTCTTGGCCTATTGATAGATAGCCCTTCTTAGAATTCTCCATACTGAACTGTTTTATCACAGTATCAATATACGTAGACTGGGATAACCCAAGTAGCCTTTTAAATCTATCTCTATAGATTTTTATTCCTAGGATGTAGGATACTTCTTCCAAATCCTTCATAGAGAACTGAGATGACAACTAAACTTTTATCCTATAATGCAGGAATGTCATTTCTAATTAAGATAATGTCATCCACATATAATACAAGAAATATGAATATAGAACTATTAGCCCATTTATAGATGCAGGGTTCTTCTCTGTTCTTAATGAAGCTATATGTTCTGATTATCTTATCAAAACATATGTTCCAACTCTGCAATGCCTGCTTTAATCCATAAATGGATCTTCAAAGCTCGCATAGCTTTGATTCATCCATGGATGTGAACCCTTCATATTGTTCATACACACCTCTTCATCCAGTTCTCTATTTAGGAAAGCTATCCTGACATCCATTTGCTAGGTTTTATAATCAAAGTATGCCGCTATTGCAAGCATATTCTGAATGGACTTGAGCATTGCCATAGGATAAAATATCTCATCATAGTCAATACCATAATATTGACGATATCTCTTCACAACCAAACGGACTTTATAGGTCTCCACCTTCTCATCTGTGCCTTTTTTTTTGAAAATCTATCTGCATCTAATAGATTTTATCCCTTCAAATTGATCAACAAGTGTCCATATATCATTGATCTTCATGGACTCCATTTCAAATTCATGACTTCCTGCCACTTACTAGAGTTAGATCTTTACATGGCATAGATATAGGTGATCTTGTTATTTTCATCAAGTTCAATAGGATCACCGTCCTGGATCTAAAAATCATAGTATCTATTCAGTTAGCATGGGACTCTACCGGATCTCCTCAAAGGTGCCTCTATAATGGGCTTTGGTTTGATCTAATCAAATTTGGTCTATTATCTCACTTGTTTATGTCGGTTCTTCTACCTATCAAACTTCACCAATTTTGAACTTAGTGGCTTTAGTTCCTTCTCTAAGGAACTCCTTTTTAAAAAAGATAGCCCTAAGACCGATGAACACCTTTTATTCTTTAGCAAGGTAGAAGTAATAACAATTTGTTTTTTTAAGATACCCAACAAAAAGATATTATCAGACCTTTGTCAAATCTTATCTGTCTTTAAATGTTTGACATAAATTGGGCATCCCCAGATTCTAAGGTGCGAGAGTACTAGCCTATGCCCCATCCATATCTGATATGGTATTTTATTGATAGATTTGCTTAGAACATTGTTAAGTACCAAGCCATCTTAAGAATATATCCCCAAAAGGAGATTGGCAAACTAACAAAGCTCATCATGGATGAACCATGTCTAACAGTGTTCGATTCCTTCTTTCTGGCACTCAATTATGTTAAGATATCCCAGGAGATGTCCATTATGAGATAATCCCATTCTTTTCAAGGTATGTCATAAACTCACTGGTAAGGTATTCTTCTCCTTGATCTGAATGAAGAGTTTTGATACTCTTTCTAGTTTATTTTTCAATCTCATTATGGAATTGTTTGAATATTTCAAATGATTTAGATTTATTCTTCATAAGATAGACATATCCATACTTAGATAGGTCATCTATAAATGAATGAAGTAGTAATACCCATCTCTAGCACAAGTGTTCATTGGTTTGTATACATCAGTATGTATTAGACTTAAAACTTCATTGGCTCATTCATTTATTACAATAAAAGGTGATTTAGTCATCTTGCCAAGAAGACAGGATTCATAGATTGATAATGATTCACAATCATTGACATCGAGGATATCTTCTTTTATCAGCCTGTTTATCTTGTTCTTATTAATATGACATAGCCGATAATGTCAAAGATAAGCATCAGTGACATTATTTAATCTAGAACATTTATTAGAAGTGTACATTACACTGATAGGAAATGATAGTATATAAATGCAATTTCTCAATTATCCATGCATTAAAGTAATACTATTTATAATGATATCATAAAAATCATTCTTTATTAAGAATTCAAATCTATCTTTGGCCAAAGGCCTACAAAAATAATATTTAATAAAAATAATAGACAATAGTGATAATCACTTAAAATGATATTACAAGAATTGAAAACAAGCTTGATAATTTCTAAAGTTAGGACTAAAACTTGACTTCCATCTTCCATGTTTAGGAATCTCTCATTGTTTTCAAATCTCCTACTGACTTGAATTCCTTGCGATGAATTGTAAATGTTAATTGAATTTTCGATATCCAGTACCTAGGTAGTAGTATCACAAATAGAGAAGTTATAATTACTATAATATAATTATCTTATCTAGCAATAGCTTGTTTTTTTTCTTATTCAACCTATTTTGATCAAGGAAAGCAATATAGAGAGGATAGTTCCTCTTCTAGTGACCCTGCTTCTTACAATAGAAGCATTTTGCCTAACTCTTATTAACCTTGGACTTGTTGATCTGAGAGGGCTAAGATGCCCCAGTATATTGCACCTTATTTTTATTCTTTTTCTTTCATTTCTTAAAGGGACAATGCCTAGATGAAGACCAACCTAAAGCATTCACTAGGTCCTTGTGGATCTAGTGCCCTTTTTCATAAGTCTGTAGTAACCCTAGCAAACCATGATAGTTTATTACAGGCTTAGTCATTCTATAATGATTGAGAAAGTCTAGGTAGGACTTAAGTAAAGAATTTAGAATCACATCTTTCTTTAGCTATATGCGCAAGAAAAATTCGAGTTTGCTCAGACATTTAATTTGCTCGATCATATACAATACATGATCAGTGACTGACACCCCCTTATGCACTAAGCATTCAAAACAGCACAAGAGGTCTTGTGCCACTCAATGTTATTAGGTGTGCCAAAGGATTCGTTCAATACTTGAAGTATTTCCTTTGGCTGAACATTCTCAAACTTGCAACTGAACTCATCATTCATAGCTACCCTCATAATGCAATGTATCATAGTTCGATCATTAAACCACTTTTGGTAAGTATCTTGGATAGCACCACGAGCACTTAAAGTGGGCTTCTCAGGTGCTAGATCTATAAGTACATACAAGACCCGTTCATGCTCCAAAACTATCTTTAACTTTCGATACCAGCTATCGAAATTGGATCCCATTAACTTGTTACTATCCAATAGTGACCGGAATGACAAGGTTGTAGCCATTACTAAAAAGAAAATATAAAACTATTTAGTATATGAATTTATTTAATCCTATAGATTTGGACTTTGGTCTAAAGGTTCTCCCACTATTTTATATAAATTGATAACCTTTACCTCTAATTCAAGAAATTATATTAACTCCTTAGTGGATACTAGAATCCATATAGGCTGCATGTGCACTCGAGTATGGCTTGGCTAATCCATGTGCATCTATTGGTAGGTTCTTAACTAATTGTTTCTCTAAACAATTTCTAATAAAAATCTTATCCTAGACACTTCTTCAGCAGGCATGTGGTGCATCCACTGAAAGTCTTGGTTAGGTTCAACCATTAACATAGCAAAACTCAGTGCATATAACTAATGAATAACTAGGCCCGAGAGTGGCTCGGCCAACCTAACCACCGTTAATAAAGTTATAACCAAATCATCATATTATGAATAATAATTCTAATAACCAAATAAGCACCAGGCATGTGGCACCTCCAATAATTATCTAGACTATTGGATCCATTACCATCCAACTTAATGAGAGGCAATGAGTTAATTATCCCCATAACTTTATCATTTTAATGACCTAATAATTTAGAGGATTTAGATATAAGTTATGGAAATAAGGGAAGACATGAACCAGTAATCAAAAATCCTTCCATTGATTTCACAAGTCTTAGAAGAGGATTCGACACTAGTTGGTCTAAGGGCACCTAAATTAGTCAATCTGATTAACCTTAATGGCATGGCTTAACTCGCATCACTAAGCAACCTAATCAAAAGCTAATTAACTACTTTGGCTAGGTAAGTGGAGATTTGCAGGAGGGTCCTCGTTTCTTTCTTTAGACATTGACTTAACTGGCCAAGAAAGAGAACAGTCCCATTTAAAAACTCATTTTAGCTATTTATCTTAGACACTAATTGGTTCATCAATTTTGATTTGGTAGCTTAATTACTTGGGCTTAACCACTGAGCCATAATCATGTGAATTTATTAGAATTAAGGATATGGACTTGATCAAGCTACAACTATTGAGTTTGATATAGAGAAAAAATAATCTAATTCAATTCTTGGTCAGATTTTGATTAATTTTTCTATTTGGTCCATATTTTATTTGATTCTAATCCTAGGTCTAACCTAGTTAAATTGACCTGATTGTAGCTAACCCATAATCCAAAGGTTTATGAAATAGCTTAAGATCTTTTATTCTCAAATCTAGATATTTAAACCTTCATATCTTATTCTTAATTAAGTATATGAACATGTTTAAATTGAAATGATTTCAATTTCCACCGTAAAACCCCTTTTACAAAATTTTCATACAAGAAACTTTTTGTTCACCATCATGGTCGACTCACCTTAGTAATGAGTTTACTCATCAGAGAGAATATAGACCTGTTATTCTTAGTCTATATACTTGAGTCGACTCATGTAGGAGCATGAACGACTCACCAGAGTCTTGAGTCGACTCACTAGGATCATGAGTCAACTCATGCAGGCTGACAGCAATAGGTACAATTTTCATATATAATTTTATGCTAAACATTTTAATACAACGAGTCATAAATCTATCTTAGATCTAATCTAATATTATTTATGATTATATATATAAAAGATAAAAATCAAAATAACTTTAATCAAATCTTTTTTATGATTTTTTTATGAGTCAAATCATAGTGGCATCCCTACATGCCATAAGAGATCCCCTTTGAATGGAAAGTAAGGGGCTTGAAACCCCGCTTTCTCTTATAACTAGATGGCCATGGTGATGCATTCAATTCAAGTACTAAGAAAAAAAGATCAAAATATATGAAAAATTTAAATCTATATGCAATCATAATCATGTCAATTGAATCTATGCTCTGATACCTATTATAGGGAATGGTAGGCAGTTTCATGCATGCTTTTCAAAACCTTTTTAAAATTTTGCATAGTAGAAGACATAAAGATTAATCTAATTAATCTATCATGCATAAAATAAAATCTAAAATCAGACAACTATAGAATCTATGATATGATAATAATGCATATATATAAAATCTGAAAAATAAAAGCAGTATGCATAGATCATATCTATGTGATAAATACTATCCATAAATCATATCTACAATATACAAGAGTTCAAAACTCTTTACCTGAGCATGGGGCGAAGAACTCCACAACTAATTTCATGGAATAAAGGTTCTTCCAGGCCATACACACATATAACCTATAGAGGATGTCCACACGAAGCCCTATGCTGATCGTTCTCCCTAGAGTGCTAGCTCCTTGCAGAGACCTTTTGATGGCTGATCACTCCTTTTTCTTTAGATCAATTGGACCCTCCAAAGGATGAAGAAGAACACATGGAAAGAAAGGAAGTGGTGAAGGAAAAATGGAAGAGACTAGAAACCCTTTCTTTTCTCTCTTCCCAAACCCTAGTAGAAGACCTAGGGAGCCCATGCCCAAGAGAAATTTTTGTTCCCAATAATCCCACACCCTTTTCCTTGCTTGGAATGCTCTCATTCAGAATTTTTCCTTATTTTTACTCATGCCCACTTTCAATCCCATTAAAAGGTGGCATCTAAGAGAGGTTAGGGAGTTAAGAGGGTTAGGATGTGGTGAGGTGGTTTTGATTCAAAATCAAAACCAAGTCATTTTGAATTCAAAACTAAATTCAAATTTAAAATTCAAAATTTAAAACTTAAATTCAAAATTCAAATTTTGAATTTGCATGAAGTATGGGGCTTTGTGCACATGGGTGTGATCCAATCTAACTGGACTTTAGCTCAATTAAATTTGATCTTAAACCAAATCATATTTAGTTAGATCCAAAGAGATGACTGAACCTAATCAAATTAGGAACCTAATCAAATCAGGAACCTAATCTTATTTACAAAATCTTAATCTAATTAGGAATTAATTGAGTTCAAGTCCTGATCAAATCAGGAGTCAAACCTTTTTAGTGAATAGATATCTCATAACCTAATTGGGTCAATCTAATTGAATCCAATTTAATTAGACTTGATCCAAATCTCATTGGTCAATCAAATTAAGCTAATCAGTAATTTAATTACTAATTAATCCTTCTATAATTTACTAACTCTCAGTAAATCACTGATGAGTTAACTCATTGATGATACAGATGAGTAGACTCACTGATGAGTCAACTCAATGATAATCATTAGTCGTATTGATGATATGCCCATGAATGATTCACAATCATTAATCAACCATTTGAGCAGTTACTTCTATTGTGTCCTATAGAAATACTATCGATAGCATAAGAATAATTTTTTGTACCAATCGATGTAACCATCTAGTAATGATACCCAACATTCTAATAGGTCGAATCATTGATAACCATATAATGATACCCAACATTTAATCCATCAATACAATATATGATTACTTTAGGGCTAAACTGTTAACCCTTAATCAGTACATCCATATACTATCTCAACCTTATAAATCTTGTGACTTCTTATAAGGATTATTCTGACTAATGTTTTGCTAAATTGAAACATAACAAAACATTATCTCCAATAACTTGGAGCAGTCAATCCCATTGATGCAGAACAAAGAACAAAGAAGCGTATGCGGAAGTAAATTTAGGATTAATTTTTTTTTTTTATATATATTTCAGAAATTGGCTTTGACTCAAAGGAAAGCTAAACTAAGTTGAAGGAAACTAGGTAAGGATTGAAAGCACAATTTAGAAGAAACTAAATTATCAGAGTAGTTCAGAAGTAACGGATCGCTGGGGGTTGAGAAACTCCCAGACCTAGGGTTTTGCTCTGAACTTTCAACAGGACAGAAATAGAGAGGAGAGATGGTTTACTAACCAGACAGTGATCTTCTCAGAATTTGGGTGGAAGAACTCTCTCGAGCAGATTGTTGGATCCTCGGATTCGGCTATCTTCGCAATGGATCCTCCAATACTGGTCTTGTGGTTTGGTCGGCTTCTCCTGGACTCAAGATCTGGGAAGAAGAAAAATAAGTGAGGGATTCAGAGACTCAGGGAAGATTTACCAGTTCGAAGAACTTGAAGGCTGATGTTGCTGAGATCCGGATTCTCTTGAAGGCTGATTCGACTTCCTCTGGAAAGAGCTTTGGATCTGATGTATCCGGACTGTAGCTGAATGCTGGTGGTCGGCCTGGACTTGGAGAAAGAATGGCCGTGAGAGGTGGGATATGCTAGGGCTTGGTGGTAAGAGAAGGGTGATGGTGGGCGGCTAGGGTTTTGGAGAAGAAGTGGCTAACCTAGGGTTTGGGTTTTGGAGATCTCACACCTCCTCCAGGTTCCTGGGGAACCCGGATTTACTCCCTCACGGAGCTCAACACCTAGATGCAAGTGCGAAAGAGAGAAAACACAAAGTTTGCTCACAAAAAAATTTGGCTTCATTCATCTGATTGATTTAAACTTACAAGAGGGGTTTAATTTATAAGGCTTTACAAGGGAGTAGGGTTTTACATCTTCCCATGTGGGACTAAAGGAGGGGATCTACAAATCAGGATAATCCATACACATATGGTCGGCCAAGGTACCAAAAAAATTTGATTAGGGTTATAAAAGGCAAGTAAATGGCGCCTCCTTGCTTGGATCTTCAAGAGAATTTTTTTCCTTCCATGGATCAACTCTTTTGGACTCCTCCTTTTCTTTCTCCCTAAGTCAAGGCCCTTTCCATCTTTGTTTTGGATATTTTTGGCAGGTAGTGGGCACCTCCTTGAAGTTTTCTCCAAGAGAATTTCTTCCCTTTCTTAGTTTGGTTCTTTTGGGAAAGACTTGGGCCGCCCCCTTGATTTGTGGACTCCTGGTGGATTTCTCCTCAACTGGCGCATGAGAGAAGGAAGCTGCTATCTATGGCGTGGGGACCAAAGGCTGCTGGATGTAGATATGGCGCCCCCTGGACTCAGGCGTATGGCTGGGAGTGTGGCTGGGAGTGTGGCACCCACCTGCTAGGCCTTGGGAGAAAATGTAACACCCCAGGTTGAAACCCTAGTCCACTACTGAGTCAACATGACTCAACAAAATAAAATGCAGGTAATGTAGACTCAAGCTAAATTGAGTTGATCTAGTCAACTCTTATTACAAACCAAAAACCCTAATTCTTCGGGCAAGGTTAATCAGAGATCCAGATGGAGCTCTGAAGTCTTCTTCTGAGTCTGGTGCCCGCACCACCCATCTTGATCACATAAACTTTACAAGTACTTGACTATACCTAGAAACCTTCCGTTACTAACTTAGAAATTCAGGTAATCTGACATCAAAGTATTGTGAGTTACTTGCAAGTCATTATAGTGATTTCAGGTCTAAGGGATACTTATATTCATATCCTTCATGAGCAACCCTTGATAGCAGAGTGCTCCATAGGTGGGTGATGTTCAGTGAAATATACTTCTACATTTCACTTGCATGCTATAGTAGTATCTCCACACTTCTTGATTATGAGGATAACCAATCCATATGGCACATAATGATCTATACTTGATAAATTTCATCGTTCTTAATAATGTATCATTTGGTTGTGAGCAAGTTTAAGAACTATAAGATAAATTTTCCTTTATCAAATGGAAGTAGCTCTAAGGACTTTATTACAAAAGAGTTCATAACAAGAAGATGCATAAATTATGATGAACTACCAAATATCTTTTATTAATTGATAATTCATATATAAATTATAAAGAGCATAACCATCTATAGCTTAGATAATTGGCTTTAAGACATAATTTCCAATAGAGGTTGCATAAATTAATGGTTCTGGAGACTTAAAGTCAGTTAGGTTGAAGGTCATCTAGGTTGAGGTTCAATTGAGCCAAGGGTCGTAGACCACTCCCTTAACCCATTCTAATGGGCTACTTTGAATGTAGAAGATATGAAGGTCACTTATCAGGACCGAGAGGATTTAATTACCCTACCTCATTTTATTCTAGGGACAAACCTTGGACAGGATCATCTTGAAGAGGTATCAGTATGCAACTAGTTTTATTCCATCAGGAAGTTCATCCCATGATCTTTGTCGTAGATATTTGGTTAATGTTCTATTTGAACAAATGCTTTACATATAAACAATCCAAGGGTGTGTGGCCTGTCACTAAGAAACCTAGAGCCTAAGGGGCATCGAAATGGTCTTTGCCTCATCTAAAAGATAGGAGATTACCATTCACCTTGATGTCCATTACTATTTGCCTTAAATTTAGCCAGAGGGCCTTTAGGATTTTGAGGGTGGAGGGTTTACCCCCACATCATAACCCTTACATATTGATCTAAGTTTTGATCAGATCAAGCTCCTTTTGTATCTAACCTCACAAGTTCTATTCTGTCTGGTAGTAACATATATCATGATCTCCATCATATTATCATTGAAACTCTTTTTGATAGGCCGGAACCATTCCAACTCACCCAACAAGGATCATTGATATAAAAACAATCATAGTGAGTTCTCACAATCCACCAATGATGCCTAGCAGCATGTAGTGGTAAACTAGCAGAATAAAAATATCTGATCACTAGATGTAGTTATCGTGTGATCAAGTTCTCTATCAAGAGTCCTGGTAGGATTCAAGTTGTGGAAACATGTCAAACCCAAAGCATCTATCATATGCAAGACTTAATTAACTTGAGTCCAATCATAAATCTCATAGAACTCCTTTCTATCTATTACATTACTATAGCTATAAACTTAAGAACTCAGCCTCTTAGATTGCATATGACTACTCATCTATTAAGACCAATAGATCCCCTATAAGTGCACACCCTACTCTTATAATAAACCTACTGCAACCAACGAACACCGCAATGCCCCAAATGGCTAGGAACTATATTTATCTACTATCAAACTACAATAATCCTACTGTGAGTAGCAAAGGCACTGCAAGTCAAAGAACTACTCACACAACTAGAGCATCAAGAAAGTCATTGATGAGTAAGTAACATCCAAGTGACTTCTTATTTTTGGTCATACTTAGTACCATTGTTCTCTAACAACTATTTGCACTCTTGCTCCAATATACCTCACAATAGACTTAAGACTCGACTACCCAAAAGGAAAGTGATCCATGCACCAATCTTAATAGATTTATTGCCATTCCCATGATGATTCAATGATTAAAGCTATTCAGGAGTTAATCTATAATGGTGCATATCTTAAATTCTTAATTCTTGAGAATATGTATCATTATTTATTAACTCTTTGGACAATTTATAGACACGTTACACATGAATGAAAAAAATTATCCATTTTATTAATTTGAATAAATCAAGTATAAATATATGTCCTAGAAATATTATAATGTATCATGCCGATCTAGCTTATAGGGTAGACATCTAACAATCTTCTACTTATACTAAAATTGATTGGTCATTTACCTAAGTCCCATCTTCTTATGGTGGACTTCAGTCTTCTGCTAGCTCAACCACTTTATTAATGGATTTGCCATATTATCCATGAAGTCTATTCTTCATACCTCGACATATTTCTTCTTGAGGTAGTCGCGTATGATATGAAACTATCGCTCGATATACTTGAACTTCTAATGAGACCTGGGCTCCTTAGTAAGAGCTATGGCACCATTATTATCATAGCATAGAATGATAACATCTAATGGCATCACTCTGAGCTTTGCAATGAACTTGTACCAGAAGGCTTCCTTTGCAACTTTTGAGGCAGCGATGTACTCAGTTTTCATGATAAAATCTGCAATGATCGGTTGTTTGGAACTTTTCCAACTTTTAGAACCACCATTGCAAAGAAACACATATCCTGATATAGTCTTTCTATCATCAGGATTAGACGTAAAGTCTAAATTTGTGTATCCCTTAGCCAACAACTCATATCCTCTTCCAAAGATTAAGAACAAATCCTTAGTTCTTCTCAAGTACTTAAGAATGTTTTTCATAGCAGTCCAGTGCTCTTCACCTAGATTCAATTGATACTTGCTTGTGATACTCATGGTAAGGGCTATATTAGGTCGTGTACACAATATAACATGACATATATGAGGCTCCCTATTGCTAAAGCATATGTGATCTTGTTCATGCACTGAATCTCCTCAGATGTGCAAGGACACATTTTCTTGAAGAGATTAATCCTGCCTAAGGGGCAATAGTCTCCTCTTAGAGTTCTCTATGCTGAACCTTTTCAGCACTTTCTCATTATACATCTTCTATGCAAGTCCAAGCATCCTATTCAGTCTATCTCTATAGATCTTAATTTCTAGAATATAATATACTTCACCTAGGTCTTTCATGGAGAATTTCTTGGATAACTATCTCCTAATCGAGATCAGCATGGAAATATCATTCCCAATAAGAAGTATGTTATCCATATACAATACGAGGAATGTGACACCACTCTCACTGACCTTCTTGTATATACAAGGATTCTCCTCATTCTTGATGAAATCAAATGATATGATTGCATCATTGAAATGAGTATTCAAACTTTGAGAAGCTTGCTTTAATCCATAAATGGATCTATGCAGTTTGCAAACTTTGTAATCTCTATTACTAAAAGTGAAATCCAAAGGCTACTCTATATAGATATATTCCTTAAGATATCTATTTAGAAATATAGTTTCATGTCCATCTATCATATCTCATAGTCATAATAAGCTGTAATGGCAAGTAGCATGCAAATGGATCTATGCATGGCCACAGGCGAAAAGGTATCTTGACAGTCAATGCCTTCACATTGACTATAGCTCTTTATCACTAGCCTAGCTTTATAGGTCTCTTCCTTACCATCTACACCTATCTTCTTTTTGTCGATCCATTTATAATTAAGGGATACAATATCCTCGAGTGGATCTACTAAGGACTATACTTGGTTTGAATGCAATGAGTCAATTTTTGATTTCATAGCATTCAACCATTTCTTAGAGTTGATATCTGACATCATCTTATTATAGGTCTTAGAATCAACTACTTGATCTCTATCTCCTAGAAGGAACACTTTTTCTATATTTTCTATAAGCATACTCATGTACCTTTCTAGAGGATGGGAGACCCTACTAGATCTACAAGGTGGTGGAATCACCACATCTACTGGCTCAATGGGTTCAACCTGATCTATAGCTGGCCATTATTTAGACTTTCACTTCAAGCTCAATTAACCTCCTACTACCTCCATCCTGGATAAACTATTTTTCCAAGAATGTGGCATATCAGTTCACAATTATATCATGATCCTCTAGAAAGTACAAATAATATCCTATTGACTTTTTAGGATATCCTATAAAAGTGAACTTTCATATATCTAGCCTCCCACTTGGTGCCATTAGTCTTTAGACATAGGCTAGATATCCCCAAATCTTATGATGATCAAGACTTTGTTTCTTACCATGCCATATCTTATACGGTATGATAGGAACAGATTTAGAGGGAACCCTATTTAAAATATATATGAAAGTTTGTAGGGCATGTTCCCAAAGAAACATGGATAGGTCAGTGAAGCTCATTATGGATCAAACAATATCTAATAGGATCTACCCTTCATGTATTTTGGTATTAAAGAGTCTTTTGGAGACTTTAAATTATGTAGTGTAGCTTTGTTCACCATACAACTCTTGCATGTGAGTGATCATAGCCCTGGCAATAAGCATATCCTTGTGCTAGCTTTGCAACTCATTTGTCATTGAAGCCAATATGTAAGACTTAGCCTTATTGTCATCTTCTATCCATTTTTCCTGTGTTGCAGTTTGTTGAGCACTTGGATGGTTTGGTAAGGTGGGGGGTCCTGGTAAAGAAGATAGCCCAATTTCTCCGAGCTTAAGATAATCTTGAAGTTTTGGAGCGAGTCTTTGTAGTTTAGGCCAATCAATTGATTAGACTATAGGATGCGAGCTAAGGGTTTGGAGGCTAACATGGTTAATTATGAGAGTCAAGATCAAGTTAGACAATTGTACTTTGATTTTAAAATTTATTCTAGGAACTTTAGAAAATAAATTAGACTCCCACTATTTTTATGAATCTCTCACACTCTCCCTTGGAGATGCGAAAATCCCTATATGATTAAGATTTCTAGTGAGTACTGCGGTCTCGCCAATATGCATGTACCTCCCCTAATAGATATTGGTGACACACTTATCGATGAGTAGACAACTCTTATTCAATGCTTTTCAAGTATGTTGTAATGATTCTATCTCTAAGTCATGAAGTCTCACTGTGCTCGATTATTGGCCCAATCCTTAGTTAAGTTCAACCCACCATTCAATGCATAGGTAAAGTCATCATTAGGTCCCTCACCATACTCGATTATTGGATCCAACCCCATCATTACCTAGCAACATCTCATGCTAATAGGGTGGTTGCATCTTCCTGATGCAACTGAACTACTGTAATTAGCCAAAAACAATGAACATTGATAGGATGCCTGCACTCTTACAATGGCAGAAGACCTTGGATATAATATGTGTGAGGAGATTTGGATTCAGGTCTCATCTAAAGTAGTTAGCATAATCTCATGTCTGACTAACTAGGTTTAGGTTAGCATAATCTCATGTTTGACTAACCTAGTTGGCATGTAACATGAATCACTAAGCAACTTTATTCAAAACTTAATTGACCAAGTTGGCTAGGTAAGTGAGATCAGTGGAAGGCAACTCGATGCTGGCCTTAGATATCATTAGATTGGCCAAGTAAGCATGGTCTCAATTAAAAACCATCTATCAAGACTTAGCTTAGGCACTAATTGGTCAATTAAAATTGAATAGATCATCCTAGCAACTCGGGCTTGATCTACTAAGCCAAATTATGTCTTGAGTTAATCAATTCACATTAGAATGCGAATCAATATGATCAAATATAACTAAACTCGATCTTGAGCCCCTTTGACCTAATCCTAATCAACTATTGATTAAATTCAACTAACTACTCAAGAATCGGAAAAGGATTCTAGCCTGATCTAATCAAAAATCATAATTGTACTCAAATCACATGACATAATTGTTCTTCCCATACTCTAATGCTTAACTTAAAATTTATATCCTAAAAATATTTTTAGATCATATTTAAGTGCATGAATTAATGGCTTATGATTTTAAAATAATTTCAAATCTAAACCTAAAGTCATATATCACATATATGGTTATTTTAGATCTAAAAGCTAACATATATCACATGAATTAATGGCTTATAATCTCAAAACAAATGCTTCTCAAGCATGTTGCAGCAATTTAGTCTCTAGGTCATAAAGCTTCACCATGCTTGATTATTGGCCCAATCATTAGTAAGTCAGGCCCACCATTCAATGCATAGGTAAAGTCATCATTAGATCCCTCCACTATAAGAAAAAAGATTATTAGTGATAGCTAATTGTTATCACTAATAGCTGATCTATCATAGCTAATACTATTAGTGATAGCACACTATCGCTAATAGTCCATCAATTAAATCATTGTCATAACTAACCATTTTTAATGATGGGGTTCATGACTGTCGCTAATAATAATTAATAGCAACGGTATTAGCAATGACAATAAGCCATCGCTAATAATCTTTTATTTTTTAAAAAAATAATTTAAAAATTTATTAGTGACAAAAAAATAGTTGTCATTAGAAATAGCCATCAGTAATAATTTTTAGCAATGACACAAGCCATTACAAATTTCATTGCTAATAAATTTTTATTTTTAAAAAAAATTAATTTTGATGATAATAATAAATAATTAAAATTTTTAAATAATATTAAAAATAAATTAACAATTAATGATCATCATTATAATATGACTAAAATCTAATTATATTATATTAAAAAGTATAAATTTTATAATTTCATAAATATACATTTCTAAAAAAATAAATACATAATAACAAAATAAAAAAATCATATGAGATCTACATCATCATTCTCTCCCATGACCTGACTCCTACTCACCCCTTTGACTCCTACTCATCATATTCATCGAATTAAAATGATAGAAGACAAGTATTTAAAATGATTCAAGAATTTAAAGATAAAGAATCTTTACAACCTTCTTGTACTCCGACTTTTTAAAGGAAGACTCCAAGAAGAAAATAAAATCCTTAATAGACAAATGCTCGAGGTCGCAGGAGAATACCTCGAAACTATTGATCTCTTGTGATGATCATTGTCCATTTAATTATCTTGAGACATGGGAGCGGTGCCACCGACTATTATAGCAATGCTACTAGAACCTTATCACCAAAAATCGATTTAAGCTAGACAAATTAAAAGATAAATATATAGAATTAGTAAATAAAAAGGTATCTTTAATTATACTTGAGATATTACAGTCTATTCTAATTCTATCATTCGAGCAGTGATAGTAGTAGCGATGTAGCTCTCGCACCAACCATACCAGATACCTCCCACTCTAAAGTGAATGTCCATCATCATGTTTTGTCACCAAAATAGCTTAAGGCTAAATGGCAAC
This sequence comes from Areca catechu, assembly GCA_021397845.1. Classification (NCBI taxonomy): domain Eukaryota; kingdom Viridiplantae; phylum Streptophyta; class Magnoliopsida; order Arecales; family Arecaceae; genus Areca; species Areca catechu. The sequence continues at coordinate 61,386,406 of CM038040.1, read as the reverse complement.
TAGCTTGCTGTTGACTTCATTTACAATCAAAATTCTAACTATTTTTTATCTTTATTTATATTATTTTCATCATGGATTAGCCTAATGTCACCGAGCACAATATCTGATCATTGATTAATTTATGTTTCTATGCATATGAATTATTGACTTTACTCAATTCATATATATTAAAACATAAATTAATCCATGATCAAACATTATCCTAGGTAATTTTAAACTAGCTCATGATCATGTAAATAATGTAATTAAAGATAAAAAAATAAAATCTCGATAGTGAATGAAGTCAACAATAAACTAGTTGCCACTCAGTCCTAAGCTGCTTTGATGCCAAGGATACTCACCTTGAAATTAGAATATCAAAATGATCGGTGTGATAATTGCATCACTACTACTATCGTCGACCAAATGATGAAGTTTGAAGGGATTGTAATATCTTAAGTATAATTGAAAATACCTTTTTGTTGACCAATTCAATGTATCTAGCTTCTAATTTTTCAAGCAAAATATAGTCTTTAGTGATGAGATCCTAGTGACATCGCTGCAACAATTAGTGGTGCCACTCCTGTATCATAAAATTTTTAGATTAATACAAACCAAAAGAATATTTTTAGATCTTTAACTCCAAAATAGCCACCGCACGAGATCGACAGCTTTAATATCTTCTCATGTGATCTCAAGTGCTTCTCCATCAAGGATCTCATTTTTTTCTTGGAATCCTAATTCTAGAAGTCAAAGTATGAGAAGGTCACAATGATACTTTATCTTTAAATTATTGAATAATTTTAAATACTTATCATGACTAGGCATTTTCCATACTAGGTTCAGGCTGAATCGAGTAGGACCAAAAGGGATGCCCGGTCCCATTGATATCTCTAGGGTCCATGTTAGGTCCAGGTGAAATATATCTAGGTTCCGACCTGAACTAGACCCATTAAAAGTCTTAAGATAAAAGAAGAAAAATAAGAGAAGAAAAAATTGAACTTCTTCTTTCTTAGAGCTAAAGAAAAGAAGAGAAGAAGATGAAGAACAACAAGGAGACAACATTGATTGGAGATTCTAACTCAAACATCAACTTCACTCATTATTAAAACTCTAAACTTTTTTCATCTTTAGTTATATCATTTGCATCATAAGCTAGCATAACATCATCTAATACAATCTTTGGTTATTTATTAATTCATATTTTAATGTATACTAACTATTAACTTTGTTTAGTTCATACGAATTGAAATATGAATTAATCCATAATCAAATATTGCACTAGATAATATTAGACCAGCCCATGATCGTGCAAATGATGTAACTAAAGATGAAAAAATACTTAAAATATCAATAATAATAAAGTAAATAGTAAGATAAAATTTTTAATCCTTGTTGTCCCGTTGTTCTTCTTCATCTTCAACTCTTATTTTCTTTAACTTTGACATAGAGAGAGTTCGATTTTTTCTTCTCTTATTTTCCTTACTTTATCTTAAAGCTACCAACGAATTAGATTCGAATCAATACCTAAATATATATCCAGGTCTAGACATGATCTTAGTTATTGGACCCGGACCCTCAGTGCTCCATAAGTCATAGAGAGCTCCAACTTCTGAAAGGATGATTCCAAGAAGAATACCTTGAAATAGTCAATCTCCTAAAATGGCTATTCCAAAGTGAAAGCTTTAAAATCGATCTTCTGATCCGTGCTAATCTAATTATCCTAAGATACGAAAGTAGCGCCAGGTGGCACCCCTCCTATAAGTCAAAGTAATTAAATGGACATGAATTAGAAGAATAATTCTAGGACTCCACTCTAAAATGACCACTATAGGAGATTGATGGCTTCAAGATATTTTCAAAGCAATCTCGAGCACTTCTCCACCGAGAATCTCATTTTCTTTTTGAATGTCTAAGCATGGATCAAAAATTAAAAAGCTCTTTTAATCGAATCCAAGCCTTTCTTGATTTACTTCAAGCCTGGCCCAAGCATGGCTAGGCTTCGGACCAAGCTCGAAATCCATCAGACTGGCCTAAGCCCAGTTCGAACTCTACATATCAAGATCTGAATCTTGTGCATTAAGAAGATGCATCCAAATATACATAATTAATTATTTAATTAATTAAATTAAAATTTAATTTATTAAATAAATAATTAATTAATGAAATAAATAACAAATTAAATAAATAAATACACATCTAATTAATTAAATCTATAAATAAGCATCTAATTAATTAAATAATCATCTAAATAAATAAATAAATATGCAAAAATATCTAATTAATTAAATCAACAAATAAGCATCTAATTAATAAAGAAAGCATCTACTTAATTAAATAACATCTAATTAATTAATAAAATATCTAAATAATTAAATAAACAACTAGTTAATTAAATAAATAATTTATTAATTAAGTAAAGAAATATTTTTTAATTAATTAATTAAGTTTTATTAGTATTAAAACTTACCTTTAAATGATGGTTTTGGCACCATCACTATAGCTATTGCTAATGATATGTACCAAGCTCTGGATAGAAGTGATTACTATTCTATTAATCTGGACTAGCAACCTGGTCTCAATACTCATCACAGATCATCTTAATAAAAAAATATATTGCTAGGATAAAAATCTAATAAAATTCTATAAAAAAATACTTAAAATAATTTTAAAAGTAATAAGAAATGTGAATAAAAAATAGAAATGAGTTTAAATGCCATAACTAGTTTACTTCAAAAATATAATAATTTTTTAAAAAAATAACATCAAAATTAAAGTTCTAAATGAAATTAAACAAAAAAAAAAATTAAGATATCGAACACTCTAAAACATCCTCAGAATTAATCTATATCCTAGCTCAAGTTTCTTAGCTGGTGCAGTAGTACCAATTGTAGATAGAGACACTCACTAGAGAGGAGGGAAGGGGGCCTCATGACATGATGAGGTTAGCACTTGGAGGGGGCTACATGGCATGGGGAGGGGGCCGGATGGCACGGTGAACTTAGCACTGGGAGAGGGCTCAAATAGTGGGAGTAGGAAGGAGAGGCACCACTTGGATGGACCTCGATGGCAGTACCAACATGGCGAGAGCGGGTAGGAGGGAAGGTGTGGGGGGAGGGGAGGAGTTGGAGGTTGCCGGTGGGAATGGAAAGGAGGAGTGCCTTGGGTAGGGGGAGTGGGAGCTCGCTAGCAGGAGTGAGAAGGATAAAAGCCATGGTTAGAGCAGAGGAGTGGGAGCTCGTCGGTGGGAACTGGAAGGAGGGGTGCCATGGGGGGGCTTCGAAGCTCGTTGTGGGGAGCAGGGGCCTGGGAGCTCACTGGCAAGAGTGGGAAGGATAGAAACCATGGTGAGAGCAAAGGAGTGGGAGCTTGCTGCTGAGAACTGGAAGGAGGGCCATTGCGGTGGGGGGCTTCGGAGCTCACTGGGGGGAAGCGGGAAGGATAGAAGCCATGGGGGAGGGGAGGAGTGAGAGGTCACTAGCGCGAACGAGAAGGAAGGGCATCGTGAGAGAAAGGGTAGGCATGGGAGCTTGCCGACAAAGTGGAGGATGCAACGGAGACCGATAGCCATGGAAAGGGGGAGTGGGAAGATGAACAACCGAGTGGGAAGAAGGAAACATGATCGTGGGGGTGATTTTAAGAGAGTTATTAGTGATAGCAATTTATTGTCACTAATTAGCTATCGATAATACAGCTTATTAGCAATGGCAAGCCACCACTAATATTAGTCAGAAATATCTAAATTTTTATTACTACTATTAGTGATAGCTAATACCATCACCAAATATAAGACAAGCCATCGATAATAAACTTATTAGCGATGACAATATTTGTCGTCACTAATATTTATCAGAAATACCTAAATTTTTGTTACCACTATTACCAACGGTATTTGTCATTGCTAAAGATTAGATAAACTATCGATAATAAATTTATTAGTGATGGCAGAACTTGCCATCGCTAATATTGGTCATAAATACTTAAATTTTGGTTACTACTATTAGCGATGGCATAAGCCATCACCAAAGATAAGATTGCCATCGCTAATAGTTTTTCTTTAAATAAAAAAATAATATTATCTTATTAGTGATGGCTACTTGCTGTTGCTAATAGTACATAAGTCATCAAAAATAATTATTCTCAAAAAATAAAATCTCTATAATTATTAGTGATAGCTTTTATCGTTGCTTATATCCAATTTCTTATCGCTAATATGATTAGCGACGGTGATTTTTACCATCAATTTTGCCATCATTGAATAACATTATTAGTGACAACTACTTGGCCATCGCTAATATTAAATTTTCTTATAGTGCTCACCATGCCTAATTATTGGCCCAACCCCATTATTACCTAGTGATTACTGTCGTGGGCAGTCAAAAGTAATTCACCAAGTCAAACTCTATAGCAAAGATGAGTTGGGATCGTATCCTCAGGGACCTAAGGGCTAGGTTGTGATTGAAAAAAGAATAAAGGAGAATAATTCGATTTACTTGAAAAGAAAAATAAAAAATAAATAGAAATTAAACTATTCTAACAGTGGGATCTCATAAAAGTATGTATCTTAGAGGTTATGAGTTAATCTTGTAACTAATAAAGTTATATTTCTTTTATAATTTATCTTAAGAGAATACCTATCTTTTCTTGGCATGCCCCATATCCATAACAAATCATGATGCATCTCTAGAAAGTATAAAGTATATCTCTTTTACAAAGTAATTGTAATTATGTAATATTGGGCTTGGGCTGAAGTCGGCAAGCCTAGCCGACATCAACCCAAACTGATAAAAAAAATAATAATAAAGACCGAATGCGATGAGGAGAGACCGGAACAGGGAAGGAGTTTTCTCCCTCATCCAGTCAGAGTTTCTGCTAGGGGTCTCGGTGGAAGAGTCGTGGGGGGAGTGGGAGGTGATCGGCGATGGGTTTTGGGAGGATTGGGACGCGTTGGATGGTGTTTGAGTTTCAAACGGCGAAGGAATTCATCATTGATTTTCTCTTTAAAAACTCCACACCATCACCTCATCAAGCCCTATACGCATTTTTCCCTCTCAGACGAGCGACCGGGTGCTCTCCAATGTCGGCCGGTAAGTCCTTTCCATTTATTTTCAATTTTTGGGAGGATTTTTGGATGGTTTTTTTTTTTGGGTTTCCGTTTTGGTTTTGGGGCCGTTCGTCGTCGCCGCCACCATCTGCCTTCGGTCAGTGAAGTCTCTGCGACAACCACTCCTTGGTTGTCGGCAGACTAGGGGGAAGGCCAGTTCGACCGGGCCAAGGGAGAAGCAGGGGAGATAGTTCGGAAGAAGAGAAAGAAGGAAAGAACGAAGGAAAGAAAGAAGGAAAAAAAAGGAGGGTTTTGTACGATTCAGGAAAAAAATAGAGAGAGAAAGAGAGGAGAGAGGAAGAAGAGAGAGAAAGTCAAGTGATTTTCTCGAGATTCATGAAAAATTGGGAAATTCATATTTTTAATTTAATTATTTATTTATATAGAGAATCAGTCTCTTGAGTAGGAAGGCGTCGTGTAGATTTCGGGTACGGATTAGTTTAGATATGGATAGTTGGTTTTTGAGAGGTAAGGACTTCTAGACTTGATCACCCGTAATATAATTATATTTTACATGACCTGATTTGATCCAAGCATATATTTAAATATTTTTCATGCATGGTTGTTTTCGGATAGCATGATTTGATTTCCCGGGATACAGAATGAGTTTGTTGTTAATGTTGTTTGTGTTCTATTTAATATATCATGTTTACCAAGTGATCTTTGAATGTGTTTGATCGTGATATCGATCGTTGAAAGGTGACATGTTCTGACTATGTGAGATGAAATAATAAAGTGTTAAGTGAACCGGTGTTTGGACTAGCCATGCCACGGTGGTACCGTGGTTTCTCAATGTGCCCGTCACAGGCTGGAGTGTGATAATTTATGTACCAGTCACAGGCTGGAGTGTGACAATAGTGTGCCCGTCACAGGCTGGAGTGTGACAATAGTGTGCCCGTCACAGGCTGGAGTGTGATAATAGTGTGCCAGTCACAGGCTGGATTATGACCGTGGCTAGTCTAGAACCCTAAAGATAATGGTTAAATAATAGAAATTCTAAAAGAAAAATATAAAGTTTTCAAAGTTTTTGGTCATACTTGAAATTTGAGTTATTTGACTGCGTCACATGATATACTGGTGTTTTGCTGTTTTCATATATATATATATATATATATATATATATATATATATATGGTGATCACATGGAAACCTTACTGGGCTGTATAACTCACTCTCTACTATTTATTGTTTTTCAGAGACTTAGGATATATAGCGAGAATTAGGCTGGGCGTGAGATGGAGCTTCATAAATGTTGAGCTAGTTAGTTAGTTAGTTTTCATTTTGGTTACTGATGTTTATGAGTCAGTAGACCAATTAATGATATCGACTCAAATGATGGATTGTATAATTATTATTTGATTGTTTATATAATATTAGTTTAATTTGATATGTTTGACTTTTGTGTACCTAAGCCTTGCATAATGTCTAGGATAAAACCTAGGGTTTGTGCAGCCAGTCGCGTAGCCGATTTCGGTGTTGGATTCGGGACGTGACAGAGTGGTATCAAAGCAAGCCAGGTTTTAGGATCTTAGGATATAAGCTCATCGAGGGAGTGTGGGTTGATTCATAGGTGGGGTAGATATTATGTCATGTTTTTTTTTATCATCTAAGTGTTAGTTGTATACTAATAATGATTGGTGTAGGATTCCCATGGCGCGTGGAAGTGGGCGTGGACGTGCTAGGAGGCTCACAAGATTTGCGGATAGATCAAATGCTTGGGATCCTATAGAACAGCATGAGGATACTGGGATTTTATTTGGTGATGAGGAACATCCAAAAGAACCAACGCCCAATCCCATGGACAATACTGGTGATGAGGAGCATCCACGGGAACCGGCGATCAATCCTTTGGACAACACCCCGGAGACTAGGACTGCAGAAACAGGAACATCGGGAGGATCTAAATTCAGCCTAGGGACCAGGTGGGTCTTCCTCAGCTATTGCAATATTTAGTGCAGCAACAAGCTACTGCAAGAGCTGATACACTGAGATTAATGGAAGCACAACAGCAACGGCAACAATTTATGCAGCAGCTATTATTACAGCAGCAACAGCCAGAAGTTAGAATTCCACAAGAATGACTAATTACTTTAAAGATTTCAAGAAGTATGCGCCACCAGTATTCAAGAAAACATCTGATCCCATGGAGGCAGAAGGTTGGCTGAAAGCTGTTGAAAAAGTTTTCCAAGCCTTGCAGTGTCCAGAAGGGGAGAAGGTTACATTCGCTACCTTTTTATTGAAAGATGAGGCAGCTGCTTGGTGGGAGTTAGAGCTTGGAAAGCAAGGACCGACTGATGTACTTTTTACATGGACAGATTTCAAAAAGGTTTTTTATGAGAGGTACTTTCCTCAAAGTGTTCGGGTACAAAAATTTTGAGAATTTGATCGCTTGGAGCAAGGTAACTTAACTGTTTCTCAGTATGCTACAAAGTTTGAAGAATTGTCGAGATATGCTCAATCACTGTTAGCAGATGAAGGGATCCGAGCCAGAAAATTTGAAAATGGACTTAGAGATCGGATTCAGCATCAGGTTACTGCCTTTGAGCTACCAACTTATAAAGAGGTCATCAATAAGGCATTGATTATAGAAAGGGAAATGGATGTGGCTCAAGCTGAAAGAGAAAAAGCATTAAAGAAGAGATCTGGAACAAGAGGGTATCAAGGCCAATCCTATAAAGGCACCAATGCAAAAATAAGGAAGCTTGACAATGCTACTTCAAATGACAAGACTCAACCAAAGAGTGACGTCAAGTGCTTTAAGTATGGTGGTTCTTACTATAAGCAGGATTGTACGTGGCTAGATGAGTGGAAGTGCCACAACTGTGGCAAACTGGGTCATAAGGCAGTTGTGTGTCCCTATGGTCAAGGGTCACAGCACCAAGTACCTCATGGAAGATAGCAACTTGAAGGACAGCAGAAATCAGTAACTCAGGGACGGGTTTATGCACTCACCCAGCAGGATGCTAATGCATCAAATTCAGTAGTGATAGGTATGATCAAATTATTTTCTAGCAATGTTTATGTTCTATTTGATACTGGTGCCACCCACTCTTTCGTATCCGTTAGATCGGTTAGAGAAAGTAATGAGTTAACCCCGACACTTTTAGAATTTGAACTCTGTATTTCCACTCCTAGTGGGGATGTTTTTGTGGTTAATCAAATCTACAAGGAGTGTAGATTGAATATCAAAGGTAGGAAGATGGAAGCTGATTTGATGGTCATGGATATGAAAGATTTTGATGTGATCCTTAGAATAGATTGGCTAGCAGCATACCATGCTTCCATCAACTGTTTTGAGAAGATAGTGAAATTTCAGATTCCTGATCAGTCAGAGTTTTATTTTGAGGGTAACAAGTTAACCTTTATGAGGAGGGTAATTTTGGCTTTTATTGCTAAGCGACTCCTCAAAAAAGGTTGTGAAAGATTTCTGGCAGCGGTGATAGATACTCGACAGCAGGAGCTTAAGTTGGAAGACATACCCATTGTGAAAGAATTTCCGGAGGTCTTTCCCGATGATCTACGAGGATTACCTCCTGATAGAGAGATTGAGTTCTCTATTGATCTTATACCAGGTATAGGTGCCATCTCCAAAGCTCCCTATAGAATGGCTCCGGCAGAATTAAAAGAACTTAAGGAGCAATTGCAAGAACTATTGGATAAATGATTTATCAAACCTAGCGTGTCTCCCTGGGGTGCTCCAGTCCTATTCGTAAAGAAGAAGGATGGAAGTTTTCGACTCTGCATTGACTATCGGGAGTTGAACAAAGTGACCATAAGGAACAAATATCCCTTACCAAGGATTGATGACCTTTTTGATCAACTACAGGGAGCACAGGTATTTTCAAAGATTGATCTTCATTCTGGTTATCATCAATTGAAGGTAAAGGCAGAGGATGTACCAAAGATAGCTTTTAGAACCAGATATGGACACTATGAATTTTTGGTTCTACCTTTTGGTTTGACAAATGCACCTGTGGTTTTCATGGATCTCATGAACCGAGTATTTAGATCATATCTGGATCAATTTGTAGTAGTATTTATTGATGACATACTGATTTATTCAAGGAGTCTACAGGCACATGAGGAATACTTAAAAATATTATTACAAATACTCAAGGAGGAGAAGTTGTATGCCAAGCTTAAAAAATGTGACTTTTGGTTAGACAGAATTTCTTTCCTTGGCCATGTTATTTCTAAGGATGGTTTTCTATGGATCCAAAGAAAGTGGAAGCAGTGGTATAGTGGGAGAGACCTACTAACGTATCTGAAGTTCGTAGTTTCCTGGGAATGGTAGGATATTATCGAAGGTTTGTTGAAGGATTTTCTCTTATTGCTATACCTTTAACTCGCCTGACCCAGAAACGAACAAAATTTGAATGGACAGATGAATGTGAGCAGAGTTTTCAAGAATTGAAGAAACGGTTAGTCACTACCCCAGTGTTGACTATTCCTACAGAAACAAGGGATTTCAGCATATACAGTGATGCATCTAAAAAGGGTCTCGGTTGTGTTTTAATGCAAAATGAAAAGGTGATAGCATATGCTTCTAGACAGTTGAAATCATATGAGTCCAATTATCCTACTCATGACCTGGAGTTAGCAGCTATAGTTTTTGCCTTAAAAATATGGAGGCATTACCTATATGGTAGTCATTGTGAAATCTTTACAGATAATAAAAGTTTAAAATATATATTCACTCAGAAGGAGCTGAACTTGAGACGAGAAGATGGTTGGAACTATTAAAGGATTATGATCTGACTATCAACTACCATCCAGGCAAGGCAAATGTTGTAGCAGATGCCCTTAGTAGGAAGTCCCCAAGTAAGTTAGCGGCTTTAATTACTAATCAAAAGCATATCATAATGGATCTGGAGAGGTCTGAGATTGAGGTACGAATTCATAATTCTGGGATTCAATTAGTAAGTATTATGGTACAACCTATCCTGATTGACAAAATTAAATCAGCTTAAAAGAAGATTTAGAGATTCGGAGAATTAAAGAGACAGTTGAGTCTGGTGCTCAGTCTGAATTTACTATATATGAAGATGATACCCTGAGGTTTGGTAGCAGGTTATGTGTTCCGAAGCTTCCAGAATTTAAGAATGAGATTATGGAAGAGGCGCATGGTTCAGCATATACGATGCATCCGGGTAGTACAAAAATGTATCGAGATCTACGTAAAAACTTTTGATGGACTGGTATGAAGAAAGATATAGCTCAGTATGTGGCTCAATGTTTGGTATGTCAACGGGTAAAAGCTGATCATCAAAGACCTGCTGGACCATTGCAGTCTCTTGCGATTCCTTAGTGGAGATGGGAACACATTACCATGGACTTTGTGACAGGTTTGCCCAAAACCCCTAAGGGAAATTATGCGGTATGGATGATTGTGGACCGATTGATGAAATCAACTCACTTCTTATCCTTTCGTGTCAGACTCTCTCTGGAAAATTAGCAAACTTGTACATGGAACAAATTGTGAGACTTCATGGGATTCCAGTTTCTATAGTATCGGATCGAGACAGTAGGTTTGTTTCATAATTTTGGAAGAGTCTTCACAAAGCATTGGGGACCAAATTAAGTTTTAGTACAGCATTTCATCCCCAAATCGATGGACAGTCAGAGCGAACCATCCAGATTTTGGAAGATATGTTGAGAGCTTGTGTTATGGACTTGGGTGGTGCTTGGGACTGTCACCTATCGTTAATAGAGTTTTCCTACAACAATAGTTATCAAGCCAGCATTCAGATGGCGCCTTTTGAGGCTTTATATGGTAGGAAGTGTAGATCTCCTATCTGTTGGGATGATGTAGGAGAAAGAAAATTGTTAGGTCCAGAAATAGTGCAACAAATAGCGAAAAAGGTACAAATGATCAGGGAACATTTGCGTACTGCTCAGAGCCGACAGAAAAGTTATGCTGATAAGAGATGAAGAGAGCTGGAATTCAATGTTGGTGATCATGTCTTTTTGAAAGTGTCTCCCACAAAGGGTATGATGAGATTGGTGTACGAGGCAAGTTGAGCCCGAGATTTGTGGGACCATTTGAAATTTTGGATAAGGTTGGTGAGGTGGCCTACCGATTAGCGCTACCACCATTTTTATCTGGAGTGCACAATGTGTTTCATGTGTCTATGTTATGGAAGTACATTCCCGATCCCAATTCATGCAATAGATTATGTACCCTTGCAACTTCAGGAGGATTTGACCTATGAAGAGGTGCCTTTGCGAATCATCGATAGCAAGGATCAAGAATTGCGACACTGAATCATACCATATGTGAAGGTGCAATAGAGCAATCATAGTGAAAGAGAAGTTACATGAGAACTTGAAGCAGAGATGCGAGCAAAATATCCACAGTTTTTCGAAATACCAGGTACGTAAAATTTGAGGATGAAATTTTTTTTAATGGGGGGAGAATGTAACATTAGGCTTGGACTGAAGTCGGCAGGCCCAGCCGACGTCAACCCAAACTGATAAAAAAAAAAAAAACAAAGATCGAACGCGATGAGGAGAGACCGGAACAGGGGAGGAGTTTTCTCCCTCATCCGGCCAGAGTTTCTGCCGGGGGTCTCGGTGGAAGAGTCGTGGGGGGAGTGGGAGGTGATCGGCGACGGGTTTTGGGAGGATTGGGAGGCATTAGATGGTGTTTGAGTTTCAAACGGCGAAGGAATTCATCATTGATTTTCCCTTTAAAAACTCCACACCATCGCCTCATCAAGCCCTACATGCATTTTTCCCTCTCCGACGAGCGACCGGGAGCTCTCCAATGATGGCTGGTAAGTCCTTTCCATTTATTTTCAATTTTTGGGAGGATTTTTGGATGGTTTTTTTTTTGGATTTTCGTTTCGGTTTTGGGGCCGTTCGTCGTCGCCGCCATCGCCGCCGTCTACCTTCGATCCGTGAAGTCTCTGTGACAACCACTCCTTGGTTGCCGGCAGATTAGGGGGAAGGCCAATTCGACCGGGCCGAGGGAGAAGCAGGGGAGATAGTTCAGAAGAAGAGAAAGAAGGAAAGAACGAAGGAAAGAAAGAAGGGAAAAAAAAGGAGGGTTTTGTACGGTCCAGGAAAAAAAATAGAGAGAGAAAGAGAGGATAGAAGAAGAAGAGAGAGAGAAAGTCAAGTGATTTTCTCGAGATTAATGAAAAATTAGGAAATTCAGATTTTTAATTTAATTATTTATTTATGTAGAGAATCAGTCTCCTGAGCAGGAAAGCATCACGTAGATTTCGGGTACGGATTAGTTCAGGCGTGGATAGTTAGTTTTTGAGAGGTAAGGACTTCTAGACTTGATCACCCGTAATATAAATATATTTTACATGACCTAATTTGATCCGAGCATATATTTAAATATTTTTCATGCATGGTTGTTTTCGAATAGCATGATTTGATTTCCGGGATAGAATGAGTTTGTTGTTAATGTTGTTTGTGTTCTATTTAATATATCATGTTTACCAAGTGATCTTTGAATGCGTTTGATCGTGATATCGATTGTTGAAAGGTGACATGTTCTGACTATGTGAGATGAAATGATAAAGTATTAAGTGAACCGGTGTTTGGACTAGCCATGCCACGGTGGTACTGTGGTTTCTCAGTGTGCCCGTCACAAACTGGAGTGTGACAATTTGTGTGCTAGTCATGGACTGGAGTGTGACAATAGTATACCTGTCATAGGCTGGAGTGTGACAATAGTGTGCCCATTACAGGCTGGAGTGTGACAATAGTGTGCCAGTCACAGGCTGGATTGTGACCGTGGCTAGTCCAGAACCCTAAAGATAATGGTTAAATAATATAAATTCTAAAAGAAAAATATAAAGTTTTCAAAGTTTTTGGTCATACATGAAATTTGAATTGTTTGACTGCATCACATGATATATTGGTGTTTTGCTGTTTTCATATATATATATATATATATATATTATTGGTGATCACATGAAAACCTTACTGTGATGTATAGCTCACTCTCTACTATTTGTTTTTTTCAGAGACTCAGGATACATAGCGAGAATTGGGCTGGGTATGAGACGGAGCTTCATAAATGTTGAGCTAGTTAGTTAGTTAGTTTTAGTTTCGGTTACTGATGTTTGTGAGTCAGTAGACCAATTAATGATATCGACTCAAATGATGGATTGTACAATTATTATTTGATTGTTTATATAATATTAGTTTAATTTGATATGTTTGACTTTTGTGTACCTAGGCCTTGTATAATCTCAAGGGTAAAACCTAGGGTTTGTGTGGCCGGTCGCGTAGCCAATTCCGGTGCTGGATTCGAGACGTGACAAATTAAGTTTAAGAGAATACCTGTCTTCCCTCGGTATGCCCCATATCTATAAATTATGGTGCATCTCTGAGATGTACTGGATATTCAACTCTTCTTTTCTCAACACGTCCAGTATCCGTAGCTCATGGCATATTGTCCTTGATCCTAATTTAACATGAAAGCATAGAAGACAGTAAATAAAAGAAAGCAAATAAAGAATTCATAACTAAACGTGTAATCTTTTGTTGCATATAAAAATAAAAAAATATAAGAAATGTATAGAATAAAAGAACCACTTTGCTTTGTTATAAGATCTCCTCTTTCCTCCCATGATTTATGCACTAGTTACTCATGAGTTGATCCCTTCCTCTCCCTTTATGCAAAGGCTTTAGAGGGATTCCAAGTAATGATGCCTCTAGATAGAGGTACAGGAGCCTTTTATAGATTTTTAGAGGGAAGGGGTTTTTATGATTTTCTAGTATGGGCTAAACATAAGGAATACATGAGTAGCTAAGATTTAATTTCGTAATACATTAATAGTTGGATGGGTGTGGTTAAGCTCAATCCATGTCAAAATTGGCATCCAATTCCTACTTTGATTGGTATTTGACCGTCTGAGATTTTTCTAGCCAATAGATCTTAAAGCACTTAGGAATCAGCCATAAATCACTTCATCAAAACCTTAATCAAGTTTGAATAGTTCCTGGCCATTAGCTTTCTCCTAGATTTGTGCTTGGTCGTTGGCTTTCATTTCATAACCATGGTCGTCTTCCTTGAGCAACTGCCATCAAGATCATTGCTGCCTAAGTAGCCTCACCAGTGCTATTGCTCGTGCCTAAGGAGCCTCACTAGAAGTCTTCATGCACCACCACCTTTGTCGCCGATGCCGTTGAAGACCTCCCACCATCACTAAAACCTTGCCAGATCAAAGCTGTCCTTTTGACCATGACTGAGCCAACATCGCCAAATCCATTGCTGCCAGTTGCCTTTGCTTGCTGGTGCTACTACTGTTGCCATCTCCCTCTGTTGTTGGTGTCTTCATTGCCAAAAGAGGCTTGCTCGGAAGTCTCCGGTGATCGTGGCCCAGGAATCATCACCAAAATGCCATTGTCATTGGATCTATGCACCACCACCCTCTTCAGCAGTCCATGAGCCTTGTCAGAGTCTGTAGGGTGGTTACCGGCCATCCTCTTGGACAGTGGCTTATTAAAATCATCCGTGGTCTCCGAAGCTTAGCCATGGACCATGGTTAATGGCATCCATGGACCAATTTTGTGTTCTATGAACCAAGCAGCCATCGTCGGAGTTTGTAGGGTGGTCACCGCCCATCCTCTTGGCTGGTGGCTTGTTAAAATCCCCATGGTCCCCAAAGCTTAGCCATGGACCATAGTTAATGGAAGCCATGGACCAATTTTGTGTTCTATGAACCAGGTAGCCAGTCCACTATGGATTAGTTGCTTTAAAATTCATGCAATTCCTTAATAAGTTTTAGACTTCAATTTTGGACTCATTTTAAGTCTGATTTGCTTCAAACTTATTTTATTTGAACTCATAAATCATGCTCTTCGCATTGGCAATCTTCTTTTCTATAAATAATATTTAAAAATATCAATTTTAAATAAATAAATATAATTTAATTTTTAAATTAATACTTATATATATGTATATATGATTATCATATCCCCAACTTGAACTTTGCTCATCCTTTAGTAAAGTAGATAAATTATCCATGTATACAAACCCGTCCTTGAATTGAAAGTTAACTTAGGTAGTCTTAAAGGTAGTTGATACCTTGCCAGACCATTAATGAGATATTTTATTGGATTATTACTTCAACCTAATTAGTGGTTGAGTAAGACCATAGAAATTTTTAGAGTTCTTCTTTTACCAACTTTCTATCTCACTCTTCGAATTCTCTAACTTACCAAGGATTTGGTGAAGTATCATTTTGCTAGTTGGTTCCCTTTTTTTATATTTTTTTATTTTAGAAAAGTTTAGTGCAATGTCTTAGCCTCTTAAGTATTAGCATCCCCACTTTTTGATGTGAACTATAATGCTTACTTTGGTGAAGGGATCCGGTTACTTAGTGAGGTACCATTACTTAATAGATTTCTTGGCCTTCTTACCTTTTGATATAAGGTAAAATGCTTACTTAGGCGAAGGGGTCTAGTTACTTAGTAAGAGCTCAAGAAAAGCTATAAGGCGGGATTGAATCTCTCTCTTTTTTAAAGAAAAACTTCAGCATACTTGACCTATTCATTTATAACCCCATAAGATAGATTTTTCATTGAGATGAATGATCAGAAGGTTCTGGAATTGCTCCATGAAATTACTTCTGGTCTAAACCCTACTATTTATTAAGTTTTTTTAATTATTTATCTCTCAGTATCTTTAGAATTATCTAAACCATTAATCAATCATTGATTAGGATGCCTATGTAACTCCAAATCGAGATAACAATTAGGTACATATAATATAATTATTTTAACCGTACTCGAGGATCTATGTAAGTTATTTGTCATCCCCCCAACTTAATAGACATTGTATTTAATGGAGTAGGAAAAAAAAAAAGCAACTAAAAGAAAAGGAGAGAATGCACCTAGGGTAAGTATGCTTCGAGAGTGGAAGAGGGCTTCATGGATTCGTGGGTTCTTGTTCCTTCCTCCTAGGTTCCTACAACTACATAAAGTCAAGAGAAAATAAGATTGCTAGGTTGCCTCTTAACAAGCACAAAGTTTAACATTTTTAGCCAGATGCTATGAAGGAGTGTTATTGATATTGAATTTGGGTACATCCCTCAAGATTTTTAAAAGAAAGGACTAATTAGGAGGATTTGTCATTATGGCAAAAAACATTCGTAAAGCATTTTACAATGATTAAACCTGATCAATAGCGTACACCGGGAAAGCATGTTAGACCAAGATTTGAGAATATTATTAAAGTTTGGATGAAGATTAGGAAGGGATTGTATGTGTTGGATCGAGAGTGGGGGTGGCAGCTTGAAAATTTTTCTAACTCTAAAAAGATCTATCATAATCTCTTTCTCGGGTATGATGTGTCTTGACATCGTCCCTTCTGATGGCACTTTGTCCAAGTTAAATATAAGTCCGTGTCCATACATCATTTTAGGATGGTAGATAGATTTTGGAGGTAATCCTTGAAAATAGTTCCAAATATGGAGAAATCAGTTATAAAGTTTTCAACATTATTATCCCTCATTTTAGAGATATCTCATCCAATAGCTTTTTTATGCATCTTTAGAACATTGACTATTTAATCTTCTGATTAGGATCACCGATAAGATGTCAGTAGGTATGACAAGAAGCGGCTTCAATTCTAGATCCGGTGGTAATTCTAACAAGGGAGCTATTGGGAAGATAGGTGCCAGTTCATATTGTTTAATCCAAAGTGAAGTAGTTTTAAAGTATGGTATATCTAGTAGGTTATTCATCTTTATGATAATCAATCAATATTAAAGTTTATCCCAAAATGAATCAGATAAGGATCTAACAACTTTTGGATGTGACTTGGAGGTATAGCTTCCCCTATTATGTTATTTTGTTGTGATTCTTGGAAAGCCTTATTTAATTCCATTATGTTATCTATTTGTTCTTCTTTCATGTAAAAAGGAGTAGATGATTCTAGGATACTTGAAAAAGGGGCCATAGGTGAGTAGGATGATGATAGAAGCAGTTCACCCACCAGTTTGATTTTCCTAGCAATGACACCAAAATTTTATCGTTGTTGTGGGCGATCAAAAATAATTCACTAACTCAAATTCTATAGTTAGGATGAGTCGAGAATGTATTCTCAGGAATCTAAGGGCTAAGTTGTGATCAAAAAAAGAATAAAGGAGAATAATTTGGTTTACTTAAATTAAAGTATTCTGATAGTGGGATCTTATAAAAGTATGTATTTCGGAGGTTATGAGTTAATCTTATAACTCATAGAGTTATATTTCTTTTATAATTTATCTTAAAAGAATACCTTTCTTTTCTTGGAATGTCCCGTATCCATAACCGATCATGATGCATCTCCGAAAAGTATAAAGTGTATCTCTTTTACAAAGTAATTGAAATTAAGTTTAAGAGAATACCTTCTTCCCTCAGTATGTCTCGTATCCATAGATCACGGTGCATCTCTGGAAAGTATTAGGTGTTCAACTCTTCTTTTCTTGGCATGCCTTATATCCGTAGATTATGGTGCATCTCTAGAAAGCAAGAGTTATCCTTAATCCTAATTTAATATAAAAGCATAGAAGATAACAAATAAAAGAAAGCAAATAAAGAATTCATAATTAAATGCATAATCTTTTATTGCATATAAAAATAAAAGAAATATAAGAAAGGTATAGAACAAAAGAACCTCTTTGCTTTAGTATAAGATCTCTTCTTCTCTCCCAAGATTTATGCACTAGTTGCTCATGAGTTGGTTCCTTTCTCTCCCTCTATGCAAATGCTCTAGAGAGATTCTAAGGAGTGATGCCTCTAGGTAGAGGTACAGGAGACTTTTTATAGGTTTTAATAAGGGAGAGGTCTTCATGTTTTTTCAGTATGGAACTAAACATAAGGAATACATGAGTAGCTAAGATTTAATTTCATAATAAATCAATAGTTGGATGGGTGTGGTTAAGCTCAATCCATGTCAAAATTGGCATCCAATTCTTGCTTTGATTGGTATTTGACTATCTGAGATTTTTCTAGCCATTAGATCTTGAAGCACTTAGGAATCAGCTATAGATCACTCCATCAAAACCTTAATCAAGTGGAATAGCTCCTGGCCATTAGATTTCTCCAAGATTTATGCTTGGCCATTGGATTTCATCTCAGAACCATGCCCATCTTCCTCGAGCAGCAGCCGTCAAGATCGTTGCTGCTCATCGTCTCCCTTTGGTGGTGCTATTGACTGTGCCCAAGGAGCCTCGTCAAAAGTCTTCGCACACCACCACCTTTGTCATTGGCACTGTTGAAGACCTGCCACCATCATTGAAACCTTGTCAGATCTAAGCTATCAATATGAAACAATTTTGAGCTCATTTTAAGTCTGATTTGCTTCAAATGATATATAAAGTATAAATCATAAATAAATAAAGATAATTTAATTCTTAAATTAATACTATATATATATGTAGAATGTGATTATCACCTAACAATATCTTATCTAATAAGGTGGTTACATCTTCCTAGTACAACTAAACCACTGTAACTAGTTAAGAACAATCAACATCGGTAACACGCCCACACTCCTACAATGGTGGAAGACCTAGGACTTAATATATATATGAAGATTTGGGTTTAGGTCTCATCTAAAGTAGCCAGCACAATCTCATGCCTGACTAACTAGGTTCAGGTTAGTACAATCTCATGTCTAATTAACCTAGTTGGCATGGATGAACACGAATAACTAAGCAACTTTATTCAAGACTTAATCGATCAAGTTGGCTAGGTAAATGAGTTCGGTGGGAGGCAACCCAATGCTTGCATTAAATACCATTAGATTAGCTAGGTAAGTATGGTTCCAATTAAAAATTATCAATTAAGACTTGCCTTAGACATTAATTGGTCAATTAAAATTGAATAGGTCATCCTAATAACTCGGGCTTGATCCACTAAGCCAAATTAGGTCTTGAGTTAACTAATTCATATTAGAATGTGAATCGATGTATCAACTATAACTAATCTCGATCTTGAGCCCCTTAGACCTAATCCTATCAACTATTGATTAGATTCGACCAACTATTCAAGAATCGGAAAAGGGTTTTAACTTGATCTAATCAAAAACCCTAATTATAGTCAAATCACAAGACCTAGTTGTTCCTTCCATACCCTCATGCTTAACTTAAAATTTAGATCCTAAAAATATTTTTAGATCATGTTTAAATGCATAAATTAATGGCTTATGATTTCAAAACAATTTCAAATCTAAACCTAATATCATATATCACATATATGGTTGATTTAGATCTAAATACTAATTAACATATATCACATATATGATTTCTAAATCTAAAACAAACATGGTACATATCTCATACATGCAAAATTAGATCTAAAATAATAATTAAAATAATTTAAAAATACTTTTCAAAACTCATTCATCATCATGGTAGGAAAACTTTTATGACATAAGGGATAAACCTTATACCAGGATAACTTTTTGTTAGTATGATACAAACTATAATCATATTAATTTCAGATCTAATACAAAAAAAGACATATCTCACATATTTTAATTTAGATCTAAAGTTATTAATTAACTTATTTTGAAAATAGTTTTCAAAATCGATCAATTTTGTGCTAGGATAACCTTTGAAGTATAAGGGGTAAACCTTATGTCATCACAAAATTTATTTCAATCTATTTTACTTTTAGATTTGAAGAAAAATCAGATGTAAAATTTATTTCATAAATGTTTTAAAAAAACCTGGCTCTAATACTACTATTGAATTTTAGGTGATTAGGCATGTAGTTTTTCAGATTGCACTAATTTGGAAGCGAAAGTAGATTATAACTATTTTATTCTATTCAACATACCAATCTAATCAATTAATCATCCAGGATAGGATCTAAATATGTTGTAAAATAAACATTAAAATAAAACAATAGAAAAACAAAAACAAAACTAGTGATGAAATCACCTATCTGAAGTGCTTTTCCTTCTTGTTGAATCGGATCTAGCAAATTCTCAAGTTTTTGTCATTGCCACGCAAATGCTCAGCCTCTATTAGTATCCATATGAAGATGGCTTGATCAAGTATCAAGGCTCCTAGAGTGCTAGCATCTTGCAGGCCTCGCTTTTTAACTTGGATCTACACTTCTTTTTTCAAGAACTAGAAGAAAAAGATCCCTACACAAACCTTTCATGCTGATTCAAGGGAGATGGAAGTGAATAGGGAAGAAACTTTTTCTTCCTTTTTTTCTCTCTCTTTGATCTCTCTCTATTGTTTTGGGTGTGAGGAAGCAAAGAAGAAAACTAGGAGGGTGCTAGGAAGAATCGGTGACAAAAAGAAACTCCAATTCAGAAGTAGTGCTACATATTCTACATCCACCTTAAAACCCCATGCAAAATATAATCAACAGGTCACCAAAAAATCCTAATAAAATTAAAGTCTAATCTAAATTCAATTCAAATGCAAATTAGATTAGTTTTAATCTTTATCCGGATGAGAGAGAGACTCAAAAGGAATGGGGAGGTGTCAACTTATGCCTCCTTTCCTTTCACGCATGCTAGGAGAGAAGGGGCATAATTTTCAACACCCCTTCGACTCTTTGTCAACAAAATAAGAGAGAGAGTCCTGATAGACTAGGACTCTTGATTTGATTTGGTATCAATTTGGATCAATTTCAAATCTAATTTGAACCTAATTTGAGTTAAATTTGAAATCCTATCAATCATAATCCAATTAGGATTGAAATCCAAGTCCTACTTGGATCATAAATCCAATTAACCTTAAATTAAGTCAAACCTAATTAAATTAAATCCGACTTAAATTAATTAAGACTTAATCCATAACTTAATTAAACCATGTTATATTGTAGTACTTATAGTTAAATCCCTTATGCTAACAATTAGTAGTTTCTAAATATGTAACCCTTATAAAATTAGTAGTTACTAAATATGTAATTCTTACATAATTAGTAATTTCTAAATATATAACCCTTACATCTTGATCTAAGTTTTGATCAAATCAATCTCTTTTTGTATGTGATCCTACAGATTTTATGCTGTCAGGTAGTAAGATATACCATGATCTCTATCATAATATCATCAAAATCATTTTCAATGGGCCGAAACCATTCCAACTCATCCAACAAGGATTTTGATCTGAAAATGATTCGAGTGAGCTCTCACAATCCTTCAGTGATGCCTAGTAGCATGTAGTGGTAACCTAGCAAACAAAAAAACCTAAATATCTAGGTATAATTACCATGTGATCAAGTTCTTCTATCTAGAGTTTCGATAGGATACAGGTCATGAAAACTCATCAAACCCTAAGCATCCATCATATGCAAACTTAATTAGCTTGAGTCCAATCATGAATCTCATGAAAACTCCTCTCTATCTATTATGTTGCTATGGCCATAGACTTAAGAACTCAGCCTCTTAGGTCATATAGGACTATTCCCCATCTACTAAGATTGATAGATCCCCTATAAGTGCACAACCTACTTCTACAGCAAACTACTTAGCCAACAAATACCACAAGGTTTCAAATGGCTAGGAACCATGTTTATATGTTGTCAAACTATAGCAATCCCACTGTAAGTAGTCGAGGTATCATAGGTCAAAGAACTACTAACATAACTATAGCATCAAGAAAGCCACTGATGAGTGAGTAGATATCCAAGTGACTTCTTATTTTTGCTTATGCTCGGTATCATTGTTCTCTAACAACCACTTGTACTCTCATCCTAGTGTCCCTACATTATAGATTCAAGACTCGTCTATCCAAAAGGGAAGCAATCCGTGCATCGATCTTGACAGATTTATCACCATCCCCATAATGATCTAATGATCGGGAGTAATTTAGGAGTTATTCTATATAGATGCTTGTTTCAAATTCTCAACTATCCAGAATACGTATCATTGTCCACTAACTTCTTTAATAATTTGTAAACACATTATACATGAATGGACAAGAAAATTATCTATTTTATTAATTTCAACAAATCAAGTATAAAAATATATCCTAGAAATATTATAATGTGTCATGCCAATTTAGCTTGTAGGACATATATCTAACAGAAAAAAGTGTGCTAACAATAGTTTAGTTTTATTGCATAACATAATCTTTACAGATGTATCATACATAATGAATGTACTACATATAAAACAATCAAATGTAGTATACCAAGATACAACAGTAAGATACTGATAAAAGATAAAGATAAACTAAGTATAACTGTAATACATCAGGAAGCAACCTACTCATCAGAGGGAAGCTTTATGGTATAGCAGATGAAGTGAGGCTCTGCTTCTCCTGCTTCTGGTCCTACTGGATGGACCAATAGCCTGAGTGAGGAAACCTACATTTGACCTAATATAGATCCTAAAGGGTTGTTTGGAGGATGTAGGCTGGCTGGAAGGTGGTTAATTAATCTAGGTAGGCTAAGTAATTTGGGAAGGTTAGCTATCCTAAGAAGTGGATCTAGTATGAAAGGTATGGCCTCGACCTTGAGCTTCTACTATAGCTGATCCTAGCTTGAGACTCTCTAACTACTCCACTAGACGACCCATGGAAGTTGGAAGGGAAAATATGTCATCTCTCTATGCTGCTCGAAGTCCATGAATCTCTGACTGGATCTGCAATATGCCAATCTCGATCATCTCCCTGAGTCTAGTAGCCACTCTGGCCAAGTCTGATAAGTCTCCATGATCCTCTAGCCTAACCTACTGCTCAAGTGCTGCCACTCGTTTGTCAACATGCCGAGCTCCACTCTCAGTCCCCCAAGCTCTTTCTAAATAATGGAGGTAATATTTGATAAGTCTACTAGACCTAGGACCACCCAACAGTCTGCTCAAACCTCAATCTAGCCAAAACCAACTCAGCTATCCTCTGCATCTAATCCATGTCCAATCTAATCATGGAGAACTAAGTCGAGGTCACTTTTAAGGGTGTCACTGGGGGTGTAGAAATGGATGGGGCTGCCATCGATGGGTCAGTAGCTTTGTTGCTACTAGAAGAGGGGACTTAGGCTTTCAATCGTACTGAGGTGTGCTAGGACTAGCCTTAGCTTTATTATACAATCTCTCTTGTTATGAGCCTCTGACCATCGAACTTCTAGTACCCCATGTGATACCGAGATCAATCATTGTAGGAGCCTCAATGCATGAGAGTCCTAGATGTTTCTCCCTCCAGTGCCACTCCACACTCTGAAGATCAAAGGGCGGGCCATCTATAGGGTAGGTAGGTGATGGGAACATTACCATCACGGATCCCAAAGCAAGCATGAATCCTGGAGCTGCATGGATCCCTGAGCAAGCACAAATCTTGGAGCTACACGAATCTCGGAGGATATCCAGAATAGTTTTTTTTGGGATTTATCTTTATCTTTTGTTTGAATTTTGAATTAGGATTTGGTTGGTTAGGATTTAAATATGGATAGGCTTATCTTATCCTATCTTGTATTTGAATTTGAATCATCCTTATCTTTTTATCTTGTATACAAATTCAAATGAGGGTTAGACAGGTTTATAGATACCACCCTCAATCCTTTGTAAAAAAATCAGTTTGATTAATCAAGTGAGTTTTTAGAAAAGAGTTTTTCTTCTGTTCGCCCCGTATGGGGAGGGTGAGAGGCCCGTCTGTCCTTCGCCTTCAGGCATCGAGGGGTGAGAGACCCTAGTCCTTCACTTTCGAGCATCGAGGGATGAGAGATCCTAGTCCTTAGCTTTCAAGCATCGACGGGTGTGAGAACCTAGTTATCTCATTTCCCCATCAAGTCCCCTCTAGGTCTTAGGGATTTTCTTTTATGGCCTCAGGTAGCGATTTGGGTGGGATGCCCTAGGCTTCGCATGTAGTGAGATGGGTGGGATGCCCTAGGCTACATGTGGTGGGGTGGGTGAGATTCCCTAGAGGTGAGATGTCTCTCCGTGAAGGTAAGTCCTAGGTCCTAGAGTGTCCAATTTTCCTACCCTCCATCTCTATTTTTTCTTCGCCACCACCATAGAAAAAAATAAAATCAAAAAATAAAATAGAATACCCTAATCTTCGGTGACTTCTCAGCTCGTCGACGATCCTACCCTCTGTCCCCCATCAATTTGGTATCAGAGCCATAGGTCATATTAGGGTACGTTTCTTTCCCAATCCTAGACTCCCCCACGGTTCCGCCGTTCTCGGTCTTCCTGTTCTTGCTCCACTGCCAACATCCACCGTCTTCCTCTGTGACCAAAGTTCCTTAGATAAGCCCCTCCACTTGATCTTCCAGACACTGACAGCCCCTGTGCCAATGGAACTTCCTTCTCTACAGTGATCAACCCTTCTCGAGACCATCGACCACCATCTCATCTCTGATCCACCACGAACATCCACCCAGATGCTTTCGGACTCCTGCACATGATCTCCTGCACTGCAGACATCAACCCCAGAAGCCGATCCTTGTTCATCTCCACACATGGCACCTCACTAACCGGAGAACACCGCCAAGCCCCTAGCTTTGCCCGGAGTCATCTCCAGCCACCCAGATCCAAACCCCCCCATTCCTTTATTATCTAAGATGACCTAGCAGTACATGATGGATATGATCACTTATGCCGACACCGACATCATCATCATCGGCGACCGCTCCACCGGGCTTTCCTGTGCCTACGAGCTCTCAAAGGACCCATCCATTCGTGTCGCCATCGTGGAGCAGTCTGTATCCCCGGGCGGCGGTGCCTGGCTCGGCGGCTAGCTCTTCTCCACCATGGTCGTCTACAAGCCCGCCCACCTCTTCCTCGACGAGCTTGGCATCCCCTATGATGAGCAAGACATGTACGTCATCATCAGGCATGCTGTGCTCTTCACCTCCACCATCATGGCCGCCTCCTCGCCCGCCCCAACGTCAAGCTCTTCAACACCGTGGCGGCGGAGGACCTCATCGTGAAAGAAGGAAGGGTCGCTGGCATGGTGACTAACTGGGCCTTGGTATCGGTGAACCACGACACCCAGTCGTGCATGGATCCGAACGTGATGGAGGCTAAGGTGGTGGTGAGCTCCTGCGGGCATGACGGTTAGTTCGGAGTGACCGGGGTGAAGCGTTTGAAGGATATCGGGATGATGGACTCAGTCCCCAGAATGAAGGCCCTGGACATGAACACGGCAGAGGATGCCATCGTCTGCCTCACCAGGGAGATCGTCCCCGGCTCATGTCATCACCTCCCAGCATCTGCTCTGACCCCCTCCTTTACATCGATCGCCTCCCCTCTGGCCCCTCCGACGGTCCCCACACCTTCGGGCTCTCCCATTGGTGCCCCATCCACCAACCTCGCCACCCCACCGACTAAGGGCCCCTCCGCCCCTAGGGTGAGAGCGTCGCCGTCGCATCCATCGTTAGCTAGATCATAGTCACCAGTGCAGTCACCATTGATGGAGGAGAGCCCGCTGGATCTACCCTCCAAGGATCAAAACCCCTGTTCTGGTGTTCCACACACCCGTTAAAGCAAAAAAAAAAAAACTGGCACAAACATGAAAGCATCTTTCTTTTGCACGCTTCTCAAGGCAAAGCCGGCTTCCTCTTACCGAATTCAAGTTGCACGGATTCTAGAGTTGCATTATTTTAAGTGCTGCATAATTCTCGGAGTCGAGCAGATCTCAGAGCATAGCCCCTTTGATTGATTGGATTTGGTTTCATCAATGTCCTCCCTAATCCTGACTCGATGGAGTCGAGTTCTCCCCACCTCAGGGAATGATGGGGACATCACTAGCACGGATCCCAAAGCAAGCACAAATCCTGGAGCTGCACGGATCCCGAAGCAAGCACAAATCCTGGAGCTACACGAATCTCGAAGGATATCCAGAATAAATTTGTTTGGGATTTATCTTTATCTTTTGTTTGAATTTTGAATTAGGATTTGGTTGGTTAGGATTTAGATATGGATAGGCTTATCTTATCCTATCTTGTATTTGAATTTGAATCATCCTTATCTTTTTATCTTGTATTCAAATTCAAATAAGGGTTAGACAGATTTATAAATACCACCCTCAATCCTTTGTAAAAAAATCAGTTTGATTAATCAAGTGAGTTTTTAGAAAAGAGTTTTTCTTTTGTTCGCCCCGTATGGGGAGGGTGAGAGGCCCGTTTGTCCTTCGCCTTCGGGCGTCGAGGGGTGAGAGACCCTAGTCCTTTGCTTTCGAGCATCGAGGGGTGAGAGTCCCTAGTCCTTCACTTTCGAGCATCGAGGGGTAAGAGACCTAGTCCTTCGCTTTCGAGCGTCGAGGGGTGTGAGACCATAGTTATCCAATTTTCCCAGTCCTTAGCTTTCGAGCATCGAGGGGTGTGAGACCCTAGTTATCCCATTTCCCCATCAAGTCCCCTCTAGGTCTTAGGGATTTTCTTTTATGGCCCCAGGTAGCGATTTGGGTGGGATGCCCTAGGCTCCGCATGTAGTGAGATGGGTGGGATGCCCTATGCTACATGTAGTGGGGTGGGTGAGATGTCTCTTCGTGAAGGTAAGTCCTAGGTCCTAGAGTGTCAAATTTTCCTACCCTCCATCTCTATTTTTCCTTCACCACTACCATAGAAAAATATAAAATCAAAAAAAAAAAAAGAATACCCTAATCTTCGGTGACTTCTCAGCTCGTCGACGATCCTACCATCTGTCCCCCATCAGTAGGCCTTCATTTGGCTAGCAAACTCTCTTATCTATTACAACATTAGGGCAAGCAGGTTTAATTTAGAGGAGTGCCTTGAACCACATGATACATGACCATGATATCTCTCTTAAAGACAAAGTCAAATCTTTCCATCTTTAGGAAGAAGATGTGGCTGATAATGTGGTGGAGTCTCATCTCCATGGACAGCTGGTTCGCCAGCACATCCTCCATAGCCTTGATGTCTTGTTGCTCTAAGATGTACCTTAAGCCCACTACCTTGTTTGTCAAAATGTATGGGGTTCGTCTTTGATGCGGCATCTGCAAGATGCAAGCTAATCTCCACTCGCTCACCACAATCAAGGTCTCCATTGAGGACTCGATGCTTCCTACACCTCATCTCAGATTGCCATAGAATTCTCTCATGAGGAGCGGCTAGGAAAGAAGATCCAAGCTGCAAATGTATTCCCAACCTTGATTGTTGATCCACTACCCAATTAAGAAGTGCTCCCACTTGAAGAACTCAATATCTATCTTTTGGCTGGTAGTAACCAATTGAGCCACCAAAGGAATAGAGGATGGGGATGATTTAGGTGATCGAATAGTGCTCACAAGCTCGTGTGAGATGGGAGTGTCATTCTATGCCTTAGTCCTCCTCTCTGCATGCTCTATGGCACATATCTTCTTCAATCAGTAGGCCAACTGCTCCTGTAGACCCATTTTTGTACAAAACTAGAAGGAAAATAAGGGCATTGATCGTTGGAGGGCTTAAAAAGGTTAGATAAATAGCTCCAAGGAGTTTTTGGGAAAATAGGAATAGTATTAGAATGTTTTGGAAAGGAACTACTCGGCCCTTAAAAAGGTGGTCCCGACAGTCAAGTAGGACACATGGTTTTTCTTAAAGTCAATTCGAGAAAGGGTAGACTCAAACTTCAACCCAAGTTGACTCAAGCTCAGAGTCAAGCAAAAAAATGAGTGACTCTTTTAAGGAAAAAAAAGAGATGATTTTTGAGATAAAGAATCAATCTTAAGGTCTCTAAAGGGGAATAAGCAATTATAAATCAATCGATAAGGATTACAATCCAATCAAATTAACAAGATTCAAGAGAAAGATGGGATCAAGTTTAATCAAAAGAATCACACGCTCCTAACTCTCTCCTAATCATGCTAAACTTTTCCTCACTCAAGAATTTGGTGAAAATGACTACTAACTACCTATAAATTCTTACATAATCAAGTATTACATCACCATTTTAAACATTATCTCTTACAAAATAATGTCATATTTTAATATATTTATTTCTTAAATATTGAATTAGATTTTTAGTTAGATTGATTATACTTGTATTATCACATTTTATAAAAATGTTATTAATTTAATGCCATAATCCTCTAGTTGTTACTTAATCCATAAGATTTGAGTACAACTTTCAACTACAATATATATGTTGGGCTTTTGTCATTAATAATGCCACCAAATTTTATTTCCTATTAAATCAAGAGATTATGTTAATACTTAAAAATTGATAAGTTCTACTAGTACTTTTTCTATCTAGTTTATAACTAATAGAATCAACATTAGAACATCCAATCAAATCAATAGATAAATATCTAGAATACCACAATCCAATATTAAATGTGTCAATTAAGTATCTAAAGATTCTTTTAACAATAAATAAATAAGATTCCTTAGAATTAGATTAAAATCTAGTATATATATAAACACTAAATATTATGTCGAGTATACTAATAGTGAGATAGAATAATAATCCAATAATACCTCGATATAGCTCAAGATTCATACTCATGCCATTTTCATCCTTGTCAAGCTTGCATGAGGGATTCAATGAGATGCCAATAGATTTGGTATTCTTCATTTCAAACTTCTTAAGTATTTCTTTTATATACTTGCTTTAATTGATAAAGATCCCCATCTTTGGTTTGCTTAATTTGAAATCCAAGAAAAAAATTAATTCCCCCATCATACTTATCTCAAACTCCCCCTATATTAACTTAGTAAATTCTTGATAAATAAATTCATTAGTAGCACTAAAAATAATGTCATCTATATTGATTTGCATGACTAACAAATCATCATTTATTTTCTTTAAAAACTAAGTAGTATCTATATTTCCTCTAGTAAATTCATTATCAAGTAAAATTTATTTAATTTTTTATATCCTACACATAGGGCTTGTTTTAAACCATATAATGCTTTATTCAATTTGTAAACATGATTTGGAAAATCATAATTTCTAAATCTAGGAGGTTGTTCAATATATATTTCTTCAGTTTTGTATTTATTCAAAAATATACTTTTAACTTCTATTTTATAAAGGTTAAAATTCATGAAGTATGTAAATACAAGTAACAATCTAATAGCTTCTAGTCTAGCCATATGTGTAAAGATTTTATTAAAATCAATTCTTCTTATTGATTATATCCTTTAGGTATCAGTTTAACTTTGTTCCTTATAACTATAAAATTTTTATCTAGTTTATTTATATGTACCCATTTAGTACCAATTATAGGATGATCAATAAGTCTACTTTCTAATGTTCAAATTTTATTTCTTTCAAATTGATTGAGTTTTCTTGCATAATATTTATCTAATTTGAATCATTTTTAACTGTTTCCATAGATTTGGATTCAATTTGAAAAACAAAGGCTAAATGGTTGCATACATTTCTCAAAGATAAACGAGTTCATATTCCATAAGCTGGATTACCAATGGTAAGATCTTTAGGATATCCATATGCATACCTCCATTCTGGATTATTTCTCATCATGCATTCGATCAAATTTTGCATTTTCTTTATCAATTTCATATTTCTTTGAATTTTAATATTCATTTTGAGCCTATGTATCCTTCATTATGAGGTGTTATATTCCTTTATTTAGAATTTCTGCATCATCTTCTACAATATCTTTCTTTCTCAAAAAATTATCATTAGCTTTATCACATATTGTAGGGTTACGGTTGGGCAACAAAAGGTAAGATTTCAAAAATTTTCATTGATGAAATCCTAGTCAACCAAAATCCTAGACCCAGGATCCCTTGATTATAGTAATTAATTAGGACAATCATGAAGGAATTTAAAAGAATACGTGTAATGCACAATCCTAATTTTTTATAGGAACACAAGCACATACCCTCCAAAGATAATCCACATAAAAATCACACCAAGAATAAGGCTCATTTTTCCAAAAAATCTTGTTGAAGAGTTATAATCTATAGAACTCGGTTTGATCCGACCCGATCAAACCCACTCTAGACTTGGACTCTCTTTGACTTGGATTTGGACTTCTAAACCCTTTCTTCCTAACTCAGATTTTCTCATAATAATCTTCCTAAACTTGTATTAAATAGGTATACTTGTCTTAATATTAAGACCTTATCTTAACAAGAGAAGGAAGAAAATTGGTTGGATAAAGTTGAAATGATCTGAACTCTATTTGTCGATCCCTATTTATAATAATAGGAGAGGCACCAAATAGTCAAGATACATTGGTCTCAAAGCCACATAAATCAACATATCAAAAATTAAGAGACTTATTTGAGAAGGACTCTTAATTTTATGATACATCAATTCAGCCTTCTCTCATGTATAGAAATAAGGATGCATTAGACACCCTTCCATAAATCAGAAAAATCTTGATCTTGGCACGTGGAAAGCCTTTAAATCAAGATTCAGAGGGCTCTAATCTTACTTTAAAATTCATTTCCTTTTGTCCAAAATAAAAAAAAAACATCATGCATCAGTTTGCATGATTTCTTGTCATGCACGCCAAAGAGTAAGAGGAGTTTCATGCCCATTAAGACCAACATACACTTTAAAATATGTATCCACATGATAGAGGGCATAGAGAATTTCCCCATGGTTTTGAAAAATCTAAGAAAACCTTTCTCAAATAAAAACTCCAAGTTGCACAAAACAATCAGCCATATCCTTGGCACTAAGCATGATAGAGTCCAAGTCAACATAGCTCTATGATTGACACCATAAATTACTGAAAAATCCAATAAAATTTAGATAAAATTAGTTCAAGTCAGAGGCTAAACCAATTTAATTAATAAATTAATTATATTAATTAATTAAATAATATTTTGATCAAATAAAATTGATTAAGAAGCTAGGGTTTATGTCTCATAAGCTAGTATATTTCCTAGCTACACTAATTTGTTCCTTTCGTCCAACCAATCAACCAAAACTTATTCTTGGTTAATTTTCTTATGTGCATGACCCTATAGGTTGTACATCTAGTCAACAATAGGTCTAGGTACATATTGATTTTGCTCGATTAGAACCTGACTAATTGAATTAGGTCAAATTTAACCTACGTTGTTAAATTAGAACTTCTTCCTAATTGACTCATGAATTAATCACTTTAATTCATCAAAACCTACAAAACATGATTGATATCTAGAAACATATTATGCTGATCCGAAGATATGAAATTTGATAAAAATTATCAAGATACCATTTAGTGGCAAGTTACCATGTAATTTAATCCTAAGTTATCAAATTAGAACTTCTTCCTAATTGACTCATGAATTAATCACTTTAATTCATGAAAACCTACAAGACATGATTGACATCTAAAAATATGTAATGCCTACCTAAAAGATATAAAATTTGATAAAAATTATCAAAATACCCTCTAGTAGTAAGTTACCATGCAATTCGATGCTTCGATCATCCTTTATCCCAAATAGGTGATGGGTATGGAATTTTGTCAAACTATTACACTTATTCATTTAAACCTTAATCTTATAATGAAGACTCGATCAATGAAAGATTAAAAATTATTTATAATTTTATCCTATTTTGATCAAAGACTTTCTAAGTTATCATATGATGATATTATATGGGATAAAATTCTCTTCTTACTAGGAGTGATCGAATCCTTGTTGACCTACTTATAACCTTTATACATTATCTATCATATCCAAGAACATCCTGTATATGACTTAGTCAGGAATGAGTATGAATCAAAACATGGATTCATGTGTATAAGCTTTTATGGTGATCTCAGGTTCAAGGATCACTTGTATCACTCTCACTTAAAGAACTATTTTTTGATAAGTAAGACTCGATAAGATGTTTTCATGGCAGATCAATTTAGTGAACTCATTCTCAAATGAGCATCTACATCCTTATATTAATATTTTTACATAAGTGATTGTGAGACCAACCATCTCCTCCATCGAGAATACATAAGATATACTAGTCTTACCGAAAATATCGATCCGATGATCCTTTGATTGAAAATATTTAGACTATGATTTATAAGATTTTAGGTTTCACTATTATAAACTCATCATAACCCTAAATTCATTGCCCTAATCTATAGGGTTCATCATAATCTTAAGATAAAAAGTATAAGACATAGCAGATGATGAAACATAAATATTTTTTATTAATAAATGTCATACATAAATTGAAAGGATTTATAGAAAAGCTCCTATCATATATGAAATATAATTGGCTTATAGGGCACTATTCTTTCAATCTTTTACTTGTTTTAAAGCCAATCATCATTGTATTTAATTTTCATACAATCTAATTGGAGATCAAATTGCTATTAAGGAAGGGCCTTAGTGAATGGGCTTGTTATGTTGTTCTTTGTATCTATTCGTTTTATGACCATATCTTGTCTTTTAATAATTTCTCAAATGAGATAGAAGTATCTTAGGATGTGCTTGGACTTTTGATGAGACCTTGATTCCTTAGCTTATGCAACAACTCTAGTGTTATCATAATAAAGTAGCACTGGTTGTTGTATCTTAGGAACTACATCTACTTCCATGATGAACTTCATTATCTATATAGCTTTCTTAGTAGCTTTACTTGTAGCAATATACTCTACCCCAGTAACTAAGTCAGCTATAGTTCGCTGCTTGGTACTTTTCCAACTCACTGCACCACCATACAAAGTAAATATATTCCTTGATATAGATTTACTATCATCTAGATTTAATTCAAAACTAGAGTCAGTATAGCCTTCTAGTTTTAAATTTTATCCTTTATATATAAGAAAAATATTTTCAATCCTTTTTAGGTACTTAAGAATGTTTTTCACAGCTTTTCAATGATCCTCCTTTAGTTCAGCTTGGAACTTGCTTGCTATACCTAAAGCATAAGCAAATATCAAGCTTGGTACTCAATATGGTATACATGATTGATCCTACAGCCGAAACATAAAGAATTTTACTCATTTTTTATCTCTCTTCAAGTGTCTTAGGAGATATCTTCTTAGAGAGATGCATGTCTTGACTCATGGACAAGTAACCCCTTTTACTTCTTTCCATGTTGAATCTTTTCAACACTAAGTCAATGTATCCAAATTGGGATAAACTAAGCATCCTCTTAGATCTATCTCTATAGATCTTCATAGCAAGTATATAGGATGTTCCTCGCAAATCTTTCATGGAAAATTTTTTAGATAGCCAAACTTTGATTGATTGTAATATTAGAATATCATTTCCAATGATAAGTATGTTATCAACATACAAGATTAAAAAGATAATGGCACTCCCACTTTTCTTCTTATATACATATGGTTCATCCATATTTTTGATGAAACTGAATTCCTTGATTATTTTATCAAAGAAAATGTTCCAACTCCTCAAAACTAGCTTCAATCCATAAATAAATTTTTTAAGCTTGCTTACTTGGTTTGGTCTCCTACCGAGACAAAGCCCTCTAGCTATGACATATAAACTTCTTCCTCAAGATATCCATTAAGAAAGGTAGTTTTTACATCCATTTGCCATATTTTATAATCATAATATCAATTGTAGTAAGCAAAACTTGAATGGACTTGAGCATAACTACTGGCAAAAAAGTTTCATCATAGTTAATTCCATATCTTTGTTTGAAACCTTTTGTCACTAGCCTAGCTTTGTATGTTTCTACTTGGCCATCTACTCCAATCTTCTTCTTGAAGAGCCATTTTCACCCTACTGGATTTACTTTCTCAGGTAGATTAATTGAGGTCCAAACTTGGTTGGAGTACATAGAGTCCATTTCAGATTTCATGGTTTCAAGTCATTTGTTAGTCTTTACTCTTGATAGCTATCATATAGGTCATAGGATCATCATCTTGAATGATACTATCTTCATTGTTATTCTCAATGACAAAGCCATATTTGAGAGGTGTACCCCATACTCTCTCTGATCAACGAAGACGAGGTGTGTGTTGTAAATATATCTGATTAACAAGTACTTGTGGTTGAGAAATTTCTTGTGGAATGTTTACAAGATCTTGATGAGTAGGTTATAGGTCTTGAACTTTTCCAAGTTCAACTATCCTTCCTTTGCCTTTTGCTTAGATAAATTTTTTCTCCAAGAAAGTGGCATGCCTACTGATAAAGACTTTTTATTTAGTAGGATGATAAAAGAGATATCCAATATCCCCTTGAGGATAACCTATAAATCTATATTTATCAATCCAAGCACTTATGTTAAAAAATATTTTTGACATAAGCTGGATAATCCCAAATCTTAAAATATTTAAGATTTGATCTTTTCCTTTCCATAATTTATATGGAGTGCCAGTAACTGATTTTGATGGAACCTTGTTTAAGATATAGGTAGCAGTCTCTAAGGTATATCCCCTATAAGAAACTAGAAAAATCTTTGAAGCTCATCATGGACTGTACCATGTCTAACAAGGTATGATTCCTCCTTTCTGTTATACCATTTAATTATGATATATAAGAAGTGTCTATTTAGAGAAAATACATTTGTTCTTAAGATGTTAAGAAATTCATTAGATAAGTATTCTCCTTCTCAATCAGATTGAAGTATTTTGATACTTTTATAGTTTGTTTCTCAACCATACTTTGATACTCTTTAAATTTATCAAAGACTTCGGATTTATGTTTCATAAGATACACATATTCAAATCTTTATAAGTCAACAGTAAATATGATAAAATAAGAGTATCCTTCTCTAGCTTGAGTTATCATAGGTCCATATATATCTATATATATTAGTCCTAATAACTTAGTTGCCCTTTCTTCATATCTAGTAAATGGAGACTTAGTCATTTTACCTATGAGCCTTTCTCCATATCTAGTGAATGGAGACTTAGTCATTTTATCTATGAGACAAAATTTACAAGTTTCTAATGATTTATAATCATAAGGATCAAAGAAATCTTTTTTGTATAACTTGTTTATCCTAGACTTATTTACATGATCGAGTCAGTAATGCCAAAGAAAAGTGACATTAACATATTCTCTCTTTCTTCTCTGGTTTTCAATAAGTAACACTTCATCATTGAGTGAAATAATTAAAAAACCATTATTAAATAAATCGTTTCTAAAGAATTCATTAGAATGATAAATTAAGTAACCATTGCTCTTTATTTAATTTCAAAACATTTAGTAATAACAAGGATACAAAAATAATATTTCTAATGATATTTAGAATATAATAATAGTCCTTTAATTCTAATATCTTGTCCGAAGATAATAACAGAAGATAGGTGTCGACAGCTTCCACTTGAATGGCTTCACCACTCATGCCATAAAGCTCAAAGTCACTTTCTTCAAGCTTCTAATTTTTTGTAGTCCTTACAATAACTTGCATATATGAGACCCATAAGCGATATCTAACATTCATGAATCAAAAGCTAAAGCACTCAATGATAAGTTAGTTTGTATCATGTACAAATATTTCGATACTCCACTTGCATTATGCTTCAAACTTGCAAGATAAGCCTTGCGGTTCTTCTTATAGTGTTCCTGCTTCTTGCAGTGAAAATAAGTTCCATTAACAGAGGGCTTCTATGCCTTCTTTCTCTTATGGATGCTACTATTAAAGTTCTTCTTTCTCTTTGAACCAATCTTCATTGCCATTTTTTTCTTCCCATCCACTAGAAGAAGATGAGCCTTTTTTCCCTTAAAATGGTTCTCGGTTGTCTTAAGCATGCTAAGAAGCTCTGGTAGTGAAATGTTCAATTTGTTCATGTGATAATTAATGATAAACTATGAGAAGGAATCTAAAAGTGATCGTAGGACTAAGTCCTAACTAAGCTCTCCATCCATGACAAATCCTAATTGATCTAATCGAGTGATTAAATCAACATGCACATGGATTTGTACAGATATGCCCTTACTCATTCTTGTATGGAACAACTACTTTGATATCTCATACTAGTAGTCTTAATTTGTTCTCCATATAGCTCATTGAAATTGAGCAGTATAGATTGAGGTCTATGTTTTTATGTTGCCTTTGTAATTCATTATTCATGGAGACCAACATGATGTCCTTGATAGTTAGGCTATCATTTTGCCACATTCTATATATAGCTCTTTTCTTATTCATAGCATCCTCTTTGATTAGGAGAGTTGAGGATGTAGGAAACTTTCACTTGAATCAAGACAATCCTCAAGTTCCTTAACCAATAACATAAATGGGACTGGTCAATTTATTGGCATCTAAAATGCTCCACAATAATAAAGTAGAAGCCATTAAATTAATCTACATAAAATATAGAATAATGTATAAGCAGACCACTCAAGATGATATGCACAACTAGATGAGAACTTATAAATTTAATTGTGTCTTCCACTATTTTATTACGAATACCATAGCCCTTATCTATGGTAAGCCAGAAACCCTACCAAGGTTTCTTTATTAGGGTTGAGATCCTAATTCTTCACAAATGCCTTATATTACATAACAAGCATTCATGAGTTCAAGGATAAAAGAAAATTTCTTTTTCAATTGCAACTCATGTAATTCTTAACAAAACTACTGCCTCTAAGATACTCATAGTCTTGTGTGATACAACAAACTATAATATCTTATTTTAGTCAAATCCTTCATTTTTATATAGATATATTTGAATAATATTGTCCTTGTATTATACAACAAAGCAGCACCATCAAACATGATATAAAGTATTAGATGCACCAAAACAATTTCACATCAATCCCTATAATAAGCCTTGTGTTACACAATAAACCTACTATAGTTTTCGATATGATTTTGCCTTAGCATGAAGGAAGACATTAGTAGTATTCTAATCATTAAGCATTTCTAATTCAACATTTAAATCAATCAAATTATCCAAGTAAGTGGGAGAGAGGTGGAAGGCCCCCCATGCTTGTCTTAGACACCAATGAACCCAATTAAAAACTACAATATCTTTATCTTTTCAGAATCACTTGCCTAGACCCCAATTATTCAATCTTATCTTGAATGGTTTTGTATTATGATTTTCAATATTATGACTATATATATATATATATATATATATAGATGTCTTTTATGATCTCTTACACATCCTAATATAACAAACTAGCATATAAGCATATACAATCACAATAAAATGTGCCAGGTGTGAAGCAGTTAAATCATCATTTTAGAATGACCTTATAACATTGTAGATATCTACCGCTATATTATGACAACCTTATTTCAAAATGATGACAAACTAATCTAAAAGTATTTCTAAAATGATAAGGGTATAAGTGAAATACCTAATCTATAGCATTCACAAAATAATATATGTAACAACTATCATGATAGATATGTTAAATGACATACAAATATTAATCATTTAATTGACTATTAATTGAATCAATCAAAGTAGATTTGATACCACTATATGGTTATGGTTGCACAGTAGAAAGTTGGATTTTAAAACATTTTAGTAATGAAACCCTAAACCCAGGATCCCTTGATTATAATAATTAATTAGGATAATCATGAAAAGATTTAGAAGAATACCTATAATGCTAAATCCTTATTTTTTTTATAGGCACACAAGTGCAAGACCTCCAAAGATGATCTCCATGAAAATCACATCAAAAACAAGACTCATTCTTCCAAAAAACCTTGTTGAAGAGTTCTAATCTATAGAACTCGATTTGACCCGACCTGATCAAATCTACTCTAGACTTGGAATTGGACTTTTTTTGACTTAGATTTGGACTTCTAAACCCTCTCTTTCTAACTCTAATTTCTTCACAATAATCTTTGTAAACTCTTATCTTGAATAGGCAGACTTGTCTTAATATTAAGATCTTGTCTTAACAAGAGAAGGAAAAAAATTAGTTGGATAGAATTGGAATGATCTAAAACCTATCTATCGACTCCTTTTTATAGTAATAGGAGAGGTGACAAATAGTCCAGATATCTTGGTCTCAAAGCCATGTAAATTAGTGTATCAAAAATTAAGAGACTTATTTAAGGACTCTTAATTTTATGATATGTCGATTCAGCCATCTCCCATGTGCATACAAAAATAAGGATGCATTGGTACCCGTCCATAAATTAGAGAAATCTTGATTTTGGCATGAGGAAAGCCCTTTAAATCAAGATTCAGATGGCTCTAATCTCACCTTAAAAATCCATTTTCTTCTTCATAAAATAGAAGAAATATGACATCACTTTGCATGATTTTCTGCCGTGTGCGCCAAAGAGTAAGCGGAGTTTCATGCCCCTTAAGACCAACACATACTTTACAAAATATATCCACATGATGATGGTTTAGAGACTACCACATAGGTTTGAAAATTCTGAGAAAACCTTTCTCAAATAAAACTCCAAATCACATAAAATAATTAGCCTTATCCTTAGTGCTAAGCATGATAGAGTTCAAGTCAACTTAGACTCTATGACTGGTGCCATAGATTGCTTAAAAAATTCAATAAAATCCAAATAAAATCAGTAAAAGTTAGAGGATAAGCAAATTTAATTAATGACTCAATTAGGTTAATTAATTCAATAAGCTTTTGATCAAATCAAATCAATTAAGGAGCTAGGATATATGCCACATGTGTTTGCATGTTTCCTGACTATCCTAATTGATTCCTTTGGTCCAACCAACCAATCAAAACTTATTCTTTATTAATTTTCTTGTATGTGACTCTATGGATTTCACATTTAGCTAGTAGTAGGTCTAAGTACATGTTGATCTAGTTTGATTAGAACTCAATTAATCGAATTAGGTCAAACTCATGTCAACTCAAGTTGTCAAATTAGAACTTCTTCCTAATTGACTCTTGAATTAATCACTTTAATTCATAAAAACCCACAAGACATGA
The DNA here is from genome assembly GCA_021397845.1 of Areca catechu. Classification (NCBI taxonomy): domain Eukaryota; kingdom Viridiplantae; phylum Streptophyta; class Magnoliopsida; order Arecales; family Arecaceae; genus Areca; species Areca catechu. Next base: position 61,347,705 of record CM038040.1, on the reverse strand, counting down.
TTAATATCTAGCAACATGTCATGCTATCTAGAAGATGTAGAATTTGATAAAAAATATTAAAATATCCTTCGATAGTAAGTTATTGTGTAATTTAATCATTCAATCATCCTTTATCCTGAATGAATGATGGATAAGGAATTTTGTTAAACCCTAATACTTTATTTATTTGAATCTTAATCCTATAATAAAAATGATCGATGAAAGATTAAAAATCATTTCTAATTTCATTTTGCTTTGATTAAAGACTTTCTCAGTCATCATCTGATGAGATTACATGGGATAAAGTTCTCTTCTTACTAGGAGTGATCGATTCCTTATCGACCTACTTACAACCTTCATACACAATCCATAAGATCTAAGAACATCCTGTAAATGACTTAGTCATAAATGAGTATAAACCAAAATTAGATTCAAGTATACAAGATTTCATGGTGATCTCAGGTCTAAGGATCACTTACATAATTTTCACTTAGAGAACCATCTTTTGACAAGTAAGACTTTATAAGATATTCTCATGATGGATTAATTCAGTGAACTCATTTTCAAATGAGCACCTACATCCTTATATTAGTTTTTCTATATAAGTACTTGTGAGACCAACCACTTCTTTATCGATCATACATAGGATGTGCCAGTCTTAGTGGAAACATCGATCTCCGACTCGATGACCTATGACTGAAAATATTTTAGACTAGGATTTACAGGATTTTAGATCTCACTATTATGAACTCATCATAATGCTAAATCTATTGCCGTAATCTATGAGCTTCATCATAATCTTAAGATAAAGAATATAAGATACAACAAATAATGAAACATAAATGCCTCTTTATTAATACATGTCATACATGAGTCAAAAGAATTTATAGAAAAGTCCCTGTCATATATGAAATATGATGGTCTTGTAGAGTACTATCCTTTCACATACTATATAAATAGATTCTTCAACAACCAAAATTTTTCTATTGAAGAATTTATATACCTAGCTATATGAAAAGCATATTAGAAAGAAACCTTCATCCAACTTGATATTAACTTTATCAATATTACCTTTATCATTATTTAACATAAAATAACGGCAACCTAAAATATGAAAATAATTAATATTTAGTTTTCTACCTTTTCAAAGCTCATAAAGAGTTGTCTTTAAAATCAATAAGATCAAAGCATGATTTAAAATATATCATGTGGTGTTAATTGCTTTCACCAAAAAATATCTTGAAATGTTTCTTTCACATGATATGGTATAGGTCATTTCTTCTCAAATTTGATTTATCTTTTCTACCATCCTATTTTTTAAGATATTCTAGGTACAAAAATATTATGCTAAATTCCTTTTTTATTACAAAGTTTTTAAGTTATTTATTTTTAAATTTGTTTCTATGATCAATTAAAATGCAAATAATAATTTAATTCTTTTTATTTGAAACTTTTTGATAAAACTTAGAAAATATAAAAATGTTTCATCTTTTTAAACAAAAAATAAAATCCAAGTAAATAAAAAAAACATCAATAATCACAAGTTCACATATTTTTCCTTCTACACTTGTGGTCTTAGTATGTCCAAATAAGTTTATGTGAATCAATTCCAATAGTCTAAAAGTTAAAACAAGATTTTTTTGATTTAAAAGAACTCCTAGTTTATTTTCTGAGTTAGCAAGCATCATAATTTTTTTTTGTTTTCAAAATTTAGCTTTGATAAACCTTTTACAAGATCTTTCTAATGAATTTTAAAATTAAATCCATACTAGCATGACTTAATCTACGATACCCTAATTAACCAATCTCATAAACTTTGGCATACATTGCAACTAGATATTGATCATTCTTCATAGAAAGATCATCTAGATCCACCAAGTTGATATTATCATGTATATGTCTAATGAACATGAGATCATTATCATTGGAATTAGAAACAATATACATTGATAATTTTAAAATAATTTTAAAATATTTATCACAAAATTAACTAATGATCAACAAATTATGTTTCAAATCATTTACTAATAAAACATTTTAATGTAAGTAGTAGGTGTGATACAAATGTTATCAATTTTAATTATGCATCTTTTATCATTATCGCCAAAGGTTCCACCCTTCCTTCCTTACTTTCAAGGGTGACAAATTGTGATCAATCTTAAGTAGCCACTCTCAAGATATCATCTTCTTTTTCATCCTCAAGGTACAAGATACACTTACAAAATGAAATTAAGTTGTAATTTTGGATATCTAAGTTTTCTTGGGTCCTTTTAGGTTAGTCATGATATTTCCTTTTAGAATCCACACCTTCTTAACTTTATTTTTATTTATTTTTTTGAAATTACAAGTATAAGCTTTGTATCCTACTTTTCTATGACAAAAAACAAGTAAGATTTGAAGAAGGATTTGGTGAGGCATTTACAAAAAATCTTTTTAGAATTTTTGCTTCTTTTGGGGGTTGAAGCCAAAATTGAAAATGTCTCTTTGATTACTTAAAATCTTTTAAAATTTTTCATAACTAAGAGTGAATTTTTCAACAACAGGCTTGTATTTTTCAAGTTCTTTTTTCAAGGTTTAGTTTGCATGAAGTAAAGATTCATTTAGTTTCATAGATTTATCATTTTCTTTGATCAAATCATGATTGTAGTTTTTTATCTCCTTATTTTTCAAACCAAGCCTTTTGAATTCATCCAAAAGATCTAAAAATGTATTTTGTAATTCTTCAAAAATACAATCAAGTTTATGTTCAAAATTCTTCTCCTCCTTATGTGTCATAAAACACAAGTTAACAACTTCTTGAGACTTTTCATTGATGTTAGAGTTCTCACTATCACTCTAAGTAGCTATTATTACTTTCTTTTTTATCTTTTTAGAAGATTTCTTAAGAAGAGAATGGTCAACTTTAAAGTGCATGGACTTCTTGCATTCATAACACACAGGCTGCTCTTTTTCGTTCTCCTTCTCCTTATTAAGTTCACCTCTCATGGAGGGCTTAATTTTGAAGCTGTCTTTCTTCCTTATGAACCTTCTAAATTTTGGAGGGATAAGCATCATATCTTTATCATCATCATCCTTGTCCAATTCTTCACTTTCTTCTTCATCTAATGGACTTGAGAGCTATAGTCTTTTTACTTTGCTTTCTCATCACTATTTTTCTGTATGGTTAACTCAAGAGTCATGAAAGAAAAAGAAGTTCTTTCAAGGGTAGTACATTAAGGTCCTTGGCTTCTTGAATGGCTATAACTTTGGCCTTTTAAACTTTAGAAAATTATCTAAGAATTTTACAAATAAGTTCACTATTAGAATAAGACTTTGCTAAGCTTTTAAGATCATTAATAATATCAAAGAATCTAGAAAATATTTCCATAATAGATTTGTTTTGCTCTATCTTAAATAGTTTATATTTATATACAAGTATATTAATTTTTTGTTTTTTAACTTGATTGGTATCCTCATGGCTAACCTCTAATCAATCTCAAATCTTTTTGGCTGAAATATAAGTAAAAATTCTATTAAATTTATTTATATCAAAATAATAATATAAAATATTCATGGCCTTTATATTGAGTTAGGTTATTTTCTTATCTAAGTCATCCCGATCCTTTTTAAGTTTGGGAGTGACAATGCCATCTACCATGATAATGAGTGTATGTGGGCCATTGATTATGATACTTCAATGTTCATACTCAAGTGCATGAATGAATATGTGCATAAGTGCTTTCTAATAAAAGTAATTGGTGCTATTGAATGAGGGTGGTCTATTCATTGATTGCCTTTGGATAAGAGAAATATCAACTTAGACTGTCATTTAATATTTAATTCTTGATCGTTAGATCAAAGAAGAGCTGAATATCAAAGCTCTGACACCACTTGTTATCTAGATAAACAATCTAAGAGAGGGGGTGACTTGGATTTTTCAAAAGTTTAAAATTAGTACGTATATATTTTTCAAGTTAAGAAGAGTGATAGTGCAATGGAAGCAATATGCAAAGTATCAAAAGATGAGATGCAAATGTAAGTTAAAATAAAAGCAATCAAACTATAAACAAACATAAGTTTTATAGTAATTTGATGCTAAACTCAATACCTACGTCCACTTTCTAAGCACATTCCTGGAAACTTTACTATAATCTTTCTAAGATTATAGTTTGATAGTTTTTCTAGACTCATAATCAAAATCTACTTGATTTTCATAGTGGAAATCAACAAAAACCACTAATTTAAGCTACTCCTAGGCTTAAAAATCAACACACTCCAATTCAAGGCTTAGATGGGCCTATCTCCAAGTTGCAATTCCAATTGAACATTATTTACAGAAGTAAAGTAAAAGTACTAATGAGCACAAATGAAAAGCTCCTCTAAATTGAAAGTACTAATGAACACAAATGAAAAGCTCCTTAATGAGCAAAAAAAAATTCTGATGAAGCTCTTAGAACTTTGTCAAGGAAGCTTTTCAATCTTTTCCTTCTTTAAACCAAGTGAAATCTTAAGCTTTTGGGGATAAGAAGTTGAAGCTCCTTCTTAAATGCACACTTAATATTCTTTGATTTTTTTCTTTGATTTCCTTCTTCTCTTGCCTCTTCAATATGATTGGAAAGTATTTAAGGCATTTAAAATATCTAAAAATGAGATTTTGATTATTAAAGATATCAAACAAGCTGTTATTGCCATTTTGCACATTTCTATAATGTTTACAAAACTAGCAATTATGGCTATCAGCAATAGTCAAGTTGATTCAATTTGCCTTGAGATAAACTCAAGCTATCTTGGAGTTGACTCAAGTAAATGATCAGAGTGTGGATATTGAACACTAGCCATATTTATAACCACTACATCTGAGTGTGGATACTGAACACTAGCAATATCTTCTTTGGACAAGGTCAGGGTTTTCTTGACCTTCTACCTCTTTGCTACCCCTGATTGCTCTGCTAGCTTCTTTCAGGCTTTCAATAGTATATTTATAGTGCCTCTAGGAGGTCTATCTTTCTCAACCTATCCCCAGCCAATTGCACTGGGGATTGATGGGGCTCTGGTGGCAGTAACAGTTAGGGCCTTGTAGGTGACTGTCACGAAGGTGCCCTTCCTTGGAGGAACCAATCAAGCCTTCCTTCCTGGATGAATTGCTCGATCCCATCATGTAGCTGAATGCAATCCTTTGTATTATACCTGTAGTCATGGTGATAGAGGCAATATTTATTCAGATCGTAATGTTCAGACCGAGCATGCATTCTCCTCATCGATGGTAGTTGTTCTCTCATTTCCATTAGTATCATTCAGAGGCATATACTAGCAAAACATCTCGGAGGTGGACTGTCACATCTCCTAGAAAGAGACCTATTTCTCCAATTCTTTGGTAGAGTCCTAGATCGACGGTGGGGCAGACTACGAGACCTCCGCTAGCTTTTTTGGTTGCCCCACTCAATAGGGGCTATTTGTTTCGAGCTTGTCAGCTTTTCCTCCACCTTAAACTCAGTCAAAACTAGGTGGGTATTATACGCCTATTCAGCATTGGTGTACTTTTCTACCAAGTGACCATCTCCACAAAATTTTGTGGATAAGTCTTTTCCAAAAATAAGAGAAAATCATTTCTTTGTAGTCTGCTCTTCAGGGCCATCATGGCCACGGAGTGATCCAAATTGTGCACCTCTAAAGTAACTATGTTGAAATGACTGAGATATGCATAGAGGGATTTTCCTTCCCTTTATATTATGCTGATCAAATAATCCAACCCTCATCAATGCTATTGGCTGCTGGCAAAGTGGAAGGCGAACAACTAGCTTAACTTTCTAAAGGAATCAATACAGCTAGGCTCGAGATCAGAGTACCAATGCCTAGCCATCCCTTTAAGAGTAGAGGGGAAGGCTTGACAGAGGATTCTATCAGAAGCCTGGCGGAGTAACATGAGAGTCCTAAAACTCTCAATATGATCCAGTGGGTCCCCCATCCCATCATAAGCCTCTGGATGGGGGACCTTGAAGTTTGCAAGCATGAGCTCTTGCATTATTCGGGCCATGAAGGGTGGGTTGATATTTATACCAAGCCCTTCATCTCGGGTCGAAGCCTGATTATGTAGTATCTCGATCCTTTGATTCATTTCTTGGAGATAATGCTTTATATCGGTGTCCCTAGCATTATGAGTCTTAGAGTGTATAGGCGGCAACCTCCTAGGGGCGGAGTCTTTCTCGAAGTGGAGAGTGGGCGATCGTTTTTATGCCCACTTTAGATTTTTGGGCCTACTTTGCCGCGTGCATCTCTCCAACTCTAGATCATGCAAATAAGGATGGGACACCACGGGAGGTGGCTTCTATTGAGGTGTGACAGAAGACTATCACTATGGAGTAGGAGTAGGTAGCATGTCCTATTGAGTGCTATTATTCTGCTACATTGCCTGGACCATGCGGTAAGAGTGTGCACCTACTAGACTTGGTCATTGAACTAGTCTGTAGATATCCCCATGGTAGGCAAAGGTGGTGGTGCTAGTGGTGATGAAGATGTGGGAGCCCTATTATTAGAACAAGCTTTAGCATTTCTTGTTGATGTGGTGTTTTTGGGCAGCATCGGGAAAGATTGCTCACTTTACTTCTCGAGAATGGACCTAGAGGTCCTTCATCTAGCACCAATCTATTACTACAGATTTCTGGCTTGAGGTAGAAGAAGAAGCTTGATTGCATGAGTTGCTATTGGAGAGACCTGCAAAAAAGTTCACAATCAAGGTTGGCTCCGGCAAGAACCCTCCAATACTCAAGTCAGCTATCTAGAACAGAAGGAAAGTAGTGGCAAAAAGAGTGAATGCTTACTTGGATCTTTGAAGCTTTAGCTTTTTATAGTAGACAGCTGAGAAACCATATGATTTCAAGAGTATCGGGCTATTAATCATGATGTTATGGGCACAGAATCTTAGCCCTCATTATCTCTCGTGTAGGGAAAAATCAGTTACTATTGATCTTATGTGTATGGAGTAGATGTTTTCGTATATTGAGTAATGGCCATTTGAAATCATGAATGCTCGTCATGTAATAAAAGGGCATCACTTGGAAAAAAAGAAGTTGATTGTGACTAGGTAAAGAGATGCTTCAGCGCTATGTCTAGTATAACCCATAGGTCAAAAAATGAGTCAGTAGATGAGTTGACTCAAGTAAATATACTCAAATATTTTATTTTCATCAAAATCATTCCTTTAATCAATAGAAGGGGCAAAGAGAGAAGAGGAAAATGAAGAAGAAAGGGGAAGAAATCCTAATTTATCATCCAAATGTAGGATAGAATTAGTTATATGGGATTTTTCTCCTAATAAAATTATATATATATAATCTTATAGGATCTAAACCTATATCTGATCATGAATTTTATCGTATGATTATAAATCCTAGATACTTGTTAAAATATTTGTAGAAGAATGGAAAAATTGAAAGAAAAATGATAGAGAGAAAATGGACTTTATTATCTCTGTTTCTATTTCATTAAATATATTTCAGAGGTTTTTTATATCGGTGTACAATCTCTATACAAAAAAATTAATAATAACTAATATAGAATCATGCTAATAAAGAAAAATGAAATAAATTCAGATGAACAAAGAAAAATATTATAAGTTTACATTAATAAAATAAATATTATGGATTATTGCATGTCCCTAAAATCATGTGATTACCAAAATCATACTAATACTCTCTCTCAAACTCACGATGATCTGTAGGTACCAACTTGAGTTTGAAAACTAGATTATGAATGTATGCAAAAACTGGAATGATAAAAATTAATGTATTTGCCAGTGTAGTTGATTTAGATAACATAAGTGTGAAAAGATAAGAAAGTGGTGGTTGCAGTAAAACTGATGCTCAAAAGAAAGCAGTCAAAAGTCAATGATACTCACAAATAAAAATACTACAAAAGAAAAGGCTAGTACTCGATAACAAGACAGCTAAACGCTGATTCTGGTAGACAAAAATATCATAGAAAAGAATGTCATCACTCAAAGAGAAAGCAACCAAAATCAATGATGGAGAGAAATTCATTAAGTGATGATAAAAAAAACAACTAAAGATCTAAAGTTGAGGAGAAAGGTGATGTAGAAGAGTTACAAATTCATTAGAAAAAAATAGATATTAATCTATCGAAAAATAAAGAATCTATGAATTGATTGAAAATAAAGGATCTACTGAAAAAATATTATGAATTATCATATAATCCTTATTGGATCGATGCCCCTAACCAACTTTTTAAAAAGCCCGGATCCATTGAAAGGACGGAAGCAATCAATATTAAGGTGGCAGCGCAGCAACCCCGGGGCGCACGAGTTGTCCCCCCACTGAGCCCTGCAAGACCAACCCAGCGTACTACCTCGAGCCGGCTTGCCTGAGGGCTGAGGATCTTGGCATGGGCCCCAACCTCATCTTACCAGTGGCACCCACATTCCGTGGGCCCAGACCCCCGACCTCGAGAGTGTGAGTTGGCCCCACCCAACAACCCCCCCTAGCGAAACCTCCCAAGAGTTCCACCTACAGGATTCGAACTCACGACCTCTGGCTCTGATACCACTATTGGATCGACGCCCCTAACCAACTTTTCAAAAGGCCCAGACTCCGTAGAAAGGGCAGAAGCAATCAATCTTAAGGCGGTAGCATGGCAACACTGGGGCGCACGAGTCAACCCCCCCGCCAAGTCCCGCAATACCAACTCAGCGTACTACCTCGAGTCGGCTTGCCTAAGGGCTGAGGATCTTGGCATGGGCCCCAACCTCACCTTACCAGTGACACCCACATTCCGTGGGCCCAGACCCCTGACCTCGAGGGTGTGAGCTGGCCCCACCCAACAATCCCCTCAGTGAAACCTCCCGAGAGTTCCGCTCGTGGAATTCGAACTCGTGACCTCCGGCTTTGATACCACTATTGGATCGACGCCCCTAACCAACTTTTTAAAAGGCCCTGACCCGTTGAAAGGGCAGAAGCAATCAATTTTAAGATAGCAGCGCAGCAACCCCGGGGTGCACGAGTCGACCCCTCACCGAGCCTCGTAAGACCAACCCAGCGTACTACCTCGAGCCGGCTTGCCTGAGGGCTGAGGATCTTGGCATGGGTCCCAGCCTCACCTTACCAGTGGCATCTACATTCCGTGGGCCCGGATCCCCGATATCGAGGGTGTGAGCTGGCCCCACCAAATACTGAATTTCTTAAACATTTATCCATTAATCCTTTAGATACTTCTTCACAAGAGCCAAAGTGGTTATTTTGGCAATATTTCAAGAATAGAAGATCAATTAAATATGAGAAATCTCTTGCTTTTAAACTTGTAAACTTGATACTCTTTTGATGGATACAAGGATGTACCCAAGGCCTGAAATTCATATTTCAATTGAAACATTAGTCCAAACATATACTCAATATTTTGTTATACATCAAAATCAAGGAGCCAGAGCCAACAATCCTTAAAATCATGTGATCATACATAATCATATAATCATCTAAAATCATGTTAACAATATCCAAATATGAAATGTTGGAAAAATCTTACCTACCTACAAGGTGAATAAATCATTTTCTCATCAACCAAAAAAATAATTTTATTTTATTTCTAAATATTTCTTCCCTATAATAATAATATTATAATAATAAAATATATTTTTATTATTATAATATAATATGCATTACTATATAGTATATATAATATAATATAATATTATTATCATATAATAATATATCATTATTAAAATTTAATATATAATAATATATAATATTGCAATACATTATATTATAATATAATATACTATTACATTATAATATAGTATATTTTTGTAATAATATATTATTATATTATGATATAATATAATATATTATTTATAATAAAGGTTATTATAAAAAATATAGATAAATCTCTGCAACTTCCTTAGAAAAGTAGTTGCCAAAAAAAAAAAAAAACATGGGTAAGATAGATTCTAAAGACATTTTCCTATGCATAAAAGGGTAAGGATAAATTATTTTTCTATCTTAATGTTGCATGAAAAGTACTTATCCGGAAGGAAAAAAAAAAGAAAAAGAAAAAAAAGAAAAAAAAAAATCATGGTAAGTTTTATACCCTCCAAAGGATAAGCCCTTAGGATAAGATCCAAAGAACTCATTGTTAACGTTCATGATTTTCTTGTTGACAAGTCTCCTTAATTTTTGGAGTAATGTCATCATGTGAAATAAATTGGTTGTGACAGCCGTTAATAGTAGAAAGAAGATAAAAGTTACTGGTGCCTGCCATTAACAAAAGGATATATATTTGTTTCTAATCTCTATGTTGTCATGGTTAATAATATTCTTTACCATGGCTCCGCTCAGACATTCCCCTGACTACATTCCTTGACTACGTATGACTTACCAAGCAAAGCTCTGAAAACCATATAAATAACTAACGCTAAAATCCTAGAGCTCTCATGACTAGAAACACAATCAAATATTTTCAAGTTCTTCAGCCCAGACAATACGATCGGCCTTGGCAATGACATTCCGACCTGCAGCCTTGCAGTCGAACGCACACCGCTCTTCCAGATAGCCGTGCACTGCACAGTAAGTCCCTGCATGCAGGCGCTCGAATCCACCGGCCAACCCCCTCGTTGCTTTGGCTGCTCCTCCACTTTGCCGACCCTCCAATGCTGGAGGACCGAGGCACCACGCCAGATGCAGGAAGCAATTGGAGCAACAGATTTATGCGGATTGAGACAGTCTCGCTTAACAAGTTGAAAAACAACGCCAGCGTTCCAATTGGTGGAAAAAATATCCGAGGCCAACAGAGGAACCTGTTCTTCCCTTGATCTTAAAAAACCGTATCCTCGTAAAAATGGATTAGCATTACAAGGTTGAATATCTGGACTTCCATAATCATAATTTGGCAATGAAAGAATGAGGATGTATGATTTCTTTAAACTGTATTATACATCCATTTAGTGAAAGTCTAGTCTCCATACAAATCCATCCCCCTCAGGCACATAGGCAATTGCAACGCGTATACATTTCCGTAGATCTGAGCACACGTTAATATACATGACAAAATATGAGATAGGTCATTTGATCAAATCACACATCTTGGAGACATTAATATCCTAGAGGACTTCTGTTCCATGACAAATATGAAGGATCACCAAGTTTCCTGTAAAATTAAAACAAATGAGTCAAGGACACTACTAACAAGAAATATAACACTTTTGTAATCTTCAAACTACTTTCTGTTCATTTTGGCATCAAGTTCATGAGTCAAGTGTATTGTAGCAAATCAAATGTTCACTATATTCCAGAGACTCACCAGTACCAACTCAGCACAGGTAATGTACAGATCAACCTTGCATTGCTTTGTCTTAACTATTGCGTAATGGCACATGTATTGATACAATTGATGCTTATTTGACCTTTTTTTATTAACCATTTCGCCTCCTATTGTGGCTAGTTATTTATAGACCAAAATGCATGCTTTTCATGTGAACATGAACATGCCAGATAATAGATGTGCATTGATGATTGTATAGCGAAAACAGTTTGCATGAGAAAACAAAAATAAATTTATTAGGGTTTTAAACTTTTCCTTGCCTATATGCAACATGAGCAAGCACAGCATCATTCCACAACATACCCTCCGAGGACACAACTGATACATAGACTGACATGTGATACTTGATCTAGAAGCTGTCTGAGCAAACCCAATTTGACTTGGCTCAACCCAACCTCACCAGACCCACGACGTAAGGAAAGCAACCAGTTCAACATGACATATTAGGCTCAACTTGATCCAAGCCACCCAACTTCCTCAGAAACTCGATTTGGAATGAACAAATTAAATCATCAGAATTGTAGTTCAATTGCAGAGGCTTCAACTGTCCAATTGCACTCACCAACCAAGAGTTTATCAAGTCGTACATTAGCCACATCCCAGACTCTTTGTAACATACGTGCCCCTAGGAGAAGAAAGATTTTACTGCATATATTTTCGCATACCTAGAGAAGAAAATAATAATATATTTCTACACCTTTTGTCAGTACCTAAACAGGTGTTAAAGATTGTCCACAAGCATAAAAATGAGTTTATGCATTTCAACGGGATATTAGACAGCTGAACAGCTAAAATTATACAGAATTTTAAAAATGTCATTGAAATAAAAGCGACAATCAAAAATAATAAATAATTAAACACTATTAGTTACCTAATTAGAATTTATAGGTTCACTCTATGGGCTTAACTTACTATCAGTTTTATCAAAAAAAACGAAAGACCATATAAATCATGGGAGGTACAACAATACAAAACACAGTGAAATGGTGGTAATGGTAGCACAGACAAGAATAAAGTGTTTTGATTGCCATGGATGAATGTAAAAAAATACAAACAGGAGAACATTTAAATATAAAAAGGTTAAAAACTAAAATTAAGAAATAGTGAATCAAAGAAAAAAATAACCTTCCTTAACTGATGGAGCAAGCGGAGCAGCTCGATTATCATTAGAATAGACCATAAGGTCTGATACAAATGAAGCAAAAGATTTTTTTCTCTCATTTTAGCAAGTTTAGGTGTATTTATATGAACAAAGTTCTAGGTCATGCAATGCCTTAAAACAAATAAAACACTCCCTAAAATAAAAACAAAAGCTACACTTTGATGTTTTAATAGAATGTTTTAAACTAATAGTCAACAAATTTAATATTGCAAACATAAACTTTATAGACAAGTGCCAACTAATCAGTTAAGTGGATTATACAGCTACTTAAGCATGAAAGCAGACAATTAAATGGCCAAGCAGATTAAGAAGCAGCGGTGCCATTTGAAGGGTTGATGAAGAGAAAGCCATTTAAGCACTTAAGAATCCATTTTGGGTGTATACAGAACACAAATCATGCAATATTGTAAACCTTGATTGCCATATTGAGCATATACCAATGCTAGAAATGTAGCTATCCGGTGCAAGTACAGTAATGAGATATCAACATTCGGCTATGAAAGGTACAAGAGATAATGACACTGAGGTAAAAGTACAAAGAACCTACATTGTATTGTAATTTTGCACATTCAGCAAGATACAGTACATCATTTTAAAGAAATTAAGTTCCACTCTTTCCATATTTAAAATAAAGTAACTAGACAAAGATGAAGAATATATATAGATAACATTATATATATATATAGACTAGAATAAGATTGATCAGATTTGGCAGTTTTACAGAGTCTGATCCCCCTCCTAATTTGCACGGATCTCCATGCATCAAAATAAAAGTTAATGGCCACCTTTCCATCTGTTTGGGGTTAAGAAAAATATAAAGTGCCAAGACATTAATGCAAATGAGATGGAAAAAACATAAAAAAAACGGGCCATTAATGCAGATAGGACAAGGGTGGGATTGAGTTTATATTTATTCTGGAATGTTTCTGTGTTTATTCTGGAAAGCTTATGTTTACTCTGTTTCAATTTATTTTAAACTTGTTTGCATTTATTCTAAAAAAAATTGTGTTTATTCTGAAAGGGCTTGTATTTATATCATTCGAAATTTGTATTTATTAAGAGAAGACGGAAAGTGGCCTATCCCATCCACATTAGTAGTGGAACAAGCCACTTTCTGTCTTCCCATAATAAACATAAATTATATAGGATTAATGCAAACTTTGGATAAAATAAATACAAGCCCCTCCAGAATAAGCACAAACAAGTCCAAAATAAATTGAAACAAAATAAACAGAAACTCTTTAGAATTAACACAAACTCTGCATGATAAATAGAAACATTCCAAAATAAACAAAAAATCAATCCCATCCCTATCCCATCTGCACTAATGGCTTATTTTTTTATTTTTTCCATCCTATCAGCATTAATGGCTTGGATTTTTTTATATTTTTTCATCCTATCATTAATGGCCTGTTTTTTAAATTTTTTTCATCCCATTTGTATTAATGGCCTAGTTTTTTTTTAATTTTTTTCATCCCATTCACAATAATGACCTGGTTTTTTTTATATTTTTTCATCCCATCTGCATTAATGGCATAACTTTTTTCAAAACCCAAACGGATGGAAAAATGACCATTAACTTTTTTCCTGGCATGGAGATCCATGCAGATTGGATGGTAAGGAAATCAACTGAATTTGGGTTCAAATCTAGTCAACTAGAGCCCAGCCAACCTCTCTCTATGTACATATGTACATATATATATATATATGTACATCTACATATACATACGTACATACGTATACATACATGTATATATATATATATATATATATATATATATATATATATATATATATATATTAAATGCATACTAAACAGATAGAACTTCTAGCCAATGTTACTTCATAAAGAAGCCACCTCATTCAACTAAACTTATTCTCCTGCATCACTCAAAACTTGTCCAGAAGGAAGTAAATAAACCTCGAAAGAGATGTGCTAGACCCTCAACAAGGTTTCAGTATGATACAAATGTGGATCATATAATAGTCCATCTATGATTTTTGTCATTTATACATGTAAATAAACATCATCTTGACACAAATGATCCACGGGTTTGACCTCTTCCCATATCATCATTGGCTAAAATAACATTGCATCCAACTGTTTACGAGAAAGGCTAAGTCTATTACCCACACAAGGTTTGCCTCTCTCAGTAAACAATTGGATCAACAACTGGATACATAAGCATACTTTAAACACATTCTAAAAGAGTTGCATACTTCTATATGGTCTACCTTCTCCTCCTTGGATGAGGCCTGCCCTGACTCCAATGGGATTGGCATAGTCATTCATGAATTAACAATACCTATGCACTTCTTTTCTTGAACTGATCTAATATTAACTACTTCAACCAAAGTATGAAGCACTCTTCATAGTGTCATCCATGTTTTGATGCAGGATCTAAAGATTAATTAACAATTTTTTTAAAACAACAACCACTAAAATTTCTGCATCTATAAAGATCGTTCCACAATTTTGTCAACGCATTGAAATTTATGGAAACAAAGTTGCATCTAATAAGTTAATTATGTGTTACCTTACACATGATCACAAATGGATGTACTTTAATAAATAAAAATATTTTTTCTCGAAATATAAGCATGTCAGCACTGCAAATAATAAAGTGTATTACCACAAGTACATACTTTTCCTTAAGTACTCAAGATGAAATTAGCTATGACAAGGCCATCTTTAATCTTAAGAGCAAAGATGGCATCGATAACATTAGAGAAAACATCTTCTAATATTGGTTGTTGCTGATAGACATCTATAGCAGTACTCACCTTGGTTTTACCAAGTATACCACAGTGAATGCGGTTGCCAAAAAAAAGCATAATCCTCCAACAGTGAGGTATGCAATACCAAGGAAATCATTCTTTCCTCCAAGCCAGCTTGTAGTAGAAAGCACCAGTTTCTTTTTACCATTGAAACTATAAGTGTTGTAATTGTTCTCTAATGTCACTGTTATGGTATCATTAGCTTTAAGGTCCACCTCTATCTTCCCATACAACTTTCTAAATGTTGGAAGGGCTGCAGTACGCATCCAAACAATGAGGTCCTCCTGCTCGCTCAACTGTTCACATAGGAACCAAAGAAGATCAATATAGTGTAAAATCAAAAGATATACTTAATAGTAAGAAAATCCAAGGAAGGGCACTTTGAAGGCAAGCAAAATTAAGCCAACAGATATAAAGTTGGGACATGTGAGAGGAAGGTTTTGCTTGTAAGGGCAAAAGATTAAGGAAGCAAAGAGGACAGCAGTTAACTAGAATGATGAGAAATGTTGCGCATTGGTGAAGACATACAAGATTTATATTATTCTCTATTCAAGATCAACACACATGGTAGCAATGGCCTCTAACAGAGATGCTGGAGAACTTCAGTGGCCTTAAACACAAACCCCATGGTAGCAGGAAAGCAAACAAAATACTTACGGATATGTTTGGATCAAGTTTTGCACCACCAATTAGAGATCCATTCTGGAAGTTCCTAGGATAGACATCCTTTCCAAACTTGTGGTCCCTATCACTCTTCCAGGAAATGCCCTTCTTATTCACCATTAAATTATCATTGTCCCGTTGGAAGCTGTAAGTGTCATTAAATAAACTCCAGGCTATGAGGCCACAAGGAACAATTGGAGCACCACCTGCTGTGGTTTTTTCAGGATCACAACCACTAGTCTCACTTGTCTCATTAGCAGACCTCAACTGTGCATCATTCCGGCTCTTTACATACCTGAATTTAAAGTGAATCAGCCAGTTTTGCAGAAATCTTATCAATATCTATGTAACTTACACATTTCTTGGTTGAGAATCTAAAGAACTCTAGATTATATTTTCTTTGTCGAAAGCATTGCTCCAGATCTGGTGTTATATAGAAACTATTAATCCAATAATGGAAACTTCTGCTAAGGAGCGATCCTTCTTCGAGTTACATGCCATTGATATCAATATTTGAGGAACAGTAATTTGTACTAAGAAATGGTATTTGTATAAAAGTGAACAGCATTATATAACAATTATTTATCATTTCATGAATACAATTGTTAAAAGAGCAGTTAACCAACTTTGCTCAAAAGCTTATGTTATACATACCTCCTATGGTTCTGATAGAAGTTATCAAGTTGATAGTAAACAAAAATAGGATGATCCATATTCTTGAGCACCTGAAAGAAACAGCAGTTTCCTGTTCACAGCATTCTAATCATTGAAGAACTAGTTTTTTCACTAGACACCCTCTACTCTATAACCTTATAAATAAATAGAAAAACAAAAAGTCACAGCTATGACCTAGGCAGACTACAAATTTCATATATTTAAGAGATCTCACTACCTTAGAGTTCTGGTACAGGTCTTACTAATTGCTGCGTTCTGTATGTATGCAACCTTATCCTTAGTCACGTTTCGTGGTATGCATGCACTGTCATACCGATCAACAATTTCCACAATCTATTTAAGAAAAGAACCATACACAATTACCAACAATGTTGCCACTTGGAGATCAAACAGAACAAAATAAATTCAGCATACATCATGGGAAGCCATAAGTGAAATAACGCCAATGGGAACAAAAATGATGCCAACAAGTGTGAATACCGAGATCACCTACAAAAAGATAGTCCACCGGCTGTCAGTTAGATCCGTCCAATCTACACGCTACATTTAATACCTAATAACATGTCCAAAAGTCATGAGGCTGTGAGGTCATCAGAACTAACCCATTGGGGAGTTAGGATCGGTTTGCAAGCTGGGAGTTCTTGCTGAGTAAACCTCGAATCTGAGCATGAAAGAAAACGAACAATTATAAGTTATTGATGCAAATCAGGAATAATTTGTAGCATTTTCTTAAAAAATCAACTGTCCTAGTACATGGATTAAACCAGGTTATCAAAAAAAATAAAACTGTTTTAAGTCAAAAAGATCAAATCGGCCACTCTAGCATCAAAGGAAGAGGAGTTCAACAGGTCATTTAACGAAATCAGCAAATTTCAAGAAATCCACAAAAACCAAAAAGTGATCTAATAATCTATCTTAACCTAATCATTTGAAGCAAAAAAGGGAGCTTCTTTTGCGTAATCTTAATACCCAAAACTAGGATACCAAAAAATCTTAACAACAGAATAAAAGGCAAGAAAAAAAACCCAAAAAAGTTATAATTATGGATCAAAAGCATCTTTAGTAAATCTCGAAAGAAAACCCACAGAAAGGAAAGCGCTCGAAATCAAAATTATCACAAAATTTCTTCCAAAGAACAACCGAAAAAAGAGATTTTGACGAGATATTACACTTGGGCCTCTTGGAATTCCTCCTGGGCGCCGACCCTTCCCCGATCCCGAGCTCGACCCGGCCGCAGAAACCCCCGAATTATTCATCATCCCACCACACTAAAACAGCCCTCCAAAAGAGGACAAAAAAATGAAAGAGAAAATCGGCTCGAGATTTGAGATCTGAGACGAGATCCGTTGCCCCGAATCCTTCTATAAACAAGAAAAATGAGGGATTCTTTCCGGTCGAAAAAAGGCTTCCATTTATTCTCCTTCACCTCCCTCCCTCCTCTCCGTTTTCTCCCAAAACTATTATCTCTCCATCTCCCTCTCCTCTAACTGTGGGGAAGGACTAGGAGAGAGGAAGGGAGGAGAGAGAGCGGCGAGAGAGAACGGCGGAAGAGATACTCTTCTTCGCCGGAGTAGAGGAGACAACCGACAGACCCACGGGAGGGTCAACCTATAGGCGGGGAACAAGGGCGCGGTTCCCTCACTTAAAGCACCGGATGCAAGGCGATGAAGGTTTTTAACCTTTTAATAAAAAAATAAGGTTGTTCCGTTATATACGTATGTATTCCTAAATATGTAAAACTATATGATTATTCTTGTAGGAATTTTTTTTACGTATCCATCTTTATAAATACTTATTTCATATATATATATCATTATAAATAAATAATTTATAATTAAAATAATTAATTATAAAATTTTAAATATATATAATAATTTTTTAAAAAATATTTATATAATTTTATATATTCACGAGGATATACAC
The DNA here is from genome assembly GCA_021397845.1 of Areca catechu. Lineage (NCBI taxonomy): Eukaryota > Viridiplantae > Streptophyta > Magnoliopsida > Arecales > Arecaceae > Areca > Areca catechu. The sequence continues at coordinate 61,329,224 of CM038040.1, read as the reverse complement.
TCAAAAGTTATTAAAAAGATCAAAACTTCTAAAACTTATCTAGTCTTTCACTACCGGGATGAATTGATAATTTTCTTTCAAAAAATTTAATGGTTGACAATTTTTTATTCAAGATCTTAACTCGATTAGATTGAAATACTAGATAACCATTTTGATAATTCTATCCTATCAATAAATTTTTATTTAATTACTATTATTTAACTTATAATATTTTTATTTTTTATTTTTTTGAAATATTAAAATATATTTAGTTTAAATTAATTATAGATGTTTAGAACGATAAAATAGCTTTTAATGATTTATAAATAATGAGTTATTCATTTGTCGGGACAAAATTTCATGAAGACACCATAATTCCTTCGATAAAAATTTTTATGAATACGGGATCATGTAGTATAACAACATTGGATTTTTTACATCTTTCTCAATTAAAATGACTAGTTTTTTTTATTAGAATTAAAGCATATATCCCTGATACGGCTGTATATGCTGACGTGGAGTCCATCTGGACGTTGGCTGTCAGCTGGCAGGTGGAGGTGCCACCTAAGCATGGCGTCCAAGCGAGGAGCCGAAGTGAGCCCCCTGCCAAGGTCAGCTCCCGGTCGGGGTTGAGCTTATACTACCACCAGCTGAACGAAAGAGAACAACGGAGATTCAAATCATGGTGGGAAAGAGGGTTGTCTTCATCAAGACCTCACTGTTGGGATGGTATGATTGACAGGCGGCGGCCCGCCGCCTGAGGCCTATAGAGGGAGACGCTTCGCCGGAGCACCAGGATCCCCTCAGGCCCCGGTTTACACCGATCAGGAAGGGACGCCCCATTTGAGGCGCGGCGCCCCTCAACCTACCGTCTACATCACCCACAAGAAGAAAGTCACGCCAGAGGATTCAAATCCTGGGATGGCAGCCCGCATACCAATGCTCTGCCAAGCTTCCCAAAACATGGCGATCAACCAGAATGTCAGAGCTAGCGACATAACTCCCTACCCCGAAGGGAGAAAGGGGAGCTCATGCACAGTTCCCGAATGCTACCAGATGTCAACCCTTGGGACTCCCCCAAAAAGGGAACATCTAGGAAGCAAGCTCAAGGGGCAACACCGCCTCTCTATAACAAACAAAAAGGAGCCTTCGACCAAAGCAAGCAGAGGAAGAGGACAAGCAAGCAAGAGGCAAGCGAGGTAGCCGTCGGTACACAGAAGGGGAGAGCAAACCAGACGAGACGCTCTGAGGCTACCGGAAAATTCGTCGGAAGAATCCCACGGATATAGCCAACCCTGCTCGGGCTCTCCTTCTCCGCCGACGCTCCTTTCCCACTTTCTTTTCTCTAAAAAATAACCTTCGAACGTGGAGACCTCTCTGGGATCCACCGAGGAGGATCTGTTCCCATAGATCGCCCGTTGACTTAATCGTCGGAGTGCCCCTACCGGAATCCTCGGTCGAGGTCTCTTTTTTCTTTTGCAGGACCGGGTGCACGCGCAGGATTCCAAACGAGGAGGGAGACGCCCGACGCCGCATCGGAGCTACAGGCCACGACGGTCCAGGCGGTAATAGATTGGCGTGCCAGGTGGGAGGGCAGGACGTACAAAAGTCAGTCAAACCAATCCGCCCATAATAAAAGCAACTCCACTTGAGGCATGGTGGTGACACGCGCACGGGAAGCCTCCACCAGCTGCATGGGAGTCCCTCCTTCTCACGGAGGCCCACGTGGCCCAGAGGGGGAGCTCCCCGCCTTGTCGCAATATCTCCTGGTGGATGTTCAGCTCGCCGTGCTCGCCCAGCAGATGCAGACCCTGACCATGGCCATACGGCAGTTGCAGTATCAGCCCCAGTCTCTGATCACCCAACAACAGCCAGAGACCCTCGCAGCCCTAGCCGCTCGATCCCGTGATAGCTTGCGCTCCTTCCGAAGCAGGCCATCGCAACCACAGGACATGACTGATCCCCAGGGTAGCCTCCAGACCCCGGCAAAGCGACAAAGGAGCGGGTCGGTCGATCGAGAGAGCTAGTCCCCAGTCTTGAAGTGCACCACTCTCAGGCACCGTAGACACTGCCAGAGCAAGGACCCCGTCACGACCCTCTTTAGTGGTTGCCTCTGTCCTTTCTAGTAGCCTCAACGGAAGGTTCCACTGATGAGGCTATCAGGTGCATGGCAGAGAAGCGCCTGAAAGAACAAGAGCGTAGGCTGGCAAAACTATCCCGCCAATTTGCCAACATGCAAGCTTCTCTCGCGAGCCAGCGGGCCATGATGCCCGATCGCCCTTCTCCCGAGAGATCCAAGAGGGGCCGATCCCGAGTAGATTCCGCATGCCCCAAGTGGATCCCTATGATGGGACCGCCGACCCCCTGGATCACTTGGAGAGCTACAAGGCTCTCATAAGAGTCTAGGGGGCAACAGACGCCCTCCTCTTCTTAGCCTTCCTCGCTACTTTTTGGAAGGCTGCTTGAGTTTGGTTCACTCGTCTTGAACCCAAGAGCATCAGTTCCTTCGCAGAGCTAGAAAAAAAGTTCGTGGTGTACTTCGACTCCTGCCAAAAGGTGTCGTGAGAAGCCGATAGACTTTTCTCCATCAGGCAGCAGAATGCAAGTCCTTGCATGACTATGTAGCCCGCTTCAAGATCGCCGCACTGGAGATCTACAATCTAGACAAGCCCATTGCCATGTTGGCCCTGAAGAGAGGGCTCCGGACTTCTCTCCTGACCTACTCCCTAGATAAGAAGCCATCGAAGATGTACTTTGACCTCCTCCTTTGCATCCATAAGTACATTCGCGCTGAGGAGGCAGACCACACCAGGAGAGAGCTGGATGGGAAGCCTTTGGAGAAACGAACCCCAGGGGAAGCCCCAGGGGCATGCAAGCCCGGCCAAGCCCAAATCCCCGAGTGAGGCCCAAGCTGAAGAGCGATCTCGTTCTGAAAGAAGCATATACTTCTCTCCTCGCCCCGAGGTTGAAGATTCTCATGGAGATTGAGGGTGAGCGCTACCTGCATCACCCTCCCCCACTGGGGTCATCCGGCAGTCACGACAAGACAAAATACTGCCAGTTCCACCGCGACCACGGCCACTACACCGAGGAATGCCGCCATCTCAAAAGAGAAATTGAAGATTTGATAAGGAGAGGCTACCTCGAAAAGTTCATGAGGGGCAAGACCCCGGCGGGGCCTCAGGCACTTGTGGCCCTTCCTTCTGTCCCTGCAGTTGATAATCGATCCACCGAGAAGTCGCGGGTATGATATGTGGGGGGGCAAATTCTCCCCAGACTGGGAAGTCCCTACAGAGTAGTCGAGACCCTTCCCAGTAGAGCCCATTACCTTGCTGAACTTGGCGGTGCCCAATCCATGCGGGCCCGGAATGACAAAAGTCTAAGGACATATCGCTAATAATATAAGTGATGGGGACCAAAAGTTTATTTTATTTTATTTTACTTGAGTCCATTAGTCCTGTAATAAAGTGAGACAACTGAGTCCAGTTGAGTCCACTTAGTCAGGTTCAGTTATTTTCAGTCCAGTCGAGTCTAATCGAGTCCTGTAAGTTTCATTCATGTCAAGATCCAAGAGGAGGTCATCAGACCAGGAGGTTCACCAGGCCCCCCAACCAGAGCTGGCCTTCATGCACTTGGGCCCTTCATGCCGCCAAGCCTGCGAGAGAGAGCTCCAGTCCAAGACAGGCCCACTGTTGACCAGGTCCATCAGGATTGGCCCATAAGTTAGGGCTTCTTAGCCCTCAAGTTATGTACCATGGGGTGAATCTATAAATACCCCACCCCCTCTTGTATTTTTTAACAATGAATGATGAATGAATATTTCTTTAGTTCTGTGTGAACTTTTCTGGGTTTCTGTATGATCCCTAGGGCATCTGTGTGAGCCCTTTATTGTGTGCTTGTCCTTCATGGGGAATCTGTGTGAACCCCAATTATCCTTCTCCCTCTTCTTTTTTTCTCTCCCACAAATCCTAATCTCTGGTGACTTCTATGCTCGCCAGTGATCCACCTCGATCTTTGTCCCGCATCAAGTGGTATCAGAGCTAGAGGATTAGGGTTTTGCTTTTTCCTCCCGGCTCCACATCCTTCCTCGTGTCCAGATCTTCCCGTGCAAAGCTTCTCAAACCCCGGTCAGCCGTCGAGGCCTGTCAACGCCCTGCACCCGAGCCCCTCTCGCCTGCTGCCATCGCTTGTGAAGCATGCCTCCACCGACGCCGACCTAGAAGTTCCCGCCCGTGAAGACCGTCTCCAACCTTCCGTCTCTGTCCCGTGACCCTCCCCAACGCCTCCGCCCGTGAAGCCCGACCGTATCCCATGCCCACCACCGCTGCCAGTGCTGTAGATCCACACCACAGGTCTCTAGCCTTCGCAAGATCCGCCATGGCCACCACCGCCTGAGAAGCATGTCGGAAGACCCTGCTTTGCCCAGCCACCGACCGTGTAGACCTCCGGCTCTCCTCCTACTCCTCGCCGCGCACCGCCGCTGCCATGAGACGCGTGATCCGAGCCCAAAGGAAGCGATCGGGGTCCGTATTCCACTCCCATACCCACCAACTCCATCTCCTAGGCCACCGACCACCGGGGAGAAGCCATCCGAACCCGCAGCACCCAGGTTGGATCCACCTAGCCTCTCTCACGGATGCCGACAACCATCGAAGCAGAGTAACAGCACTTCGTCTCTGCCGTCGCCAGTCACCGCCAAGCTCCCGGCCCTCAAATCCGACCATGGCGATGCCCTCCGACGCCCGATCTCCACCTTCACTCCTCCCCCAGCGCGTCTGTGTCCTCCGCTCACCATCTCGCTCCTTGCTGCCAAGCACTGCCGTAGCCCGCCGGAGATCCGATCTTCCACCATCCTCGTCCATAGCCCCGTCACCGGTGAAGCCCACCGGACCTCCACATCCGGGACTTTCCCTCGGCTTTGCATGTCTGTCAAAGCAATGGGAGAAGAACAGCACGATCATGAAGGCAAATGCCTTCACTATTGCCGACTTCTGTGTTGCACACTCCTCAGGGCAGCACAGATATCAAAGCTGCACACCTTTCATAACTGCATGGCTTGCAAAGCCGCGTAGATCTCAGAGCAACCAATAAAAAAAAGAAAATCAGTGAAAGAAAAGACAAAAAAAATCAGAGGAAAAAAAAGAAAAGAAAGAAAGGTGAAAAAAAAATGATGAACCTCACCTACTTTGATTTGATTAGTTTCGGTTCTAATATGGCTAGATCGCTGACGTGGCACAGACAGACTGACGTGGAGTCCCCATTAGATGCCACGATGGATTCCAACATGAGTCCCTTCGCCAAGCTGAGCTCCCCTGGAGCAATGGGGCCGCCCGCCGAAGCCGGGCTCCGTCCTCTGCTAAGTCGGTCCCCGTCGAGTCGGGACGCCTAGGCCGGAGCCAAGTACAAGCCCCCACCCGAGGCAGACCCCTTGAGGTTGGGCCCCGTGGTCAGGAGTCGAGCTCAAGTCTCCTCCGCCATGAGGAGCCCCTCCGAGGTCGGGTCCCCTAGGCTGGGCGGCACCCTGCCCACCTTCGCCAGCTCGAGCTTGTCCGAAGCTAAGTTCCGATGGCCCAGAGTCGAGCTCAGCCCTCCTCCACCTAGCCGAGCCACCTCGAAGCGAGTCCATCGGAGGCGGGCCCCACCTTTCAGCTTGGTCCCCAACTCAGACAGAGGCACCAACCACCAAGAGGGCGGCGCCTCCTCTCCAAGGACGACGGCGGGTCCCCGAGGGTCGTACAGCAGCACCCGCCATACCGCTATTAATGCCCACGGCCATCACTCACACTGGAAAGAAAGGAAACTCACATCAAAGCGCCATGCCCTCCACCAACCTGCCGTACAACCAGGAAAAAGACCCAACCGGAGAGCACGGGTCCCGAGAACGGTGGCCCGCCAACCGAGATCCCGCCAGGCTTCCAGGAGAGGGGCAAGCAAAAGGAATGTCAGAAGCGTATAGAAGCTTCCCCGGCTACCTGATAGAAGAGGCATCCCGTCTATGGCTCGATACCTCGTCGCACACGTCTGACAGCATGGGAAGATCCCGAGGCAAGCCAAAGTAAAAGACCCAGCCAGAGTAAGCCAAAGGAAGGTAACCAAAGCAAACACAGAAACAAGGAAGAGAGGCTAGACAGGAGGATTGGACCACCTCGGCCATCACCTCTCCCAACTCACTTTCACTTTCATACATACTACACTCACTCCTAGTGTGGAGCTCATCCAGAGGGGCTCGACCAGGAGGATCTGTTACCTATATCGTCACTGACTTGACCGTCGGAGCGCCTCCACCGGAATCCCCGGCCCGGGTCACTGACGTTATTTTTTGCAGGTCCCGAGGTACCGGAGATATCCCGAGCAGGCGGACGTGCGACCCTTAATGCCATCAGCAGCTATAGGCCATGACGATCCGGGCAGCAATAGATTGGCGTGCCAGGTAGGGGGGCAGAACGACTCTCGATCCAGTTCAGGCCCCGCTCAGATAGTTCGTCATGAGGATGGTGACCACTCGGGGGAGGGGAGCCTCTCCTAGCCGTGCGGAAGCATCCCCTTTCCACGGGAACCCACACGGTCCAGAGATGGAGCCACCCACCCCGGTTCAACCGCCTCCACTAGAGATCCAGCTGACCGTACTTGCTCAGTAGATGCACACTCTCACTGAAGCAGTGCGCCAACTCCAACATCAGCATCAGTCTCTGGCTACCCACCAGCAGCCGGAGACCCCTGCGGCCCACGCCGTAGCTCCCCGCGATAGCCTGCATTCCTTTCATGGGAGGCCTTCATAGCCATGGGCCGTTACAGACCCTCGGGATAGTCGCTAAGCCCCAATGAAGCGACGACGGGCCGGGTCCACCGACGAAGAGAGCAGCTCACCGCACCTTGACCGGGGGGCATCTAAACCCCGCCAAGGTAGAAAGAGCAAAGCCCCTCATCAAGGGCACTGCGCACCCGCGTCACCTTCGCTACCCCTCTCAGCAGAGGGGTCGATGGATGAAGCCATCAGGCACATGGCGGAGAAGCACCTGGAGGAGCATAACCGTAAACTAGCGAAGCTGTCCCACTGGTTCGCTAACTTGCCTAGCTCCGTCAGCGAGCCGGCGGGCTATAATGTCCGCCTTCCATTCACCCAAGAGATTCAAGAGGAGCCGATTCCCCGCTGGTTCTGCATGCCGCAAGTGGATCCTTACGATGGGACCACTAATCCCCTGGACCACCTGGAAAGTTACCGGGCCCTCATGAAGGTCCAGGGGGCCACCGACGCTCTCCTGTGCATCGCCTTTCCTGCTACTCTTCGAAAGGTGACTCGGGTGTGGTTTGCCGACCTTGAGCCGGAAAGCATCAGCTCCTTTGCCCAGCTGGGGCAGAGGTTCATGGCTCATTTCGATGCCTGTCGGAAGATGCCGCGGGAGGTGGACAGCCACTTCTTCATCAGGCAGCAAGACCGTGAGCTGCTATGAGACTACGTGGCTCGCTTCAAGGCCACTATACTGGAGATCTATAGCCTGGAGGAGCCGGTCGCAATGCTGGCTCTGAAGTGAGGGCTTAGGACTTCTTGCCTGACCTACTCGCTTGACAAGAAGCCCCCGAAGACTTACACCGAGCTCCTTTTCCGAGCTCAGAAGTATATCCGCGCTGAGGAGATGGATCGTACAAGATGGGAGCTCGATGGAAAGTCGCTGAAGAGATCGGCACCCGCCGAAACCCCTGGGGCACGAAGACCAGGACCACTAGCTCAGAGCTCCCGATCGAGACCAAGGCCAAGAAGCGCTCCCATCCCTGAGGGAAATTTTAGCCCCCTTCTCGCCCCGAGGATGAAGATTCTCATGGAGATCGAGGGTGAGACCTATTTGAGGCACCCACCGCCGTTGAAGCCGTCCTCCAGCCATAACAAGATGAAGTATGTCGTTTCCACCGTGACCATGGCCACGATACCGAGGAATGCCGCAGTCTCAAGTGGGAGATCGAAGAGCTCATCAAGAGGGGTTACCTCGAAAGATATGTGGGGGGCAGATCTCAACCAGAATCTCAAGCGCTCGTCACCCTCCCACTAGTCCCAGTGGTCAACAATTGCCCTACCGAGAAGCCAGTGGGGATGATATGCTGGGGACCCGAGCGCACTCCCAAGAGGGCCCGGGGGGCAGGGCATCCTAAGGTTGTACTTCCCTTTGTGAGGGAAGGGAAAGATGGAGAGAGAAATGTAAATAATGATGCCGTGGTCGTCGAGATGACGATCGGAAAGCATCCTGTAAAACGCATCATGATAGATAGTGGAAGCTCCACGGATGTGCTTTTCTACGATGCCTTCTCCAGGATGAATCTTTTCTCTATTCAGCTCAAGCCTATACATACCCCCCTTGTTGGTTTTACGGGAGATTCCGTAAGGGTGGAGGGAAAAATTACCCTCCCAGTCATTACCGGGACCCCACCTCGGCAGAGTACCGTCATGATGACATTCATGATTGTTAGGCTTCCTTCGCCTTACAACATGATCTTGGGCCAACCTGGGCTCAATCTCCTCGATGCTATTGTCTCTATCAAGAGATTGCTTGTACAGTTCCCAACCCCTTGTGGTGTGGGGGAGATAAGGGGTACGCCCCAGCCAGTGCAGCACTGCTTCCAAACCCTCCCCGGGGCCCGGGTGCCCGAGGAGGACTCCAAAGCAGACGAGTTCGACTAGAGGATTCAGGACCCTAGAGGAGGCCTGGCTGAGTGCCTGCTTCCTTACCAGCTCGGGGCTGACCAGACGAAGATCATGTAGATCGGAGCCCAGCTGCCCGAGGAGGAGAAAGCTCCGCTGTTAGAATTCCTGTGGACAAATACAGACGTGTTCGCCTTGATGGCAGCGGACATGCTAGGTATTCTCCCTGAAGTCATCACCCACAAGCTCAACGTCGACCCGAAGCATAGACCGGTTTGACAGAAGAAGAGAAGCTTCATCCCAGAAAGGCAGGCGGCCATCAACGAGGAAGTTGAGAAACTTTTGGCCGCCGGTTTCATCCGAGAGATGCAATACCCGAGCTGGCTGGCGAATATGGTGATGGTGAAGAAGAACAATGGCAAGTGGAAGATCTGTGTAGACTACACTGACCTCAATAAGGCGTGCCCAAAGGAGAGCTTTCCTCTACCGAGGATAGATCAGTTGGTGGACGCCACCTTAGGACACAGGCTGCTCTCCTTCATGGATGCATTCTTCAGGTACAATCAGATCCGAATGCACCCGGGGGATGAGGAGCACACTGCCTTCATTACCGATCGAGGGACATACTGCACAGGATGATGCCCTTTGGCCTGAAGAATGCTGGAGCCACGTACCAACATTTGGTCAACAAGGTCTTCAAAGACCAGATTGGCAGGAATGTGCAAGTGTACGTGGATGACATGCTCGTTATGAGCAAGCCAAGCTCGGACCACATCACCGACCTTGCCGAAGCCTTTCATAACCTCCAGAAGCACCAAATGAAGCTTAACCCAGCAAAATGTGCTTTCGGGGTGGCAGCTAGAAAATTCCTTAGCTTCATGGTCACCCAGAGAGGCATCAAAGCGAATTCGGAGAAGGTCCAGGCGATCCTTGATATGGAGCACCCAACATCCAAGAAGCAAGTTCAACGTCTAACGGGGGAGGGTAGCAGCCTTAAGCCGGTTCATCTCGAGGTCGGCTGACCGCTGCCTCCCTTTCTTTAAGGCATTGCACAAGATGCATGACTTCACCTGGACTGAGAAGTGCAAGACGGCCTTTGAAGAGATGAAGGAGTTCCTAGCCTCTCCACCTTTGCTATCCAGACCAGAAGAAGGGGAAGTGCTCCTACTCTACCTGGCAGTTACACCCGAGGCCGTCAGCTCGGTCCTCATCTACACAGATCGGGACGGATCTCAAAAGTCGGTGTACTATACCAGCAAAATCCTCCGCGATGCGGAGATCAGGTATACTTGCTCCGAAAAACTCATTTTTGCACTAATAATGTCTACTAAGCGCCTCAGGCCCTACTTCCAAGCGTATCCCATTGCGGTTGTGACCGATCAGCCATTGAGGACCATGCTAAGCCACCCCGAGACTTCTGGGAGATTGGCTAAATGGTCCCTGATGCTGAGCGAGTTCGACATTGTATACCGGTCGAGGTCATCACAGAAGGCCCAGGCCATAGCTGACTTCGTGGTCGAATGTACAGGGCATCCCGAGGAACCAGAACGGACGGTCCTGGAGAGCCAAGCTGAGCCCGGACCGCGAGAGGACCCTTGGATCCTCCACATGGATGGTGCCTCCAATTCCTGTGGAAGCGGAGAAGGCCTCATCCTTGCCAATTCCGAAGGAGTGGTGATGGAGTGCACCCTCCACTTCAAGTTCGTCGCCATGAACAACCAGGCAGAGTACGAAGCGCTCCTCGTGGGCCTAAAGGTTTCCTGCGAGCTGGGCATACAGAGCCTCAAGGTTTTCACCGACTCCCAACTGCTTGCCGGACAAGTCTCCGGAGAATACGACGCCCGAGACCCCCAGATGGTGAAGTATCTGGAGAAGGTTTGTTTGAACACGGCAAGCTTCCGTTACTTCCGCATTTTCCACATCCCTCATGGAGAAAATGCTCATGCGGATGCATTGTCGAGGCTCGCAACCCTATCGGACTCATCCCTGGGGTGCGCCTATGTCGAGTATCTCGAGAATCCAAGCTACCAGAGCCCAGAGGAGGTGCAACAAGTAGCCCACGAGTCGAGCTGGATGGACAAGTACATCCAGTACATCCAGGATGACCTCCTACCAGAGGACCGCAGAGAAGCCGGCCTCATTATAAGGAAGGCCACCCATTTTGTTTTAATGGACGGTGACCTTTACCGCCGATCTTATTCCTACCAACTCCTGAAGTGCCTCAGATCCACGGAGGCGGCCTTCGTGCTCTGGGAGATACACGAGGGCCTCTGTAGGAATCATGTATGGGGGAGGACTCTAGCGTACAAGGCTCTTCGCCAGGGATACTTCTGGGAGACGATGAGGGAAGATGCCACCGACTTCGTCAAGAAGTGTGACAAATGCCAGCACCATTCTCACATACAGCGCCTACCGACTGCACCGATCTCCCAACTGTCATCCCCCTAGCCTTTCGCATAGTGGGGGATGGACATTCTGGGACCATTTCCCACCGCACCAGGGCAGCGGAAGTTCCTGCTAGTGGCGATTGACTACTTCACTAAGTGGGTCGAGGTGGAGCCGCAAGCTCGGATTACAGAGGCCAATGTTTGGCAATTCTTCTAAAAGTTTGTCATCTGTCACTTCAGACTTCCCAATTGTGTCATCATTGACAACGGGCAACAGTTCGACAACCGGGAGTTCGAAGGATTCTGTGCCGAGCATGGCATCCAACACCGGTTCACCTCGGTTGCCCACCCCCAGACAAATGGGGAAGCCGAGGTGACCAATCAGACCATCCTTCAAGGACTTCGCACCAGGTTGGACCAGGTGAAGGATAGATGGGCAGAAGAACTTCCAAGCATCCTGTGGGCCTACCACACAATGCCCAGAATGGCAATGGGTGAAACACCCTTCAACCTCATCTTCGGTACTGAAGCAGTAATTCCAATCGAGCTCGGCATGCCCACGATGCGGGTGCAGCACTATGACGAGATGCAAAACTCGGTGCACCTCTTGCTCAATCTTGACCTCCTAGAAGAAACAAGAAAAAAAGCTCGACTTCGGATGGTAGCATACTGACAACGGGTCGCCCGATATTACAATGCGCAGGTAAAGCTGAAGACTTTCCGACCTGGCGACTAGGTACTGCATCGAGCCGAGGCGTCTCAACCATGGGAGTGCGGCAAGCTCTCGCCAAATTGGGAAGGCCCTTATAAAGTGGCCGAGGCCCTCTCACATGGGGCCTTCTATCTCGAGGACCTAGATGGCGCCAGATTCCCCCAAACATGGAATGCTTGTAATTTGAGGAGATACTACTAGTGATGTAAGTTTTTCCTCCACTAGAAATAAAGACTTTTCTTTGCACAATGAGTTGTTTGCCTTACAGGAACGTCGCTGCCCAGGGCCCAGATCTTCGGGAAGCCTGCCTCGAGCCCAGCTCCCAGGCATCCAAGACCTGAGAAGCCCTCAGGCACTCAAGCCTCGAGCCTAGCTCCTCGGCAACCAAGCCCGGAGAAAAGTCCTTCGGTACCAAGACTTGAGAAGCCCTCAGGCACTCAAGCCTCGAGCCTAGCTCCTCGGCATCCAAGCCCGGAGAAGAGTCCTCTGGCATCAAGACCTGAGAAGCCCTCAGGCACTAAAGCCTCGAGCCTAGCTCCTCGGCATCCAAGCCCGGAGAAAAGTCCTCCGGCACCAAGACCTGAGAAGCCTTCAGGCACTCAAGCCTCGAGCCTAGCTCCTCGGCATCCAAGCCCGAAGAAAAGTCCTCCGGCACCAAGACCTGAGAAGCCCTCAGGCACTCAAGCCTCGAGCCTAGCTCCTCGGCATCCAAGCCTGGAGAAAAGTCCTCCGGCACCAAGACCTGAGAAGCCCTCAAGAACTTAAGCCTCGAGCCTAGCTCCTAGGCATCCAAGCCCAGAGAAGAGTCTTCTGGCACCAAGACCTGAGAAACCCTCGGGCACTCAAGCCTCGAGCCTAGCTCCTCGGTGTCCAAGCCCGGAGAAGAGTCCTCCGGCACCAAGACCTGAGAAGCCCTCAAGCACTCAAGCCTCGAGCCTAGCTCTCGACATCCAAGCCCGGAGAAGAGTCCTCCGGCACCAAGACCTGAGAAGCCCTCAAGCACTCATGCCTCGAGCCTAGCTCCTCGGCATCCAAGCCTGAAGAAGAGTCCTCTAGCACCAAGACCTGAGAAGCCCTTAGGCACTCAGCCTCGAGCCTAGCTCCTCGGCATCCAAGCCCAGAGAAGAGTCCTCCGGCACCAAGACCTGAGAAGCCCTCAGGCACTCAAGCCTCGAGCCTAGCTCCTCGGCATCCAAGCCCAGAGAAAAGTCCTCCGACACCAAGACCTGAGAAGCCCTCAGGCACTCAAGCCTCGAGCCTAGCTCCTCGGCATCCAAGCCCGGAGAAGAGTCCTCCGGCACCAAGACCTGAGAAGCCCTCAAGAACTCAAGCCTCAAGCCTAGCTCCTCGGCATCCAAGCCTGGAGAAGAGTCCTCCGGCATCGAATCCCGGAGCCCAGCTCTCCGGCCAGCTTATCTCCGAGCCTAGCTCCAAGGCGTCCAAGTTCCTGAGCCATGTCCTCAGGCAACCAAGTTCTGGAGCCCAGCTCTCTGGCCAACATGTCTCCGAGCCCAGCTCCAAGGCGTCCAAGTTCCTGAGCCATGTCCTCAGGCAACCAAGTTCCGGAGCCCAGCTCTCCGGCCAGCATGTCTTTGAGCCCAGCTCCAAGGTGTCCAAGTTCCTGAGCCATGTCCTTAGGCAACCAAATCCCAGAGCTCAACTCTCTGGCCAGCACGTCTCCGAGCCCAGCTCCAAGGCATCCAAGTTCCTGAGCCATGTCCTCAGGCAACCAAGTTCCGGAGCCCAGCTCTCCGGCTAGCATGTCTCCAAGCCCAGCTCCAAGGTGTCCAAGTTCTTGAGCCATGTCCTCAGGCAACCAAGTCCCATAGCCCAGCTCTCCAGCCAGCACATCTCCGAGCCCAGCTCCAAGGCGTCCAAGTTTTTGAGCCATGTCCTCAGACAACCAAATCCCGGAGCCCAGCTCTTCGGCCAACACGTCTCCGAGCCCAGCTCCAAGGTGTCCAAGTTCCTGAGCCATGTCCTCAAGCAACCAAGTTCCAGAGCCCAGCTTTACGGCCAGCACATCTCCAAGCCTAGCTCCAAGGCATCCAAGTTCTTGAGCCATGTCCTCAGGCAACCAAGTTCCGGAGCCCAGCTCTCCGGCCAGCAAGTCTCCAAGCCCAGCTCCAAGACGGCAACTCTTGAGTGATGTCCTCAGGCAACCAAGTTTCAGAGACCAGCTCTCCGACCAGCACATCTCCGAGCCCAGCTCCAAGATGGCGTTTCCTAAGCCCGACCTCCGATGATCAAGCCCCGAGCCTAGCTCCAAGGCATTCAAGATCTGAGAGGCCCTCAGGCACTCAAATTCGAAGCCAACATTCTCCGGCATCGGAGTCTCGAGCCAACACTGAGACGATGAGGCTCAAACCCATATAAGATGAAGCTCCCCTCTCCGACATCCCCGTATTGAAAGAGAAGAAAAGAGAGGAAAAGAGAGGAGGAGAGAAGACATTCACACCATAAAAGAAAGAAGAAGACACATTAACAGAACTATTTTTCATTACTTAGAAGAAATGCCTTACATTATCTCACGGGCCCTGACAAGCCAGGTAACCTGGTCCAAAAGAAGAAAAGAAAAAATTATTATAGAAGTCCTATCCTATTGAGCCGGTCCTTCCCTGGGCGGTGCACGGCCAGACTTCTCCTTCTTCCATCTCCATCGCAGGGTCACGTTCCTGAGCAGCCTCCGTCGGAGGGGCAGGTTCAGTTGCTGCTGTCGAGGGGACCGGCTTAGATGCCTTCACTTGCGGCACTGGTCCGACCGTCGCCACAACCAAGGCCGGCTCAGCTCTCTCCGGGGCCACCTGTGGGAGCGACCTGGCTGGAGCAGCTCCTTGCCCTGCTGCAGCCATCGCCGGAGTCGGAGCCGAAGCCTTCTTACTAGGGGCCCAGAGCGTAGCCAGGCACTCCTCAGAAAGGATCCCCCGTAGCTGCGTGCGATGGTAGGCGAACCCCTTGGTGAAGAAGTCCGTTACCGCCTCATTGAAATCTTTTATATACTCGGGGGAGGCCTTGAAAGTGGCCACCGCGTCGACGGCCTCCTTCCTTGCGGCCTCCGCTCGGTGCCTCACCTCCTCGAGCTGCTCCCCGGTGCGTTCGGCTTGCCGGATCGCCATCCCCTTCTCAGCAGTCTCAGCAGAGAGATTGGCGGTGGTAGCCTTCTCCTCCGCCTTCGTGGCCCTCTTCTCCACGGTCGCCGCCCTCTTCTCAGCAGAGGCAGCCCTGTCCCTTGCCGCCTCTGACTCGGCCCGAAGCTCTTTCAGCCAGGTCCTCTTTGACTTGAGCTCTCTCTTGAGCTCCTTCCTGATCCAGGTGGCATCGGCGACCTCAGCCAGGAGGCTCTTAACCTTCAGGTTAGCCTCCCGAGTCTCCTCATCCTTCCGACCTGCCTTGGCCCTTAGGGACTCGAGCTCCACCTGTCGCTCCTTGTCCCTTTTCGCCTAGTTACGGTAGTAATCCCAGATGAGGATCAGCTCTCTACCTTGCTGCATTAGAAGAAGCACGTTAGTCATGGTGCTGGAAAAGGTTAGAAGAAGTCAAGGCAAGCAAAGTAAAACTTATGGCGTACAAATTGGCGAAGGACGAGCTGACGACGTCACCCAGAAATCTCCCGCTCCCTTCCCGCTAGTCGCAGGACTGGATTGAGAAGTCCATCATCTACTCGGCGAGGCTCGGGTCCTTCATTAGGGAGACGTTGGGTCCCAGCCAGAAAGGGACTCGGTGATAGTCCCTGTCTTGCTTTCCCACCGGCTCGAATCCCTCAATGGCGAGAGGTGCCTTCAGCACCAGTTGCGAGCTCGGTGCCACTTCGGACCGCACCTAGGGTGCTGGCCATGCTTCTTTCGGCCCCCCATCCTCCTCGACATCGACGATCTCCGGAGGGGAGGCTCCTACTCGGGCGACAACAGCGGCCGATCTAGCTCGAACGACTACCTCGAGCTCGAGCACCGGAACCAGCTCGTGTTGCACTGAAGGCTCATGGACGGACTCGGCCGCCCTCCTCTACCTTCATTCTGGAACCGGTGCATCCGGCCTGGCCTGTACCAGCCTCACACCATCATCGATGCGAGCCCTCTTCGGAGCGGGCTCGCCGGCTTCAGTTGCCTGCTCTCGCTCCTCGGAAAATGAGAGCAGCTCATCCATGGAGAATTTCATCTCTACACCAGAGAAGATATGGTCAATC
Source organism: Areca catechu (assembly GCA_021397845.1). NCBI lineage: Eukaryota > Viridiplantae > Streptophyta > Magnoliopsida > Arecales > Arecaceae > Areca > Areca catechu. Next base: position 61,313,331 of record CM038040.1, on the reverse strand, counting down.
CCAAGTAAAAAAAGGGGGAAGAGAAAAAAGAAGAAAAGAAAAATAAAAGGGGTGGCCAAGTCGAACTCACCCAACCCCTACATCGAGCCGACCCCAGTATCGTGAAGATTCCGCTCTGACAGCAGGACCTCAAGCGAGGGGATCTCGGCCGATCCGAGCAGCTCGTACAAGTCGAAGTCGGCTGCTTCGATGGAGGAGTTCCTATTGGGAGACCGATCTGGGTTACTCCAAACCCAGTCGATCCCTTTGACCGAGGCAAAGAAATATCTACTCTTCCATCCCTTGATGGAAGAGGGGAGCTCAAACCTAATGCCCCGAGGGCGAAAAGAAAGGGACCACCACCCATCTTCGGTAGGGTGGCGTTTCAGGGTGAAGAAAGTCCTGAACAGGGAAAAATGGGCAACAATCCCATGGAAGTGGCACAGAACGATGAAGCAGAAGATCGTTCTGATAGCATTGGGGACCAACTGAGCAGGAACAAGACGGTAGTTGGCCAAGAATGAAAGAAAGAAAGGATGGACAGGAAATCGGAGGCCCCCGGCGAAGGCCTCCTCATAGAAAGCGATCCACCGAGGGCCACTGGATGTGACCCGTTCTCTAGGATGAGGGACAGAAAGGTGGATGGACTCGGGGATGTCGTAAGCACCCCGGATGGTCACAAGATCCTCGGCGGTGATCACCGAAGCGATCCCTCCAGGACCTGTCGATCGAGAAGGCTCAAGTTCATAAACAAGAGCAGGAAGAAGGGATAGACGAGGTGGAGGAGTAGACCTTGGTTCCCTAATGGCTACAGGACCGTGGAAAGGTCTCCTACTTAATTCATAACGTGCCACCTCCATTTCCTCGTCGGAGGAAGGAGTCCTCGACCGGGAAGGTCCGGCCTTGGCTTGGCAAGAAGGGCAGAAGTTCAGACCAAAATGATCCATGGAAGAAGAAGAGAATAGCAAAGGAAAACCTACGACGACTCCTAGTCGACGAGAAGGAAGAAGAGGAAGCTAACCTGTTAAGGTTCTAGGAGGACGATGACGGCCGGAGAAGGAGAAGGAGAAGACCTCTGCACGACGTCGGGCATGAAAGATTTGAATGAAAGTAAGTTTCGAAAGACCTACCCTTCCTTTCGAGGGAACCTATGCCCGACCGTACCGTTACGACTCCCCCAAGAGATGCTCGCCACGTGTTGCCGATCGATGGGGCCAACACCCCAATCCGATCGCTGTCACTTTGACTTCCGTGCTTGCCATAACTTCTCCCTAGACATGGCCGCGTGGCACCCCTGCATAGGCTTAAAGGACCGCCGTGCGAAGCACCGCCGATATCGATCATTATTACACCATATTTCTTCACCTTTCCACATCAGCACCGCCATTGCTCCCTTCGACCTGAGCACCGCGCGCCAATGAGCCTCGAGAGTGTGGGGTAAATGACACGGATAAATCGCTAACGTGGCATGGACAGACTGACATGGAGTCCCCATCAGACGCCATGATAGATTTCCAACATGAGCCCCTTCGCCGAGCTGAGCTCCCATGGAGCAACGGGGCCGCTCGCCGAAGCCGAGCTCCATCCTCCACCAGGTCGGTCCCTACCGAGTTGGGATGCCTAGGTCAGAGCCGAGTACAAGCCCCTACCCAAGGCGGACCCTGATAAATCATGGATTTACACGTTTATTTTAAATATTTTAGTTAATTAATGGTGCTAACATTCTTTTAATAATCTAATTTCATAATTAATTTGGACTTTCTTGCAAAACTAATTATTTTAAAAATATCTTTGAAAAATGTGAAATTAGAGTACGTTCATAGATTTCAAGTCAAAGCACCACACACCCATTTAAATGATTAATAAATATTTAATAATTATAATTATTGATCATGGAATCGGTAAAATTAATAAGTTTGAAACCCACCAATAGGTAGGACTTTATTTATGGAATCCAACGATGCAAACGGTACTTAAATCAGGTTTGAAATGAAGAAGTTATGAATTTTTTTAGGATTTTTTCACACATTTTGATGCTACACAGTTTTTGGAGCAGCCGGTCCATCATGGACCGGCTGCTGGGTTTATTCACCGCATGTTGGTCCACCGGCAGCCATTGCTGCCGGTCCACGAAACAGGGCATGAACCACAGCCCTCCAGAGGCACCGAAACTCGCTGGGAAGCATGCTGGCGGTGTCCCTGGCTGGAGGAGAAGCTCCGGCGGTGGTTTGACGGGCGGTGGTGGCATTTTTTGGTGGCAAACGAGAGGAACGCAGCCCACGTTCTTCACGAGGTGTCCACGGCCGGAGGAGAAGCTCCGACGGTGGCGTTGCCGAGCGTTCTTCGCGAGCCGAGCTTCTTCACAGGCATGGGCGAGCAGTCCACGGGCACGAGCGTTCTTCGCGAGCTGAGCTTCTCCACAGGCACGAACAAGCAGTCCATGGGCACGAGCGTTCTTCGCGAGCCGAGCTTCTCCACGGGCGTTGCACGGTGGTTCCATGAGCACTCCACAAGCGGCGTGATGCGTGGGCGCTGCAGGGCGGTAAGCGTGGATCAGTGGGGTCTGCTCCGATGATGGTGGCTAACGTTCAGTTCGGTAAACATGGAGCGGTCACGGTATTTTTTGTCCCACATCGTTAGTGTGCAACGAGCTCTCCTCTCCAGTCAATTATAAAATGAACCCCATAGCACAAGATAGAGGCATCCTGGAGAAAGGGCAAGGTACAGGGTAGAGGGCATTGCTTGGGTTGCGGGTTGGCTTTTGGGAGTGAGGTTTCTTAAAGGAGAGCATGTCCCTACACCATCTTCCAGCCTTCTCCCTCTCTGAGATCAAGATCCGAAGAAGAAAATGCAGAGGAAGCCCAGTTCGCTCCACGGAGTATGAAGGAAGGAGCTATCTTCCCGACGAGGCTGCGCTGATCTGTTCTTATCTTTGTTATTTGTTTTGTTAATTTAGTTTTTACTACATTGTACTTAGGCCTTAAATTTCAATCAATGCAATATATCTTTTTAATTACTGTCTTTCGTCTTGTCTGCAAATAGATGCTAGGATCTAAATAATAGATCATAGTGCCAAGTTTTTCTATAATTTTAATTTTTATATTTTTCGACTTCAAATATTTTTTTTTTACAAGATCAAAAAAATTTCAAATCCTAAACACCGCCTTCTCTGTGGATTCGACCTGACTCCTCTTGCTATGTATTTTTAATTATTTTAAGAAGTCAGATTTTAAAATGATAGCCATGGTGTCTTAACGACAACCCCGCGGACCTACCAAGTTTTTGGTGCCATTGCCGGGGAAGGCATTAAAATAATAGTTTTTGATCTTTTTGATTTTTTATTCCGTGCTAACTTTTCTTTTTCTTGCAGATTAAAAAAAAAGGGAGAAAAGCAGAAGAGGAAGAAAGTCTCCCAATCAGTAAGATCCATCCTAAACTTTCTTTCCTCTTTTACACATTAATTGTTTTCCTTTTTAGTTTCTTTTCTTATTTCCAAAAAAAAAAAATTCAAATTTCAATTTTTTTTTAAAAAAAAAATTTGCTTTTCATTTTTAGATTCATTTAGGTAAATTTATCTTTCTGCAAAATCCAAAAAAAAATTGCCCAGACATTTCATAATTTATTAGGATTAGAAACTTAATCACAAAATTAAAAATATATATATATAGCTTTAATTTAATTTTGTGTGTTTATAACTTTTATTTTGGACATCTTGTTGCTTTTCATAATCTCATAATCATCTTAAGAGCACTAATCCATAAACAAGATAAGGTGGGGAGTTCAATACCCTTCCTTAGCCCACAAACCATCACCCCTCATTTTGCATACCTAAGCCTTCTAAATAAAATTAACTAGACGTCAGCCCTAAGGAACTCGAGCTCAATAGGACAGGGCACCCGGAAGAGTTGGGCCGGGTCAAGATTAGTTGGTTGACTGGTGTCTAGGAAAGGGGTTCAGGGATTACGTCCCGAAGGAAGGTGGTTGGATCCGCTTACCTGGCCAATTTTCAATTGGTGTCTAAGGCAAGCAAAGAGGGAAACTCCATCGACCTTACCCTTACCTGGCCAGTTAGCTAATTGGTCTTTGACTTGGAGGTCTCTAAGGCGGTCTTGGAAGTTAGGAGCTGTCTAGAATTAGGGAGCCTAGGATAGAAATCTGTTTGATAAGTGTTTGAAAATAACAAAAAACATATATATATATATATATATAAAATAAAAAAATTTTGATTCACATATTTGGGTTGCACTGTTACATGCACGGTAGGAGATCTTTATTTCCAGACCTAGTTGACTTCAACCCTGAAATCGAATGGCTGATCCATAGTACACCAAAAAATCAAATGGCTGGAAACCCAGAAGAACCACCTAGACAGATGAAGGAATACTTTATTCCTTCCACCTACAACCCATCGACTTGTATCCATTTACCTGAAATACCTGCTAGACAATATGAGATCAAGTCTGCCACAATCCAGATGCTCCCTTCCTTTTATGGGAATACCAACGAAGATCCTTATAAGCATCTAGATGAGTTTCTAGAAATCTGTTCTACGGTGAAGATCCAAGATTTTACTGATGATGCCCTTAGGCTAACCTTGTTCCCCTTCTCACTTAAGGATAAGGCCAAGTACTGGCTTGGCACAATAGGGAAACCAATTCGAACTTGGGCTGAAATGCAGCACGAGTTCCTTAAGAAATTCTATCCTATAGGTCGAACCAACACCATGAGGCGAGCCATCACTGGATTTGCTCAGCTTCCTGGTGAACAAATTCATGAATCATGGGAGAGACTTAAGGAACTCCTTAGAAAATGCCCATATCATGGTCTGTCTAAGTGGCAAATTGTCCAAGCTTTTTATGAGGGATTAGGAGACCAGTATAGACAGATGGTGGATGCATCTTGTGGAGGTGCATTCATGAGTAGAAGTGAGGATGAAGCCTATACCTTGTTTGAAACCCTAAGTGAAAATTCGATCAACCATGCTTCTTTGACTTCATATGAAAGATCGATTCCTCACCAAAAGCGGGCAGGGATTTATGAAATTAGACATTCAAATTCCAATGTCGACTTGAACCTAATATCCCAAAGATTAGATACAGTCGACCTCCTTGCCCAAAAGTTGGACCAAGTCCTAGCCCTCAGTCAACAATCTCCTGCACAATATCCATCACACCCATCACAATACCCATCACCCTCTAATCATCAGGAGATTTGTTTTATCTGTGCTAGCCCAGCCCATCACATGAATGAATGTCCTACGGTTGCACAGTTACCACCTTTCATCCAAGAACAAGTCCAAGCTACTCCAAGCCGGGTAATGACCCATTTTCAAATACTTATAACCCGGGTTGGAGAAACCATCCTAATTTTTCTTGGAAACCACAACAGACTCAGGTTCAGACCCAAACTCCTCCTGCACGGAACTTTCAAAATAGGCCCCCATATCAAAACTATGCCTATAATAGAGGTCAGCCTGCTCAGCCACCATATCAGCCACCATATCATCATCAGTCATCATATCAACCTCCTAAACAGACCAATCTGGCCGACGATAGGTTTGATCAACTCCAACAATTAATCATGACCCAACAACAATCTATCGCCAGGTTAGAAGTTCAAATAGGACAGTTAGCTGAATCTACTATGAGGAGAGAACCAGGTCAACTACCGAGTCAACCAATACCGAATCCTAGAAACAACCCACTCATTCTTCAGCCTAATGTTCCACCTAAGAACCCTCAATTTGAGAATGCCAAAGCAATTTCTGAGCTTAGAAGTGGTAGGATTCTTAGGGACCCATATCAAGACTAGGAGAGAGAGGCTAGTACTGATGCTAGCGAGAATGAGAATTTAGAAGATGATGTTAGTACTGAGACTAACCATGTAGAAGAGCCTGAGCCCGGGACTAGTACTGATACTGGTTCCAATTTAAATGAGAAAGGGAAGAAGAGAGCAGATGAATTACCTGAGACTTATAAACCTAGAGTCCCGTTCCCTTCAGCCCTAGAAGCTGGTTCTTCCCGTAAAAAGCAAGGAGCATGCAACGAGGAGCTGATGGAATTATTCAAGCAAGTCCATATTAATTTACCCCTCCTCGATGCAATTCAGCACGTTCCAGCTTATGCTAAATTTCTCAAAGAACTCTGCACCCAAAAGCGTGAGCCACGAACCATAAAGAGAATTATATTGTTTGAGGATGTAAGTGCAGTCTTGTTGAATCAATTACCTCAGAAAATGAAAGACCCCGGTGCTCCTTTGATTTCTTGTGTTATAGGAGGCATTACCTTTGATCGAGCCCTGTTAGACCTAGGAGCTAGTGTGAACCTTCTTCCAACCTCGTTCTATGAAAAATTTGGGATAGGTGAACTAAAACCCACGTCAGTCATTCTACAACTAGCCGATAGATCTGCCAAGACACCACGTGGTTTGATTGAGGATGTCTTAGTTAGAGTGAACCAATGTTATTTTCCAGTAGACTTCCTCATACTAGACATGGAACCATCCCAAGAGCTAAATCAGAATCCCATAATCTTAGGTCGTCCATTCCTAGCCACTGCCAATGCCAATATCAATTGTAAAACATAAGCTATGGACATTTCTTTTGGGGATCAAAAGGTGAGAATTAATATTTTTAATGCCTCAAAGTTTGCTCGAGAGGAGGAAAATTGTTCTGTGATTGGGTTAATAGATGAGATTGTTGAGTCTGAATTTTCCTCCAATTTGATGGAAGACAGTTTCCCTTGATTTTGCGGGCTAACCAAGAACCTAATTATTTTTAAGGCTCACCAACAACCTCTTTGGTTTTCCAAGGCTCACCAAAAACCTCTTTGATTTTCCAAGGCTCATCAAAAACCTCTTTGATTTTCCAAGGCTCACCAAAAACCTCTTTGGTTTTCCAAGGTTCACTAAAAACCTTAGGTAAACAATGTAAGAACAATTTAAAAGAGTATAATTAAAACTTTCTAAAATAAAGCAAATATCTCTTTGAAGTCTTTGATTATTGATGAAGATCTTGTCTTCAAGTTGTTGAAGCCTTTGATTGCAGCTTGATGATGTGAACTTTGGATGCTCTCTTTGAAACTTGGAAGCTTGAAGGCTTGAACCACTCAACTCTTGAATCCTTGAAGGATATTCAATAATCTCACCAAAGAATTACTTTTCCATTTGATTTTTGATGTTTATATAGCTCTCCAAACTATAGATAACCGTTTATGATCATTAGGGATGAAAATATAGCCGTTAGAAGCAAGTTGGAGAAGTTCTGTTGCTTTTAGAAAACTAGCCGTTACTCCAAGTATCGATACTTGAGACTGGTGAGTCGATACTTGAGTCTGCAGGTGTCGACACTTGGTTTGCAGGTGTCGATACTTGAGACAAAAGCCTTCAAAATGCATAGTTTTATATTTTCAAAAGTCTCAGGCCTTTAGTCGACACTTGGTTTGCAGGTGTCGACACTTGATCTTCAGGTGTTGACACTTGGTTCCCAGGTATCGATACTTGGTTCCCAGGTATCGACACTTGCTTGTGCTAGTGCTGAAACTTGCTAAAACTTCTTTAAAATCAAAATTTAAGTCCTTCCAAATCTTTCTTATGTTCCAAAGTCCTTATAACTTGATTTTCCATTAATTTAAGGACATTCTTCAACTGAAAAACATGTATTTTTCATTCAACATGGATGAGTACTAAGATCTGATAAATATACTAAAACACATAATTAGTACTCATATATACTTAAGTATTTTGTCAATCATCAAAATCAAGACCGGAGTCAACATGGTGCCATGTCAGGTCTAGCTACCCACCATGAAAGCAAAAGGAACCACATGGATGCGGTGACCGGGCGAATTGCCGAGGTCGAGCCCCTGGTCGAGGTCAGCTCCCATCCGAGGTCAAGCTCCCAGTCGAGGTCATGCTCCCACCATCCAAGGTCAAGCTCTCGTCGAGGTCACACTCTCATTTTTTGAGCCCCTGGCTGAGGTCAGCTCCCCCGAGATCAAGCCCTCGTCGAGGTCGCGCTCTCGTTCCTCGAGCCCCTGGCTGAGGTTAGCTCCCACGAGGTCGAGCCCTCACCGAGGTCGCGCTCTCATTCCCCGAGCCACTAGCTAAGATCAGCTCCCCTGAGGTCGAGCCCTCACCGAGGTTGCGCTCTCGTTCCTCGAGCCCTTGGCTGAGGTCAGCTCCTCTGAGGTCGAGCCCTCACCGAGGTCATGCTCTCGTTCCTCGAGCCCCTAGCTGAGGTCAGCTCCCCCGAGGTTGAGCCCTCGTCGAGGTCATGCTCTCGTTTCTCGAGCCCCTGGCTGAGGTCAGCTCTCCCGAGGTCGAGCCCTCTCGAGGTCACGTTCTCCCTACTCGAGGCCGATTCCTTGGTCAAAGTCAACCTCTTCCCCTAGAGCTAGGTATGGATTTTTATAGGCAAAGAAGGCCTTCCTCACGAGTGCTCCCGAAGTGGCCGGGATAGTGATGTCACCGGGTGGTGTCGCCATCCCAATTAGAGCCCCTGCACTGCCTGGAGAGACTAGCACCCTAGTGGGAAGCTCCACCAGGGCATGCCGTCTGCAACCTCTAAAGAATGGCATCCCCCAGGGCACGCAGCCTGCGGCCTCTGAAGAATAGCATTTCACCAAAGCACGCTACCTACGGAGGAGCGTCTTGCCAGAGTATCAGGCCTCTCATCCTACTGTCGGCACCTCCAGAGGGAGGATACTCTGCTTGGGGCACCACAGCCCTCAACCTATTGCCTGCACCACTCGAAAGAGGAAGGTCCTACCATAGGTTTTAGGCCCCATGGCATCCCGTGCTAGACCAGCGCTCTGGAAGGTCTCCCTAAACATGGCAGGGCGATGCCAGAGAGAGGCAGTGCCCTGTCAGGGTGTCAGGCCCCATGGCATGCCACTCGCACTCACCGCGGGAGAGACACACACTTCTCAACGCTCCACCTGCACCTATGGCACATTTCTCCCTGCGGAGGCTACGGATCCTGTCCCCCTCCTCTCGGGAGGAGAGGGAGGAATAGGCCTGCATTTCGACCACAGGGGGTGCTCCTAGGTGGTGCCAAGTCAGGGCTCCACACCCCCTACCAAAGGCAGATGACTTCTATAAGAAATGCGAAGGGGGCCTCCAACAAAGGTAAGCCAACCGAAAAGGTTCTAAGGACAAGGCAAGCACATAGGGACTCCAAGAGAATCCCCATGGTAGCAGCCACCACTGTCCCAGGAAATCCTTTGACCAACTCGGGATCCACAGAGGAAGATCTGTTCTCTTTGATCGCCTACTAACTTGACCGTCGGAGTGCCCTTGCCAGGATCCCCGACCCGAGTCTCTTTTCTTTTGCAGAACCAGGCGCTCGCGAGAGACTCCAGGCGGGAAGTGCACAACCGACACCACGTAAGAGCTGCGGGTCATGATGATCTAGGCGGCAACACTTGCTATTTTTAAAATATCAAATATGATACATGATAAAATAAGCTTGCTTTATCAACCTTGTAGAATAAAATCTATAATAGTTATACAAATTATTTATATTGCCCAAGACATTGCACTTATTCATAAGTTTAATGGCATGCTAGGTTTCATATAGTCAGTTCCAATTTTTCTTAACAATAATTTTGAATTCTTTGATATAATTTTTGTTTACAACTCTAAGATAGGAAGAGAGGTGAGAGTAATCCACGATGTACTTTGAGTTTCATTAATTTTTCAGCATTTCATTTTTTTTGATGAAACAGTTATTCATTATAAAGAGCGGGAATACAATTAAAATAGTCAGAAAGAATAACATCCCTAAACTATACAGGAATAGACCACCAATCATACCAGAAGATCGAACCAGAATACCAGGCGACATAAGAGGCAACCCAATCCGCCGCAAAGTTTGCCTCCCTATATATATGCCGAATCTCAATAAAAGCACAATCCTGTAAAAGAAGGCCAATGTCCCAAATAATATGGTATGCCAAAGAAGCTCTCAGTGACTGTTGAATTCACGAAACCACCGTCAGAGAATCGCCCTCTAAAATCAGACGGTCCAGGTGGAGGATCCGACGGGCATACCTGATATCAGTCCAAGCAACATACAACTTCGTCCCAGGTATGGTTCGCGGTACCGTCCCGTATCGCCCGGTACGGGACGTATCGTACCAGCCAAGAGTCGGTACGGTTTGCCACCAAAAAATGGTTCGGACACCGGACCGTTGAAAAAATAATAAATTTTTTTTTCCATACTAGTACGGTACGGTACCGTACCGATACGAACCGCTCGGTTCCCGGTTCGGGTCGATTCGGTGAGAGGGGGAGAGAAAGATTGTTTTTTTTTTAATTTGGCATGTCGGTACATATGCCGGTATGGTACGGTACGGTTCATACCATACCACCCGCTGAGCGTACGGGTCCCGATACCGGTTCAACGAATCTTGATCCCAGGGTTAGAGGTATCAAGAAGAGGAATACCACCAGCACCCAGCATACCCAGCCGAGAGTCACGGATGACGAAGGCAGCATCCCAAATCTATATCAAAGACTCCAATCAAAATTGTCCGTGAAAAATATATAAGCAAGGATGATGGTGTATTTAGCATTTCATTATTGAAAAATATATAAATAGGGATGTGAATGAAAAGGCAACAAAAAGCTGCAAGAAACTTCCATAACTCACAAAAAATGTCGACAAAACCTTATTACGTGGCTTTACATTTTCTTCCATCTCCTGCTTATTCTTTTCTGTATCACGAGACATGATTGGCTTCGATGGTAAAAAGGTGTTAGAGGATCTATAAAAATACTAGACGTGGTAACAAGCATGAAATTTATAATTTTTGTTAGAGGTCGATTAGCCATATTTTTGGTGGGCCAGTATTAGACCACTTACCAACTTATTTAGATGGACAATGTTCTAAAGGATATATCTAAATCAGTTCACTGATGACATTGCTGTGGTCCGACACCATCCAAGAATCCATTACCAAAGAAGCCGACTTCATACATCTATTTTAGCAATTAGCATGGTCACCTGGGCTTGTTGGCCAATTCGTATCAACCATAAAAGCAGCTAGCTGGATACCAATAGCCTAATGCAATGTAACTACCTCAGATAAGGCTGGAGGGACACACCAAATTTAAAGATTAATGCTGAAACTTAGATTGATGAAAAGCCTAACACTAAATCATATCAAAATATCTGTCACATTCATCTTCATCTTACAAGCGGCCACCGGGTTTGGTTGGGCCGAAACAGGCCAGGCTGGATGTATGTCAGGATCAAAAGCTTATCAATCTAAATCCAATTTATTTATTTAAAAAAATAATTCGAAGGAATAACCTATTCACTAAATAGAATAATAAATCAAATTAAATAAGTAACATAGGTGAAGTAGATCATAACAAGTCAAATGCATTTAAGAAGATTAAACAAGTTAAATAAAATAGAAGCCGATTAAATGGATCTTGAACATGTTAAATAGATCACTTGATGCAATTAATAAATATATTAAAATAAATTAAGCAAGTCAAAAATCCAAACTCAAACATAATTTATTTAATAAATAGATTTTAGATGAGTTAATGCATTAATGATCCAAACTTATTTATGTTAGATCAAAACATGTATAAAGCCAGTCAGGTTGGATTGGCAAGTCGAGTTATACCTGTCAGCTCCACTTGGAATTGGCAAATCTCTGAAATCTGACTGCCAAAGAAACCAAAATTTAATTTCCACAAAATAAATATGCATCTTCCCATCAATTTCATGATCAAGCACCCGAAAGCATCCATACGATAGGTCGGATGACCTGATTATAATTAAATGCCAATGATACCTGGCACCAAGGTTTCAGCATACTAGACGAGATAAGAAGGGAAACAATCTGGAATTAAAACCCAATACAGACATTCAACGTTTGAACACGAGGATTCATGTTTAAAATAAGGGGAAAAAAAAGAAGCAAGGATGATGTAATTATTTATTGCGCTTAACAGCACGCCTTCCTTGGCCCTTCTTCGGTGGACCCTTTCCACGACGCTTCAACATTTCAAGTTTAGCCAACCGCCTGCAATGAAAAAAAGACCCCATTCATATCTTAGCAAATGATGTTAAGTATATTAATTCTGAATGCAATTTCAACCACGTTAAGCTTTTGCAGGACCATAATGCTTTTAGGAACATGTATCTAACGACAAGTCTCAAATATTTTAATTATGTACATCATCTCCAGAATTTCTGAGAAACAAACATTTTAAATTAAAAAAGATAAATGAAATATCTGAAAAGTCTACCACATAACGAATCAGGTTTTATTAGTTATCATACAAATCAAAGTGGTCCAAAGTTTCATTCATATTGCATAATATTGGTTATCTTTCTACCACATATTAGTTGTTATCCACATGCTTGTTGCCCCTACTTGCCAAATAAGCAAGAACACTTGGGTCAGCCTTATGTAATCCATAGCCTCCATATGGAGGAGGGGTACTACTACCACAGGACTATACTCTGCATAACAAAGTTACTAAACAGTTGCATGGAGTTCAACAATCACATATAGAGATGGTAAGATTTTCCTCAGTAGTGTGCCTTAAATAAGCACGCAGGAGTGGTCAAGATATCTGATATGAACTTAAGCAATGGTTAAATAACAAGTGCCTAGTGTAAGAATACCTACATATCATGTTAATTTATTCAGGAGCTTGCAAGTTCAAGATGATGGAATTTCCATTGCAAATGCTACAAAGCATGGCTTAATATTTCGTCAGAAAAAAAGAGAACATTTCTGAAATTTTCAGTGAATGGTTTCTCAAAGATAACATTAAACTATAAAAGTACTAGCTGATTTCAACATCTGATTATTTCAACAAAACTAATATTTTTTTAAGCCTGTATTATTTTGAACAACGAAATGAAACTACCCAAATATATGGATTGTGAACGAGTTGAAATGCACTTGTTTCAGCTCATTCAAGGCCAAGAGATGTTGAACGAATTTCTGTGAAGAAGCAGCTATAACGGTCTGAACTTCTCAAGTAACAGTCAGCTCTTAAAACTATATCGAGCAGTGATGGCGTTATGGGCATTTGATCTCATCAAGTACATCTCAGCCCTTAAAACTATATCACCTATAACACAGATACTCTCCCAATTAAATATTTCCACTCAATCAATTTTATTTTGTCAACAATCCTCGCATCTGAACTACATAATCAGCCACTAAGAGCCCAAAAACCCCTATTCTGCTCCCATTTAAGAGAGATGCAGACCCCATATTAAGATGCAAGTGCAACTATAGAGTACCAGATATTACGGTGTTGTACTTTTGAAGCCTTGTAAATTATTTCCATACTTATCCAACATTTAAGATGCAATCACAACTCACATCCTCCATTTCTCCAGATCAAATTCTTCAAACATGATCATGTGAGGAACTGGCCAAAAGAAGTTGGATGCTCCAGGCATTCATCTATCCCAAGTCAATCACCATCATCCACTCACACATGGATGGACAACAGAGATACAATGTGAGCATAGAGAAGAAGTGTTTGTGACTGCCTAGAATTTTCAAATTATTTACCAATGTTTACATTGAAAATGGAAACAAAAATGTCATCCAATATATCAATATATAACATTATCGATTTTTTTGCATAAAACAGATCTAGGTTTGCCTGTTTGGATGGGTTGCTAGATGGCACGACTAATTTTAATTTTTTTTAATAATGATCTTCCTAATTCTAACTTGCCGCTCCAAGTTAGACAATTTAAAAGATCTTTACAAGAAGTTATTAATGGAGGCTCATATCAATTTAAAAGATCTCCTCCAATATTTTGTTTAAACTAATACAAATTATCAATTTATTTTTACATATTAAAGTTATATTTGTTATTATATTTTTCTTTCAATATTTGCATTTGAACATATATTTTTATCAGTACTTGTTAAAATATGAAAATTCTGCTTCTTCATCTTAGTTCCATAAACACCTAATCTTCTTACTTTAGAAAAACATGATTAAGTTGGATCTTATGATCCAAAGGATTATATGATGCATAATATAGATCTAAATTTTATGATTCTATTTGAGCCTATCCAGATTGTAAGCATAAAATAGATTGTTAGTGTGGTTTTGATCTGGATTGCAGGCATCAAATAGATGAGGGTTGGTCCAGACAAGAGGATATAGATAAGGTGGCTTATGGATGTTAAGAAGATAACAAAGGTCACTTGTGCTATGAGCCTAATAGATCTGGAAAGCCTGAAATAAGCAAATCATTACAGATCACACTTAAAACCCAAATATGGCTGCAGAAATATTGGTCTTAACAAAAGAATACTTGGATCAGAAGAAATTTCAGCTTCAGTTCTTACTTCATGAAAACTTGGTTAACCAGATCACTACATCCTCATCAAAGATCTCGTCCCACCTTATGTTAATTAAAGAAGTGCCCTCATTGCTGGGATAATGAAGGTTAATTTTTGACTGGCAATGAAGAAAAGTCATCATGTGTTGGTGCCGGATTCATCATTAGGAACACCTATAGAAGGATCTTGGTGGTTGCTACTATCCAATTAGGACTTCCAACTGTTCCCATGACAAAGGTAATGAGTGCAGGCATTGAAGGTCTTGAACAATTTACAAGGGAAGAAATTGAAAATATGGCTGGCAAGTACAAGCCTGAACATGATGCAACAGTCGACTGCAAATTGACCATGAAAAGTAGGGAGCTGAGGACAACTTTTTGAAAGTCAATTGCAATAAAAGAAGGCCAAGAGTTTGAAGTGCAAAATTGAAAGATCAGAACATAGTTCTTCCATGTATCTATATTTGTTAAGAGATTTAACAACTTAATTAGGCTTTCAAACAAGAAGATGACACTCATACAATTGATTTAATTATTATTATTGTGAAGGTGTGAACAAACTCCACCCATACTGGTCAATGGTGAGAGATGAAGAACCAAAATTGGAGAAAACCAAACCCTATAGTTTATGAAGGAGACAACTCTTTATAAATAGAAGAAATTATCTTGCTATTCAATCTAGAAAAATCACCTCGATCTGGTGGTTTCAAAATCTATTTTTTTTCAAAAGGGTCAATCTATTTAAAATAGCAGACTTTAAGCATTCTTCATCTTCCCAAAAAATATGTACTAATTTCTCTCTGTAATATCATCTCCAAGCTACATACTTCCAAATAAAAATCTATGATTCCTTATTTAAGTCAGAATTATCTAAGGAAGGGCAAGTAAGGACTAAAATCTTTTGTTCATCAACTAATTAAAAGAATCTTTGGCCTTTAACTGAAAGAACCTTTGCCCTTTAATTAACTAATTTCAATATTGTGAAGCTTGACCTTTTCCAAATTTCATCATTATTAACAAGTTTGTTCTCTTGTGATTTATCTTGTGAAAAGTTCCATCACAAGCCCCAGTTCTTCATCCAATTGATGATGGTGACATCAATACCATACTCCACATAACATATGGATCACCCTTTTGTTGCAATCTAGTGGCAAAATCTCAAGATCTACTGAAAACTTCTCCAATCATTTTTGAAGTTTCTGTCAATAACTTCTTGTCTGCTTTTATCCTAGTTTGTCACATTTATGATTCTTGCCACCTTTTACAGATAATGCAAGAATTATCCTATAATTTCCGGAATTTAGCTAAACTTTGAGTATAGATCAAGGGTGAAGAACTGAATATATCTTCAGAACACATGACATCTCTCATTTTAGTTTCTAAAATCTGAAACTTTCATGGGCATCTCCCACATTTTTACAGAGTTGTGAACATTTTCTCTTCATGACTTTATCTAAACTGCTGATTTAGAACAAGAGCATAGATCACGAGTGATAACTGAAGATATCTTCAAGAAACATAGCAGTCTCAATTTTAGTTTCTAAAATGTTTAATTTTCATGGACTTCTTTCAAGTTTTACAGAGTTGTGAATGTCTGCTCTTCATGAGTTAAACTGCTGATTTACCATCTAGAAAAGGAGTAAAGTTGAGACTTGAGACTTTGGAAGCTCTATTAATTACCATAATTCATGAATAATGTAATCATATTCTTTCAAGCATTTCGGTAGTGGCTCTAGATGAGTTTTCCAAAGAGATCAATCTTAAAGGTCATCATGGCAAAGCAGGCTGTTTCTCTCAACTTTGGAATCGCAAACTTTTTGGAGATACCCATTACCTAGCTATCCTTAACCTACCAAGGCTTTCACCAAGGTTTTCCGAACCATGCCGAACCGGCCGGTTCGAGGCATGCCGAACCGGCCGGTTCGAGGCATACCGAACCGGACCAGCGGCCAGCCGGCACGGTTTGGCTTTAAAAAACAGCATAGCTCCCCTAAAAATAAAAAAAAAAAGGTATCGCACCGAACCGGACCCGAACCGGTCGAAACGGGCCCGAACCGGGCGGTTCGGCGTGGTTCGGCCCGGTTCGGGTCAGTACGAGTGGGAGGAGATAGGTGGGCCTTTCTTTTTTTTGTTTTTGTCACATGGCACGATAGCCATGTGACTGCTTTGAGAGAGGGGTTTGCTTGTATTTTAAGAAGAGAAAAGGCACAGAGAGCTCGTAAGAGCTCTCTGCTGCAGCACCGTAGGAAGGAAAGACGATCCAAAAAAAATTTATGGATCAATTTAAATCCAATTCAACCTGCAAAAATCAAAGGGGAAGCTAGAATCAAGATCCGTATACCTTGTTTTTTCCGTATTTTTCTTTCGTATCGTTATTCTTTTGTTAAAATCCGTACAAAATAGAAAATTAAGAAGAAATGCTGTCAAAATTTATTTGTTGGCAATGATTTTAGAGTATGTGGTAGATCTAGGATAGATCTACACAATGATACTAAAATCTTAATTTTTTATTAAGTATATAATTTTTTAAATTAAAAATTAATTTTGGATTAATAAATTAATTAAATAATAATAATTAGAAAAAAAACTGTAATTATAAATTATTAATCTAGGACTTGTAAGCCACTCTCACTATAAATTTTATGTCGATTTATTCAAGTTTTGTGCATCTCATGAATAGTGCATGTAGGTCTTAAATTGAAAAAAAAATTGACTTTTAATGCATTTCTAGGATCTTAAAAAAATATATGTAGCATGTATGATAGAATCCTATATGAATCTAAAATTTAAATTTTTTTTATTTTTCTTTATTTTTTGAATTTTTTAAATAAAAAAATTAAAAAAATAAATTAAATTTTAAAAATTAGGTTAACAAAGTGTTAATTAATAAAGATTATTATTGACCTTATATATAATTTAAATATTCAGGTATGGATCCATCAAGGAGGAAGAAGGATCCGGAGCGGGACATTGGCTGGTTACATGGAGAGATGCTCTCGGGTCAACATCATTTGAGGTATAAATGGTGCAATACCGAATTCAAAGGTGGAGGGTGACAAGGTTGAAGCGATACTTGGCTGGCGGCTATCCTAATGTATATGCATGCCGACAGTGTTCATAGAAGGTCCGTCAGTTGATGAAGAAACACTTTGCTGAATTTAAAGCCGGGAAGGAAAAAGCAGCAAAGAAGAAGGCAGAGGTGGACCGCAGAGCCGCAGAACCACCTTCTTATCACTCCAAGGAGACAGAGGAAGCATATATTCCTTCTGATGAGGAGGCACAGATGGAGGCTGCTATTCAGGCGAGCTTGTATGAACAGAGACAGCAGGAGGAGGCAGCCAGGTATAGACAGCGATTCGGACCATCAGTTTTTGAGTCTGGATCAGGATCCACTTCTGGTAGTGCTCCAGGAGAGTTTGAAACACAGTTTAAGAGGACCTCCTCAGTCAGAGAGCCCGTCAGGAGAGGCACCGGTCGTATTGCATCCATGTTGGGAGTATTTGGCAATTGGAGGAAGTCTTCCAAGCCCAGGGACATTCCAGAGGGAGCCAATATCCATGATGTCGATCCACATGCATTTTCCAGTAGAGATTCCAAGCAACAGAGGATTGACACAATGCTGAAAAAGGATAAGAAGAAGGGTATATGGCAGGCCATCTCCTGGTTTCATTTCAGTCATATCCCAGTCCATGCAGCAGACAATTCATATTATCGCTCTACTATTTTATCTATACAGACCGCTGATACAAGTGTAGATCCTCCAGTATCGAGGGATATCTATGGTCATCTTCTGGACCGCAATAAGGAGCTAGAAGGATAGATATCCTCGTATCAGAGCAAGTGGCTCGTGTATGGATTGACGATGATATGTGATGATTGGACTGATCCTACTAGACAGAGCATTATCAATTTCTTGACTTATTATGATGGAAAGACTTTTTTCAGAAGTCTATTGATGCTTCAGATCAGGTGCACGATGCCAGTTATATCCCCAGATTGATGGAGAAGGTGATTAATCAGGTGGGAGAGCATAATGTCGTGCAGGTCATCACTGATAATGGACCACAGTACAGGGCCACAGGACAGATCTTGATGGAGCGGCGGCCGCGTATTTTCTGGACCCCTTGTGCTGCACATTGTATAAACCTCATGTTGATAGATATTGGTAAAATTCGCAGGATGCAGAAGATTGTTGAGCTAGCACAGTCTATCACCAGATTTATATATAACCATACATGGATTTTATCATTGATGAGGAGCTTTACAGGAGGGAAATATTGAGACCGGGGGTCACACGGTTTGCTACTAATTACATTGCACTTGATAGTTTTCTTGGTAAGAAAGCAGAGATGTGTCAGATATTTGTCAGTCAGGACTGGCAGGAGAGCAGACATGCTAGGACAAATACTGAGAAAAGCAATGTGAAGAATTTAGTGACGAGACAGACATTCTGGCAGCGGGCTGAGAGGGTAGTGGAGGCATCAAGCTTCTATATGAGGTACTTCGTGCCGTGGACTCCGAGAGGTATGCTCAGATGGGTTTATTATATTTCATGATGCAAAGAACAAAGGAAAAGATCCAAGAGGCAGATCCATCACATGCATATGAGTATATCTGGATCATTGATGGACGGTGGAGTTATCAAATAAGTTTGGATTTGCATCTAGCAGGTACATAGTATTTTATGAAGTTTCTAAAAATTAAATTTCAATTAGATTCATACAAGTACGCTTGACTGATTCTTAAAATATATGTGCAGCTTACTATCTAAATCCGAGATTTCAGTACTCCGTACCGGACATTGTCATGGATGAAGATCTTATGTCTGTCCTATGCAATGTTATATATAAGATGAAGCCCGATCTAGATATCGCTACTATGTGCCTTGAAGAAGTAAGTTATGTTGAAATTATTAAATAATTTTAAGAACATTAATTTCAACAAGCTAACAATTTTTTTTCTGGCAGACGAAATTTTTTAATGAGGGCACAAATTCATTTGGATCCACTGTAGCGGTCATAAGTAAATCAAAGATGAATCATGGTAGGTACTACTAAGAAGTAAGTCTAATATTATATCAGGATTAAATTTTTTATTTTGCCAAATCTAAAATTCTAAATGATGTAATGTCTTTTGCAGCTGAATGGTGGATGCATTTTGATAGATCTGCTAAAAATTTGAAGGTTCTTGCAGTGAAGATCCTCTCCCAGACGGTGTCATCCAGTGGATGTGAGCGCAACTGGTCTACATTTGGTCTTATCTACTCCAAGCAGAGAAACCGTCTGAAACAGAAACGCCTTAATGATCATGTGTATGTACACTATAATTTAAGGTTGAGGCTAAAATGTATTCAGGAAGAAATAGAATTGAAATATCCCGATCCCACTGCAAGTTCACATATTGATGAGGATGAAGATCCAATGATTGGATGGGTCATGGGTCAGTAGCAGACGCCAGAGCTTGATGAGCTAGAATCGCCTTCTTGACCAGCCAGTTTTGTAGCTAGTCAGGCTGGAGTGGATGCTGGACAATAGGCAACAAGTCATATTCCTCACAAGGCTTCAGTAGATACAGCACATCGTCCGTCCCCACCATCTAGTAGACCTGGAGACAGAGGAAAAGGAAAGGCAGTTGCACCTCCATCGGAGGACTCAGTCCATTCAAATTCAGATACCAAAGACAGTGATGATAGTGCTTCAGATAGTGAAGGATCTAGTGATCAAGGAGGGGCAGGAGGACAGGAGTCGCAGCCACCTATTCATATTCGATTCACTGGAAAGTCGCAGTTTAACCATGACACGTAGGATACAGATCATGGAGTACCATCTGATAGACACCGTGGCGATACGATTCTATATAGGCGATGGGTTTTGCGTGGTCGATCGGAACACGATACAGCTACAGCGCTTGCACGTGGAGTAGGATCCATGGATGTATCTAGATCATCCTCATATTCAGGATCCTTTTATCCGCAGCTACCGGCAGCTTCTGGTCCATACGATCCATATGGTGCATCTGAGACGTCAGCATCCAGTGGTTATTATCCCGGAGCATCTTATGCATCTGATTTTGCTGCTGGTATATTTGGATTCCTCCCCTGCACTGCCATATCATCAGTCTCTGGACAGCTCTCAAAGTCGGGACATCAAAGAGGGATCTGCGATTAGTTATGATCCATCACGCATACCTCCTGGGATGAGCTTAGGGAGTATCATGCTGCCTGGCAGGAGGGACATGCTAAATTTCCTACATGGTACATACATGATCCCTATATTTATGGACATCGTCACTCTACCCGATTCTAGACATTGGTATGTAATTATATGTTTAAGCCACATTTTACTTTCATTAATTGCTGATAATCTTAGTTTAATTATCATTTTTTTATTTTAATTGAAAATAGTCCTAAATATTAGTATTTAGTCCTAAATCCTAAACCGGTACGCCATCCTAAACCCTAAAGGCCTAAACCTTAAATCCTAAATCCTAAACCCTAAAGCCTAAACACTGAATTCTCTCTAAACCCTAAACCCTTAAAAAATAAAATAAAAACCTTAAAATTACAAAAAAAAATAAAATAAAAAAATGGACGTAACGGTTTGAACCGGTATGCCCTGCCGTACCGTATATCGGTACGGTATGGTACCGTACCGGTACCGGCCGGCCACCGGTACGGCACCCGGTACCGGTACCGGGAACCTTGGCTTTCACTATCCAAGAATCAACTGAAGCGACCGTGAACAATTTATTAGCAAAATCTTTTCTCAAGATTACAGGTTGGAAGGTTAAGTATCTTTTATCTGCGGGAATGCTAGAACTACTTTCAGTCAAATTTTGTCTCACGGTCCCCCTTGAGATGAGTACGTTTTAACTTCATATTTGAAAATCTGCATCAAAGTTTGAAAACTTAAATCATGTTGGAGGACATCTAAATACCATGGCCCCTTTGGTCAAATGGATGAGAGTAGAGTGCTTGAAAAAGTAAAGCTTACAGACTGTTAATCAAAGAGTAATTTTTCTCACACTTAGATGAACAATTTTATGTTTTGAAATTTATTCACACAACGGAGGTGTATTTCTACTTATGTTCTTGATGGACAACCAAAACATGAACATAAAGAAGAAAAGTCACATAAAAAACTTAAGAAAAAAATATAAAAGCGATTACCTACTAGATATCACACAGCACAGAAACTCCATGAGAAATGATGCCACAAGTTGGAATTCAACATCATGCAAAAATAGTCGGAATATCCTAAATAATCATCCACCCTTTTCCCTTTTCTTAAACTGTTTTAACAGGGCTTATTCTTTAAACAAGGGTGTTTATTTCAGAGCATCCCTGACTGACATAAAACCAAATAAATGGAAAACATAAAGAGAAAAGAAAGGAGAGCACCCCTTTTCTTTGTTAGGATACAACTTAACACAAGAAAATCATAACCAGTTCCTAACTAATCGTCCAACTACATTCCAGATTAAAAGATTTCTTAAACATTGATCTATATACAGTCGAAGGCCAATTCTAAGTGGGTTTTCTTCCACAATCCTCGCAGAGGCATTAAAGCAAACATATGTAAGGCACTAACAGATACGAAGATAAGTCCTAACAACGAACAAGAATAAGAGACAACGAGCCAGAGAGAGGTGCATAAGAAGCATACTCCTTCTCTTCACGAGCCAAGACGAGGGGGTCGTCGTTCTTGACGTCGTAGGGGTACCACTCGGCGACCTTGTCGCCGATGAGCTTCTTTCTCAAGATCTTGTGGGGCGACCGCTTGCCCGTCGGGTTGAGGATGTGACCGAATATCCGTGCCCGTGCCTCCGTCACCCCTTTCACCGCCACCGCCTTTAACAGGCTCTTCAAGCTCATGATGCTCGCTCCCTCCACCGCCAAAATCCCCTCGGACTACCAGTAGGAGGTGAATGGGCCGGACCTGGCCTGAAGCAATAGCTTGTACACCGGGAACTCTTTGGTACACCGTCTCCGTGGCCACATAAATACCATTTTTCATGGTGCATTCAATAATATAGATATATTTTTTTTATTATTATTAAAAATAATAAAAATATTTTTTAAAATAATAAAAGTATTTTTTATAAAAAATTATGATACCGGTTAATTTAGATTATGACATCCAATAACTAGTGTTTTCATATTCATAAAATATCATAGAACCAAGAAATATTTTTATATTTAAAAAAATTTAAAAGTTTTTAACAACAAAATTATTTTTACCTTATGATATTCCATAAATAGAGTTACAGCATCCTATTCACAAAAAAGTCATATATAAAAGATATTTTCATCATTCAAATATATATTTAATATAAATAATTCATTTTTTTTAAAAAATTTTAAATGACGAAAATGCCTTATCCTTATTACACCTGTTTGTGAACATGATATTATAATCCTGTTTATAGAATGTCATAAGATCAAAAATATTTTTATCATTGAAAAAAAAATTTAAAAATTTTCAATAACGAAAATATCCTTGACCTTCCTATAAATAGGGTATAGCATCTTGTTCATAAACGGGTATGATAAGAGAGGACATTTTTATCATTTAAACATGTATTTAATACTTACAGTTTATTTTTTCTTAAAATCTTGAATGACAAAAATATTCTTTCCTTATAATATCTGTTTATGAACGGTGTATCATAACCTTAGGATATCATAAAGCCGAAAGGATTTTCATCATTAAAATTTTTTAAACTTTTCGATGATAAAAATATTCTTCAATCTTATGACATTTTATAAACATGGGGATGTCATAAACCGGCCACTAAATATCATAATCTAAGCCAAAGCATGCCATAATTTTTTCATAAATGAGGGATATTTTTGTCATTCAAATTTTTAATAAAAAAATGAAACTACATGCATTAAATGTATGTTGAAAAGCATGACTTATGTGATCTTTACATGGTCCAATGATATTTGGCGGTCTATTTTTTCTATATCATCCATAGTGGACAAAGAATTACTCTAGCTTAAAGATTACAATGAGGCTAGGGTTTAGTTCCCCGTGACTTAACTCTTTGACCTTAAAAATAGTGTTGCAACTGTTGATAAGCATGGGGATGTGCATAGTTACATTACTTACGCATGACTAGCATTAAGCGGACTGTCCACCACACATGATGGATGAAGAATGCAAACCATGCGATACATATACCTTGTGCAGCTACGTGCAGCCATCCACCATATAATGGACAATGCACGTAATGTACCACACCATACAATGCATCACGTGCACCGTAAAGAATCCATGCTAAAAAAAGAGAGACCAAGCAATACAGTCCAAATTTTTTAGATCGAATCAGGAAGTACACTATGTTTGGGCTTTCTATTTAGATCGAATTAGAGAGTTCAACGTATTCAATGGTCAAGTTTTTGGGAGTTTTATGAAATGGGTCGAAACTAATTGAAAAGAAAGTGAAAAAGCTATTGAGATAATTGACTTAAGATTGATGAAATCAAACAATAATAATAATAATAATTTTGCAACCACCTTTTGTTTATGTAGTAATAGAGTTCATTCTAGGGGTGCAAATGATTGAAGTCGCTTGCAAGCTACTCAAGCCTGATCGGGTTTAGGCTTGACTCAACTTGATTCACTACAAGAAAGTCATGATACTTTAATTTTAAAAAATTTGAGGTGCTTGTTTCATGAGAACTCATAACTAGAAATAAGCATTAGTACACAATATGTACTCAACGTTTTGTTACTCATCAAAATCACTAGGAGAGCCAACAATCTCTCCCTTTTTGATGATGACAAAATCTTGAGTATATCAACATTTAATTTTAAATTTCAGATATGATAATTTATAAATATAATTTCAAGCTTATACATCCATAACTTGCATAGTTAAGAAGGATGAATCTCCCCCTTAGTCCCTTAGTTAGACAATTCTAATCAGAACAAGTTTTAAAAGAACAGTATGCAATATTGGTATCAGATCAAATTGAAATTAAAATTAATCAAAATTTCTATAATTTTACTTCCCCTTTTTGTCAATCATTAGAAAAAAAGGAGTAAACTCCCTCTCAAAATGAGCATGGAGACAAAGAAAGTGGAGTATCAGAGCATGGAAACAGTTTTTCAGGAGTTATCATAAATTCAAAAATTTCAAGAGCATCATACCAGATATCAGAGCCAAAAAGTAAAAGTAGAGCATCAATTCAAGAATTTCAGTCATAGTGAATTCAAATCAAGATACCAAGTAACCATCAAAGTAAAATATATGTATATAAAGTGAAGTTTTCAGTTACAAAATTTGCTAACTTATCAGCAATACTGAAACAACAAGATACATCATGAGACATAAATCATAAAACATACAATCTATGAGGCTAGTCCTCATTAGATGGAATCTCAAGAGTAAATGGTGCACTAATTCTAGATCTAGGAACTAATGCCTTAGGAGGTCCCTGGGCTAATGCCCTGCAACTCCTAGTGCGGCCAGAAGGTCCTAGTAAGGGTACAACCCTAGAAGATCTAGTGGAAGGAGGGGATAGAATTTCAGCCAGTGTAATGAAATCAAGAGTGGAATCAACAATGTTAGCTGGTGGAGGAACTATAGGGGTAGCTGGAGGATCACCATCTCTACTAAGCATCTGATAGCAACCAACACTGCCATCTGAACTCCCATCACTGGAATCACCAACTCTATCTCCACTCCACCATCACCATCATCAGTATCAGAACCACCCTCATCAATGTCATCATGTTCGTCTGGGTGGTCATCATCGTCGTCGTCAGCCGGTGGAGCTGCAGGAGCTACTGGAGGGACAAAAGATTTGAATAACTCCTCCATACGTGCGAATCCTGCCTCCACGATGTGTCATAACTCAGCAAGCTCAGAAGCTGTGTGAGCTCTAAGCCCCTCTATCTCTATCCTCAGCTGAGTCGATCACACCCCAAGTCCTACAATCTCACTTCGTACCTCAGCGAACTGCTGTCGGGTGTGCTCCTCAAAAGATAATTCTATAGATGATGGAGGAGGAGCCGAAGGTGTAGCTGTAGGAGTAGCAGGCTCTGCCTCTGATGCTGGAGCAGCCTGAGGAGGTGTACTGACTGGCCCTGATGGCTCGGCCTCAACCTCTCTAATCTTATCCTCCTCGTCTGGCTCCTATCCAGACTCTCTCCGAACCCAGCGACCTGCGACCAACCGATATCCCATGTGGTGTAGCGACCGCTCGTCATATACATCGGTATGTAGAATCTCCTTGGGGATCTCCCCCTCCAAGGAAACTCTACAAGCCCTGAATAGACGGGTCAGCACCATCCCGTATGGTAAACAATGACGTCTCTGTGTCACAGCATCACGCATCTAAACTAACATCAGCGAGGGTAGATCAATCTGGATCCTCTGGATCATACTGACCATCAGCATCAACTCCCTCTTAGTGATGAAGTCGAATCGTCCAGTCTTCAGAAATAGAATACATGCGGTGATGTGATGTAGAAGGTGCATCTCCACTGACAACTGGTTCACGGTGACCACAGTCATTCCGCGAACATCCTTGCACTCAAGAATGCACCTGAAAGCTGCCTCTCTATCCTCTACTGAGAAGGTACAAATGCCTCGATGAGGAATCTCCCATACTCTGTTGAGTAGCTCCTCTGTCAATGAGATCTCCACTCCCCTGACAGTGGTGCTCCAATGTACTCGACGGCAATCCAAGGCACTATAGAACTCCCTCACTAGATAAGGATAGTACCTCTCCTGCATGGTGCAAAAGGGCACTAATCCGGCATCTGTGAGTGTCTGCCGAATCTGGAAGTGTTGTCTATCAAAAAACTCTAAGTCGACCCATCTGCCAGAAGCCAAGACCATCCCTGCCATCCTCTCTATAGGGGGAACCTGGAGCTGCTGAACTACTGGCCTATCCTGCATCGTGTCTGGCCTTGGTCCTCCTCTCAGAACCCTGACTACATCTCCTCCTAACAACAAGTCTCTTCCTCGGACCCATCACAACAAGCTGAGCAAGAAAGGATGAAGGTAAATAACCTAGGGGGAACAGGTTTCAATCAGGTTGAGAACTATAGATCGGCTATGGGTTAGGCTAAAGGAGACTATGTTTTCCTAAAAGAGGGATAATGGTTTTAAAAGAAGCTAGAATTTGGTTTTTGAAAACAGGGATAAAATAAAAAAAAATTTTCTCAAAAACATGAAATCGAAAGTTGAAAAGAGGGAAGTTTATCTCAGTCACGTAAAACACACTTGGGTTAAAACATTAATCCCAATATGTAAAGTACATTTGTGTTTATAAAACATATTTGGGTTGTAAATCATATAGAATATGTTTGGGTTAGAAAATTTATCAAAATATATAACATATATTTTATAAAACTAGTGAACTAGGACTAGTTGAAATATATAAAATAAACTAAACATATGGGATTAGGGTTAAAACCAAAGTACATTTGGGTTTTAGGTTAGAAATAAGTAATCAAACAAAATAGTGGAAATGGGGATAAAATACTATGAAATCATCACAAATATCCCTTCCACACGAATGAAATCCTAACAAATTGCTTAGAAATCTGTATTTAGAGTGAAACCCTTGAATATTTCGGCCAAAAACCCAATCCAACAGTGAAATTAAGAGAAATGGATGGAATGTGTGAGAAATCGGTCAACAATCCATGGGAAATCCAAGATAAATACATTCAAACATGATTTCCTCCAAATGGAGTCTTAGAAACGATTCAAAACTCCGAAAAATCCAAGTTAAATACATTAAAATGGATGGATAATAGGGAATCTAGGTTACACGGTTTTAAAAATGAAAGAGAGAGAGAGAGAGAGAGAGAGAGAGAGAGAGAGAAAATACTTGATTTCAGCAGGGTAAAGAGGGAAAGAGAAGATTTGGAAGGTAGAGGAGTTTTTGGAGACCACTGAAGCTCGAGAGAAAGCAGGGGAAAGTAAAAATCAAAATCTCAGTTTGCCCTAAAAAAGATAGAACTTTTTCGCGAGTGTCGACACTTCGTAAAATCCAAGTGTCGACACTTGGCCATGAAAATCCCAAAAAAAATCTAAAAAATTTTCAAAAAATCAAGGATGTTTTTTAAAAGTTTTTTGGGACTTAACACAAGTAATTTTTTGGGTAAAAATAACTTGGATAAGATGGAATTTGAAAGAGTTTTAGGAGAATGGATCGATGATACCTAACTCTCTTCTAATCATGCAGAATCTCTCCTCACTCAAGGGTTTGGTAAACACATCAGCTAATTGATCATCAGTACACATAATTCAAGTTCCATATTAGAGTTTTATACATGATCTCTTATGAAATGATGGCTTATGTCAATGTGTTTACTTCTTGAATGTTGCATAGGATTCTTAGTTAGATTGATTGCACTAGTATTGTCACATCTTATGGGTGTCTTAATTAGTTTAATGCCAAAATCTTCGAGTTATTGTTTGATCCAAAGGATTTGAGCACAACAGCTTCCAGCTGCTATATATTCGGCTTCCACCATAGATAGAGCAACCGAATTCTGTTTCTTGCTACTCCAAGAGATCAAATTCACTCCAAGAAACTGATAAGTTCTACTAGTACTTTATGATCAAGTTTACACCCAGCAAAGTCAGCATCATAATAAGCAATCAATTCAAATGAAGATTCTCTAGAGTATCAAAGATCAATTTCAATTGAGCCAGATAGATATCTAGGTATGCATTTAATAGCCAAAAGATGAGACTTTTTAGGATTAGACTGATATCTAGCACACATACAAATACTAAACATGATATCTGGCTTACTGGCAGTAAGATATAACAGTGAACCAATTATGCCATGATATAATTTTTGGCCAATAGATTTACCTGATTCATCCTTGTCAAGTCTACAAGATGAGCTCATAGGCATACCTAATGGCTAGTATTCTCCATCCCAAACTTCTTAAGTATTTCTTTTGTATACTTTGCTTGGTTGATGAAGATCCCCTCTTTGGTTTGCTTTATCTAGAGTCCGAGAAAGAAGTTAAGTTCTCCCATCATACTCATCTCGAACTCACCCTGCATTAACTTTGCAAACTCTTGACAAAGAGATTCGTTAGTAGTATTGAAAATGATATCATCTACATATATTTGTACTACTAAGAGATCATCATTCTTTTTCTTCAAAAATAAAGTTTGCAACTTCTTGCTGTTCTTCCTCAGAGCTGGAGTCTTCGCTGTTACTCCAGGTTGCCATCATGGCCTTCTTTCTTAGTTTTCTTCTGCTTTTCTTAAATAAGGGGCAGTCCATCTTGAAGTGGCCCGATTTTTTGCATTCGAATCATGTGAGCTACTCCTTCTCTTTCTCTTTCTCCTTCTCTTTGCTTGGCTCACCTTTTAGAGGTTTCTTCTTGAAGTTGTATTTCTTCTTTCTCATGAACCTTCTGAATTTTCTTGCCATGAGAGCCATCTCATCTTCTTCATCTTCTTCTTCGGATTCATCGCTAGACTCTTCTCTTGCGGTGGATTTGAAAGCGATCACTTTCTTCTTCTTGTCAACATTTATGTTCTTTTATCTTAAAGAAAGCTCATAAGTCATAATGAGCCTAACAGTTGCTCGAGGGACAGAGTGTTGACATCCTTGGCTTCTTCTATAGCTGTCACCTTTGTATCCCAAGAAGCCGGTAGAAACTTGAAAAGTTTATTTACAAGCTCACTGTTAGAAATAATCTTTCCTAAACTTCTCATGCCATTCACAATATTTGTGAACCTAGTATACATCTCACTTATAGATTCAGTAGGTTCCATCTTAAATATTTCATATGTGTGAATGAGCATGTTAACCTTAGTTATTTTCACTTGGTGTGTACCCTCATGGGTAACCTCAAGTGTGTCTCATATTTTCTTAACGGAGAGATAGTTAGATATTCTATTAAATTCACTCAGATCAAGAGAGCAAAATAATAGATTCATAGCCTTCACATTAAGCTCTATTTGCTTAATGTCATTCTCATCCCAATCATCTTCCATTTTTGGAGTGAGAATGCCATTAACCAACATAGTAGGCTGATGAGGACCTTTTATGATTATCCTCTAAAGATTATAATCAATGGCTTGAATGAATATGCGCATGCGAGTCTTCCAATAAGTGTAATTCATGCCATTAAATAGTGGGGGACGATTTGAAACTTGACCTTCAACAACACCCATTCCTATTGGGGCTGCCATGATCTTTTATTGAAGATCCTTGGACCTACAAGAGAGTACCGGTGCTCTGATACCACTTGTTGCCCAGAAATGGAGTCCAAGAGGGGGGGTGAATTGGATCTTTTAAAAATTTAAAGCAATAATGTGTAAGCCTTGTGGTATTTGTGAGTAATGAAATTAATGCATTAGATTATATGCAGCGGAAAGCAATAATTAGAGTGTAAGAAGTAAAAAACAAGAGGTAGAAGAGATAATTACACACAAACACAAGGTTTATAGTGGTTCGGTGCAAACCTAGCACCTACATCCACTCCTCAAGCCACCCTTAAGAATTTCATTTTAATCTCTCCAAGATTATAGCCAACTTATTTTTTCAAAGGCTCACAAGTCAAAACCTATGTTGGTTTTATCACCTAGGCTCACCAACAAACCTTTACACTTGTTTTGGCTTCCGGCTCACAAGTCAACCCTAGTTAATTTTGTTCCTTTGGCTCACCAACAACTATAATAACCTACTTTCAAGAAATCCTTGAAAGCTAGGTCAAAACACAAGAGAATTTTAGATATACAATTTAAATAAACAAAACAAACTATCTTTAAGAGTAGAATGGAAGCTTTGTGGCTCTAATTGATGCTTGCCTTGTCTTCTTCTTGGAATATTCTTCAAGCTCTCTTTTTGGAATGATGAAAGGATAGGCTTGTAAGCTTTTTCAGGGAATCTATTTTTTAATGGCTTTTGAAGTGAAGTTTTTGAGGGAATATTGGCTTTTAAGCTTTCAATGGACTTCAATGCTTCAAGAAAGAGTTTGGTGAAGCTTAAATACTTCAAAAACTTCCAAAAAATGGTGTGTGACCGTTGGAGCTTCGAATCTAGCCAATTGGAGCTGGAAAAGATGTTTCTGTACTTCAAAAAAATAGATCCGTTAGGACTGTCAGAACCCGAGTGTCGACACTTAGTTTATCAGATGTCGACACTTGGCTGTCAGGTGTCGATACTTGAACTTTCAAGTGTCGACACTTGATTCACAGGTGTCGACATTTGACACAAAAACTCTCCGTGGCCAAGTTTTGGATTTTCAAAAAGTCTCAAGCCTTGAGTAACACTTGGGAACTTAAGTATCGACACTTGACGTGCCAAGGAGATTTTCTGCGTGCCAAAGGCTGAAGTGTTGATACTTATCCTTCCAAGTGTTGACACTTGATTTTGCAAAATTCAGAAATGAGTGCCAATAAAGCCAAAAACATAAGTGTTGTTTATCAAACTTAAATGTAATATAAATAAGCAATAATAGAACTTGTTTGAGCCCTTTTTGTATGGAAAAGACTTCTCAAATCGTGAAAGCTACTTCGTGCCAAAGCGTGCTATGAAACTTTACTTTTGAGAATTTGAGGTGCTTGTTTCCTGAAAACTTACAACTGGAAATAGACATTAGTACACCATATGTACTCAACATTTTATTATTCATCAAAATTACAGGGTGAAGCCAATACAAACCAACCATTTACCAAAAACACAAATCTAAACCAACCGACCCAAGTCTCCTCAACCGCAGGTAGAGCCATCAAAATAGATCGTGTCCCGTGAGCCAGCCCATCAGGCCCTTACAATAGTAGGGCTAGCCTATTATTTTGGCAACCCATTTAACAAAAGGGCTTTTTAGCCCAACCCTTTTATGGCTCAGCCCATGACAAGCTAGCTCATCTAGCCTATGAGCTAGCCCTGTTCATTCACAATAAATCCAAAATTCAGAGTTTTTGTTCTCAACTCCAAATCATTCGCCTCCACTCTCTTTCACTCTCCATGATCTCTTCTCCTTCCCTCTCGAATCCAGGGATTAAACTAACTTAAGAGATAATGGTAAATCTTTTTATATTTTATTTTCTCAGAAATTTTAGTCATGTTATCAATTTTTATAATTCTTTAATTTTTTTAATTTTTTGGTGAGTTATAAAGGTCGATCCATTTAGGTCCTTTACTTATAAGGGCCAAGGTCGAGCTTCCTATTTGATAGCTCATTTATCAAAAGAACATTTTTGTCAAGGACCTAAATGAGCCGAGCTGCTTATTTAATGGCCCATTTATCAAAAAAAAAAATTTGGCCTAGCCCTAATGGGCCCAGCTTGTTTTGATGGCTTTAGGGCCCTAGGTCCTCACTTCCCCTTCCTCCTATTTACCAAATCCTTTAGGTTGCATTTGGTGGTAGGCAATCCATCCAGATCGCTGGTAATTTAATAAGGCCTCACCATATTATTATGTTTGGTATGCTTTCTAGATAGCAATCTATCTGTCTAGTAATCTGAATTGCCTCCCAAAAGATAATTTGGATTATATATGAAAGGGATGGTAATCCAGATTACCACCTTCTAGATAATCTAGATTATGAAATAACCTTCCTCTTATCCCTTCTTCTTCTCTTCCAAATAATATAGTATAATACAATATAATATAATATAAATATATTATATTATATTTTATAAAATTATATTATTTAATATATTATATTAAATAATATATAATATATTTAATTTTACATTAATATATTAATATAATATAATATAATAATTGATATAATATAATATTATATTAATATTATATATTATATATTATTTTATATTTTATAATGTAAAAAATATTATATTATATTTAACATTATAGTATATAAATTTAATATATTATTTAACATATTTAAGTAACATATTAAATATATTATCTATTTAATATATAAATTTTTATATTAAATTTATTTAATATAAAAATATTTTTTATTTTTAAATAAAGTATACAATATAATTTTTTAAAAAGTATTTTTTAAAATAAAATATAAAAAATATATTTTTAATAAATGAATAAAATATAAAAAAATATTTTATAAATAAAAATATAAATTTGATTTAAAATATTTTAAATTTTATATTATGCAACATTACTTACATGTATGAAATATAATAATCCATATTATTTACAATCAATATTATTGGTAATTCATAATACTCACAATCCATGTTACTTTTTAAGATTGCCCGGCAAAGCACCAAATGCAATCTTATTTCTCCTCGCCAGCCGCCAATTCCAAAGTCCTAAGCTCCCGACAATCCAGCCGCCTCACCATCAATAACCTTATAGCCTCACCTCTCTCTTCTAACCAAGCCATGACAAGTAGAATCTCTACTCTCCCAAACTCCTTTTGCATTGCATCTGCCTTGAGGCACCGATGGAGCCACCGTAGAGCTGCACCATCTAGGAGACAACAGATCACATGCTGGTGGTAGCCGCATGTGGCCGGACATGGTGGAGCCGAGCAATCCTCTCCACCCGAGCACTCAAGTTCAAGTCACCGAATGCGTGGCTGCCATGCATCATTGTCAAGTATCTCATTGCTATCTTCTCTTCTCCTCTTATTGCCACTGGATAAGGAACTAATCTCATCATTGTCTCCTTTTGTCTCTGCCATGGAGGACATTGCCATGTCATAAAGCCTCGAAGGCTCCATAAATCTCTCTCCCCTCTATTTTCGAGCCATCGAAGGCAAGTGCTCCTGCTCGGCCCTCAAGTCTCCTCCAATATCCAAACCCTTGATCGTTCGTTTTCTCTTCTTCCTCTCTTGTTTTCCTTGTTTCCATCATTATAGTTGATAAAATCTTTATTTTTTTTCCCATTATTTTATGTTTGAGATTAATTTGCAATAATAAACTGGTATATGTCAAGTAGAGGAATTATTGCAAAAAAAATGTAAAACCTAGAAATAGTCATCCACAACCCACATAGCCCCTCTCCTTTCTTCTTTCCCCCTTATTTTTCTTTTTTTTAATTCATGTAATTTATTATAAATTTCTACCTTTTTGTCCCTTTTTTCCCTTCAATTTATTATGGTGTTGTTTTCTATGTAGGCTCATATTCAAATTTGAGCTAGAGTAGGCTTGGTTGACATTCGAGCCGAACCAAGTTGAGCTCAAGTATTGCCTTGTTCTTGTTGAGTCAAATTCTAGCTTAGAATATTAAGACTCAGTCAATCTTGAGCCAAGTTTCGAGCCTGAGTATTTTAAGTTCAGTCAAGCTTAAGCTTATAAGTACTCGACTTGATTCTACTCGGCTCATTTGCACCCCTAGTTTAATCAATACAAAGAGAACAATTTATTTGGGTATTATAATTTTAGGTCAAAATGGAGTAAAAGAAATAAAGTTGACTTTGTTTGGGTGCTTCATAGAATAAATCTAATCTTATAAACAAAGGATGAGAGAGAGCATGTGGTGATAGGGAGATAATGGGTCAGATTTGGATCTGTTCAACCAATATCTATACCAATCCCAGTATAAAAGATACCAAATCCATACCCATGCCATACCTATCTCGGGTTAGGTAAAATAAATAATATAGGTTAGGTCAAGTCAAGTATACTCACCTTGCTGTAGGTCAGGTTAGATTAAGTTGGATCGGGTCAAGCCTAAAAAAATCTCCAAATCTTGCAAAATCTTCAAATCCTACATGCTTCTACCAAGATTAAGCTCTCAAATTCTCAAGAGACCAACTCACACTATCGAAAAAAAAAAAAAAAAATACAAAAATACAAAACAAAACCTAAACCTATGGAAACCTGATATGGCACGATCGTTGACACGGAACCAGCATCGTGCCCAGCCAGCGGCCACACGGGCGAGAGATGCCACTTGTGTGTGGTAACCGAATGAAGATCTAAGGTTTAGCCCCTGGTCGAGGTCAGCTCCCATCCAGGGTCGAGCTCCCGACCGAGGTTGTGCTCCCGTCATTCAAGATCGAGCCCCTGATCGAGATCAGCTCCCATCCAGGGTCAAGCTCCCAGTCAAGGTCATGCTTTTGCCATCCGAGGTCGAGCCCCCGATCGAGGTTAGCTCCCATCCAGGGTCGAGCACCCGGCCAAGGTCATGCTCCCATCATCTTAGATCGAGCCCCCGGTAGAGGTCAGCTCCCATCCAGGGTCCAGCTCCCGATCAAGGTCATGCTCCCACCATCTGGGGTCGAGCTCCTGAGATAGAGCTCCCCCACTCTTGCTAAGGTCGAAGTTCCTGCCAGCATCAAAAGGAGAGGATTACCAGAAGTTCAGACCATGGCGAGGATGCTCCCGGCCACTGGCGACCTCTAGGAGGTGGTGCATGCCCTATCGGAGATTCAAGCTCTGTAATGCACCACCCGCATGTTTTATGCAATACGTGCTTTGTCAAGCTCCAGGCCCTGCAACACGCCACCCCTATCTATGACTGTGCAACTGGGGGCCCTAGTCCTTGCGACACGGAACCTATACCTCCTCTAAGAGGAGTACCTCATTAAGGCCTCATGCCCTGCGACACTCCAATGGTCGCTCCTGGAATAGAAATGCCCCACCGTGGCTCAGGACTTAGCAGCACGGTGCCCACACCTCCCACAAAAAACTGCACCCCCAGAGGAAAAAGACTTGTACTATACCGGCGAACACCCCTAATAGAAGGTCTCCTTACGAGGACCAGTCCGATAGGGGGGAGGCCGCAGACAAAGGAAGACCTCTCCCAAAAGGGGCTCTAGGAAAGGGATATCTCAACGAAGCCTCAGACCTGGTCTAGGTCATTCCTTTTATATAAAATCAAAGAAGGGACCCCTAGCAAAGAGGAGAGGCAACTAGTAAGATATAGAGAGCAAATGGCCAAGGAACTAGCCAAAAGAACCTCCCCGCTCTCTAACTTCCACTCCTCTTCATTTCTCCATCTTTGAGATCTCATTTTCACCCCTCTGAATGGAGAGATCCCAAGCTCTTCATCACAGAGACTCTATTCCCCTAGATCATCCCAACTGACTTCA
Source organism: Areca catechu (assembly GCA_021397845.1). Lineage (NCBI taxonomy): Eukaryota > Viridiplantae > Streptophyta > Magnoliopsida > Arecales > Arecaceae > Areca > Areca catechu. The sequence goes on along the minus strand of CM038040.1, from coordinate 61,278,033 downwards.
TCGTCAGTGTGTCCCTGCCAGAATCCTTGGCCCGGGTCTCCTTTTTTTCCAGGTTACTCCGATTAAGAAGCCTACTAGAAAAGGGGACCAAGCACCCAATGAGAGCCCGATGCATCCATGACATGTCAGAGCTATAGGCCATGATGATCCAAGCGATAATAGATTGGCGCGTACCAGGTAGGGGGCAGCAGTGGTAAGAATGCCAGTGATTGTGGGAAGTCCAATAGTGGGTCCCCCACTACCAATAAAGTACTAGTGGAAGCCTACAGCCTCATGGAGACCATGCATGCATAAGAGGCCTCTGCCAACCATGCAGGGCCCCCCCTCATCGTGGCGACCCTTAGAGCCCTGAGGGGGAGCTCCCCACTCCACCACCGCCACCTCTGGTGGATCCCCAGATCACGACACTCGCCCAATAGGTTTATTCCTTGGCTACGGCGGTGCTCCAACTCCACCAGCGACACTGATCCTTGGCAACTCAATAGCAACCAGGGATGCCAACGGCCCACACCGTCGACCCCCGTACCAGCCTATGGTCCTTTCAGGAGAGACCGTTATATGCGGCCTCCCACCCATGGGGGGACTAGTTGGTGGTTGGGAAGGGCTAGAAGGATGTCCCCATCGATAAGGAGAGTCGCTCCTCTGCCTCGGATCATGGCATGCACTCATGCCGGCGGTGCCGGTGTGGCTGGGAACTCGGGCAAGAGTTCCTCCACTCCACGCCCTCTTCACCCCTAACAACCTCTACCGAGGGGTCCACAGACGAGGCCATCTACCGTCGAGAGAAAGGCACCTCAAATAGAAAAAGTGCAAGCTAGCCGACCTATCCCACCAATTTGTCGAGATTCAGGGCTCCTCAAGCGAGCTCGCGGGGTATGACACCCGTCCACCCTTCTCCCACATAATCCAAGAGGAACCGATCCTTAACTGGTTTCGCATGCCTCAAGTTGATCCCTACGATGGGACAATCGATCCCTTGGACCACCTCAAAAGCTACAAGACCCTCATGAGGGTCCAGGGGGCCACCAATGCTCTCCTCTACATCACCTTCCCGGCTACTCTCTAGAAGGCAGCTCGAGCCTGGTTCTCCAGACTCGAGTCAAAAAGCATCGAATCCTTCGAACAACTAGAGAAAATATTCATGGCATATTTTGATGCATGCAGAAGGTGCCACGTAAGCTGATAGTCTCTTCTCGATCCACCAGTAGGATCGAGAGCCCCTCTGGGACTATGTGTCATGATTTAAAGCCACCACCTTGAAGATCTATCAGCTCGATGAGCCAGTCACCATGCTGGCCCTAAAGAAAGGACTCAAGACCTTCTGCTTCACCTATTCCCTTGACAAGAAGCCTTCAAAGACTTAGTCGAAGCTCCTCCTCCGGGCTCACAAGTATATCCGTGCAGAGGAGGCCAACCATACTAGAAGGGAGTTGGATGGGAGGCCACTGAGGAGGCAGGCTATGGGGAAAACATCCAGCCTTCAGCCCCGAAGGCTACACTGGCCCCGTGGCTGGGAGCTAGGCCTGGAGTTGACCCTACAAAGGATGAAAAGTTCACTCCTCTCCTCATCCCTAGAGTAAAGATTCTGATGGTGATCGAGGACGAGCACTTCCTGCATCATCTCCTCCATGGAGACCGTTCACCAAACATGACAGATCCCATTGTTGTCGCTTCCACCAGAACCATGACCATAATATTGAGGAATACCATCACCTAAAAAGGGAGATAAAAGACCTGGTCAAGCACGACTACCTTGGAAAGTACGTGGAGGGAGGAGCTACTCCGGTAACCCAGAATGAAGTGTCCTGATCGATCGCCATTGATAACTGGTTCATTGAGAAGTCAATGGGAATGATTTCCTGGGGGCAAGGAGAACCCCAAAGAGGGTTAGGGGGAGAGAGGAGAGTGATGATGTAACCCCCTATGAGGGAGAAGGGCCGACTAGGGAAGATAACCCAAATAATGATATTGTCATCGTAGAAATGACGATAATGAAGTACCCTATAAAAAAATTATGGTTAATAGTTGAAGCTTTGCTGACATCATTTTTTACGATGCTTTTGTAAGGATAAACTTGTCCACTGACCAAATAAAATCAGTATTCACGCCCTTAGTGGGCTTCACCGGGGATTTGGTTAGAGTTGAAGGAGAGATTATACTCCAAATAATTGATGGGATGCCATCTTGGCAAAGCACAGTGCTGACAACATTCACCGTTATGAGGCTTTCTTCACCTTACAATGCAATCCTGGGGCATCCTAGTCTCAATCTGCTTGATGCTACCATCTCTACCATATGTCTCCTCATTCAGTTCCCAACCCCTTAGAAAACTGGAGAGATGAGAGGGTCTTGGCAGCCTATCTAGCACTACATGCAAACCATTCTAGGACCGCAAGGGGCCAGCCCAAGCCTAACCATTAACCAATCGAGCCCGATGGAACTGGAGCCAAAGTGCAGACCGGATGAGCCCCTGCTATCTTTCCCTCTAGGAGAGGATCCCCTGAAGACTGTGCAAGTGGGAGCCCTGCTGCCCGAAGAAGAGAGGTCCCGCTTGCTCAATTTTTTGCAGGTCATGTGGACATCTTTGCCTGGACTGCCACAGACATACCTGACATCCCTCTATAAGTAATCATCCACAAGTTGAACGTTGACCCCAACCATCGCCCGATCCAGTAAAAGAAGAGAAGCTTTGCCCCAGAAAGGCAGAAGACGATCGTTGAAAGGGTCGAAAAGCTCCTCGCAACGGGTTTCACACATGAGGTACGATATCCTGACTAGCTTGCTAATGTAGTGATGGTCAGGAAAGCTTCTAGAAAATGGAGGATCTGCATGGACTACACCGACCTCAATCGGGCATGCTCGAAGGATAGCTTCCTACTTCCTAAGATTGACTAGCTGGTGGACACAACCTCGAGCCAGAAGTTTCTTAACTTCATGGATGCATTCTCCGGGTACAACCAGATCTGCATGCACCCGGAGGATGAGGAGCACATGACATTCATGATCGACAGAGGTACATATTGCTACAGGATGATGCCATTTGGCCTTAAGAATGCAGGGGCCATGTACCAGCAACTGGTCAGCAAGGTCTTCAAGGACCAAATCGGTCATAACATGCAAGTCTATGTGGATGATATGCTTGCCATAAGTGGCCCAGAGTCAGACCATATCATCAACCTGGTGGAGGCTTTTGACAACCTCCGTCTTTATCAGATGAAGCTGAACCTCGCCAAGCATGCATTTGGCATCACGGTGGGAAAGTTCTTGGGGTTCATGGTCACCCAGCATGGAATATGTTGAGTCTCTGATGGTGTATCCAAGGCTTCGGGGACCAAGATTTAGGTTTTGGTCAAGTTAGTCATGGTCATACATGATGAATCTAGGACTAGGAGTGAGTTTGGGACAAGTCCTAGGTGTTAGGCTAAGTTTTGGTCAGTCTGGGCATTCGAGCCGACTTGCTTGAGAGGTGAGCTGACTCATTGGTTGGTACTGTGGGAACAGCAGTGTAATATTTTTGTGAGAGTCGGTTCGTTTAGTTTGAGTCGGCTCTTGTCTGCATATTAAAATTAAATTATTCTAGATGAGCCGACTCTTGGTCTGAGAGTTGACTCATCCAAAGTACCTTCTGCTGTTTCAAGTCGACTCGTAGGAGGCGAGCCGACTCGAGTGTCGGGAGTTTTGAATCTCAACGGTGCCATCGTGGGGAGTTTTTGGGGAACTAGGTTTTATATGACCTAGGTATAAATATGTAAGTTATCTTGTAACTTGTAGAGTGGGTTTTACATCGAAAGCTGAATACAACATTGAAATCCACTTTTCTCCAAAATATTCTCTCTTGCTCTTTCTCTCTACTCTAATCAAAAGAAACCATAGATCTTCGTAGACCTGTATCCTACAGCATCCATCTTGGATCATTGGCAAAGGGTTGTCCATGCACCTGGGAAATCGCTTCCATTGCGACTTGTGATACCATCTTCTTCTTCTTTATTTCCATCACATTTGGTACAGAGCTAAGGTTGCGTGGAGGAAGGAAGGTCTCTGCATCCAAAGCTTTTTGCTATACCAGGTTATTCTAATCTTTAATCCATTTTTCTTTTCAAAGAAATCTCCAAATTTAAGTGGAGGGAATTTTTCTTATGGAAGGATTGGAAGGATAAGGTTGGAAGGAAAGCTTGCTGCAGGTATTGGGGTTGCAGAAATTTATGTTTTGGGTGTGTTTTTGCTTAATTGTGGAAATGGCATCAAGTGTTTTCAAGGTAGATTTTAAAAAGTATGATGGCAAAGGGAACTTTACCTTATGGCAACAAAGGGTAAAATATTTGTTGGTTCAACAAAGGATCTATAAGGTCTTGGTGAAAGAGAGACCGGAAAAGATCAGTGTTGAAGATTGGAAAGAGTTAGAAGAGATTGCTTTCAGCACCATCAGGATGTATCTGGCAGATCAGGTTTTGCCTGAGGTATATACAGAGACCACGGCAAAGGGCATATGGTTGAGACTGGAGAACACATACATGGGGAAGAACATGACAAATAAGCTGTGGTTGAAGAAGCAGATGTATAGTCTAAGGATCCATGAAGGAGGAGACCTTGTTGCTCACATTCAGATGTTCGACCAGGTATGTTCTGATGTTATGAGTCTGGATGTGAAGATTGATGAGGAGGATCGGGCATTGTTGTTATTATGTTCACTCCCTGGATCGTATGATGGTCTTATAACAACCTTGGTGTATGGGAATGAAACCCTAAATTATGAAGAGGTTGTTGGAGTGCTCAGGTCAAATGAGCAACGAGAGAAGATCTGTAAAGAAAATCCTAACTCAGAGGTACTTGCTGTGAATGAAATGCAAGGAATACCTAAAAAGAAGTTAGGAAAAAATCAAAGGGCAGATCACAGTCTTGAAGTGGTCATAAAAATTGGAAATGCCATAAGTGTCATCATCCTGGGCATTTTAGGAGAAATTGTCCTCTTTGGAAGATAGAGAAGGGGAAAGCCAACACTAGTGGTGCAAATGCTTATGAAGGCAGTAAAGAAGATGTTCTAGTAGTTTCAGATGGATCTACTGATTGGGATAATACTTGGACATTGGATTCAGCATGATCTTATCACTATACCTCACATTGGGAGTGGTTTGATATCTATGATAGGTCAGATGGAGGTAGTGTAAGCCTTGGTGATGATCATCCTTGTCAGGTAGCTGGAGTTGGCACTATTAGGATGAGAATGTATGATAGAGTGATAAGGACTCTATCAAATGTTAAACATGTACCAGAACTGAAAAAGAATTTGGTTTTTTGGGCTACTTGGAGAAGCAGGGTTATGCTTTTAGTTGCCAGTCTGATAGTGGATGTTTGAAAATTACCAAGGGAGCTTTGGTGGTGATGAGAGAAAGAAGATTGAGCAATAATCTATACAAGATAGAAGGCTCAGTGGTGAAAGATAGAAGGCTCAGTGGTGAGTGATAGTGCAGAGATGCTTGCAGTGGCATAGGAGGAGAAGTTAACATATAAACTGTGGCACCATCGAATGGGTCACCTAAGTGATCGAGGACTCACAGAATTAAGCAAAAGAAAAAACATTCTAGTTCTGAAGAAGGATGGAAATGACCTATATGAGCCATGTATTTTTGGTAAACAGCATAAGGTAAAATTTGCTGTCAATACTTAACCAAGTGATGGAGTGCTGGATTTAGTGCACTCTGATGTATGAGGACCAGCTCCTATATCATCTAGAGGTGGGGCAAGATACTTTGTCACCTTCATTGATGACTACTCAAGAAAAGTGTGGATTTATCTAATGAGAGAAAAATCAAAAGTCTTTGTCCGGTTCAAAGCCTGGAGAGCTGAAGTAGAAAAGAAGATAGGAAGACATGTAAAGTGCCTTCGATCTGACAATGGAGAGGAGTACTCTAGTAAAAAGTTTAGGAATTATTGTGAGGAAAATGGAACTAGATGCCATTACACAGTAAGGATGACCCCTTAGCAGAATGGTATTATGGAGAGGATGAACCGAACACTATTGGAGAAGGATAGGAGTATGAGGCTATATACATCACTCCCGGTAAATTTTTGGGGTGATGCCATACCTTTTTCTTATTTTCTTATTAATAGGTCCCCTCACTTTAAGCTAAATGGAGAACTTCCAAAGGAAGCTTGGAATGGAAAAAAGGTGGAGCTTGGCCACCTGAAGGTGTTTGGTTGCTCGTCCTATGCACATATGGAAGCAACCGAAAGAACAAAGTTGGACCCTAAGTCAAAGAAGATGATTTTCATCAGGTATCCACAAGGAGTCAAGGGCTACCTATTATGGGATCCTCAGTCTCAGAGGACAGTGATCAGTAGGGATGTTATCTTTGATGAGAGGAGCATCTCGATGAGATCGGGGAGTACGGATGGAAGTGCAACAACAAAGGTGAACAGTGGTGATTGCTCTTCATAGGTGGAGGACATGCCATCTACTTCTACTGGAAAGGGTGTTTTAGTTGAGGTGGAGTTAGGTGGGAAAGGTCCTCTGGTGATGAAGGATCAGCATGGAAGGTCAACTGTTCAGAGGGAGGTGCAGGAAGAGCCATATACAGTAGACTTCCAAGATAGTGTAAGGGGAGTGGCATTACATAAGCCTCAATACACAATTCGGAAGCCGGTATGATATGGCATGGATGAGACTATTTCTTATGCTCTCATCTCTGTCAATGGTGATCCAGGAACATTCAAGGAGGCCATGCATAGCCCTGATAAAGAGTCATGGATGCAAGGCATGATGGAAGAGATGGAGTCTCTCAGGAGGAATTAGACGTGGCAGTTGGTGGATCTACCTGAAGATGCTTGGGCAATTGGCTCAAAGTGGGTGTTCACAAAGAAGATAATACCTTCAGAGCAAGGTGGAGTAAGATACAAAGCAAGGCTGGTAGCAAAAGGATACTCATAGAGAGAAGAAGTTGACTACATAGAAGTGTTTTCTTTTGTGGTACATCATACTTCAATTCGGGTATTGCTGCCATTGGTAGCGGAACATGATATGGAATTGGAGCAGATGGATGTGAAAACAACTTTTTTACATGGAAGCTTGGAAGAGAAGATCTATATGAAGCAACATAATGGCTTCATAGAGATTGGACAAGAGGATAAGGTATGCCTACTCCAGAGGTCACTGTATGGTCGGAAGCAGTCACTTCGATAGTGGTATCGCAGATTTGGTACTATTCCTTTAAGCCTTGGATTTGTTAGGTGTGAACATGATTGTTGTGTATATGTGAAGGATATGGATAAAAACAATGCTCTGTATTTACTTTTGCATGCGGATGATATGTTGATAGCTAGCAGAAGTATGAAGGCTGTGAAAGGATTGAAGAGAGCATAATCTGAAGAATTTGTGATAAAATATTTGGGTCCAACATAAAAAATCCTTGGAACAGAAATTTACAGGAATAGAAGCAAGGGAATACACCATTTGTCATAAGGTGGTTATATCAAGAAGATACTTGAGAGGTTTGGGATGGAGAAGGCCAAACCAGCAGAAACACCTTTACCAAGGCATATTTTTCTCTCTAAAAGTCAAAACCCCCAGACATATGAGGAGAGAGAGTACATAGAGAGAGTTCTATATGCAAATGCAGTGGGCAGTGTTATGTATGCTATGATGTGTTGCAGGCCAGACATAGCATATGCTGTAAGCCAAGTGAGCAGGTACATATCTAATCCTAGGAAGGAACACTGGAAAGCATTGAAGTTGATTTTGAGATATCTACAACGAACTCAAAAGCATAGACTAGTATTTGGTGGGCAGCTAAAAGGACAAGAATGGAACTCTAGAGAGTTATATAAAGGTTCGGGTCCTTAGAAAGGGTATGTTGATGCAAATTATGCAGGTGATCTTGATACAAGAAGGTCTACAACATATTATATCTTCTGCATGTATGGTGGACTAGTTTCCTGGAGTCTACCCTTCAACCTATCACTGCTCTATCTATAATAGAATCTGAGTATATAAGTATTACAGAGGCTGCAAAGGAAGCACTGTGGCTGAGAAGGCTAGTTGCTAAAATGGGGGTGAAGCAATGTATGGTGGTCCTGCATAGTGATAGTCTGAGTGCCATACATTTCACTCAGAATCCAGTCTATCATGCTCATACAAAGCATATAGATGTGAGGTACCACAGGATCAGAGAGTTGGTAGAGGATGGAGAAGTGGCACTGGTGAAGGTCCATACAAAGGATAACTAGGCGGATGTACTTACAAAGGCTCTACCGAGAGAAGGCTTTCATTTATATATGTGGTTGATGGGTCTAAGGAAACTTGTGTAGTTGTTTGAAGTCTTGGATGCACCAAGGTGGAGATTGTTGAGTCTTTGGTGGTGTATCCAAGGCTTCGGGGACCAAGGTTTAAGTCTTGGTCAAGTTAGTCATGGTTATACATGATGTATCTAGGGCTAGGTGTAAGTTCGGGACAAGTCCTAGGTGTTAGACAGAGTTTTGGTCAGTTTAGGCATTCGAGCTGACTCGCTTAGGAGCTGAGCCGACTCATTGGTTGGTACTATGAGAACAGCAGTGTAATGTTTCTGTGAGAGTCGGCTCGTTCAGTTCGAGTCGACTCTTGTCTGTAGATTGAAATTAAATTATTTTGGACGAGTCGACTCTTGGTCTGAGAGTCGACTTGTCTAGAGTACCTTCTGCTATTTCGAGTTGACTCGCAAGAGGTGAGCCGACTCGAGTGTCGGGATTTTTGAATCTTGACGGTGCCAGCGTGGGGAGTTTTTGGGGAACTAGGTCTTATGTGACCTAAGTATAAATATGTAAGTTATCTTGTAACTTGTAGAGTGGGTTTTACATCGGAAGCTGAATACAACATTGAAACCCCCTTTTCTCTAAAATATTCTCTCTTGCTCTTTCTTTCTACTCTAATCAAAAGAAACCATAGATTTTCATAGACCTGTATCCTACCGCATCCATCTCGAATTGCTGGTAGAGGGTTGTCCACGTACCTGGGAAATCGCTTCCGCTGTGACTCGTGATACCATCATCTTCTTCTTTATTTCCATTACAGAATAGAGGGCAACCCCGAGAAGATCTAGGCAATCACTGATATGAGACACCCTATCTCCAAGTAGGAGGTTCAGTGCTTGATTGGATGAATCATGGCATTAAGCCATTTTATCTCGTGTTCCGCTAAGCATTGCCAGCCATTCTTCAAGGTGCTGCGTAAGATGAATGACTTCACCTGGATGGAGGAGTGTCGGGAGGCCTTAGAGGGGTTGAAAAAGCTCCTCGCCTTCCCATCACTGCTGTCTAGGCCGGAGTCCGAGGAGGAGCTCCTCTTGTACTTGGCAGTCTCACTGGAGGTGGTCAGCTCGGTGCTGGTCTGCACTGATAAGGGCAGCTCCTAGTGACCAATCTACTATACTAGCAAGTTGCTTCATGATGTAGAACTAGGTACACTCATCCGAAAAGATTATCTTTGCACTCATTATGTCTGTGCAGCATCTCTGGCCCTACTTCTGAGTGCATCTGATCACGGTCCTCATTGACCGGCCCCTGAGAGCCATCTTGAGTTGGCCTGATATATTAGGATACCTATCCAAGTGGATGGTGAAGCTCAACGAATTCGATATCACCTACTATCCATGACCAGCACAAAAGGCCCAAGTCCTTGCTGATTTCCTGGTGGAATGCACCTGGGCAGCAAAGGATTTGGAAGAGGTGGACAAGCGATATGAGCCATAGTAGGACCCAATCCCGAAAGTGATGATGTGGATTCTCCATGTTGATGGCGTGTCCAATGCTGGAGGAAGCGGAGCTTGGCTTATCCTTGCTAATTTGACAGTCATTGTTGAGTATGTGCTGCATTTCCTCTTCAAGACCACTAACAATCAAACCGACTATGAGATGCTCCTCGTGGGACTGAAGGTGTCCTACGAGCTGGGCATAAAATGCCTGAAGGTCTTTACAGATTCATAGCTCATAGTGGGCTAAGTCTTCGACGAGTATGAAGCTCAGGATCCCATAATGGTAAAATACTTAGACAAGGTACACTCATATACAACAAACCTTCAGCACTTTAGCATTTTTCATATTCCTTATGTAGAGAATGCTTAGGCCAACATCCTCTCTAAGTTGGCAACCCTGCTAGACTCGTTGCTGGGGTATACCTTCATCGAATACTTGGAGACCCCCAGCTTCGAGTCTGTAGTTGAAGTCCAGCAAGTTACCTGCGAGGAAAGCTAGATGGACCCCTACATCAAATACATTACCGCCGGTGCCCTGCTCGAGGATCGCAAGGAAGTCGACCTCCTTAAGAAGAAGGCTAAGCAGTTTGTGCTGATGGATGGGTAGCTTTATTGGAGGTCTTACTCCTACCCCCTACTAAAGTGCTTGAAACTCTTAGAAGCTGCCTACATGCTTTAAGAAATACACGAGGCATCTGTGGAAATCACGTGGGGGGCAGGATCCTAGCTTATAAGGCACTTCGGCAAGGATAATTTTGGGAGACCATGTGAGAAGACACTGCTAACTTTATGAGAAAGTGTGATCGCTGCCAGTGTCATGCCAACACCCAATGTCAGCCGACCACACCGCTTTCCTAACTCTCAGCTCCGTGGTCGTTCGTCCAGTAGGGAATGGACATCCAAGGTCCCTTTCCTCTCATGTCCGTCCAATAGAAGTATTTGATTGTGGCCATTAACTACTTTACTAAATGGGTCGAGGCCGAATCCCTGACACGGATCACTGAGGCCAAGCTCAAATCATTCTTCTAGAAGTCAGTCATCTACCATTTTGGACTCCCACACTCAATCATCACTGATAACGGGTGGTAGTTCGATAATCAAGCTTATGAGGAGTTCTGTGCTAATCTCAATATCCACCACCATTTCACTTCGATGGCACATCCTTAGACTAACGGGGAGGTCGAGGTGACCAACTAAACCATCTTGCACCAGACTGGATGAAGCCAAGGGTCGATGGGTCGAGGAACTCTCTAGTGTGCTGTGGGCCTACCATACTATGCCTTGCATGGCAACTGGCAAGATGCCCTTCAACCTTATTTTTGGTTCAGAGCTGTGATCCTGATGGAGCTGGGTCTATCCACACTATGGGTGGAGCAGTACAATGAAGCTGAGAATCCATCCCGTCTCCTCCTCAACCTGGATTTGTTGGACGAGACGATCAATAAAGCCCAACTCTAGATGGCAACATACCGGCAATGAGTGGCTTGCTACTACAACTCTTGTGTGAGGCCCAAGACTTTCTATCCAGGTGACCTAGTTCTTAGGCGAGTAGAAGTGTCCCAACCAGGAGAATGCAACAAACTCTTTCCGAACTAGGAGGGCCCCTACAAGGTGGTCGAGGCTATACCAAGAAGAGCCTACTACCTCGTTGGACTCGATGGTGCCCGATTCACATGGACATAGAATGCTATCAATCTGAGAATGTACTACTAATAATGTAAGACTTTTTTTCAATTATTAAATTTTTTTTTTGGTGCAACATTATCTTTCACTTATGCAGAAACCTCTTTGCCTGACTCTAAGTTCGGTGAGCAAAGTCGGGAAATTTATGAAGCCCCGCACTCAAAGCCTGAAAATTTATAAAGTCCCGCACTTAAAGCCGAAAAACTTACGAAGCCCCACACTCAAAGTCAAGAACTTACAAAGCACCGCACTCAAAGTTGAAAAACTTATGAAGCCCTGCACTCAAAGCCAAAAAACTTATAAAGCCCCGTACTCAAGACTGAGAAACTTACGAAGCCCCACACTCAACTGCCTTACTCACAGTCCGGAGATGTAAGCCAGGAAACCTCTGAAGTCCTGCCATCTATTGCTTGACTCATAGTTCAGTAAGTCAAGCCAGGAGACTATAGAAACCCCACACTCAATCGCCTTACTCACAGTCCAGAGATGTAAGCTGGGAAACCCATAAGTCCTGCCATTTACCACTTGACTCACAGTTTAGCAAATCAAGCTAGGAAAACTCCAGAAGTCCTGCACTTAAGTCTACATGACCTCAAGAACAGTAAGAGAGGCTGGAGTGTTCCAAGAGTCCTCCACGCCGACCCCAAGATTTCAGAATCAGCCCAGAATAACCAAGACTTGGGAAGACTCACACATGGCAGTTGTGGAGCCTATCCTCCTATCATGCAAAGGGGCAAAAAAGTTGAAGGAAGGAAAGAACAACACAAAGATTCATCAACTAAGTAAGACTCCTCCTTTATTGCAGAAATAAGCCCTTCACATCATGGGGCATTCCTGTTAGTTGGAAAATACTTCAAAAAAAAAGAAAGAAAAAGAAAAGAAGAAAAAATGAGAAATGAAGGAGACACTTTAGTTAGAAAAAAAAGGTGTATTCATTTATCGAAGTACTCTTTACATCGGTCAAGGCTCCCTACAGGCCGTGAAGCCATTCAAAAACTCAAGCCCAAATAAAGAAAAGAGAATACTCAATAATTGAAAAGATGATGTATTCATTGATCAAAATTTTCTTTACAAAATGAAGACTCCTGATAGGCTGAGAAGTCCTTCAAAATTTGGTTGCATAAAAAGGAAGAAAAAGAAAAGCTCAAGCTTCACTCACCGGCTCCTTCCCCGATCGATGATTGACTCCCCGCGGTGCTGGCACGGTATCAAGCTGAGGAGCATCCTGGGCAGCAGTGACTCTGGCCTCGACCTCCAGCTCTGGCTCTACCTCGATAGCGGGAGTTCTTGGCACCTCAAGGACAGACAGTTCGGGGAGGATATTTTCTAGCCCCTTCAGTCCAAAAAGATGGCAGCCCTTGCCTCGGAAGTCATTGAACCCCTTGTGGTAGGAGTCTAGGACTGCCTCGATGACCTCGTCTTGGAAGGCTTCGGATACCTTGAATTGGGGAATGGCCTCGATGGCTTCCTTCTTTGTCGCCTCCATCATCGCAATGGCTGTTGTGGCCTTCTCCAATGCTACCGTAGTTCGGGCCACTTCCTCCTCGAGCCAAACTTGGAGGGTCTGCACCCAACCCTCCAGGCGGGCTACCTCCACCGCAGAGGTGGCCTCCCTCTTTGCTAAGTGGAGGCTCTCCCCCTTCTTTGCCTTTAAAGACTCATCGAGCTCGATGGACTTCTTCTCTAGCTCCGTCACTTTTGCTCAGGAATTGGTCAACTCGGCCTGGAGGGCCTTTACCTGACCCTCTAGCTCCTACACCAGGGTCACCTGAGTTCGGGCCTTGACGTCAGTGGCATCCTTCTCTTTGTGGAGGTGGAAGTCATGCCTCATCAGCCCCAAGCAGGAATCTCGGATGAGGAGGTTGTCGGCAATCACCTGCAATAGTCACACAAAGGAAGTCAGCTGGCATCTATGTTGCCTAGTAAGCAACCCCAGAGGTGGGGTGAATTGGGTCTCTAAAAAGTAATTTGACAAACTAACTTAATAAAACTTGATACTAAGCAATGCAATCCAATTCAACAGGTATATTAGCAAGGTACTATGATTCAAGTGCAATGCTCTAAAATAAAAGTGTAGCGAAAATTAAGAGCAATAAATAAAGAGCAAAGAGAGAGAGATCAAGCAATCACAAACACCAAGAACTATAGTGGTTCGGTGCTATACAATGCACCTACATCCACTCCCCAAGATTCCATTGGGAATTCACTATAATCACAAGATTACAGCTGATTAGTTTTTTGGGCTCACTAATCAAAACCCGACTTATTTTTACAAGGCTCACAAGTCAAAACCTCACTTGATTTTACGGGCTAACCAAGAACCTAATTGATTTTCACATGGCTAACCAACAACCGCCCTTGGTTTTCTGGGCTAACCAAGAATCTTAGTGATTTTGCAGGCTAACCACCAACCTAATTGGTTTTCCAAGACTTACCAATAACCTCACTTGGTTTTACAATAGGCTAACCAAGAACCCTTACAAGAAATATGTTTAAAAGTAAAGAACCAATGTAAGCTTTCTATAACAAAGCGAATATCTCGATGTAGCTCGATGTAGAGTTGTTTTGCACTTGTTGAAGCCTTTCAAATGCCTAAGTATGGATGATCTTCAATGCTCTTGAAGGCTCTTGAATGCTTGGAGGCTTCCTTTTGCTTGAAAGTGGTTGAAACTTCAATGAATAGGAGTTAAAGCTCTCTCTTCTTCTCTCTTCTCAAAACTCTTTAATAATATTCAATAGCTTATGTTTTGATTTGATTTGAAGCATATAAATACCTTTCCAGGGCCTCAAAACTGAATTCTAGCCGTTATACTTGAAAAACTAGCCATTGGGGGCAATTTGGGCGAGTTCTGTATTTAAAAAAACTAGCCGTTAGTATTGCCATAACTCCATGTGTCGACACTTCCTCAGTTGAGTTGACACATAAGGTCGACACTTGAACTTCTTGAGTCGACACCTATTTCAAACTACTCCATTTTGATTCTCTGGAAATCTTAGATGTGTCGATACTTTCTCAGTTGAGTCAACACCTTGAGTCGACATCTTGCTTCCATGTGTCGACACTTCGGCTGTTCCTTCAACTTCTGCAAGTTCTGTGGCTTAAAAGTCTTAAGCGATGTGTTGATCCATGTGTCGACACCATGAGTCGATACTTCAGGTCCATGTATCGACACTTCATCTATGCCATTTGAAATATTGCTGCGTATCGGCCTGAGTCGACACTGATGTGGTACTGAACGCTCTGATACCAAATGATACCAAATTGATGTGGTACTTAATGCTTTGATACCAATTGATGTGGTAACTGATGTGGTACTGAACGTTCTGATACCAAATTGATGTGGTAACTGATGTGGTACTGAACGTTCTGATACCAAATTGATGTGACGTGGTACTGAACGCTCTGATACCAAATTGATGTGGTACTGAACACTCTGATACCAAATGATACCAAATTGATGTGGTACTGAACGCTCTGATACCAAATTGATGTGGTAATTGATGTGGTACTGAACGTTCTGATACCAATTTGATGCGGGAATGTACGCTCTGATATCAAGACTGGTGTCGGACCGTTGATCGTTAAGAAACGATCTCTAGATTAGGGTGTCCAATTTAATTAAATTAAATCTAATTAAATAAAAATAACCAGCAATCATTTAGATCAGGTTATCAAAGTGGATCTCACCCGAAAACATGGAATCTTACGAAATTTGAAAAAGGGAGATCGTCCTGAGATCGTCCAAAATCTAGACCAGTAGTTCACGAGCAAGGTGGATCAGAAGCCATTGGACCTGGAACACCAAAAAACAAGCAATATATCAATCCCAAATCAAATAAAAATTAATTAAAATCCAATGCTTTGAAATACATGCTCTGAGATCCGTGAGACTTTGAGATCCACGTGCCTCTAGGATTTGTGTGCTCTGGGATTCGTGCGGTGCAGAAGTCGGTAGCTGCAAATGTGAATGCTTTCACGTTCGTGTTGTTTTTTCCTCATTCACCACGGATCAACACCGAGAGGTACAGGAGACCGGGCAGAGGGGAGATCCGACGGGATCTTGCCAGTGATGGGGCTGGGCTGCGATGGCAGTGGTCTCGGTGGCGGGCGGCGGCTGGCGTGCGGCGATCGTGGAGGGCACGGCGACAACGACGGTGGAGCGGAGGAGTTCTGGCGGGGCTTCACCAGATGTGGTGCTGAGCGGAGGTGGCGACACAGACGGGAGGGGTGACGGCTCTAGGTGGCCCGGGGCGGTGCTAGTCGGCTGCTGGTGGTGAAGACGGACTGGGGCAGAGCGTGGATGGGACGCTCAGCTTCAGGCCATGCGGAGGGGTTTCACGACGAGGCACTCGGTTGTAGGGACCGTGTGGTGGGGCGGATGGCTCAATCCCGTGTCCTATTCTGGAGATCGAAGGGGAGATGACCGGCGGAAGGCTGGCTCTCCGGTGGGCTGAGATCGGGCTTCACGGAGGGCTTCGGTGGTTCCGGTTTGCAGCGGCACGGGCGACGGGGTGGGATCAGCCGGGTGATGGATATTTTTGGGTTTTCAGTGAAGGCTTGAAGGGGAACCGGGAGTTTGATATTAACAGGGAGTAAGTGAAAGAATAGGGAAGGGAAGGAGAAATAGCCAGGAGAAAACATAGAAAAGAAGGAGAGGAACCGGGAGAGAGACGAGCGAGAGAAAGGGGAGAACAAGAAGAAGAGAGGGGGGATGGAATCGGGACGCACCCTGAATTCTTTTCTCGAATAATATTTGCTAATTTTTTTATTCATGGCAAACATAACTTAAATAAAGCAACAACGATAAAGATAAATCATAAAATAATCGAAACGACTAAGTATTCCGATAACTCTAAAAAATAAAAAAATCTAATCTCTGATTCGGAGATATCCCAAATCCCCGTACACCCATAAAATAATAAAATGATACTTCAATAATCGTGATGGGCTGGCACCGAGATCTGGGCTGGCTGGGTCTGGACTGGCTGGATCTGAACTGGCTCAATGTCCTCATCAGACACTTCATCTCCATGTGTCGATACTTCATATCATGTGTCGATACTTTGAGTCGATACTTCTCTGAAAAATTCATAGAAGATGTTGATTTTGAGCTGGAACATGTTTCCACTTAGCTTAGCCATCCATTCAACCATCTTTTAAGTGTCCAAGTCTCTTTTTGAGCACTCTTTTCATTCAAACTTAGCTTCTTCAAAATAATTGGGCTTTTTCAAATTTTGTGAGCACCTTTTCAATAGAAACATACTCAAAGCAAATCATTAGTCCTCAACTTATACTTAACCATTTTGTTTATCATCAAAATCAATTAAAGGAGTCAACAATCGACATGAGTAGAAAATAAGGATGAAGAAACCAAGGAACTGGCTTACCGAGAGAAGTTAGGGGTACACTTTGATGAGGATGTCCACTAGCGACTAGCCACTTTTCTCGTGGTGGTCCTGCTACTAGATGAGGGCATTCATGACTTCCTCTGCCAGCTTTCCATCCTTCATCAGCATCGCATCTCGGGGCAAGAAGAGTGACACCTTCTTCATCCCTGGCCTCGACGTTGCAGAGGGATTCGTAGATTCTGGCATGGCCACTGGTGGATGTGCAGTGGCCATGGGCTGGTCTTCGGTAGCCCCACTTATTGGTGGTGGGGTCGGTCCTTCTATTGTAGTGTCTTCCACCACCTCCACCACCTCCGACTAAGATGGAGCTTTGGTTCACGGGGGGGCACCAAAGCTACTGGCGCGGCCCCTACCGCAGGTCTGGCCCCACTCCCGAACCTGTGGCAAAGGGTTGGTCTGCCAGCTCGGGAGCAGTCGGTGTCACGGATGGCCTTTCTCTGGGCCTCCACTATGGATCCTCCTGGGTCTTCTTCATGGGTCCCTGGGCCCCGTAAAAGCGGCCCTCTTCTTTGACATGCTCAGGAGCTGGCTCATAGTAAACTTCATCCCCGTGAAACAAAAAGAAGTTGGATAGTCCCTTATTGAAAATGAATCAACTTGGAAGAAAGAGAAGCCCGACATCGAGCCTTACCCTGAGGATGGGCTTGGTTGATCCTGGTGTCGATGAGGTTCCGCACGGTCAACAGGTCCCGAAGTGCTGGGACCTCTGAAGTGACGAGCCGATCGTACACTTCTCTATCGACCGGATCGATTGTAGATTATCGATTGGGGAGCGGTCTGGGTCACTCCAAATCCAGTCCACCCCCTCAACCGAGGCAAACAGGCACCTGCTCTTCTATCCCTTGATGGAAGTAGGCATGTCAAGTTTGATAGCCCCCAGGCGGGGGGCCATAAACCACCATCCATTATCAACTGGGTGACATTTCTGGATGAACAAGGCCTTGAAGAGAGAGAAACGGGCTATAATCCCGTGGAAATGGTAGAGGATAATGAAGCGAAAGATAGTCCTAACGGTGTTAGGGGTAAGTTGGGCTTGAACCAGGCGATAATTGCTCAGAAAAGAAAGAAAAAAGGTATGAAAGGGAAGGCGAAGACCCCCGAAGAAGAAATCTTCATACAAGGCAATCCAGCTTGGGCCAGTAGAAGTGACCCACTCCTCCGATCCCGAGACTGAGAGCTGGATGGAATCGGGGATCCCATATATGCTTCGAACATGGAGGAGGTCCTCACCGGTCATCACGGAAGCAATGTCGAAAGGACCAGCCAACTCCCTGACGGGAGGAGAAGGAGGAGGGGGAGGAGCTGCAGGGGGGTCCAATGACAATCCTTGTTTGGCGGGGACCCCTGTAGACCGCCACAAGAACTTCCTCCTCCTTGCTATCCAAGAAAGGAGGCCTCGGTCAAGATGGCCCCACCTCATTGGATTATTGAGCGGTGGTGCCCTCTGCCGGAAGAACTCATGGAAGAGAGCAAGAAGGGAAGAAGACAAAAGAAGGACAGGAAACCTACAAGACTTTACGAGATCTCCTCCAGCATAGGCCGAAAGAGAAGAATAGGGAAAAAAGAAGGAGAAGAAAGGAGAAGGAGGGGCCTACTAAGACTCTGAACGTTGGATCAAGAAGACTGAGGAAGAGAGGGACTTTGCAAAAAAACTTTGCCTCTTTCACTCGAAAATCCCTTAAGAGGCGAGAGGACAAGTCCCTTTCAAAAGCCTGCAGACCCCTATCGTCTCGTACCAGTCGAAGGCAAGCATCCTTTCTCCTCCCAAGCCAACCAAAGCCTGCCACACATCGAGATCTGTTGGAAGCGATGCTTCGATTCGGAGGCAACCCCTTCAGGCCAGGCATGGCAATTATGGCCCCCTTTCAAAGGGCTAATGTGGTGTCACCCCGTTGGTGCAGAAGTGCGATCTCCGGGACACCGATGCTCAAGGCATTGATGGTGTAGAAGGAGCATCCTTCCATGTCAGCGTGATCATTACTCTCTTCGCCCTGAGCACCGCATCATGCTTTGGGCTCGAGAGTGAGGGGCATCTGATGTGGCACGATCATTGACGTGGAACTAGCATCGACCCTAACTAGCGGCCACACAGGCGAGAGATATCACCTGTGTGTAGTAACCGAATGAAGATCCGAGGTCGAGCCCCTAACCAAGGTTAGCTCCCATCCAGGATCGAGCTCTCGGCCAAGGTCGTGCTCCCATCCAGGATCGAGCTCCTGGCTGAGGTCATGCTCCCGTCATCTAGGGTCGAGCTCCCAGCCGAGGTCATGCTCCTGCCATCCGAGGTCGAGCCCTTAGCCGAGGTTAGCTCCAATCCAAGGTCAAGCTCTCAATCGAGGTCATGCTCCCATCATTCGAGGTCGAGCCCTCGGTCGAGGTCAGCTCCCATCCAGGGTCAAACTCCCATTCAAGATCGTGCTCCCATCATCTGAGGTCGAGCTCCCGGTTGAGGTCAGCTCCCATCCAGGGTCGAGCTCCTGGTTGAGGTTGTACTCCCATCATCCAGGGTTAAGCTCTCGAGATAGAGCTCCCCCACTCTTGCTGAGGCCAAAGTTCCTACCAGCGACAAAAGGAGAGGATCAGCAGAAGTTCAGACCATGATGAGGAAGCGCTTGGCCACCTGTAACCTCCAAGAGGTGGTGCCTGCCCTGTCAAAGATTCAAGCTCTACAACATGCTACCCGCACGTTCTGTGTAATATGTGCTCCATTAAGCTCCAGGCCCTGCAGCATGCCACCCCTATCTATGGCCATGAAATCGAGGGCCCCAGTCCTCGTGACACAGAACCTATACCTCCTCTAAGAGGAGTATCTCATTAAGGCCTCAGGCCTTGCGACACTCCAATAATCCCTTTTAGAATAGAAACATCCCACCATGGCTCGGGGCTTAGCAGCATGGTGCCCACACCTTCCATAGAAAACTGCACCCCCAGAGGGACAAGACTGTACTAAGCCGGTGAACACCCCCATAGAAGGATCTTCTTTCGAGGATCGGTCCAACAGGGATGAGGCCGCAAACAAAGGAAGACCCCTCCCAAAAGGGGCACCAGGAAAGGGACATCTCGACGAAGCCCTAGACTTAGTCTAGGCCATTACTTTTATATAAAATCAAAGAAGGGACCCATAGCAAAGGGGAGAGGCAACTTGTTTACTCTGATCTTGATTTTGATAAATGACAAAATACTTAAGTATATATGAGTACTAATGTATGTTAAAAGTATTTATCAGATATAGATACTCATCAGTATTGAAAGTTTGAATTACTTGTCAATTAATTGAAGAAGTTAATTAAATTAATAGAATTTCAAGTTATATGGGTTTTGGAACATAAGAAAGATCTTGAAAAGCTCATAATTTTAATTTGGACGAGTTTCAGAGCTTGGCATATACTTTGGAATTGGCCTGAGACAAGAAAGTGAAATTTTAGTCAAGTGTTGACTCAAGTATCGATCCAAGTATAGATTCATAGAAGTGTCGACTCATAGAAGTATAGACTCATAGAAGTGTAGACTCATAAAAGTGTCGACTCATAGAAGTGTAGACTCACAGAAGTGTCGACTCATGGAATTCAAGTGTTGAATCATAGAGGCTTGGGTTAATATGTAGAGAAAATTTTAATTGGCATGCTCAAGTATCAACTTATGGTTAGCCAAGTGTCGACTCAATGCCTGAGACCAAATAGAAGATAGAACGAGCATACTTCAGAAGTTTGGTCAAGTATCGACTCATGGACTAAAGTGTCAACTTAAGGTGTTGACTCACCAGATGAAGTGTCGACACACTAGTGCATTTCAGAGAGCTTCAAAAAATATTTTTGACCTGGTGTCGATTCATGAAACCGAAATGTCGACTCAAGGTGTCGACTCATGGAGCTGAAGTATCGACACTTAAAGTAACGGCTAGTTTTTTTGAAGTACAGAACTTTCCAAATTTATTTCAAATGGCTAGTTTTTCCTTTCCAATAGTCATAAATAGATTTTAAAGATTTAGAGGGTTATTTAAACAACAACAAATTGAAGGAAAAGTGATTCTTTGGATTGATTGATAATTTTTTTGAAGATCCAATTGAAAATTCTTTGAAGATTCATATTTTAAAAGTGTTAAACCTTCAAGCTTTCAAGAATCAAGAAGAGCTTCAAACTACATATTTCAAGCAGTATTCAAGGCTTCAACAACTTAGAGACAAGCTTCTTCAACATCATCAAAGAGTTTCAAAGAGATATTTGCTTTTATTTAGAAAGTTTTTATTTTGTATTCTCATACTTATATTTTGAGCTTTTATTACTACTAGTTTCAAGTGGATTGAAACTAGCATTGAGATTTGTTGGTGAGCCTTTATGTGAAAACAAACTAAGGTTGTTGGTTAGCCTTTTGTAAAAACCAACAAGGTTGTTGGTAAGCCTAAGTTACAAAACCAACAAGATTTTCGACTAGCCTTTGAAAACCAAGAGATTTTTGGTGAGCCTAGTGAAAACCAAGGGATTTTGACTTGTGAGCCCGTTAAAACAAGTTATGTTTGACTTGTGAGCCCGTGAAAACAAGTTAGCTATAATCTTGATGATTATAGTGAAATTCCTAAGAAAAACTTAGGGAGTGAATGTAGGTGCTTGGAGTACACCGAACCACTATACATCTTTGTGTTTGTGATTGCTTGCTCTTTCTTATTACTTGCTCATATTTATTCTGCTTTTTATTCTACTGCATATCATTATTGAGCAAATCACATTGTTACATAAACTTTAGTTCAGCACATACTTGCTTAAGTTTAAAATTTTAAAAATTCAATTTACCCCCTCTTGAGTTGCTACACTAGGCAACAAGTGATATCAGAGCTTGGTACTCAGCATATAGGTCTAACGATCTTGAGTTAAAGATCTATGGCAACCCTTATAGGTATTAGTGTTAGACCATCATTTTTTGATGACACAAACTACACGTATTGAAAAACTCGCATGCACATATATATGCTATCTTTTGATTATTATCTTTGGAAAATGATAGTTAGAGGTCCTCATATTCCTTCTATCTTGGTTAATGGCATTTCCATTCCAAAGCTCAAAGAGGATTGGGATGAAAACAACATTAAATAATTTGAGTTTAATGCCAAAGCAATGAATTTACTTTATTATGCATTGGATCCTAATGAATTCAATAGGATCTCCACATGCGAAATGGTAAAAGAAATATAGGATACACTTAAGGTTACTCATGAGGGTACTTTTCAAGTAAAAAATACTAAGATAAATATCCTAGTACATATATATATGAAATGTTTAAAATGCAGTATTATGAATCTATATCTAATATGTATACTAGATTTATTAATATTATTAATGAAATGAGAAGTCTTGGCAAGGTAATGATTAATGCTGATTTGGTTAATAAAATTCTTAGGTCTTTGCCAAATTCTTGAGATCCAAAGGTGATGGCGATACAAGAAGCAAAAAATGTTGACACCTTATCTTTGGAGGAGCTTATCAATTCACTCATGACTTATGAGTTGAACCTATGGCAAAAAGAAGGAGATGCTGATGAAAAGAATAAAATAATTGCTCTTAAGGCCTCAATAATGAATGAAAGTTCAAGTGAGGAGTCAAAATAAAGCAAAGATGAAGATGAAATCGAACTAATGGCTCAAAAACTTCAAAGATTTATGAGAAAAAGGGCCAAAAAGAAATACAAGAAAAAGGCAATGGTGGCTACATGGAGAGAAAGTGAAGACTCAGTTCAAAGGAAGAAGAACAATAATTAGCCAATCTTTGTCTAATGGCAAATGAGGTACAATCCGATTTTGAACTTGACTTTACATTTGATGAGCTTAGAGATGCTTTTGAAGATCTTGTGTATGAATATAAATTATTAAAAATTGAACACAAGAAGTTAAAAAAACATGTTGATTCTTTTGAAAACAGCAATCTTGCAAATGAAAACAATGATTTAAAAGCCAAGATTGATGTTTTACAAAAAGAAAAGAATGTTTGTCTAAAAGAAATAAAAATTTTAAAGAAATCCAAGGTTTTTATTCCAAATGATCAGTCTATAGAGAAGAACAAAAATCTGGAGTTGAAAAATAAGAAATTTAAAGATGAGCTTGATAAAGTCAAGCCTTTTATTGAAAAATTCATGTTGAGTTATGAAAGATTGAGTTTATTGTTGAATAATCAACTTGTAGTTTTCAACAAAGCTGGTTTGGGGTATAATCCTCAAAAATAACAAAAACTTTTGAAAAATTTCTTTATTTCAGCTTCTTGTAATATTACATGTTTTAGTTGTGATAATTTTGGACATAAAGCATATCAATGTAAGATAAACAAATCTAGAAAAATTTGGGTTCCAAAAGAGACCATAAATACTAACCCAAAAGGATCCAAGAAAGTTTGGGTACCAAAAATATCCACTTAATATATTTTATAGGAATGTCTTGTAGCCCAATAAGAGGAAAGAAGATGGAACTTAATTAGTGGCTGTACAAGACACATGAAGAGTGGACTGCTACATTCTTGGATATAATGGTAAATGAAGGATTATCTACATTGGTAAAATCTAATTATCTCCTTCCATATTTATTGAAAAATATATTAGTTGAAATAAATCTTGGTATCTGTTATTAGTAGCTTTGAAAATTATTTTAACTGATTAATTAGAATCAAGTCAAGACTTATAGCCAATGAATGTGATAATAAATAAGTGATTGATTTTGATGAATCTTATGTTCACATAATTTGACTTATGGCTATAAGGCTTTCATTTGTTTTTGGTTAATATACTTTTAAGCTATTTCTAGTGAATATTGGTATCAGTTTCCATGATTTCTACTTACATTTATGCCAAAATTATATGGATTTCAAATTATTTTAATAGATGTTAAAATGTTTTGAAAATCATGCATATCTTGATAAGGTTTTAAATTGCATAAAAAACTTGGTATTTGAAATAGGCCCTTCATGCTTAGCATGAAAAAATAAGAAATTCTCTAATTAATAATCCCATATATTCAAGGAGAATAACATTCAGGGGGAGCAAAGATTTATTTAAAAAGGGAGAAAATATTTTGTTCTTGAAAATACTTTGGTATCAGATTACTTCATACATTTGTATGCCATATTTTTTGGTATAAATATATATTTATTATCAGTATGTTTCTGTTTATTAGATTCATGCTTTATTGATTTTGATACTCTTCTTGCTATTCTTTCTACCTTATCCCCACTTCGTATTGCCTTCCACCTTTTCATGATGACAAAAAGGGGGAGAGGTATATGATAAACATGAAAAAGGGGGAGAGATAAGATAAATATGAAATAAATATGAGAGAAATAGAAGAAAGCACTAAAGGGGGAGAAGAAAATAAAAGGTTGCAAACTTAAAGGGAAGAATTAGTAAGGGGGAGAAAAATTTGAAAATCTTTAATAAATTTGTAAAATATTTTTAGATCATATTTTGAGGAGGAGCCCTATCTTGATCTTATTGCAAATCTTTTGTGTTTATCATATTTATATATTTAAAGGTTTTGTCATCATCAAAAAGGGAAAGATTGTTGACTCTGGTTTTGATTTTGATGAATGACAAAATACTTAAGTATATATGAGTACTAATATATGTTAAAAGTGTTTATCAGATACAGATACTCATCAGTATTAAAAGTTGGAATTGCTTGTCAATTAATTGAAGAAGTTAGTTAAATTAATAGAATTTCAAGTTATATAAGCTTTGGAACATGACAAAGATCTTGAAGAGCTTACAATTTTAATTTGGATGAGTTTCAGAGCTTGGCACATCTTCGGAATTGGCCTGAGACAAGAAAGCTGAATTTTAGCTAAGTGCTGACTCAAGTATCGATCCAAGTATAGACTCACAGAAGTGTCGACTCACAGAAGCATAGACTCACAGAAGTATCGACTCATAGAGGCTTGGACTGATATATAGAAAAAATCTCAATTGGCACGCTCAAGTGTCGACTCAAGGCCTGAGACTAAATAGAAGACAAAATGAGCACATTTCAGAAGTTTGGTCAAGTGTTGACTCATAGACTGAAGTGTCGACTCAAGGTGTCGACTCACTAAATGAAGTATCAATATACTAGTGCATTTCAAAGAGCTTCAAAAAATATTTTTGACTTGGTGTCAACTCATGGAACTGAAGTATCGACTCAAGGTGTCGACTTATGGAGCTGAAACATCGATACTTGGAGTAACGGCTAGTTTTTCTGAAGCACTGAACTTTCCAAATTTATTTTTAACGGGTAGTTTTTCCTCTTCAATGGTCATAAATGATTTTTAAGATTTGGAGGGTTATTTAAATAACACCAAACTCAAGAGAAAGTGATTCTTTGGATTGATTGATAATTTTTTTGAAAATCCAATTGAAAATTCTTTGAAGATTTATATTTTGAGAGTGTTGAGCCTTCAAGCTTTCAAGATTCAAGAAAAGCTTCAAAGTCCACATCTTCAAGCATCATTCAAGGCTTTAACAACTTGGAGACAAGCTTCTTCAATATCATCAAAGAGCTTCAAAGAGATATTTACTTTTATTTAGAAAGCTTTTATTTTGTATTCTCATACTTATATTTGAACTTTTATTGCTACAATTTTAAGTGGATTGAAACTAGCATTGAGGTTTGTTGGTGAGCCTTTGTATGAAAACCAACTAAGGTTGTTGGTTAGCCTTTTGTGAAAACTAACAAGGTTGTTGGTAAGCCTAAGTTACAAAACCAAGAAGATTAATGGTTAGTCTTTGAAAATCAAGAGATTTTTGGTGAGCCTAGTGAAAACTAAGAAGTTTTGACTTGTGAGCCCGTTAAAATAAGTTGGGTTTGACTTGTGAGCCCGGTGAAAACAAGTTGGCTGTAATCTTAATGATTATGGTAAAATTTCCAAGGAAAACTTGGAGAGTGGATGTAGGTGCTTGGAGTGCACCGAATTACTATACATCTTTGTATTTATGATTGCTTGCTCTTTCTTATTACTTGCTCATATTTATTCTACTTTTTATTCTGCTGCATATCATTATTGAGCACAATCACATTGTTACATAAACTTTAGTTCAGTACATACTTGCTTAAGTTTAAAATTTTAAAATCCCAATTCATCCGCTCTCTTGGGTTGCTACACTGGGCAATACAACTGGTAAGATACAGAGAGCAAATGGACAAGGAACTAGCCAAAAGAACCTCCCCACTCTCTAGATTCCACTCCTCTTCATTTTTCCATCTTTGAGATCTCATTTTCACCCCTCTAGATGGAGAGACCCCAAGCTCTTCACCATAAAGGCTCTATTCCCCTTGATCGTCCCAACTGACTTGATTATCGGAGTGTCCCCGCTAGAATTTTCGGTCCGGGTCTCCTCTTTTTGTAAGTTACTCCGGTCAAGAAGCTTACCAGAAAAGGGGACCAAGCATCCAATGGGAGCCCGACGGGTCCGCGACACGTCAGAGTTACAGGCTACGATGATCGAGACGGCAAAAAAATCCATTCAATCTCTCATGCTCTCCTCTCCTAAGATCTCCAAAAAAGAGAATGAAAAGAAAAGAAAAAAAGGATAATTAATAAATACCTCTATATTTTCACTAGCTTTGCAGATACCCCTTATACTTAAAATTTTAGCAATATCAACTCTCATTTAACAGAACGTTACAATGTGTCCTTTTGATGACCTAATTTGGATTTAAGACTCCCACCAGTGATTATGTGGAATTATTTTTACCATGTTAATACCCTCTAACCCCACTTGAACCTTGATGTAGATAATGAAAAGTCACGTGAGTGGCATGGTCAGGTATTTCGACCTTTTCTTCCCTCTCATCTATAGTAGGTCGCTTTCAACCCATTTACTATGAAATTCCATAGAATCCACTCCTTGCTCTGGACATGTTTGCTGCATGGATTACTTTTGGACCACAACGAAGAGAGGGTTTATGCAATCTACATCTCAATTTGGTTCAAGAAATTGCCGATTTCAATGGTGATATTCTCCATTTCTTGTAGGTATGTGTTCTAATGCATATTGGTTCAATAAAATGATAATTCTTTGATTTTTTCTTTTTTATCATTGTCCATTTCATGAATATCTATCCTATTTCATCATTTTTTTCTTTTGTTCGTGTCTTTGATATTTTATTTAAAAATAAGGATTTCAAAATTGGGTATCATCCTACAAGAAAATAGGGCATTGGTGATGAAAAATTTATGACAAAAAAATTTTGTCACAAATTGTAACGGATTTGCGATGAATCTATGATTGAAAAATAAAATAACTTTTTTAAAACTTCAGTGATGGATTTGTGATAGATATTTTTGTCACAAATCAATTCAACACAAATCATCACAAATTTGTGATGGATTGCGATGGATTTGTGACAAAAAAAGATGTACATTTTTTGTTATTTTCAATGATGGATTTGGAACAGATATCTTTGTCACATAACATCCATCACAAATTTGTGATCGATTTGTGACAGAAAAAAGATATAGATTTTTGAATATTGTCAGTAATAAATTTCTGATGGATCCTTCTATCACAAAAATTTTGTCACAAATCCATTACAAGTTTGTGATGGATTGGTGATGGAATAAAGGTATAATTTTTTTAATACTTTTAGCAATGGCTTTGTGATGGATATATCCATCACAAATAATCCATCATAAATCCATCACAATTTTATGATGGATATGTGATGGAATAAAGTTATTGATTTTTAATGCTTTCAATGATGGCTATGTGACAGAATAAAGTTACAAATTTTTGTTGTAGCTATATGATGGCTTTTTGGTTAGTTTTAGTGATGGATATATCCATCACAAAAATAAATAAATAAATAAATAATTTAATTAATAGATGAAAACTAATGATTTTAGGTTGTGAATGTTTGATTTTAAATCAATATAAAAATAATTAAAACTAAAAAAGAATAAAATTTGGTTTGGATCATGAAATTTAAGTTAAAAGCCACAAAGTTAAGAAGTAAAAAAATATAATCATAAATTAAAATTTGATTTTCAACTTAGCCATAGCTAAGGCTGCATATGAGTTGGGTTGACCCATGACCCGACCCAACCTGACCAATATACTTAGTTCCAATTTGACCTATTTTCAATAATCCACGAATCCAAGTATAAGAGCTCTAAAATTGGACCCAATCTAGTTTCTAGATTGGATCTAGGTTTATTAAATCAGGATCCAACTTATTCAAGCTTCTAAATTATCATTGAAGACTTGAATAGACCATGCCTTTTTATATAAAGATATATTTAAAATTATTTTTATATTCTAATTTATTTTTAGAGCAATATTTTTTGTTATTTTTTTATATGGTTAATAGTATATAGTTATGTGATAATTGAAATATATCTGATTATATTTGCCCTGGACCCAACTTGGATTCAAAATGGATTTGACTAGACTCGAATTTTTTGGATTGGGACTGTTAATACTTTGACCTGGCTCAACTTGATCTTCTATTAAATTGGATTTGGGTATAATATTAGGACGTGATCAAGGAAAAGGATTAGGTTACGGTCACTCATGATCCATTTATATCCCATCCATTTTTACCTATAGTTATAGTAAGAAAATTCAACATATTTAAAATAATGTTGTAAATGGGTCGACTTGACCTGTGACTTGATCCACGTAGACCTGAATCGACCTATTTTCAAAGACCCATGGATCTATGATGGGTCCTAAAATTGAACCCATTCTAATTAATATATCTTTAAATAATTCTTATAGTGAGCCAAAAAATGGATTTGTCATTACTAAGGTGCAAGGTTAAGCACTGTAATTGTGATTAATTAGAATGCATCTCTAAGACTGCAAATAGATTCGGTTGACCCGTGACCCGACCTGACCCAACCCGAACCTATTTAAAAGATCCTAGAGCCAGGTCAAGTTCAAAAATTGGACCCGTTCCTTTTCAGGTTGGGTCTAGATTTACTAAATTTGGACCTGACCTAACTTGACTCAATCTGCAAAGATTTCTGAATTAATTTGGGTTTTAAGATACATGACCCGACCCAATGCAATCTGATCCGAACCAAATATAGGACCTGAGCCTAGTTAGTGATTAATTGATTAGCACATGTGTCTCCCCCAGATTGGTAAATGGTTTAGGCTTGGGCCAAACCTTTCTCGATTGGTCAAAGACTCAAAATCTCCCAAACCCTTAGGCTTCTCGACTCTTCTAGTTGGACTTGTTGTCCATAATCATTACATGGTTTGCCATCTCCGCTTACCTGTACTTCGAGTTCTTCTATTCAAGGGAGAAGAAATCTCCCTTCTTTCTTAGGATTTGATGGGTTCTACTCTTCCTGATGTCATGCTTTGGTTTTGTCATAGATTTCTATAGTTCAAAACTCACGAAATTCTTCAACCCCATCTATGGGTGTTGATCACTCTTTTGTGGTTTGTTTCTTGGTTGTGCCGGGCTCATCGAGAAGAGGACATTCTTTGAACCTGTGACCCAACCCTGTTCGAACCGGACCTGAACTAGACTTGTGTTTTATGGATGGGACTGGGTTATACATAAACCTGACCTGACCTGACCTGATTTTTTATTAGATTGGATTTGGATCCAATATCAAAACTTGATCAAGAAATCAGGTTAGGTTGGGATCAACATGACCTGATCCAACTTGACCCATTTGCAACCCTATGTGTTGCCCAGATATGGTCCCCAAGAGGGGGGGGGTGAATTGGGTATTTAAAAATTTAAGGCAATATATGTGCTATCAAGTTCTAAGGTGAAGAGTGATAGTGCTTTAATAATTGTGCAACGGAAGCAACGAAATAAAATGACAATTAACGAGCTAAAGAAGTTAAAGAGCAAGCCAATGCAAACACACAAGAAATATAGTGGTTCGGTGCACCTAGCACCTACATCCACTCCCCAAGCTTCACTTGGGAATTTCCACTATAATCTTTAGATTACAGCCGACTTGTTTTACCAGGCTCACAAGTCAAAACCTTACACACTTGTTTTGGCTTCGGGCTAACAAGCAACCCTAGTTGGTTTTATCAATTGGCTCACCAACAAACCTCACTCACTTGTTTTGGCTTCGGGCTTACAAGCAACCCTAGTTGGTTTTATCAATTGGCTCACCAACAAACCTCACTCTAGTTTCAAATTCCCTTGAAACTAGCTAAAGACAAAAGAGTATGAATACAAGTAATGAAAACTAAACAAACTCCTTTTGAGCAAAAATAAATTCGTTGAAGCTCTTGATGGAGACTCTTCAAGCCTTTTGTCTTGGAAACTTGGACCTCACTAAATGCCAAACACTTGAATGTTGGATTCTTCAAAAATGGAAAGCTTTTGGGTAGGGAATATCTTGGTTTTCTCACACTTTTTGGCTTTGGAAGTGATTGAAGGCTTTGTACTTTGAACCTATACTTTTTCACTTTGTCTCCTTGTCTTTTTTGAAGTTTGGTGGAGGTTAAATACCTCATTCATGCTGAAACAACTCCACAAGACCGTTAGATTCAAAAATATGGCCGTTTATGGCCGTTGGAAATCAAATCAGAAGTTCAGAAAAACTAGCCGTTATGCCATGAGTCGACCTCATGAGTCGACCTCTGGATCAAGTGTCGACCTCATGAGTCGACCTCCAGTAAAATTTAGGCAAAAGTTCAGAATACCATAGTTCTGCCCATTTTGAATTCTCAGGCTATGAGTCGACCTCTGGTGTCGACCTCTGGACAGGTGTTGACCTCTGGTGGTCGACCTCTGAAGCGTGCCACTGAGACTTTGCCATGCCGGCCATGCTGAACTTTCCTTTTCTTCATGAGTCGACCTCTGGTGGTCGACCTTTGACAAGGTGTCGACCTCTGGGGGTCGACCTCTGATCTGAATTTTTCTGAAACTCTTGAGATATGCGTGCCATGCTTGAGTTTCTTTAAGCCTTTGTTTCTTTTGTCAAATATTTCTTAACAAGAAGGTCCATTATGAGAATTTTGATCTTGTCCAAGGTAGAAGAGCTCTTTTCCAAATCAGGTAAACTTTGTTTCATCGTTGTCCTTTTGATACTCTTTTTGAATAACCTAAGTCCTGAAACTTTATCTTGAGATTAAACATTAGTCCAAACATATACTCAACCTTTTGTTGATCATCAAAACTAAGGAGTTAAAGCCAACAATCTCCCCCTTTTGATGATGACAAAACCTTGAGTATATATGCAATTAAGTCCAAAAGCAAGATATAGCAATAATAAAATATTTTCAAAGAGTCCTTACATGCATGAGTGTATCATAAAAATTTACTTTTCATCTTCTTTTTGTGAAAAATATTTTCATGAGTTACTTTTTATTTACTTCTTTCTTTTTGTGAAAACATTCTCATGAGTCAAAAAGGTAAGAATCATATAAACTTTACTACTCATAAGACGGAGATCTCATAAATACATATATACTTTACTAAATTTGATCTCATAAATACATATATACTTTACTACTCCCCCTTTTTGTCAGGAATCAAAAAGTTCATTGTGAAAGATATATTAATGAAACTTATGATCAATTATAATGAAGTATTTAGGTGCATAAAACACATGCTCCCCCTCAATTTGTGCATTCAATATAATAAAATATTCTAACTTGAGAGTTTAAAAAAAATAAATGTTAAGAGCTGGTATCAGATAAAATGTCACAAGATAGATAAAATATCACAATGTAGATAAAAACAAATGTATTCAGTTACAAAATTGCTTACAAAGTAGGCACAAAATACTGATACAACAGATCATACACAAGCAAACTAAGTACAACAAATAAAACTATGAGGCTACTCCTCATCAGAAGGTATGTCAAAAGATACAGGAGCCATGATCCTAGATGAGGATTTTGGAGTCCTATGAGAGGAACTCCGAGTCCTCAGAGAGGGACCAGACCTAGGGGTAGTCCTACGAGATCTATATGTCCTAGGTAAGGGCTCCACAGATGTTGAGATAGAGGCAGTAGCTGAAGGAGTGGACGGATCAGCATGCTGAGTAGACTGAGCTGGGGTCTGCCTGCTGACTAGCTCATAAGCTGTGGGATCATCGATATCTGTCTCTGTATGCTCATCTATGTCATCCGGAATCCCAGTGATAGTCTCAAATAGTGACTTTGTAGGCTCAATATTAACTGGCACAGCTGTGGCTGGAGGATATGAACTCGGAAGATCAGTGGAAGGAGGATCAGCTGAAGGGGGAATCTCTGGAATCGGCTCTGCAGGTGGAACATCAGAACTACCTGCTCCAGGCTGATCTCCATCACTGTCACTGTATCCACCAGAGTCATCATCATCATCATCATCATCATCATCATCATCATCATTATCATGTGGAGGAGATACTGTCGGATCTGCAGTCCCTGATGGTAGTGCTAATCTCAATAAGCTGAGGATCTGTCTGAATCCTGTATCCATACTAGCTGAGAGAGCACTAATGCGTGTGTCTGTGTGTATCCGCAGATCATGAAGCTCCAGATCATGAAGCTCCTGTCGTACACCAGTGATCTCTGTCCGGACCTCTGAAATCTGATCAGTCACTTGCTGCTCGAAGTCCGATATCCTCACTGAAGTCCTCCGTGGTGTAGCAGTAATAGTAGGTGCCGGAGCTGATGAAGGTGGTGGCGTGAATGGCTCAGGCTCCGCAGTCTCTGTCTCCGGTGCTGGGCGAGGAGGTGTACCATGATCAGTAGGCCCTGAAGGCCCTGCCTCAGCAGCTCGGATCTCATCCTCCTCATCTGGCTCCTGGCCAGACTCTCGTCGTACCCATCGGTCGCCAATCAGTCAAAATCCCATTCTATGTAGGGATTTCTCTCCATAAGTATCTGTGTGCTGTAGCTGACTGAAGGGTATGCCGTCGAATGAGACACCATGCTCTCTGAATATCTGAGTCAGTCCCATACCGTACGGCTGAACGAGTCTCCTGTGAGAAGCTGCCTTACCCATCTGCTGAAGCATGATCCTGGGGAGGTTGATGGGAGTCCGCTGACTCAGGGACACCATCAACACCAGCTCACGCTCAGTAATAAAATCAAATCTCCCGCTCTTCGGAATCAAGATACGGGCGATGATGTGATGCAGCACTCTCATCTCCAGTGAAAGCTGGTTAGCGGCTACTGTGGAAATGCCGCTAACATCCTCACGCTCTAGGATACACCTGAAGGCGTGCTCTCTGTCGCTGATCGTAGTGGCAGCAGTGCCATGAAGTGGAATCCTCCAGATGTGACTGATGACCTCAGGTGTCACTGGAATCTCGATCCCTCGAACTGTAGCAGACCATCCAATGCCATCAGTGGCCATGGATCCATAAAACTCCCTGATGAGGTCTGGGTAGAATCTCTCGGACATCGTACAAAAATGGACCAGACCTGCATCTCTCAGTACATCTCCAATGAAGAAGTCATGCTGATCCCAGAATGGAATATCTACGCGCCTCCCACTAGCAATGCTCTTCCGGACTAGGCTGGCTGGCACTGGTGCAGGTGGCTCTGGGGTCGGCTCACGCTCATGTCTGACTTTCCTTCGCCGCTCAGTACTACCCTGCCCCTGTTCCAATCTCCTTTTCCTTACTGCCTGGTGTTTTCTCGGACCCATGTGTAAGGATGAGGGGTAACTTAGGAAGTAAGACTAAGAGAGGTTCACTGATTGGGAAAAAGAGGAGAATGTGAAATAGTGAAATAGGGTTTGTGAGATTGGAGAAAATCGAGAGTAAATGAGGAAAAGGTAAGAAACGGACGAAAGAAATACGTGTTTTCAAATGAAAAACAGTCGAGATTTGAGGGTAGAAAGATTCGAGGGCTTTTGGTTGTCTAAAATCAAGAAAACGGTCAAATAGAAGGTTGATTCCAAGAAAAGCAAGAGAGGAGGTGAGGATTTCCCAAAAAGATCGAGGAGAGGGGTGGAAATCCACTATTTGGAGGTTTAGAGAAGTTGTAGGGGGACCACACGAAGGAGAGGTAAAGAAAACAATGGGAAAAAAAGGCTTGCGGACGGGTTTTAAAAAGCAGGTTTTCGTTCAAGTGTCGACCTCTGAGAATTTTCAGGGGTCGACCTCAAGTGTCGACCTCCGAAAATCTCAAGTGTCGACCTCCAACAAAAAATCACCCAAAATAAAATTCTGTAAAATTTTTAAAAAATTGATAAAAAATAGCCTTTAAACATATTTGAGAATTTATAAATCATTTTTGAGGAATTTAGATGAAAATTGAAGAGTTTCAAGCAAAAGGATCAATGACTCCCAGTTCTCTTCTAATCATACAAAATCTATCTTCATTCAATGGTTTTGTGAATATATCAGCCAATTGATAATCAGTACATATAAATTCTAACAACACATTAGAGTTTTGAACGTGATCTCTTATGAAGTGATGTCTTATTTCAATATGTTTGCTTCTTGAATGTTGAACAGGATTTTTCGTTTAATTGATTGCACTAATATTATCACATCTTATGGGTGTCTTAGTTAGTTTGATGCCAAAGTCCTCGAGTTGTTGTTTGATCCATAAAATCTGAGCACAACAGCTTCCAGCTGCTATATATTCGGCTTCTGCCGTAGATAGAGCAACCGAATTCTGTTTCTTACTGCTCCATGAAATCAAATTAACTCCTAGGAATTGACAAGTTCCACTAGTACTTTTTCGATCAAGTTTACACCCAGCAAAATCAGCATCAGAATATGCAATTAATTCATATGATGACTCCCTAGAGTACCAAAGACCAATTTTGATAGACCCAGATAAGTATCTAAGTATACGTTTTACAGCTAAGAGATGTGATTCTTTAGGAGCAGACTGAAAACGTGCACACATACAAACACTAAACATTATATCTGGTCTACTGGCAGTTAAATATAGCAATGAACCAATCATGCCTCTATATAATTTTTGGTCTACTGATTTACCACATTCATCTTTGTCTAATTTACATGAAGAGCTCATAGGGGTACCTATTGGTTTTGTGGTCTCCATCCCAAACTTTTTCAAAATTTTCCTTGTGTACTTGGCTTGGTTGATGGAGATCCCCTCTTTGGTTTGCTTAATTTGGAGTCCGAGGAAGAAGTTGAGTTCTCCCATCATGCTCATCTCGAACTCATTCTGCATTAACTTCGCAAATTCTTGACACAGACATTCGTTAGTAGCACCAAAAATAATATCATCTACATATATTTGTACTACTAAGAGATCATCATTTTTCTTTTTCAAAAACAATGTATTATCTACATTATCTCTAGAAAAATCATTTTTCATCAAAAATGAACTTAATCTATCATACCAAGCTCTAGGAGCTTGCTTTAAACCATATAATGCTTTATGCAATTTAAAGACATGATTAGGAAATTCATGATTTTCAAAACCAGGAGGTTGTTCAACATAAACTTCCTCTTCAATAAATCCATTTAAAAAGGCACTCTTTACATCCATTTGAAATAACTTGAAATCCATAAAACAAGCAAAAGCAAGTAAAAGTCTAATTGCTTCTAGCCTAGCAACAGGAGCAAAGGTTTCATCGAAGTCGATTCCTTCTTCCTGGTTGTAGCCTTTAGCAACAAGTCTAGCTTTGTTCCTAATTACAATACCATGTTCATCAAGTTTATTTCTAAAAACCCATTTTGTGCCAATTACAGAGACATTAAGGGGTCTTTCAGTTAAAGTCCAAACATTATTTCTTTTAAATTGATTTAGTTCATCTTGCATAGCATTAATCCAATTACAATCTTTTTCAGCTTCTTCTGTTGACTTAGGCTCTATCTGAGATACAAAAGCTAAATAATCACAAACATTTCTAATAGAAGAGCGTGTACTTACCCCCTTTGATGGATCACCTATTATTAGCTCTTTAGGGTGTCCATGTGCATACCTCCATTCTTTAGGTAATGGTTTTGGTGAAGTTGCATTGATTTCTTGAATTTGATCTTGACTTTCTTGATCATCATCTCCTTTGGGCTCATCTTCATTGATTGTCAATTGTTCAAGTTTCTTTGTACCTGTTTCAACATCAATAGAATCTTCTTTTCTAGAAGATTTTTCGTTAGATTCATCAAACACTACATGAATTGATTCTTCAACCAGAAGTGTTCTTCTGTTGAAGACCCTGTATGCCTTGCTAGAAGTAGAGTATCCTAAGAAGATACCCTCATCTGACTTGGCATCAAATTTACTGATATTGTCTTTGCCATTGTTTAATATGAAACAGCGGCAACCAAACACACGAAAATACTTGAGATTAGGTTTTCGATTTTTCCAAAGCTTATATGGTGTTTTCTTCAAAATAGGTCGAATTAAAACATGATTTAAAATGTAACAGGAAGTATTAATGGCTTCTGCCCAAAAATATCTAGGTAAATCGTTTTCGCAAAGCATTGTGCGTGCCATTTCTTCAAGAGTCCTGTTCTTTCTTTCTACCACCCCATTTTGTTGAGGTGTCCTAGGTGCAGAGAAATTATGACTAATACCATTTTCATTACAAAAAGTTTCAAAATCATGATTTTCAAATTCAGTTCCATGATCACTACGCAAAGAAACAATAGTGAGATCTTTTTCGTTTGAAACCCTTTTATGAAATTTAACAAAAGCTGAAAATGTTTCATCTTTATGAGCTAAAAACATTACCCAAGTAAATCGTGAGTAATCATCTACAATTACTAGCCCATATTTTTTACCTCCCAAACTAGTTATTCTGGTTGGTCCAAAGAGGTCCATATGCAATAATTCAAGGGGTCTAGTAGTAGATACTACTCCTTTAGGTTTGAAAGTAGATTTAGTTTGTTTTCCAAATTGACATGCAGCACAAATTTTATCTTTTTCAAAAGTGAGTTTTGGCAATTCTTTTACAAGATTCTTTTTGCTTAATTTTGAAATCAACTGCATACTAGCATGCCCTAGCCTACGGTGCCAAAGCCAACTAATTTCACTTGCCTTGGCTTCCTTAGCCACTAGGCATTGACCACTTTCCATGGCTAGATCATCAAGATCAACCATGTAAATGTTTCCATGCCTAAGACCAGTGAACTTGATGCCATCGACATCTAGACTAGATACCATGCACAAAGATGATTCAAAAGTTACTTTAAAACCTTTATCACAAAACTGACTAATGCTAAAAAGATTATGCTTCAAGCCATCAACAAATAATACATTATCTACATAAGCATTAGGGGTGATATGGATTTTACCAATTTCGACGATTTTGCCTTTTCCATTATCACCAAAAGTGACGTTTCCACCATCAATTGCAGCTAGTGATGAGAATTGCTTCACATCCCCAGTCATGTGCCTTGAGCAACCACTATCCAGATACCACATTCTTCTTTTATTTTTGGTTGCAAGGCACACCTGCAAAAAAAATGATCAAGTTGAAACTTTAGGTACCCAAGTCATCTTGGGTCCTTTAGGGTTAGTCAAATTGGTTCCTTTTGGAACCCAAATCTTTTTAGAGGTATTTAATTTTCTTCTACTACAAACATATGATTTATGACCTACTTTACCACATGCATAGCAGGTAATATTAGAAGATGCAGGTATGAAAAAGTTTTTGTAAAGTTTTTGCTGATTGTGTGGTTTAAATCCAAGTCCAGCTTTATTAAACACTGCATGTTGGCTATTTAAAAGCATATTTAGTTTTTCTGAACTAAAGGTAAACTTTTCTACAAAGGGTTTTACTTTTTCTAACTCTTCCTTGTAATTCTTATTTTGAAGCAATAGTTCTTTATTTTGTTTTTTAATGTTCTCATTAGTTTTAAGACTTCTATTATTTTTTAAGGAATTATTTTCTTTAAAAAGATTATCTTTATCATTTGTCAAAGTCTTTACATGTTCTTTTAATTTCTTGTTTTCTTGAGTTAAATTTTCAATTTCACTTGAAAACTTTTCTGAATTTTTGGTAAGCTCAAAATTTTGCTTTCTTAATTTCTTATTTTTTAATTTTAATTTTTCATATTCCATTACTAAGTCATCAAAAGCATCATGCAATTCATTGAAAGTAAATTCAGTTTCAGGTTCAGAGTTTACCTCATTATCTTCATTGGCCATGAAACATAGGTTGGCGACTACCTGCTGCTCTTCTTCACTACTGGAGTCCTCACTCTCACTCTAGGTAGCCATCATGGCCTTCTTTCTCAACATCCTTCTACTCATTTTAAGCAAAGGGCAATCCGTTTTGTAATGTCCAGGCTTCTTGCACTCGAAGCAGATGGGTGGATCCATTTCTTTCTCTTTCTCCTTCTCCTTGTTGTGATCACCTTTTTGTGGCCTTTTCTTGTAGAAGCCCTTCTTCTTTCTCATGAATCTTTTAAATTTTCTTGTAATTAGGGCTGTCTCATCATCATCATCTTCTTCTTCAGATTCATCACTTGACTCTTCTTTTGTAGTGGACTTGAAGGCTATGGCTTTCTTTTTCTTGTCATTGTCCACTGTTTTCTGCTTTAGTGAAAGCTCGTAGGTCATCAGTGATCCAAGAAGCTGCTCGAGAGGTAGAGTGTTGACATCCTTGGCTTCTTCTATGGCTGTAACTTTCGCATCCCATGAAGCCGGAAGAGACCTGAGAAGTTTGTTAACCAGTTCACCATTAGATATAATTTTTCCCAAACTCCTCATACCATTTACTATATTGGTAAATCTAGTATACATTTCACTTATGCTTTCAGTTGGTTCCATCCTGAACATCTCATACGTATGAATGAGCATGTTCACCTTAGTGGTCTTCACTTGGTGTGTACCCTCATGGGTAACCTCAAGTGTATCCCAAATTTCTTTGACGGAAATACAATTTGATATTCTGTTGAATTCACTAGGATCAAGTGCACAGAATAACAAATTCATCGCCTTAGCATTTAACTCAGCTTGTTTGATGTCATTGTCATCCCATTCTTCTTCAGATTTTGGGGTGATAATGCCATTAACCAAGTGAGTGGGCTGATGAGGCCCTTTAGTGATTACTCTCTAAATATGATAATCTACAGCTTGTAAATAAATACGCATACGAGTTTTCCAATAAGTGTAGTTTGTGCCATTAAAGAAAGGAGGACGATTTGATGCTTGTCCTTCAACTATACCCATTCCAATTGGGGCGGCCATGATCTTTCACTCAAGATCGTTGGACCTACAAGAGAGTACCGGTGCTCTGATACCACTTGTTGCCCAGATATGGTCCCCAAGAGGGGGGGGTGAATTGGGTATTTAAAAATTTAAGGCAATATATGTGCTATCAAGTTCTAAGGTGAAGAGTGATAGTGCTTTAATAATTGTGCAACGGAAGCAACGAAATAAAATGACAATTAACGAGCTAAAGAAGTTAAAGAACAAGCCAATGCAAACACACAAGAAATATAGTGGTTCGGTGCACCTAGCACCTACATCCACTCCCCAAGCTTCACTTGGGAATTTTCACTATAATCTTTAGATTACAGCCGACTTGTTTTACCAGGCTCACAAGTCAAAACCTTACACACTTGTTTTGGCTTTGGGCTAACAAGCAACCCTAGTTGGTTTTATCAATTGGCTCACCAACAAACCTCACTCACTTGTTTTGGCTTCGGGCTTACAAGCAACCCTAGTTGGTTTTATCAATTGGCTCACCAACAAACCTCACTCTAGTTTCAAAACTCCCTTGAAACTAGCTAAAGACAAAAGAGTATGAATACAAGTAATGAAAACTAAACAAACTCCTTTTGAGCAAAAATAAATTCGTTGAAGCTCTTGATGGAGACTCTTCAAGCCTTTTGTCTTGGAAACTTGGACCTCACTAAATGCCAAACACTTGAATGTTGGATTCCTCAAAAATGGAAAGCTTTTGGATAGGGAATCTCTTGGTTTTCTCACACTTTTTAGCTTTGGAAGTGATTGAAGGCTTTGTACTTTGAACCTATACTTTTTCACTTTGTCTCCTTGTCTTTTTTGAAGTTTGGTGGAGGTTAAATACCTCATTCATGCTGAAACAACTCCACAAGACCGTTAGATTCAAAAATATGGCCGTTTATGGCTGTTGAAAATCAAATCAGAAGTTCAGAAAAACTAGCCGTTATGCCATGAGTCGACCTCATGAGTCGACCTCTGGATCAAGTGTCGACCTCATGAGTCGACCTCCAGTAAAATTTAGGCAAAAGTTCAGAATACCATAGTTCTGCCCATTTTGAATTCTCAGGCTATGAGTCGACCTCTGGTGTCGACCTCTGGACAGGTGTTGACCTCTGGTGGTCGACCTCTGAAGCGTGCCACTGAGACTTTGCCGTGCCGGCCATGCTGAACTTTCCTTTTCTTCATGAGTCGACCTCTGGTGGTCGACCTTTGACAAGGTGTCGACCTCTGGGGGTCGACCTCTGATTTGAATTTTTCTGAAACTCTTGAGATATGCGTGCCATGCTTGAGTTTCTTTAAGCCTTTGTTTCTTTTGTCAAATATTTCTTAACAAGAAGGTCCATTATGAGAATTTTGATCTTATCCAAGGTAGAAGAGCTCTTTTCCAAATCAGGTAAACTTTGTTTCATCATTGTCCTTTTGATACTCTTTTTGAATAACCTAAGTCCTGAAACTTTATCTTGAGATTAAACATTTGTCCAAACATATACTCAACCTTTTGTTGATCATCAAAACTAAGGAGTCAAAGCCAACACTATGCATACAGAATTATTACTTACCACTTATTTATCACTTATATTTTATATTCTAAAATTTATAATTATTAATATTTTAAAATTTAATATTTCTTATCTTATATTTTACCACTTAATTTCATTAATTTTATCTATTTTTATCATTTATTTTTCTTATTTAATATGTTTAATATCTTATATTATTATAATTTTTAATTAAATTTTACTTACTTTTTATTTTATTATTTTATTTTATCATTTTATTTTGTGTTAATATTTTTGATTTAATATTTTTATTAAATAAGAAAAATTTAATGTTGTGTTTGGTAGTAGGTAATCCATTCAGATTACTGGTAATTTAATAGAACCCCATCATATTACTATATTTGGCATATTTTTCTGGATGGCAATCTATTCTATCTAGTAATCTGGATTATTTTTCAAGAGGTAATCTAGATTACCTCTGAAAGGGATGGTAATCCAAATTACCACCTTTCAGGTAAACTTTCAAATAATATTATCCTCCCCTTCTTCCTTTTTCTTATATTATAATACAATATAATATATAACATAACATTATAATAATATAATATAATATTATTATATATTATTATAATAATATTATATAATATATATTATAAACTAAATAATATTATAAATATAATATTATTATCACATATAACATAATATTATATTATATTAATATCTTTTATTATTATATTATGTTATGGAATACATATTAATATTATAATGTAGTATATTTATATTAAATATGTTTATATATACTTATGTATAATATAAATATATTATATTAAATTTAATAATATAATATATAAATTTAATATATTATTTATTTTTATATTTAAATAATATATAAAATATATTATCTATTTAATATATAATTTTTTATATTAAATTTATTTAGTATAAAAATATTTTTATAAATAAAATATAGATTTAATTTAAAAATATTTTAAAAATTAAATTTTATTTATATAATATTACTTGCATGTATCAAATACAATAATTCATATTACTGTAATTTATATTACTAGCAATCCATGTTATCTTTTAGGATTGCTTGATAATGCAACAAACATAATATAAGGGCATCGCCTCCTCGTTCTCCTTGCCAAACTCTAAGGGCCTCGTCTCCTGTCCCTCCAAGACTTCGATCTAAGTGCATGGAGGATGTTGAGCTGACCTACGGCCACATCCCCCACCTTTAGCGATGTCCCCCGTCATAACTCACTCCGGTGCCTACTAGTGCCGCCCACTATAGCCCCCTCCTATGCCCACCCATTCTGGATGCAACTCCCTCCAGTGATGTCCTTTGCCTACAACACCGTCTCCTACCATAACTCCCTCTGGTGCCCACCTATTTCTCTCATCTAATCCCACCTGCGCCCACCCGTTCCATCCACAACCCCCTTTGGTGCCCAATGTTCTACCTCCAACCCCCTTTGGTAGCCATCTCTCCCACCATCGCCTTTGAGACTCCTATCGATGTGTGTAGAGGAGGCCAATCAAACCTCTAGCGACTTCTCCCACCGCACCCCCCTTTAGGTTGAGTTCTGCCTACACCATGTCGGCGCCCAGCTCTCCGGTGTTGAGCTGTTCTGCCTGCAATCATGTCGATGCCCACCTCTCTGGCACCAGCTTGCTACCTACAACCGCGTAGCACCTAGTTCTCGTCAGCCCCCAATTCCTTTTTTAAGCAGTTTTTTTATTTTATTTCAGGTTTTATTAATATTACTTGTAAATTAGTGTTTTGGTTCAACTTTGATTGTTGTTATAGTTTATCTTGTAAATTAGTGTGTTCTAATCAAAGGATAACATGTAATTATATAAATTTTGATCCTATTTTCAAGTCAATATAATTTTGGTGGTGCATATAAGTCGGATTCATTAATTCATTAAATATTTTATTTCAGCTAATTAAACCTTGGATATATTTATTTGGGTTTGATTTGATGACATCTTGCCATTTTACATTACAGGATTTGGACATTTTATTTTAATTCAATGTTCTCATAATTTCATTATCTTATTTGGACTTGATGTTTTGTTCTTGTTATGAGCAAGTTTGAATATGACTTGATTTTTGTTCAGCCAAATTTTTGGCACTCATGGCATTTATTATAGTTGAACAACTTTTAAATGTATCAGTTTAATGTAGTTATGTTTGAAATTTGGATATCACTAATTCCTATCCAGATATTCTTATTTTAATGTTTGAGATAGCAAGACTGAGTTTTGGTGTTAGTTTGCTTCAAAATGATTAAAAAATAATACACCATGATCATTTTCTTGTGAAGCAAAATAAATAAAAATAAAACATTATAGTCATTTTCTTGTCGGGAGTAGACATGAGATTTCTTTAGTTAAATTTTGATATAAATTGTTATTTTTATAAAAATAATATTTGGACAGGAATAATACTAATTATAATATGTTAATACAGATTGATATCAGTACAAAGCTGATCATATCTATTGATCGTAGTTGGATATATTGCTGACTTAACAAGGATAGATATGTCAGTGATGAATTTAAAGCTGGGGTGAAACAATTTCTTGATTTTGTATTTTCTCAATCCAAGTTTTCCTACAAAGACAAAATTAAGTGTCCATGCTTAAGATGTACAATTTTTTTTTCCACAATCAGGATGATGTTACAATTCATCTACATAGGAAATGATTTACAGGGGAATACACCACATGAGATGTCCATGGAGGACCTTATGTAGGACAATCATCAAGTGGAAATAATGATATACGTCTAATGGGCAATGTAAATTTATATAGAAGTATGGTGATGGATGCATTAGGTCTTGAGTTTAATTGGCATGTTGGTGGGTTTGATGAAATGAGCTTTGAATATGAACAGCTAAATGCAGAGGCTACAATGTTCTATAATTTATTAAATGATGCTGATAAGCCATTATAGAAGGGTTGTAAGAAGCATACAAAACTATCAGCAGTGTCATAGTTATTAAATTGCAAATTAGAGTTTAACATGAGTGAGAGTTGCTATGATCGTATACTTTCTATAATGAAGAATATGTTGCCAAAAGATGAGAAATTAGCAAGCAACTTTTATAGGATGAAGAAGATGGTGGCGAAGCTTGGACTTGGTTATGAAAAGATAGATATTTGTATTAATAATTGTATGTTGTACTATAAAGAAAATGCAAAGAAAAAATCATGTTTTGTGCGTGGACACCCTCGATATAAACCAAGAACATCAAGTTTTCATAGACAGAAGAATAAATCTTATAAGGTACTGTGCTACTTACCACTGACATCGAGACTTCTGCAGCTTTATATGTCACAAAAAACTTCCAACCACATGACATGGCATGTTTCTAATCATTAAAGTTATGGATATATGGGGTATCCTGTTGATAATGAAGAATGGAAGCCTTTTAGTCACACTCACCCATCATTTCCATCAGATCTGCAAAATGTGCAAATTAGGTTATGTATGAATGGATTCAATCCTTTTGGACTATTTGGTACTCCTTACTCATGTTGGCCGATAATTGTTATCGTGTATAACCTGCCTCCTAGGATGTGTATGAAGAATCCATACATGTTCCTGACTATGGTCATTCCAGGCTCAAAGAACCTAAGCAAGCACCTAGATGTATTTTTAAGGCCCTTAATAGATGAGTTGAAAATGTTATGAAGCATTGGAGTTAACACTTATGATGAATTTAGAAAGCAGAACTTCCCGATAAGGATAGTAGTTATGTGGATAATCAATGACTTTCTGATTTATGCTATGTTATTTGGGTAGAGTACTAATGGGAGGTTGGCGTGTCCTTATTATATGGAGTACACTAAGTCTTTTGTACTTGAAAGTGAAAAGAAGATATCATTTTTTGATTATCATTGTAAACCATCCTTATAGAAAATAAAGGGATAAATTCAAAAAAAGAGTAATTATGAATGATTTGCCTCCTCCTTGATTGTTTGGTGATGAAATATTGACTTGAGTATTTGCCCTCCCTAATATCACATCCGGAACAAAATGTAGTAATCAAAAGATAGTTGGATTTGGTAAAGAACATAATTGGGTGAAGAAGAGTATCTTTTAGGAGTTGCCTTATTGGCATACTAATTTGCTTCGTCATTATCTTGAGATAATGCATATCGAGAAGAATGTGTTTGAAAACATCTTCTATACACTGATAGATGTAAAAGACAAAACTAAAGACAACCTAAAGGCTAAAGAGGATTTGAGAAAGTATTGCAAGTATCTGGAGTTGGAATTGGTACGTTCAAATGGGAGTGTTATAAAATCCAAGAGTTCTTATACACTAAGTAAGGAACAACA
This sequence comes from Areca catechu, assembly GCA_021397845.1. Lineage (NCBI taxonomy): Eukaryota > Viridiplantae > Streptophyta > Magnoliopsida > Arecales > Arecaceae > Areca > Areca catechu. The sequence continues at coordinate 61,233,319 of CM038040.1, read as the reverse complement.
AAGAGATATATGCCTCTAGCTTAAAGGGTTGAGACTCCCTGATGGTTATGCTTCAAATATATCTCAATGTGTGAATGTAGAAGATCTCTGCTTTTCTAGATTTAAAAGTCATGATTGTCATGTATTTATGGAGGATTGCTCCTAGTTGCATTTCATGATTTGTTGCCCCATTTAGTATGGGATGCATTAACCGAGATTAGCCATTTCTTTAGGGATATATGCTCAATAGTTCTACGAGTAGAGCATGTGGAGATACTTAAGACGAATATTGTGGAAACTCTATATAAACTTAAGAAGATATTCCCTCCAAGATTCTTTGATTCCATGGAGCATTTATCGATTTACCTAGCCTACGAGGCTAAAGTTGGTGGGCCTGTGCAATATCATTGGATGCATCCTTTTGAGATGTAAGTCCCCCAAACTTTTATAAATTTTTTGTTTAACTTTAAGCATGATAATTTATTAAATACTATTTTTTAATGGCGCCGGTATAAATTAGGTATATGCATGATTTGAAAAAGAAGGTACGGAATAAGGCTTGTGTTGAGCGTTAAACTTGTGAGGAATATATTATACATGAAATCTCTATATTCTACTCATTTTATTTTGAACCCAGTATCCAAACAAAGTTAACTCAAGTTCCATGTAATGATGATAGGAGAGATGTAAAACTCATGGGGCATCTTTCTACTTTTTGCCATCTTGGTTAACCATTTGGTCCTGATAACTCTTGAAGGATGATGTCCAATGATGAGTACAAAGCTGCACATATTTATATTTTATTAAATATCAAGAAAATTATGCCATTTATCGAGTAAGTATTATAGGTTTATATTATAAGTGATCATATATTTATCCTAATAATCTAACTATAATTAAATTATAGGAAATATGATGAATATCTAATACAATTGGATCCAAGTATAAGTGATGAGGAGGTAGAGAGAATATATGGACCTTGAGTTTGCATATTGGTTGAGATAATTTGTAAGTTCAAAATATTTTTAATTTTCCTTTTTTCTTATATGGTGATAATATATGTGTTGATCATTGTTTTCACTAATAGGTGATAGAAGAAAGGAACCAAGTAGTAGCCGTATCATGCAAATACTGCAACACCCTTCATGTATGGTAAAATGCTATAAAGGATATTTCATGAATGGCTTCAACTTTTACATGCAACTTGGGCAAGGAAAAGGTAGAATGAATAGTGGTATTTGTGTGAAAGGAAGTTGCTATAATGATTATGAACATAACTATTTGGCATATTGGTTGAGATATCAGAGCTATGGTATTTTGGTATTGGAAATAAGGTTGTCTTAGTCAAATATGATTGGTACGATACATAAAAGGGATTAAGAGTGCATCCTCATCATGGTCTAGTCAAAATTAAATACAAATCTAGACTCAAAACAAATAAGCCATTTGTGTTGGCCCAACAGGCTCAACAAGTATACTACATGAGTTACCATCAAGAAATAGAGAGAGGAGAGATTGGTGGGTAGTGTGCAAAACCAAAGCTAGGCATAGAGTTAATCTTCTTTTAAGTGAAATACAAGATGAAAATATAATTTCCATGGTTGAAGCAGTTTATCAAGAAGATGAGATATCTAATCCAAAGTCAGTTGTACCAACAATTAACCTTAATGCCCAAATGTGCTCATTGACAAGGGTCATGTAGACATTGTAGATAAAGAGGAAGAGCATGATTTGGCACAACCTATGGCTCAATTTGTAGATAAAGAAGAACTTGAGGAGTTTGAAGATGAGCTTGAAGAGGAAGATGACATGGCTCAGTTTTCTAGCTTTGATGATGACATGCATGACTAACATATCTATGCTTTTCCTGTAATTTTTTTGTAAATTTAGTATGGGATTTGGATTATGATTGTATTGTATTTAATTTACATGGTCCTTATGTAGCTTTTTGTCTAGAATATGTTTTGTTTATTTGCTATTTGGCTACTATATATTGTAAGTGGTGCTTTGCCTTTTATTGAATGCTACATTATTTCATTATAAAGAAGTTTACTATATTTTTATGAATATTATGTTTTTATGCATATAACTAAGTATTTTTGGATTTTAGAAAAAAATGAAAAGCCACATATTATGTATTTATTTTGGATTGCAGGTATCATGGTTAGAGGTGGTGCTAGTAGATAAAAACATCGAGGGGTAGAATGACAGGTTCATAATTACAAGGAGGATATACTGAGGAGTCCTCAAACTCACCACTAATACCGTCTCTATGGTTGCATATAGAGGTAGCCATTTCTCCATATCAACATAGGAAACAAGTTGTTGGTGATAATGTTTCATCAAGCTTATCTAGGACAAGAGGCATGAATCAGGAGACCAATATAGCTATCGATCCTGCAAATCGATAACCATTAGAAATAATGAATGGAAGGTTATTTAAAATTTAGTTATACATATATTTGTGTATATATTATATTAGTGCATAAATATATGTGTCATAATCTATATTTCAAAATTTAGTCAATTTCTCATAGTTTTGTTGATCCTTCGATGACTCATGCCATTATTGCAACGATGAAATAATATTTCTCTCAGTCTTGGAAGAAATGGATGATGATTTCAATGGAGATTCATGACCTTTTATGGAACAAATTTCAGGTAATAATATCTATTTTTAAAATGATTCATATGATGTGGATGCCGATGCATAATCTTTGAAATGTGAATATATAATTTTTGGGTTGGTGAAGTTGTATTATATTTGAGAAATTAATTTAGGAGTGTTATGTTAAATTGTAATACATGTATAATTTTTGGGTTGGTGAACATGTATTATATTTGATAGATGTTCACGTTTTAGGGAAGGTTCTTTCGGATTTATGAAATAATAGATCACTTATCAATTTAGATTGGGATCAAATAATTATACAATTTCTTTCATAGTAATTTTTCTAAGTTAAATCTTTTTGAGTTTTGTTAGGAGAAATATACATGGCCTAAGAACCAGACTTCTAAGGTTAAGTATGTATGGGAGTAGACTTCTAAGAGGTGATTTTCTAGTATGCTTAATCAAGCAAAGAAGGATGCCTTAAACAAGGTTAGAGATAAAGAGGATATTCTTGAGGCCAAAGGTCATGGGCCTATTTGGATTGCACTGGATGTTTGGGACAGGCTGATTGATATATGGAGTCTCTAAAATGGAAGGATAAATCTGAAGCTATAAATAAAAACTGGAAACAGAGAAAGATGGTGGAATCACCAAATATACAGGTGGTTCTATCGCATTTTCTACATATAAAAAAAGAATGATATGTTAAAATATGCTTTATTTACTTTAGATTATTTATTATTCTATACCTGTTTATTTAAATGCTCTTTTCATTATTTCATTCTTTCCTTTGTAGGCTATTGAGTTGGGTAGGCCATCAATGCAACTTGAGGCATTTGAACAAACTCATGGATAGAAGGAAAGTTTAGGTGAATTTGTGAACAACAAGTCCAAAAGAGTTTTAGTAAGTTTACTTATTTTACTTAATGATAAATTTATTATTTATCAATATATTTCAAGAAAAACTAAGTTTATATATTTCTAATACTTTTAGGAAGAATATGTTGCCACTCTCACTACTAAGTATGGCTTAGATACCTCATCTCAACCCGGGTTTGATTCAGATGCATGGGTCCAAGCAACTGGGGGGCCAAATAAGGGAAGATTATATGGGTTTGGACCTAGAGAAGATCCTAAGCAATTATTGGGATCTAGTAGCAATTCCTATTTAGCAACATCAGGGCATCCCTTTTCTTCATCATGACACTATACTAAGGAGCAAATTTAGCACTTGCGAGAGGAGATACACTATGAGCTGCAACATGAGATACGCCAGGAGGTGTAGCAAGAGAAGGTTCAGATGAAGGAAGAGATGATAGATGCAGTTCATGCTATGTTGTCGAACATCAATCAACTACATGCCTCTCAACCTGATCAAGATCATCTAGATACATGATAATTTATTTTTAATTCTAGATTATTTTGTTATGAGACTTTAATGAAACTTGATGTAATATTTTGATACTATAAGATATTAATTTTTATCTTGATATTTGTAGTTTTTGAGAACATGAATGTATAAAATTATTATGAATTAGTATTTGCTTTATATTTGTTATGAATTAGTTTATTACATATTTTAGGGATAATATATATTTTTAAAAAATATATAGTAAAATTTTGATGGAATTTGTGATAGATTTGTGACTGAAATTTTGATGGAATTTATATTAGATCTATCATAAAAACTTGTGATAGATTTATATTAGATCATGGATAGAATTTTGTGACAAAAACTTGTGATAGAATAATCCATCACAAATTTGTTACAAAATTTTGTCACTGATCTATCATAAATCTATCATAAATCCATAACAAATCTATCCAAATTTGTGATGGATTTTATTTTGGATATTGATTACTATTTATGAACGTATTTATAATGAAAATTTCTATCATAAATTTGTCATGACAATCCATCACAAATTCATCCCAATTTGTGATAGATTTTGTTTTGGATTTTGATTACATTTGTGACAAAATTAGTGATGAAAATTTCTATCACAAAGTTTTGTGATGGAAATTTCTGTCATATTTTTTTTATGACCAGGGCTTTAGTGACGGATTTTAGTGACTAATTCTTTTCTCACAAAATTCGTCACAAAGACTATCAATGATGGATTATAGGCTTCAGTGATGGAAAAATCTATCATCGAAGGCTTGTTTTCTTATAGTGCATGGCCTGATAAAATATTTTGTTAGTGCTTTATACATTTTTCATCCCTTTGTTTATTGTTATCATTATGCTATTATGGTCCCAAGGATTGTCTAAGAAGATAACCTAAGGTTTACAACTATGGACTATAGGAACGATGACTTTTTTCATCGTTCATGTGGAAATGGCATATCTGAATATTATCATTTTGAGTTCATCATGGAGGGCAATTTGTTGATATTCTTTGCAAGAGGTATATAAACAGATAGTTAGATTTTACTATGAATTTGACGAAGATTATATTTCCTTTTTATGATTGAGGGAATTGTTAAAAAATTTGGCTATGTTCTACTTACTGTCACATAGACCAATTCAAATTGGTATTAGGTCCATTAAAGATAATAAAGACTGTATGGAGATGTTAGCTTGTTATGAAGGTAAAAAATAAATTGACATTTTTGTATAGTCTAGTAAAAAAATTGGTAAGCCTCAAGTTTCAAATATACCTAACAATGAGTTAAATCAGTTGGCTATCACTCAAGTTTCGAATATACCTTATAGTGAGTTAAATCAAAGTGACAATGATGTTAATAATGAAGTTGAATCAAGTGATGATTAAATAATGGAAAGTTAATAAGGGAAAGAAGATAGTGTTGAAGAAGATGATGATAGTGAAGGTGAATGTTAGTGGAAAGTATGGTCAAACCAAGAACATGGGACCCACAGTGGTATAGGCACTCCATCAACCAGGTAGTGCCCCCCCTTATTGAAAACACTGGCTAGGACTAAAGTACGAAAGTTAGGCATGGCATCTCCCAACTGATCGGGGACAACATGGACTTCTACAATCTTATCGATCGCCCCTAAGGCACTTGGCCAGAAGCCTTCGGGTGAGGTGAGTATCAGCAATGGTGGCTCCTATACCTAGAAGGTATTAGCAAGACATGTCGATCATCCTTAAGGTTCTCGGCCAGAAGCCCTTAGGCAAGTATCAATAGTGGTAACTCCCATACCTGGAAGGTATCAATGAGACCTGCCAATTATCTCTAAGGTGCTCGACTAGAAGCCCTCAAGCTAGTATCAGCAGTGGTGACTCCTATACTTAGAAGATATCAGTGAGACCCACCGATTACCCCTAAGGTGCTCAGCCAACAGCCCTTGGGTGAGTATCGATAGTGATCGACTTCCATATCTGGAAGGTATCAGCGAGACCCGCCGACCACCCTTAAGGTGCTCAACCAAAAGTCCTCGAGCTTGTAGCAACAAATTTCTACTGACCGATTGAAAGGCTCTTAGCAAGAAGCCCCCCAGCATGGCCAGGCCCTAGGCATATCCAGAGCACTTTAGCTGGCACAACCTTGGCAATATATCCACTTTAAGCCCCCAAAGCACAACACTCTGATGCTCATCACCGTCTCTTATGCTATATGGAAGGGCTCTCTGTTATATCCCAAAATCATCAAATCATTGCAAGATCTCAGCAAGAGAGAAGGGCATGAGTAAACATCCCGTAACTCATGCCACTATTTAATAAAACGTAGCCTATCTAAGACTAGCAACAAGAACACATTTAAGGAGATAAGATGCCCCCTATGGTGGGAACACCAAGATCAGACACAGATCACTAGATTCTATATTGTTTACTTAGTCATGTGTCAAAGTTTTGAAAATTTTGTAATCAATTAAGATTGAGTCCTGTAATAAGTTGAGGTTAGTTGATTTGTCTCAACCCTTAACCTTTGTCCAGTTTTGAGTCATGTACTTCAGCCATGAGTCCAGTAAAAGTCAAATTTTGTACAAGAGAGGAGGTTACCCTATTTTGGAGTTACACCAGGCCTCATTCTAGGAGTCAGAAGCCACTACATCAGTTTGTTGGATTTTGTATGGCACCCTAGGATCCAAAACACTTCCAGAAACCCTGATTCCTTCCAAATGTTTTCTAGATGCCAAGATTCCAGTCCAAATGCCAGAGCATATTCCTAAACTAGGGCATCCATGATTCCAGAGGTCCAACTGTGCCCAGCCAAGGAGAAATCAAGCCCAGGCACCAAGCCTAAGCCCTTAAGAAGCAAGATTCCAGCTAGATTCCCTAGAATATATCAGCCCATGCACCCAGCCCCTGGAAGCCCACCTGCGCCCCTTAAAAATTTATCCAAGCCCATGAAGGAGGCGTCCTTGGTGCTGCCCCAAGGTCCAAAACCAAATTTATGGAGTTTGTCCAAGTCCAAGCCAAGAGGAGGCGCCCATGAGTTGACTAGTCAAAGCATGAAGGGAGAAGGAGAAGACTAGTCTAAGTCCTAACCTCTTAAGGCTTTCTTTCCTAACCTATTAAGGATCTCTTTTCCTAATGTCTTAAGGAATGGTTATCTCTAACCTAAGTGTAACCTTAGTTAGGAGAGGACATGGGAGCTCTATAAATACCCCATTCCTCTTCCTCTTGTAATAACTTTTCTCTTATGAATACAATTTGCTAAAATTTTGAGTCATTGCCTCTCTTGTATTGGTTCTTAATTTTGAGATCTCTCCTTGTGTACCTTGGTCGAATCCATGCTGCCCTAGCTTCCATCTACATCCCAGGAGATCAGCCACACCCTAGGAAGTGAAGCTCTAGCTGCCGTCCAAGATAAAAAGCTTCTTCTTCCCAAGCCATCTACTCCTAACCCTAATTCAGATTTCTCTTAAATCCTAGTTTTCATTCCAATTTTTATTTGCTGTTTTGATTGACCCTTGATGCTTGTAGGATCCCCGAGGTGTTTCACCTCCCTAGAGGAGGCTTTCCTTGCCTCCAAGACTGTCCAAATCAGCCATCTAATCAAAAAAACTAAGGTTCATCATCTAGGCTCCAATCAGAGTGCTGTGTGATCTCTTCATCGGAAGTTCTTCATATCACTAATTGGTAACATCCTTGATTCCAAATTTCTACCTTCCATCTCCATTGTTCCTTCACTACCTTCTACAAAAAAAATATATATATAGTGGTACCCTAATCTCGGTGACTTATCAGCTCGCCGACAATCCTACCCCGATCCCGTGCCCCATCACTCGGGACCTAGTCAAAGCACCCAATAGAAATATAATCAAGACAGGCTTATTAGGAAAAAGGTGATTAATAATCAAAAGGACTCTTATCCATTCCATGCATCATATATTCTAAGCATTGTAACCTTTCATGCACCCACATGGATTCACGCCCAAAATTTATCTACTTGACCGATCAAATCCAATCCAAATGGATGTAGATAAGAGAGGATAGGGGCTAAGCTTTATCAATAAAAAGGTGATTTAATTGTATAAGGACTCTTGGTCCTTGTGCGTCGTGCATGCCAATATTGGCACCGAGAGTCCCAAGCCCTTGGGACTCTAGGTTCGAAACATGGATAAGGGCTATAAAATCAAAATAAGCCACCCGATCCCTTCGGCACGCCCGATCCTTTCGATGCTCTCCTCCACCTCTCTGCCGCAATCTGCTGCTTTTCGCTGAGATCTGCCTGCTTCTTCCGAGCACGCCAACTCCCAGCTGTCGGACTCCGCCTCCGCCCATGAAGACTGCTCTCCTCCCTTCCGCCCGGAGTCGCCCATAGACAAGTCAACCTCCATTGCCCCGCCTGACTCCCTGCTGTCGAGCCTCCGCCCGACCTTCGACCCTTCCATTCGCCATCTTCGCCCAGAGCCGACACCGACGAAACCCCTCCATTAGAGCCCGTCTTCTGCCTGCTGCCTTCCACGAAGGCTTCATCTTCCCGTGACGCCCACTCCCTACTTCCGGTCGACTCCTAATCTTGCCAGAGGACCCCCACACGACTCCATTAGCATCGGCTGAGACCATCCTCAGCCCCTCCGTCGACGTTTTCCCCGAGCAAACCAACCATCTTTTCCTTTGTACCATAGATCCACGCGACGCTCATCCCACCAGAACTCCTCCCTCTACTGTCGCCAGCCATCGTCGACTCTGCCGGCTACCGTCCCGACCCTGCCGCCATCTCCTCCCAGCACCGACGCCGGTGAACCCTCCGAAGACCTTCCCTATTCCCTATTTTTGGTCTGTGGAGAAGGAAGGGGATGCGCACGAACGTGAAAGCATTGCCAGGTTCCTGTTGTCAACTTCAATCTTGCACAGATTTCAAAGCAGCATACATTTCAAAACTTGCACGGATCTTAAAGCAGACCCAAGATGGTGAAGCATCGATCTTAGAGCTGCACGGATTTTGACATAAGAAGTAGTGCTGCACAGATTTTAGAGTTATATAGATCTCAGAGTATAGCTTCTTTCTGAATGGATTCGGTTCCACCAAAGTCCCCGCTGACCCTGACTCGACGGAGTCGAGTTCTTCCCACCTCAGGAAAATGAGGGGGACATCGGCAGCATGGATCCTGGATCAAGCACGAATCCTGAAGTTGCATGAATCTCGGAGCAGCATGAATTCCGGAGTAGCATGAATCACGATGTAGTATGAATTTCGATGCAAATAAATTTAGATTTGAAGATCATTTCATCCTCCACATAAGAAGGTCCCCACATGAATGCCAAGTGGCGCCCAACACATGATGACACAAGAATGCCCACATGAATGCCAAGTGATGCCTAACACATGATGACTCATGAATGCCAAGTGGCACCCATGTATGCAGATTTTCAGATTTGGACACTTGGCAACCACAAGGAGACACTTGGCACCCATGCATTTTGCAATCCCTTTTCATGAAACTTGAAATTCAAATTTGTAGCTACCTTTCCCCTTCTTTCCATGTAAAATTTGAATTTCAAATGGGGCTTAGAAGGCTATAAATAGGCCCCTAATCTCTTTGTAAAAGAAAGCTAGTGATGAATGAAAGTTTTTTTAGAGAAGAGTGACTCTTCTTTTTCTCCGTAAGGAGAGGGTGTGAGGCCCAATCCCAGGACATGATGTGAGGTCATGTCTAGTTATCCCCTTCCTTGACTCCATATTCCTTACCACCCTCATGTCCTTTGAGATTCACCCTAACAGCTCCATTAGTGAGGTGGGTGAGATGCCCTAAAGGTGAGAGATATCTCCATGAGTATGAGTTCCAAAGTCCATAAGAGTCCAAATTTCTATCTTCCATCTCCATTGTTCCTTCACCACCTTCTACAAAAAAAAAAGAGAATAGTAGTAGCCTAATCTCGGTAACTTCTCAGCTCGTCGATGATCCTACCCCGATGCCGTGCCCCATCAATCCTTCCCTTCTTTTAATTTCTAATTTGATGAAGATAAGCTATCCTAATCCGGGAGTTTCTCAATTCTCGGGTCCTGGTTATTTATTATTTTGTATGAGTTTGCCTGCGATATGATGATTCTTTGCACTACTACTCTATTTGCTAGTTCTTTGCTTAACTTTGGAATTCAGCCTACAAACCTAAATTATAAAAATCCCAAAAAAAATTATTTTACTATTTTTCCTGCATGATTAGCAATCTTAGAGTTGTCTCGCATCACCCTGCCAACTAAAAGACCCAGGCAACACATGAAAGGTTTGCCACCTTTTACCAGATTTGACAGGATCTTAGTCTTGCACAAAATGCCCTTGGATCTCCTGTTGGGGAACCAAGGTATAGGGCAAGAGCATGCAATTTAAAAACTTTTTCTAAATGCATGTCGCAGCAGAAAAGGATAAAACCATTTTATCAAAGAATGTCAATCTAATTAACATCGCCCTAAGCAGATCTTGATGCATGTGTAGAATAATGCATGTATAAAATCAAGCATCCATTGAATGAAAAATAGAACTATTTTAGATTCATACAATGATGCAACAGATTATATAGTGCCAAACAAATAATCTAAAGGTGTACCTTTGAGATGACGATCACCTGGAAGGCAAGTGCTCCGATAGCAAGGTGGAACAACAGTCGATGAAGATCAGCCCTGTAGAAAGATGATCGGGCTCTATGAGTGGCACACGCGTACCACCTCTACGGGTGGTTCACACCAGATAAAGGGACTTCTCCTGCTTCCTTTGGGGTGCTAGCCCCTTGGGAAACAATGTTGGCAGCAGTGACTCCTTCAACTCCTTGAAGATGTGCAGACTCCTTCAACTCTTTGAAGGGTTATTGGTGCAGTGGTGCTAGAACAAAGGTCCTTACGAACCCCTTCCAAATGCTCTATTGCAAACCTTCAATAGAAGGTATGCACTCAAAGATCCCATCCAAACCTCACTATCCCTCTCTAAGATAATCTCTCAAAGATCAAAAGTGAGCTGCTGGTCTCGTTCTCTGTTCTTCAGAAAAACCCAGAAAAGAAAACTAGGAAGCCAAAGGGAAACATGAACGTGAACACTTCATAATCAGATCTGAAGAGATTATAAAGAGAGTTGAGACTTTTGGGATTCAGGGGAGTTACAAGCCCCTTGGGATTTAGCAACAGCAACAATTAAAGCCTCGAAATGCCTAGTATTAAATTCCATAACCATTATAGCATTTAATGAAGCGTTCTCGAATTTTAACAGTTTGTCAAACGAGTCAACTCGACTGTTCGAGTCGGTTCGAGTCGGTTCGAGTTGAGTCGACTCGATCGTTTGAGTTATCTCGAGAGCAGCATTGACAACTTTTATCAAACTAGTTCGGAACGATTCTCAATCATTTGCATGCCAACAAAGCAAGAAAAAACCCCATGGTGTATAATCCCATAGGTTCAAATACTAAACCGATAGCACAGAAACATTTCTAGAACCAGCCAAAGTCGCCATCTAGTAATGAACCCGGCATCCGGATAGGTTGAAGGCTGCAGAGCAACACGAACTTATCGAATATGGAATATCAGTGAACTTATTCTTTAATCTCCTAATACTTCGAATGGCTTAGGGTTAAATTGCCCAACCCTAATCAGTCCATCTCAATATGTCTCAAATAAAGAATCCCTATAACTCCTTACCAGGAATGCCCTGGGCCAAGATCTTTCTCAATTGAGGCATATTACGCATTCAATCCAAACCATTTGGAGAGGTCAATCCTATCTCGATCCTACTACCACTACACAAGTACTTAACTATACCCAGCAACCTTTCATCACCGGATTAGAAATCTGGGTAGTCCGGTGCCTAAGCATAATGAGTTGCTCGCAAGCTGCCATAGTGATCTCAAGTTAGAGGAAAATTCATGTTCACATTCTAATACAGAACTTCTCTTTGACAGAAAGAGAATCTCGCATGAGAGTCACGTTTAATAAAGTATCAAACACAACACTTAATATCATACCAGCATCTCCATGCTACTTGGTTAAGAGGACAACCAACAAATATGACATGAACGACCTACTCTCAATACACCATCATCCTGAAACATCATATCTTTTGTCACGAACCAATTTATGAACTACATGATGCATCCTCTCTGCATCGAATATAAGGTAGCTCAAAGGACATCATCACACAAGAGTTCAATTAGGAAGATGTCATGTGATGAACAACCAGAAAAACCTTTTATTCAATTCAATAATTCATATACATATACATGAGTTGCACAACCATCTACAGCCTAGATGATTGGCTTTGGGATACAATTCCCAACAACTCCCACTTAGACTAAAGCCAATCAGAATAGAATCTAATTCCCATCTTTCATTTGCAGTCACTGAACTCTTGAATTCCAACGACTTTAGTAAAGGGATTGGCCAGGTTCTCCTTACCATCGATCTTTAAAAGCTTGATGTCACCTCGTTTAATAATCTCCCAGACAAGGTAATAACGATGCATAATATGTTTGATCCACTGATGTGAGTTTGGCTCTTTGGCTTGAGCTATGGCTCTAATGCTATCATAATACACAAGAATAGGACCATCTAAGGAAGGTGCCACTCCCAGCTCGCCTAGGAACTTTTGCAACTACACAGCCTCCTTTGCTGCATCTGATGCTACAATATACTCTACCTCACAAACAGAATCAGCTATTGTATGCTGCTTGAAACTTTTCCAACAGATAGCTCCATCATAAAGTCAAGCAAGAATTTTGTCACCATCGCAAGTAGTGGTGGTTGATGTAGATCAATTCAACTCATTTGTTGTGTAGGTCTAGAACTTGGTGGTAGCCATTCAAGCTATCTGGGGCACCCTTGTGCCACCTATGATGGCCCCACTTTAGCCAATAGTGCTATATGCCATTTCTTTGCCTTCAATGATCCCTACACCTATGTTGCCTCCAGCGATGTAGCATCCTATAGTTGGAGTAGCATCTCAATCGCTGGAGTAGTCACAAGTCCCTCTAAAGGATCTTGGAGGGACCACTCACCATCATCGTTGCCATCTTAGGAGCTCGGGGGCAAGGAGACAATACAATCGGAGACCTCAGTTAGGACATGACTCCATGCCAAACCACAAGTCTCAAAGGTGATCAAAAGCTTCGACAAACCAAGACCTTGAGATTGAACAAAGATTCAAGGAATTGGACCAGCAAATCGAGACTATTCATAATCTCTTCCCAGCATCAAATAATGGGCTTAACAATGAGCCCCTATTTGATGATGGGATCATGCAAGCACCACTCCTTTGGCACTTCAGTGTTCCATAGTTTGAGAGCTATGATGGAACCACTGATCTTGATGACCACTTAGCAAGCTTTCGAGTAATGATGCTCCTTTATAGAACCCCTGATCCGATCCTTTGCAGAGCCTTCCCCTCTATCTTAAAGGGGATGGCTTGATACTGGTACTCAGGCTTGAAGCCAAGATCGATATACTCTTTCGAGTAGTTGAGCAAAGTATTCATCAACCATTTCATTAATATCCCAAGTCAACAAAAGCGATCAGACTACCTCCACACCATCAAAAAAAAAGGAGAAATGATCCGAGCCTTTTTGAGCCACTTCAGTTTTGCTACTTTGGAAGTCTGCAACTTAGATTAGTTGACTACCATGTTGGCCTCAATAAGAAATCTACAAAAGAATGACTTTATCCCATGATCAAAACCTATCCGAAAGATTTTGTAGGAATGCTAGCCCAAGTTGAGAAGTACACTAGGATGGAGGAAGCTTTTATGCTAAAATGAGCTCCTACACTTGGGGGTGGTGAAAGGATGCAAAGGGACTAGAAGGCCTTCCTAAATCCTGAGGAAAGACTATGCTCCAGGTCCCCAAGGAAGAAGAGTATGTTTTTTAAAAATTGCCAGCCAAAGGAGGCCCATCTGGCTTCACCAACAAGAAGGTTCTACACTTATACCCATTGACCAAGAGAAATTTGAATAAGTTTTGACTATATTATCGAGATCATGACCATGACATAAAGGAATGCATCCAGCTCTAGTATGAGATCAAGGGGTTGATCGGTGAGGCCACCTCAACCATTTCATTAGATGGTTAAAAGAATAGAGGGAACGGCCAAGATCGCCCTACCAAGTGGAGTGCCTGCAACTACCTCTACTAGTAGAAGGGGGAGACCCCCTTCCTTCAAAACAAGTAAGAATGTTCACTAGGGGGTGGCAGTCCTAGGGAAGAACCGCCCAACAAGAAATGAGCCATGCCAGTGATCTTCGTTGAAGAAGATGATGAGGGAGTTATGTTCCCTTACAAAGTTGGGGTCATTATAACTTTAAATAGAAAATTATGATGGGCACCATATTATTATTGATAATGGAAGTTCGACTGATGTTCTATACTTTAATACTTTTTTGAAAATGGGGATATCTCTCGATTGGTTGACTTGGGTGGACTCCCCCTTGATAGGATTCATGGAGATGCAATCCCGGTAGAAGGAATGATTCCCCTAACCACAAAAATGGAAAGATACTCTCTCTGGTCCATTGCCCAAGTGAACTTCCTGGTTGTTCGGGTTCCTTCAGCCTACAACACCATCTATGGGTGATCGGGTATCAACACCTTTCGAGAGGTTGTATCTACCTACTACTTAAAAGTCAAAATTTTGACAACATACAGGGTTGGAGAAATCCACGAAGGTCAAAGCCTAGCCAACATTATTATAACATCGAACTCCAAGGGAGGAAGGCAATTGATAACTATCTTGTTGAAGGCTTGGAAGCTCCCGATGACCTGACCAAACAATGAGGAGAAGCAGTCAAAGATCCCAACTCTATATCCTTGGTCGATGGAAACCGTGAATGTATGGTCAGAATTGGCTTCAACTTAGATTAGGTAACCTAAAATTAGCTAACCTTATTTTTGTAGGAGAATGCTGATGTCTTTTATTGGGCACCAATAGATATGCTGAGTATCGACCCCTCAGTGATGGTTCACCAACTAAAGATGGATCTTAAGTATCGATTTGCCAAGAAAAAGAAATAAAGCTTTGCACCTAAGCACAAAAAAGCTATAGCCAAGGAGGTCAACAAGCTACTTGATGCTGGCTTCATCAGGAAAACCACTTATTCAAAGTAGATCACAAATCCTATCTTGGTAAAGAAGATGAATGACAAATGGTGAATCTGCATAAACTTTATCAACCTTAACCGAGCATGCCCAAAAAATGGTTATCCATTACCTTGAATCGATGATATTATATTATATACAGATATATAAATATTAATTTAAGAATAAAATTATCCTTATTTATTTAAAATTAATTCTTTTATATTGTTTACAGGAAAGGAGACCAATGCAAAGTGCTTGATTATGGGTTCAAATGAAACAAGTTTGCAACAAATAGACTTAAAATGAGCCTGACATTGAAGTTTGGCAACTCATTAAAGAATCACACAAATTTTAAAGCTCGGGGCCCATGGTGAACTGGCTACCTAGTCTACAAAAGCCTCAGCGGTCCATCGGTAGCCATGACTAATGGTCCACGGCTCAAAGCTATTGATCGTGGAGGTTTTTTTGATCTGAGATCACCAGAGATGCCATCTTGCCACCACTCAAGCCACTTGCACTGCCTCCTCAGCCCCGAAAAGCCATTGGAGTTGCCGTATCGCCACCTCTATCTCGATCCAATCCAAAGTCTGGCCATTCCTTCACTATCTTCTCTATTCTGATCCATCACCGCCCAATGCCACCAGTCATCCTCTCCATGCTGATCAACACCTTAGATGTTTCATACTTCACCTGATTTACCCTCTACCCATGATTGCCAGCCATTCTCCTCCCCATTATAGTTGCAGCCGCCCATGCCCGATGTCACCGTCCATCTACCATGAGCCATGCCTCCACCCATCCATGATCATTCCACCATCACCACGACTTTGGTAGCTACGATGGTGGCATGAGGGGACTTTCGGCAATGATCCTGATGAAGATCTAGAGATGGCAGATGGCGAAGGGCAATGATAATTGGACCTATTGATGGAAGGAAGAGGTCAAGCATAAATCTGAAAGCAATCTAATAGCTGAAAAGCTTTTATGCGATCAAATATTAATTTGAAGAGGAATTGGACACCAATTTTGATTTGGATTAGGCCTATTCACACCTATTTAACCATTGATTCCTGTAAAATTAAATCCTAGTCACTCATTTGATCCTTTTGTTTAGTCCTATATTGGAGAAACATGAAGACCTCTTTCCTGTTAAATCCTATAAAAAGGCTCCTGTACCTCTACCTGAAGGCATCACTCCCTGGAATTTCTTTAGAGCCTTTGCATAGAGGGATAGGAGGAGATCAACTTAGGAGTAGTTTAGAGCAAAAGTTTAGGAGGGAAAAGGAGATTTTGTACCTTGCAGAGCAAGGATTTTTTGTTTTTCAATCTCCTGTATTTTTTTGGTATGTAATAAAAGAGTATGCTTTTAATTATGAGTTCACTATTTATTCTCCTATTTATTTTTCAATCACTTGTATTTCTTTGGTATGTAATAAAAGAGAATGTTTTTAATTATGTGTTCACTATTTATTATCTTTTATTTCTCTTTATTATGCTTCACTATTAAATTAAGTTTAGGATCAACTCTTGCTTTTTGGAGACATGCCATGATCTTTATGGATATGAGATGTACCGAGGAAAGAAGAGTTAAATACCTTATGCCTCCCGAAGATGCACCATGATCTATGGATACGGACTGTACCGAGGAAAGATAGGTAATTCCCTAGAATTAATTACATTTTAATTATAAAAGAAATATAGTTTTATCAGTGCAAGATCAATTTATAACTCTCAAAATAATCTCTTTTACTTGCTTCACTTTAAGAGTAGTTTACTTCTTGCTCACTTTTATTTTTATGCAATAATAATTACTCTCTTCCTTTTAAAAATCATAACTTAGTCCTAAAATCTCTGAGGATACGATCTTGACTCACCCTAGCTATAGAGTTAAGTTGGTGAATTATTTTTAACCGTCCATGATAGTGATCAAATTTTAGCATCATTGTTGGAAACCTAGGCATAGTTATGATTTAAAAGTCAAAAAATTAAAAAAAAAATTAAATTGTTTATTTGCTTTTGATTTACTGCTATCCTAACTAATTTACTACTTTTTAGTACTCTTCAAATATTACTACTTTTTAGTTATTTTTGATAAATCACTTAATTGCCTCATAACTCTCTATTTCAATTTGCTTTTCTTTTTTCACACTTAATTAACTAAATTAAAAGCTCTCCTAAAAATAATCTAACATAAAAAGAATACAAGGACACCTCATAACATGTAATTAAAATAAAGGAACTAATTAAGCTTTAAAAACTTATCACTTATACTAGACATCTTCTTTTTTCTGCATTGCATATCTCATAAAATATCTTAAGGGCACTAAATCCTAAATAACACAAGGTGGGAATTTCATTATCCTTTCTTGGTCCACAGATCATCACCTTCATATTGCATTATCTTAAGCCTATAACTAAAGTCAATTAAATGTTGACCCCTAAGGACTTTCGAGCTCACTAGGACAAAGGATCCTAAGAGTTAGACTGGATTAGGATTAGCTGGTTAACTGATGTCTAGGAAATGGGTTCAAGGATGATGTAGCCCTGAAGGAAGGTGGTTCTTTAATTTGTTCCATTGTTTGACATGGCCAATTTATTTGGTGTCTAAGAAAAGCAAGGGGGATCCCCATGGACCTTACCCTTACCTGGCTAGTTGGCTAGTTAGTGTTTGACTTGGAGGACACAAAGGAAACCTTGGAATAGTTAGAAGCTGTCTAGAATTAGGGAACCCTAGGATAAAGAGTCCTTTTTATGCTAACTTGCTTGCAATGAACATGGAACTTTAACTAATAATTCTTCTCTATCTCTTTTAGCTCTAGGACTTCTTAGGCTCACATCTTTAGACTTCTTCTTTATCTTTCTTCTCTCTTCTTCCCCCTTCTCTCTTAAAAAATTAAAAAAAAATAAATTAGAAGATGATTGCTCTGATCTAGGATTTTTAATTAAATACTCAAAATCATCAGAATAATCCGATAAATTAGAGCAGTGCTAGAAACATGAATCTCAATAGCAGAGTGGAGAAGTTATCCCATACATTAGACAGTAGACTAGATGCCTTGTTCCATAAATTAGACATTTACTAGCTATCATATGCTCTTCTACTCCATCCTTTCTTCCTACACAGTAGGCATGCTCCATCTATTCGAGCCCAACTCACTTTGTAAATAAATGCTCAGCCGCATACCAACTTTCTAAGTCTAGGTATGACCAGATTTATCAAGATCAAACTCATATGACCTATAGATTAGGAGAGAACCTAAACTTTAACACTTACAACTCAGGTTGGGAGGCTAAACCAAATTTTTCTTGGCAACCACATCCAGTAGTTATCCTGATACTATAGAGACCTTTGTTCATAGATGAACCTTATTACGAATAGCCCTATCCATATTATCAACCTTCTCCTACTCCTTATAGCCTATCATTCGAAAAGAAGGTCCTGCAAGCAATAGACCAGATATAACAAATTAATCAAAACCCACCTCCCTAATAGACCAACCCAGATGTCGATAAGTTTGCTCAATTTCAATAACTAATAATGCCTCAACAGCAATCTATTGATGAGCTTAGGAATCAAACTGATCGATTATTAATTGAAGTTGGTAGGGAGGAAGGAGTACAGTTTAGTCAGTTCGAGAGTAACTACCAAGCTGATAATCTTAATGATCCTTTAATTTTTCTGAACAATCAACCATAACTTTCGAGAATAAACTAGTCATGGAATAACCCTGCACCATCATAGAAACCAACATAGATAATTTGACTAAAGGAGAAATATTTAGAGAGAAATCAAATAGGTGGGATGAACCACTTCCATCATCATCCTACTCACCTATGGCCCATTTTCCAAGCATCTTAGAATCATCCACTCCTTTTTACAGGAAGGAAGAACAAATAGATGACATGATGGATTTAATTGAGGCTTTTTAAGAACCATAACAGAATAACATAACAAGAGAAGCCATACCTCCAATTCATCCCTAGAAGTTGTTAGATCCCTGTCAAGTTCATTTCGAGATGGATAACTTTAATATAGATGGGTATATCATGGAGGTGAATAACTTACTAAATATACCGTACTTCAAAACCACTTCACTTTGGATTGAACAATATAAGCCAACACCTAGCCCCCAATAGCCTCCTTGTTAGAATCACCACCTAATCTAGACTTAAAGCCACTTTCTGTCATACCTACCAACACCCTATCGATGATCCCTAACCAGGAAGACCAAATTATCATAATTCTAAGGATGCATAAAAAAGCTACTGGATGGAATATCTTTAAAATGAGGGATAACGATCTTGAAAATTTTATAACTGATTTCTCTATATTTGGCACTACTTTCGATGATTGCCTCCAAAGTTTTTCTATCATCTTAAAATGATATATGGAGACAGACTTAAAGTCAACTTGGATAAAGTACCATTAAGAAGGAATGATGTTAAGATACATTATACTCAAGAAAGGGATTAGGATAGATCTCTCTAGAGTAAGAAAAATTTCCAGCTACCACCCCCACTCTCTACCCAACATACATAATCCATTCCTAATCTTTGTCAAACTATAATAATATTCTCAAATCTTGGTCTAGCATGCTTGCTTGGTGTACTCTATTGATCATGGTTAATTATCGTAAAACACTCTATGAATGCTTTTCTGCCATAATGATAAGGCCTCCTGATTGGTCCTATTTTATGAAAATCTTGAGGGATATATCCAAATTCAATATCAGTAACACTCTCTCATAGCATCCAACTAAAGATGTTAAACTTAGCACTGGTTGAGAGGCAACCCAATAATCTCATTTTCTTTTTAGTGCAGTTACAAGAACTTAAGTGGAAGAACAAGAGACCACTACTCCTTGAAGCCCTCTTCAACTTCCAAGCACAGTCACCCTAGGTGCATTCTCTCCTTTTCTTTTATATGCTCATTTTTTTTCATACTCCATTGAGGATAATGTCGATTAAGTTGGAGGGAAGAAAAATAACTTAACTTACTTAGATCCTCGAGTACGATTAGAAATAATTATGTTGTGTGTACCTGATTATTATCTCGAATTGGAGTTATATAGGCATCCCAATCAATGATTAATTAATGATCTAGATAATTCTAGAGATGTTGAGGGATAAATTATTAAGAAAACTCAATAAATAGTAAGGTTTAGACTAGAAAAAACTTCATGGAGCAATTCTAGAACCCTCTAACCATTAATCTTAATAAAGAATCTACTTTAGGAGGGTATAAATAAAAAGGTCAAGTATGCTAAAAGTTTTTCCTTGAAAAAATAGAAAGAAAAAGAAGAAAGAAAGAAAGAGAGTCAGTCTCACCTCATAGCTTTTCTTGAACTCTTACTGAGTAATCGAGTACCTTCGTCTAAGTAAGTATTGTAGTTCATGTCAAAAGGTAAGAAGGCCATGAAATCTGTTAAGCAATGGTACCTTACTAAGTAACCGGGCCCCTTCACCTAAGTATTGTAGTTCATGTCAAAAGGTGAGGATGCTAACACTTAAGAGGCTAAGACATTGCACTGCACTGTTCTAAAAATAAGAGAGAGAAAAAGAGAAAAATTAATTAGCAAAAAGATACTTCATTAAATCCTTGGCAAGTTAAAGGATTTAAAGAGTGAGATGGAAAGTTAGCAAAAGAAGAACTCTAAAAATTTCTATGGGCTTTACTCAACTATTAATTGAGTTGAATTAATAATTTGATGAAGTATCTCATTAATGGTCTTGCCAGATATCAACTACCTTTAGGACTACCTAAGTTAACTTGTAATTCATGGACAGATTAGTATATATGGCTACTTTATTTGCTTTACTCGAGGATGAGCAAAGTTCAGGTTGGGGGTATAACAATTACATTATATACAAATATATAACTATTAATTTAAGAATAAAATCATTTTTATTTATTAAAATTAATATTTTATATATTGTTTATAGAAAAGGAGACTGCCAATATGAAAATCTTGATTTATGGGTTCAAATAAAATAAGTTTGAAGCAAATCAGACATAAAATGAGTCCAGAATCAAATTTTGAAAACTCGTTAAAGAATCATACAAATTTTTAAGTAGCCAGTCCATGGTGGAGCGGCTGCCTGGTCTATAGAAGCCCCATTAGTCCATTGGTAGCCATGACTAATAGTCCATGGCTTAGAACCATGGACCGTGGAGGTTTTTTTGAGCTAAGATCATCGAAGATGCTGTCCCGCCGCTGACTAAGCCACCTACACTGCCTCCTTAGCCCAAAAAAGTAGCCGGAGTTATCGAATCGCCACCTCTATCTTGATCCAATCCAAAGTTCAGCCATCCTTCCGCCATCTTCTTTGTTCTGATCTGCCGTCGCCCATTACCACCAGCCATCCTCTCCACGTTGATCAACACCCTAGATGTTTCATCCTCTACCCGATTTGCCCTCTACCCATGATTGTCAGCCATTCTCCTATCCATTGTGGTTGCAACCACCCATGCCCGATGTCACTGTCCATCTACCACGAGCCACTCCTCTGCCCATCCATAGCTGTTCCACCATCACCATGACTCCAGTAGTCATAGTGGCAGTGCAAGGGGACTTTCGACAATGATCCCGATGAAGATCCAGAGATGGCTGATGGTAAAGGGCAACGATGATTGGACTTATTGATGGAAGGAAGAGGATAGGCATAGATCTAAAAGCAATCCAATGCCTAAAAAGCTTTTATGCAATCAAATATTAATTTGAAGAGGAATTGGACACCAATTTTGATATGGTTTGGGCCTATTCACACCCATCTAACCATTGATTCCTATAAAATTAAATCCCAACCACTCTTTTGATCCTTTTGTTTAGTCCCATACCGGAGAAACATGAAGACCTCTCCCCTGTTAAACCCCATAAAAAGGCTCTTGTACCTTTACTTGGAGGTATCACTTCCTGGAATCCCTCTAGAGCCTTTGTATAGAGGGATAAGAGGGGATCAACTTAGGAGCAGTTTAGAGCAGAAGTTTGGGAGGGAAGAGAAGATTTTGTACCAAGCAGAGCGAGGATCTTTTGTTCTTCAATCTCTTGTATTTCTTTGGTATGCAATAAAAGAGTATGTTTTTATTTATGAGTTCATTATTTATTCTCTTTTATTTGCTCTTTATTATGCTTCACTATTAAATAAAGTTTAGGGTCAACTCTTACAAAATGGATGGAAGCCAAGCCACTAGCCTGCATCACCGAGTCTAAAGTAATAGATTTCATATGAAGGGCTATTGTCTGCCACTTCCGCACCCCCAAGGAGTTGATCGTTGACAATGGATGGTAGTTTATTGGGGTTTGATTTGAAAAATCTTGTAAAGACTGAGGAATCTTGCACCATCTCACCTCCATGGCGCATCCCTAAGTCAATGGAGGAACTGAAGCTACAAATCAAACTATCTTCCAAGGGATTAAAAAAAGGATTGGCAAAGCTAAAAGAGAATGGATAGATAAGCTCCACCATGTACTTTGGGCATATCAAATGATCTCAAGGGTTCCAACGAGAAAAATACCCTTTAGCTTGGCATTCGGGATTGAAGCAGTGATACCCATCAAAATTGGGATGCCCTTGGCATGGGTTGCAAACTATGATGATCAAACCAACTTGGAAAGGTGACTAGCAAACCTGGACCTGATGGATGAGGTTTGAAAAAAGCATGTATCATGAGGGCAACATACCAGCAGCATAAGGTTGCTCATTACTTCAACACCAAGGTCCGGGGCAAGGCCTTCAAGGTTGGTGATCTAATACTAGGTAGAAGTTTTCTAACCTTGCCAAAGAGACAATCTATTGCTAAATTAGGAGGGGCCTTGTTAGGTAGAAGAAATAATCAAACCCAGGACACATCAGTTGAGGCAACTAGATGGAACTCCCCTACTCCAATCATGGAACTCTACAAATCTATGGATTTATTATCAGAATGGGACCCCCTCTATTAAATGAAAGTTCATTTTACTACTTATGCTTATAATAAAAGAGTTTGAGGGACCCTTGAGCAAGATTTCCTTAGGCCAAATAAAACCCAGAAACTCATTCAAAAGAATCTTTGGCTAAGAGCCAAGTTGTTCGTTAGATTGAGATCAAGTGTCAAGAGCTTAAAAGTGCATCGGCCTAAGGAACTCCCTACTAAGGTATTGATATCAAAGATTTTTGATTAAGACCAGAATTACCATTGATCAAACCCTCAGAAAGTCCAAGGACCATCGAATGCAAACTCCAATCGAGAGCACATAGGCTCGATCGATCAAAAATATTATGATTGGAAGACCATGGGCTCGAATGATCAGAAACATCACGATCAAGAATACGATAGTCGGTCATCCGAATCTATACTATCTATCAAGATATGGCTTAAAATATGGTTACACAGCATGAAATGAACATAATTCAGAGGATAATCGATGGATGCAACGAAGGCACAAAAAACAGAATTTTTCCTTGAAAAAATTGGATTATATATGTGTCACCTTATGGCTAGATTACATAGATTTAGAGCCTCTCGACTGATAACATTGCTTTTTAGACCTCCTAAAATACAAGAAAAATAGTAGCACTCACCAAAGAACTAGATATCTCCTGGAATCTCAAGCTCTTCCATACAGCTAGAAGCAAGCCCTCTGCGCATCCTGAGTGGTCAAGTGCACCAGACTGTATCGCTGGTAGGTACTATACCATAGAGTCTAGGAAGACTGAGGAGGTGGACATGGCCCTGCTCTTGGTAACACCAAGTGTAATGAAGGGCACATGTAACAGCTCCAGTATGGAGGTAGCATTTAGCAAAGCAGCCCACTAATAGATGGAGGAAGCTCACTATTTAGCCAAGAATGCCAACTTGGAAATTGGAAAGCTACCCCCAATTTGCTCTCAAGCAGGTACTCCTTTCTACAACCCAAGATGGGGGCTTTTCATTTGCCTTTATATTTAGATGTGGGTGACCCCAAAGGAAAGTTAGATTATGTGGCATATAGCCCAAGCCCCTCTCTTCGTGTTAAGTCTACTAACCGGTTGTAGCTACAGTGATGCAGATAAAGTATTGATGGTTAAGTTTGCCAATTAATTACAATGATGGTGGTCAGGCAGTGGTGCCAAATGCTCACCAAACCATTCCCTCGAGGAGAATCCATCCTTCTAAAAAGGAAACCTCACAACCCAAGCACCTTCATAGGATGTCGAGCATGATGTCCCCTTGGGCATTCTCAATAGCATGGTGCTGAGGAGCTACAAGAACTTGACACCCCCAACTTCCTTATATAATGGACTTGGAGGGAAGTTCGCCGCTCATACATCCAATCAAAGTCTGGAAAACATCACCCTCTTAGAGGATGAGATTTACCAGGAAGGAGCACTTGGGGTGGCAATGAATCTCTCCCATTCTTCTTATAAATAGTACCTAACGAATCTGTTCAATTTAAAACATGTTAGGGCCAAAGCCCCTTGGAAATAAAATATCGGCCCAAGTGGCACTTCCTAGCCTTGGGACATTTCCAAGAGCTAGGGAAATCAAGGCATCACCCAAAAGGTACTTGGATGCCATGGTTCCAAATGACCGAGTCATGCTCTATCAGAGCCTCAATGACCTTATCAATGGTCTATATAAAGGTGCTACAATGCCACGGCTCCAAGTGATTGAGCCATTCTTGATCTGAGCCTCAACGGCCCTATTAATGACATATATAAAAGCATTACAATGCCACAGCTCCAAGTGACTGAGTCATACTTAATCAAAGCCTTAATGACTTGTCGAAAGATATTACAAGGTCATGGCTATAAGTGATCGAGTCATGCTCGAACAGAGCATCAATGGCCCTTTCGACATCTCGCATAAAGGCATTAGATGCTATAGCTCCAAGTGATCAAGTCACACTCAGTTAAAGCCTCAACGGTCCTATCAATGGCTTGCATAAAGGTGTTAGCTCCAAGTGACCAAGTTTTGCTTAGTTAGAGCCTCAATGGCCCTATCAACGGTGCGTATAAAGGCATTACAATGTTATAACTCCAAGTGACTGAGTCATGATCGATTGAGCCTTAATGGCCCTCTCAATAGCCCATAAAAAGGCATTACGATGCCATAACTCCAAGTGATCAAGTCGCACTCGATCAAAGCACCAATAGCCCTCTCAATGGCATGCATAAAGGTGTTATGATGGCATGGCTCCAAGTAACTAAGTCATGCTTGGTCAGAGCCTCAACAATCCTCTCAATAGCCCGCATAAAGGCATTACGATGCCATGACTCCAAGTAACCGAAACATGCTCAATCCGAGCCTCAATGACTCATATAAAGGCATTATGACATCATGGCTCCAAATATTCGAGTCATGCTCGGTTAGAGTATTAACAACTCTTTCAATTGCCTGCATAAAGGCATTATGATGCCATGGCTCTAAGTGATCGAGTCATACTCAGTCAGAGTCTCAATAGCCCACATAAAGACATTATGACACCAAGGCTCCAATTGACCAAGTCATGCTCAGTCAGAGCCTCAGTGGCCCTCTCAATGACCCATATAAAAGTATTATGACTGTAGGATTTTGCGTGGTGCTCCCAAGCCTTGGAGAGACTTGGGAGGCCATGGCAGAGATGTTAGAGGCAATTCCTGGAGCTTGGAGGTGTGCCAAGAGGTTCCTAGAGGTGTTCCAGGGGCTTCATGGTGTATTTATGGACAGGTTTGGGGACTTAGGTTTATAGGTTCCTAGGGCTCTAGAGTGAGGTTGGGTCAGGGGGCTTGACCCAGGGTTGAGGGTTTTCTCACATTGATTTGTTGGGAGGAGTTTTTTGAGAAATTGTAACATAACCCAATTGGATTATGGGGTTGGGTCTAGGTTTGTTAATTGGTTAGGAGGTTAGCTAGTTGGCTAGTTAGTTAGTTAGTTGTAACTAATTAGGAAGCCCAACCATGTGAAGAGTTCTAACCAGTTTGTTATTGGACCATCCAAGTCCTAACCGCCCAAGAAGATGCAGTCCAACAAGAAGTCCAAGATGTGTAACCACCCACAAGTGATGAACCGCCCACTCTTATTTATATGGAGAGGGGGGCATGCATGGAGATCTTGATCTGCAAGGAGTTCATGTGGGACCACTTGGTGCATGAGGATCCGAAAGAGTCTGTGAGGACTTCTCACAGTCATGGAGTGACCGGGAGAGAATGCTTTTTGGGGGCGGGACTATGGGGAGACCTCCTGGGTTTTAAGGAGGCCACGATTGGTGGGCTGCGTAGGCGCTGATCCAGATCTCCCACTAAGTGGTATCAGTGTCTAAGAATCTCAACAATTGGTATTAGAGCGGGGCTCAAGCATTGGGAGAGGAGGATTCAAGGAAGAAGGAGTCTTTGAAGAAGAGGTATGATATTGGCGTTAGGTTTGCACAAATGTCTGGGTGCACTGCAGAAGCATAGGTTGGTGTTGCAATCATGAGGATAGAGCAGGAAGACATCAATTCAAGGTCAAGAGTGCGATGGAGCACAAGTCTTAAGAGATGTGGAGCATGGGTTAATATTTTAGCTGGGGAGGCAAGGTGGCTTCGTCAGGAAGATGTCAGCTCTGAAGATAGCAGAAAGGGTGCAGACGGTCACGTGAAGCTTATCTGGGATGGAGAAAGGAAAAGCCCGGATTTCTCAGGTTTCATTACTACGTCAAAGGAAGAGTTGGGATGAGCTCTTTATTTCGAAAGAACCAACGGGGTGCAGTGTATCTGAAACGATCTCAGAGGGGTTCGCGGGATGCGAAGGGTCCGAGGAGGCAGTGATGGGGTATGAGGTGTAGGTGTAGGCTCAATAGAGTAGTGTTGAGTTGCTGGCCTTGGGATTTCTTTTTGTGGCATCAGGGAGGCTTCAGTTTTAGATGGAGCACCAGGGAGAGGTGGCTTCATGGGTGGAGCAGGTTTGATACGAGTTCAGAGCAAGAGGTGTAGGGATACTGGCTAGATCCTAGTATGAGCGCCAGGGGTGCACTTAGCCAGGTGGAGCAGAGTGTGCAGAGATTGGCATGGCTCTAAGAAGATAGTATCAGGTAGAGCTCCAGTTACAGCGAGTACCGGTTTAGGATCGTTGTGGTCTCTCCAAGGAAGTCCAAGAAAAAAATTGATGCAGCTGTCAGGTAGAAGGAAGGCTATAATGGTGGTGCCAGGATACAAGCAAGGATCTTCAGCTATGGAGATGGTCATCCCAAAGGCCTCCAAGGGCATACAGCAGCTGAAGGGTGTTGGCAGAGGCAAGGAGATCCGCACAAGGGGCTATCAAGATATGCAGTTATAGCAAAGTTGTACAGGAGGATATTGCCAGGTTTGCCAAAGCTTGGGGGTACCAAGGTAGAGATTGTAGGGTTTTGCGTGGTGCTTCCAAGCCTTAGAGAGACTTGGAAGGTCATGGCTGGGATGCTGGAGGCGATCCCTAGAGCTTGGAGGCATGTCAAGCAGTTCCTGCAGGTATTCTAGGGGTTCATGGTGTATTCATGGATAGGTTTGGGGGCTTGGTTTATAGGTTCCTAGGGCCCCAGAGACGTGTTGGGTCAGGGGGCTTGACCTAGGGTTGTGGGTTTTCTCACATCGATTTATTGGGGGGAGTTTTTTAAGAGATTATAACATAACCCAATTAGATTATGGGATTGGGTCTAGGTTTGTTAATTGGTTAGGAGGTTAGCCAATTGGTTGGTTAGTTGGTTGGTTGTAACTAATTAAGAAGCCCAACCATGTGAAGAGTTCTAACTAGTTTGTTATTGGACCATC
Source organism: Areca catechu (assembly GCA_021397845.1). Taxonomy (NCBI): domain Eukaryota; kingdom Viridiplantae; phylum Streptophyta; class Magnoliopsida; order Arecales; family Arecaceae; genus Areca; species Areca catechu. Next base: position 61,205,540 of record CM038040.1, on the reverse strand, counting down.
CAAGTCAGAACCACCCAAGAAGATGTATTCCAACAAAAAGTCCAGGATGTGTAACCACCCACATGTGATGAACCGCCCACTCTTATTTATATGGAGAGGGGAGCATGTGTGGAGATCTTGATCCGCAAGGAGTCCATGAGGGACTACTTGGTGCATGAGGATCCAAGAGAGTCCGTGAGGACTTCTCACGGTCATGGAGTGACCGGGAGGGAACGCCCCTTGGGGGCGGGAGCATGGGGACACCTCCTGGGTTTCAAGGAGGCCACGATTGGTGGGCTGTGTAGGCGCTGATCCGAATCTCCCACTAGGTGGTATCAATGTCTAGGAATCTCAACAATGACATCATAGCTTTAAGTGATCGAGTTATGCTCGGTCAGAGCCTTAATGGCCTGTATAAAGGCACTATGATGACATAGCTCCAAGAGAACCAGTCATGCTCAATCAGAGCCTCAATGGCCCTCTCAATAGATCGCATAAAGGCATTACAATGCCATGGCTCTAAGTGATCTAGTCATGCTTGGTCAGAACCTTAATGGCCCGTATAAAGGCAATAAGATACCACAGCTCCAAGTGGTTGAGTCATAATTGGTCAAAGCCTCATTGACCCTATCAACGATCCATATAAAGGTGTTACAATACCATGACTCCAAGTGACCAAGCCACGATCAATTAGAGCCTAATGCCATGGCTCCAAGTGACTAAGTTGCACTTGGTTAGAGCCTCAATGGCCCTCTCAACAGCCCGTATAAAGGTGTAACGATGCCTTGGCTCCAAGTAACTGAGTCGCACTCGATCAAAGCCTTAATGACCCTCTTAATAATCCACATAAAGATGTTATGATGCCATGGCTCTAAGTAATTAAGTCATGCTTGGTCAGAGTCTCAATAGCCTGCATAAAGGTGTTACGATGCCATCGATCCAAGTTATCAAGTCATGCTTGGTCAGAACCTCAATGACTGTATCAATGGTCCTTATAAAGATGCTATGACATTATAGCTCCAAGTGATCGTGTTGCACTTGGTTAGAACCTCAACAACCCTATCAATGGCTCGTATAATGACATTATAATGCCATGACTCTAAGTGACCAAGTCACGATCGGTCAAAGCCTCAACAACCCTATCATTGGCATGTATAAAGGCATTATGATACCATGGATCTAAGTGACTGAGTCATGCACGGTCAGAGCCTCAATAGTTCTATCAACTATCATATAAAGATGTTATAATGTCATGGCTCTAAGTAACTGAGTCGTGCTCGATTAGAACCTCAATGGCTCGCATAAAGGTATTACGATGCCGTGGCTCCAAGTGACTAAGTCACACTTGGTCAGAGCCTCAATGACCCTCTTGATGGCCTGCGTAAAGGTGTTACAACCCATGGTCCCAAGTGATCGAATCATGATTGGTCAAGGCCTAAGAGGTGCTTAGTGCCTATGGCTCTAAAATTAATCTATCAATCAAAGACCAAAAGGCAATCAACGACTTTGACCCCAAGTAATCATTCTGTGATCGATCAAATCCCTGAAAAATAATTGATGATCAAGAACCTAGCTACCCTTTGGTGACCCGAGCTCGGACATCTCTGATCAAGTGGAAATTGGAAAACCTTTGATTGATTCAAATTTGAGCAGAAAAAATAAAAACTTATTTATTTTAACAAGAAATGTCCAAGGGCTACATGAGGAAAGTTGTAGGATACACAAAAGGAACAAAATGAAATTCCTATCATAAGGCTAATTCCTTTTGTCTTGGGTTCTATGATGATCATTCTAGGTGGCTATTGGTCGTCGAGGCCACTCTAGGACCCTACCTCAGATGACTGGCCTTCCTCATTATTTGGCTCTACAAGCTCCTTCATGACAGTCGATGGATCCTTTGCAATTCTTAAAGTTCCTAGGAAATCTTTTGCCAAAAATGCCACTCCATAGGGGGTGTCAGGCTCCATATCTAGATGCAAGCTCAAATCTACTACAAGTTGCATGATGAACTTGCCATGTCTATGCAAGATGAAGGCAAGCAATTGAGATCAAGTTTCGGATAAGGGACTTGTACCATAGCCTAAAAATTAGAGAATTCTACTTGGTGACCCTGGTCAAACATCAGTCCCCTCATATATCCACTTTCCCGTGTCTCTTCGACCTCCTTCACTAGATGTTACCCCCTCGAGTAGGATTGTCAACGTGATTAAGGATGACTCCATGAGCGAGATCACCAGCTTGATCGATGGAGGCTCTGTAACCTGGATCAATGAGTAGACATGTGCACAGCTATTGATTGTCACCTTAACCTAGTATTAGAGCTAGTTACAGCACTTACTTCCATCCCGTAATGTCTCTCCCTCTGAGGTGACCGACCTCGTCAATGGGTCACCATGGTTAGCCACCCCAAACTAACTCCAAGAGCAGCCATCGATGATTGACCACCTAGTAACGTATGTGGGCTCATCTAGGGCAGTCTAACTAATAGAGGGGCAATGGCTAACGGCGATCCCCTAACTTCTAGATTAGGGATTGGCTCCTTACCCTTCATTGACTGCTTAAGCTTGGCAATCTTCTTTTGGGCTTGGTGTAGCTTATCCTAGAATTCTATTGACCGAGTTGCAATCTCCCATCATTCTTCTTTAGAATCAAGCAGTGACTCCAAACCAAAAATCTCTTTGTGGATAGATAAAAGCTAATGCTATGCTTGAGGCACCCTAATGGTTGCATCCTAGGCTACTCAGGAGACTTTCTTTAATAACTTTGTCATTTTATTCTTAAACTTAGTCTTTTCAAAAATATGCGAGACACACCTTGAGCATGAGTACTCAATTTTTTCATTTGCATTTTTAAGTGCCCTTATACCTTTAGCAATCATCTTTTATGGTTGGCGATCTTCTTTTTTGTAGTTTTGGGTTTGGCCTCTTACTCTAGGACATAGGCCTTGATGTTGATGGCCTTGTGAAGATGTTTAGTAGGCACAGGTGCCTCCACTGATAATTTAACATCCTGAGTCAGGTTACAATTAAAAAAATGATACGAGATTTAAGAAGAATTTCATTCCATTAAATCATAAGATTCTTCTTACAAATATGATTTAGAATTTATAATTATCTAAAAAAAGAAAAATAAGAATTATAGAGGATCAATTCCTGACCTTCTTGGATCGGTAGTAGCAGGTGCTTAACCATGGTGATGGGATCAAATGGAGTAGCTTCACCCATGATTGGGATCTCAATAGTGATTGGCTTGGCAATGATAGGCTTGGAAGGGATAGCTTTGGATGTTGGAGCTGGTTTGACCTCAACTGGGGCATCCGGAGAGGCATCTCCATCGGAGGGCTCCTCTTCAAACTTCCCTTCATCTAACAATGAGAGATCCAACCTTTGATGATACTCGATGACCTGGCTTTGGCACTCAAGCATCCCCATTTTGTGGCTTTTAGTGAAGGTCTTGCAGCTGAAGGTGATGCAAGTATTGAAACTCCTTCAATGCTTGGAAGTCTGCCACCACGCAGGCCATGTCCACCGCAAAGTCTGCAAAGGCTTTGTATTTCTCTATGGTAGCCTCCACCTCTTACTTGAACTTCTCCTTGGTCGTCTCCATCTCTGCCCCTCCCTTCTACCTTTCCAACTTTAGATCAGCCCTTGCCACCACCATATTGGCATTGGTCTCAACCAAGTTGCTATTTGCCATGGCCAGGTTGGACTCTGATTAGGAAAGCACCTTTCATAAATGCTCAGTCATGCTAGGATGCCTTGGCCTTCCAATAGGCCTCGGTAATGTCTTTCTTCATCTTCTTTTGTTAGCTCGCAGATCTTCTGGCCTTCCAAGTCCTGATTCAGAAGATCCATGGTAAAATGAATCACCTGTCAAACTAAACATCAGAAGGCAATATATGATGACAAAAGAAATTAAGTGTTAGCATAGAAACACATCTTACACTGGCACATCAAGTCTTCATACTTGAGGCACTTGGAGCTAGGCATGGCCTCTTTGGCATCATGGGCTAGGGTGTTGAAGGGAACAACTAGGAGATTAGGATAGTTACAAGCAAGGCAGGCTGAGGTGGGATGACGAAGGTTTCAAGAGCAACCTCAACCACCATGGGAGTGGGCTAAGAGGGGCCTCAACTGATTTGGGCTTGGCAAGTTTAACCCTCTTCAAAATGGATGAAGAGGTCTTCTCTTTCCTCTTCTATTTTTAAGCCAAGCTCTCCCTCAATGCTTCTAGCTCTTGGGCATCATACCTAGATAAGTTCAATCAAGTACACAGGTAGTAAAGAAAAAGGGCTAAAGCCTGAGACTTATCTTCGGGGAGCAGGCTGAGCCCACATTACAAAGAGACTCTTACAACAAAAGAAGCTTCAACTGAGGGACTTTGAAGGCCTTGAGAATTGCAAAGAGGCTCTCTTCCTCATCACTTAGAAAAACCTAAGATGGATACCTCTGGATGATCCTAGCTTGATAGACCCCAGTTACCTATGGATGAATAGGAAATGAATAGGAAACATTCCTTCCATCCTTTAATGGTGGAAGGGGCACCCTCGATCAGTGGATCTACCCCCTTTGGACAATAAGATACAACCATGCCTTGGCATATAGATGTACTTGGATAGTAAAAAATGCATGGAACAAGAAAAGGGTATGCTGAATCTTAGCCAAGAAATAGAGGACTTGAAACCCTATGATATGTCTAACAGAGTTTGGAGTCAAGGCACATAAAAGGATTCCATAAAATGGGAGGAGTTCAAGAACAAAAGGGAAGAGAAAAAACCTTAGCTTGGCCTCAAGCTCCTCCTCATATACTCCTAGATGATAGAGAGGTATGTCATTGGCTCGAGCATTCATACTTGGTAGTTCTAGTTCGAAGTCGTCTAGGACACAGTATGCTAATTGGAAGAGGGATATGGTGCGGGCACCAGGGCTAAAAGAAATCGACAGGTTGAACTCACATCCCTATGGATCACCTGTGAGTAAACCCTGAACCTAACCCTATTTACCATGTAAATATTTTATTTTAAATTTTGTTATTTTGGTTTAGTTAGAGTAAACCCTTTTTACCAACTATAATTAGGATTTTGTTTATTTTGGGATAAAATCCTTTTTACCAAGTTGAGTCAAAACCTCAATTGTGTCAAACCCTATTTATCCAATTGGGATCTTAGTGGTCCAATTTAATTAGCCATTTTTACCAACTTTAATTGGATTTTTATTTGAAAGCCTAATTAAGTATGGTTGGTTTAATTAGTTATTAGATGGTTAAATTATGTGGTTAGTTATTCATTAAGTCCATGTAATTAGTTAAGTCATTAAGTCATGTATTACAAGAGGGGACCCAAGACAACATCCCATGTGCACCCAATTGAAGACTCAAGACAACCCATGTGCCAGCTCAAGTCACAACCTCTTCTTGGCACCATTTATTCAAGGATTTGGACATCAACACATGTCATGTTTGGACATGTCATTGGGACAACATCATTTGGACATTTCATTTTGGGACAAGAACACATGCCATGTCACTTTGTTTGGACATCCCACATGCCATGTGTTTTATTATTTTTGGTCGGCCAAATGAAAGCAAAATTGGTGCCCTCCTTTTGAGAAAAGTAAAGCAGAAGGACTCCCTAAGATGGCACCCTCCCACTCAAGTGTTACATGCCAATTACAAGAAAATCGGCCAAGCAACTTCTTTCATGCCAACTTCAAGAGTTCTAGGAATTTTAATCACTTAAGGGGAGAAGGTTCAATGGTCTTCTATTTCAAGAGTTTCAAGTAATCAGGATGGAAGCTGCTTAAGTCTCCTAAACTCAAGAGTTGAACCAAAACTCTTGAGTCTTTTTCAATCCAAACTGAGGAGTCCCTCACCAGCAGACAACCACATCATCCAGACTCTAGAGTCCAGGATCAAAGGCCAAGTGATGGAGCATCTTGACCTCACATCAAGCCACTTCATCAATCCAACACTTAGGTGCCCAAATAAGATAAGAAGCCTTAAATATTTGCCCACTTTGAATGGATTCCATATCAGCCTAGCAAGCAGAGTCCAAGACACCCAAGAGCAGGATTCTAGGAGTTGTGGTCCAAGAGAGCACAAGACTAGTGTTTGTGTCCCTTACATCACTGGTTGGGAGTCTATAAATACCCCACCAGCCCCCCTTGTAATTAAATCATTTTTTATTCATCAATACAATAAAATTCTATCAAATTTTATTCTTTTGCTGTGTGCATCGCGTGGTGTGAGGCCATTCCTTTGTTCTATGGAACATCTCGGGGTGTGAGGCCCTATTTATCCAAGCCTTCAAGAAATTCAAAACCACCATTTCTAAACCTTACCTTCCTTTCTTTCAATCTTTCCTTTTCATTGCTGCTTTTAATTTGTGTTTCTTTCTTTGTTGAGTGTTATAGGTGAACAAGAATCAAGATCAGGTGTTCTTGCCTCAGAACCGGCATCGTGTGGAAGATCGAAGCCCAGAAGCAAGATCTTGAAATCCTGTCGCTGCGATCTTGAGAGTCCTGCCAGATCTACATCGAGAGAGCAATCTTCGTTGGTACAACTAAACTTTTTCCCATCTCATAATTTTTGACTCGTTGAATAGATCCTAGTTTACGGTGGTTTCTCAATCACCGGGTCCTGTTTTTTTTTTAATTGCTTTATAGGTTTACTTATGCGGGTAATTGAATTAGTTTGCTTCACCGTCTTCTTTGAAGTCTTCTATAAAATCTGAAAATATTAAAAAAAGATTAGCTTATAATTTTCTCTATTAATTAGTTATTAATTCCAGTAATTTAGTTTTGGTTATTGTCCTGCATCAATTTTTGTATCAGAGCAAAGGTTAAACTAGGATTTAATCATTCTTGTGCTGTAATTTTTTGCAACTTAGTTCTCTTTAAGTACTCGGATCGGGTGCTTCACCATGGTCATTCGGTCATAGAAAAAAGAAGGGCTGCAAGACCCTCACAACCCATTCAAATGGGATTTCCTATGGCGTGTAGGGGTGCCGCTGTGAATTGACCCTTGAAGAAGAAAACAAAAAGATAGGCATCTTTAGGTCTTAATTCTGCATCTCAGCCAACTTAGTACGTAGTCTGTTATTTTAATTATTTTTGTCTGTAACTAACTTATAAAAATCTGATTTTTAATTTTCTAGATTTCTTATAATTGAAAGTATTTTTAAAATTTTCTCATGAATTATTTTGATTTGTAGATTTTCTTCTTGCCAAAATACTACCTAAGAATAGTTCTACCCTGTTTTTTAGCAAAGCTAATTTCAGCAAGTTTAGGGTTCTTTTGGTAAAAATTTTTGCATATTTTAATATTTCCTATATATTAGGTACTTATCTGCAGAAAATATCCTTGTTTAAAAAAAAATAATTAATTTTTATTTTTTTCTATTTTTGCTTATTTGCATATTAGGGTTTCATCTTGTGTGTGCATCATCAAATAACATAATCTTAAGGGCACTTGAACATCTAGATCGGGATAGGATTTCATCACCTATCCTGAGCCCACAACAACTGCCTATTGCATCCGAACCTAACCTTAATTAAAATTAATTAGACTTAATTTGCTCTAGTGAGCTAGGGATACCAACAAGTCAGGTTCAACCTTTTTTGGAAAACTAGTTACACTCAATTCGGCATTTATGTCTTGAAGCTGGTATCTAGGCTAGAAGTCCAGAGGCAAACATCCTAAGCAGTTTCATGGTTTTTAATTAGGACCCTATGAGAGCAGGGGGAACCTCCCACGACCCAACCTCTTACCTGGCCAGTGGATAGCATAATTGTTGTCTTGGCTGTGATTCAGTCGACTCATTTTGTTTGAGCTCTAGATCTTAGAAACCCTAGTCCGAGTCAAGTTCTGTGTGTTTGCATTTCATAACCATTAGATTAGGAGTTTGACCCAACCAGTAGTCTCACCCCAACATAGTATGACCATGGAGTATAACCTTGAGACCTTTTTTAGGACCTTCACTGAACAAGGTATCCAAATAAATAATAGGTTTGATCGACTAGGTAACCTAGAGAAAAATCGTAAGACCCGTCCTGAACCTAAATTTGGAACACACCCTGACCCATTCCTGGAGCCCAATCCTAGGATAGCCCCTCGCCATGACCCAATCTGGGATCTTAGTTCAAAGAGACCCAATTATGATTTCATAGACCAGGTTGAGAGAGCCACTAGGTATATTAGTTTACTACACCTACTTTTGGTGGCGATCTTGATTTTGAGGATTACCTTAATTGGAAAAGAGGTATGGATGAGTATTTTGTTTGGGATGTAATGTCAGAAGAAAGGAAATATAAGTTTGCCAAAACCAAGTTAGTTTGCCAGGCTAGAACCTATTGGGATAAGTTTGAAAGGATGATTAAACTACAAGTAGAAATCCCCATAACTACTTAGAGAGCCATGAAAAGCAAGCTTAGAGAAATGTACCTTCCTACATCATACCATCAAGGATCCTATGAACCCAAACTCTACAAACCCAGATCTATAATCCATAGATCCAAACCCATATCCTATGAACCCATAGATCAATCAAGTATTAGTCAGATTCCACTTAGTCAACCTGAACCTACTAGGTTTAGTGCACCTAGTCAAAATCCTGGAGCCAGCCAGTTGCCCCTTAACCGACCTACTCCTACTATCCCATTGCTTCACAAAGATAACATTGAAGAAGAAGTGTATGAAGCGAAGGTGAACAAAGTGGATGAGTATGAGGGAGAAGAGGAAATACATATGGCTAACCTAAAATTAGCTGACCTAGTAGACACCCAGGCTGAAGCTAGCCCTAAGTTAGTTAACCATGATTGTACCCTGACTGAAACTATACTAATAGGATCCTTAGAAAAAGAGATCCAAGAAAAATCTAACCCTACTATTAAGACCTTACCTGGGAAAACCTTAGAAAAGAGTCAAGCTATAGAGCTTAGTCCTAAAGTAACCAGCAAGGACTTGATTTTTCCAAACCAGCAATCTCAGGAAGAATTCACTCCATCAGTCCCCATTGAAGACCTTTTTCCTGAAATTCGTGACTTGTCCTTTATTTAGGCTGACCCTTTATTCCCTGTAGGTATAAATCAATGTTCAAACCTTAAGATCAACCCCATTAGTTTAGGACAAATTCCCAAATACTTTTCTTATTTCCTACCTTACCAAGTCACCCCCGAATCCACTTCCTATTTTCTACCTTTTCTTGATGCTTCCCATGTTTCTAGGACCATTAGATTATATTTTGTAGATGTTAGTATGTTGCATAAGCCCATTGAGCATGTTAGGTTTACAACCTATTTTTGGTAGACCTTATGGCATTTATTAGAAGTACATGTCAAGTTTTCATCTGCATGTCACCCATCGACCAAGGATCAAGCATAGAATTGAAATTAAAGATTCAAATAGACAAAATAATAATAATAATAATAATAATAATAATAATAATAAATAAAATATAAATAAATAAATAATTTTTTTACTATAAATGCATAGTTGAGTCTATTAGACATTTGCAAAGTCATATGCACAATATATTAAAGAATTGTATAATAATCATATGGCCAATTCAAGAAAAAGACTCAAATAATTCAATAGAGGAGACTTTGTTATGGTTAAATTATGACCTGAACTAGTTATATGCCCGTAATAATGGACCATATAAAGTAATTAAGAAAATTGGACCTAATGCCTACGTGCTTGAATTGCCACCTGAATTAGGTATTAGCCTTACTTTCAACGTTTCAGACCTTATCGAGTATAGGGAGCCAACGTTGATTCCTAGTGAGCCATTTGGGCCTAATCTAGTCCTTGAGAGTGAACCAACCCAAGTGTGTCCACCTGCCATACCACCAGCCCAGAGAGACAAGATCGAATGAATCTTGGATGACAAGATTATCGCTACCCGGAGCAAAGATTACTAGGATATCTGGTTCGTTGGCAAGGATGACCTAAGTCTGATGATTCGTGGATCATCAAAGAGGACTTGCAGAGAGTTATCCCTGACTTATTAGAGTATTATAATAGTGAAATTGACCCATACTCGATAAGGTCGACTTCCTCCCACCTGGGGAGAATTGGTACGGGCACCAAGGAAAAAAGAAATCGACAGGTTGAACCCACATCCCTGTGGATCACCTGTGAGTAAACCCTGAACCCAACTCTATTTACCATGTAAATATTTTATTTTAAATTATGTTATTTTGGTTTAGTTAGGGTAAACCCTTTTTACCAACTGTAATTAGGATTTTGTTTATTTTGGGATAAAACCCTTTTTACCAAGTTAAGTTGAAACCCCAATTGAGTCAAACCCTATTTACCCAATTAGGATCTTAGTGGTCAAATTTAATTAGCCATTTTTACCAACTTTAATTGGATTTTTATTTGAAAGCCTAATTAAGTATGGTTGGTTTAATTAGTTATTAGTTGGTTAAATCCTGTGGTTAGTTATTCATTAAGTTCATGTAATTAGTTGAGTCATTGAGTCCTGTATTACAAGAGGGGATCCAAGACAACATCCCATGTGCACCTAATTGAAGACTCAAGACAACCCATGTGCCAGCCCAAGTCACAACCTCTTCTTGGCACCATTTATTCAAGGATTTGGACATCAACACATGTCATGTTTGGACATGTCTTTGGGACAACACCATTTGAACATTTCATTTTGGGACAAGAACACATGCCATGTCATTTTTGTTTGGACATCCCACATGCATGTGTTTTATTATTTTTGGTCAGCCAAATGAAAGCAAAATTGGTGCCCTCCTTTTGAGATAAGTAAAGTAGCAGGACTCCCCAAGATGGCACCCTTCCACTCAAGTGTTACATGCCAATTACAAGGAAATCGGCCAAGCAACCTCTTTCATGCCAACTTCAAGAGTTCTAGGAATTTTAATCACTTAAGGAGAGAAGGTTCAATGGTCTTCTACTTCAAGAGTTTCAAGCAAACAGGATGGAAGTTGCTTAAGTCTCCTAAACTTAAGAGTTTCACTAAAACTCTTAAGTCTTTTTCAATTTAGACTGAGGAGTCCCTCACCAGCAGACAACCACATCATCCAGACTCTAGAGTCCAGGATCAAAGGCCAAGTGATGGAGCATCTTGACCTTACATCAAGTCACTTCATCAATCCAACACTTGGGCGCCCAAATGAGATAAGAAGCCTCAAATTTTTGCCCACTTTGAATGGAGTCTAGATCAGCCCAGCAAGCAGAGTCCAAGATATCCGAGAGCAAGATTCTAGGAGTTGTAGTCCAAGGGAGCACAAGACTAGTGTTTGTGTCCCTTACATCACTGGTTGGGAGTCTATAAATACCCCACCAGCCCCCTTGTAATTAAATCATTTTTTATTCATCAATGCAATAAAATTCTATCAAATTTTATTCCTTTGCTATGTGCATCACGGGGTGTGAGGCCCTTCCTTTGTTCTATGGAATATCGCGGGGTGTGAGGCCCTATTTATCCAAGCCTTCAAGAAATCCAAAACCACTATTTCTAAACCTTACCTTCCTTTCTTTCAATCTTTCTTTTCCATTGCTGCTTTTAATTCGTGTTTATTTCTTTGTTGAGCATTACAGGTAAATAAGAATCAAGATCAGGTATTCTTGCCTCGAACCAACATCGTGCGGAAGATCGGAGCCCGGAAGCAAGATCTTGAAATCCTGTCGCTGCGATCTTGAGAGTCCTACCAGATCTACATCGAAAGAGCGATCTTCATTGGTACAACTGAACTTTTTCCCATCTCATAATTTTTGACTCGTTGAATAGATCCTAGTTTATAGTGGTTTCTCAACCACTAGGTTTTGTTTTTTTTAATTGCTTTATAGGTTTACTTGTATGGGTAATTGAATTAGTTTGCTTCGCCATCTCCTTTGAAGCCTTCTATAAAATCTGAAAATATATAAAAAAATAGCTTCTAATTTTCTCTATTAATTAGTTATTAATTCCAGTAATTTAGTTTTGGTTATTGTCCGCATCAGTTTTGGTATCAGAGCGAAGGTTAAACTAGGGTTTAATCTCTCTTATGCTATAATTTTTTGAACTTAGTTCTCTTTAAGTACTCAGATTGGGTCTTCACCATGGCTATCCGGTCATAGGAAAAAGAAAGGCTGCAAGACCCTCCAACCCATTCAAATGGGATTTCTTATGGCGTGTAGGGGTGTCGTTGTGAATTGACCCTTGAAGAAGGAAACAAAGAGATAGGCATCTTTAGATCTTAATTTCTGCATCTCGGCCAACTTAGTACATAGTCTGTTGTTTTAATTATTTTTGTCTGTAAGTAACTCATAAAAATCTAATTTTTATTTTTCTAGATTTCTTATAATTGAAAGTATTTTTCAAAATTTTCTCATAAATTATTTCAATCTGTAAATCTTCTTCTTGCGGAAATACTACCTAAGAATAGTTATGTCCTGTTTTTAGCAAAGCTAATTTCAGCAAGTTTAGGATTCTTTTGGTAAAGATTTTTGCATATTTTAATATTTCCTACATATTAGGTACTTATCTGTAGAATATGTCCTTGTTTAAAAAAAATTAATTAATTAATTTTTATTTTTTTCTATTTTTGCTTATTTGCATATTAGGGTTTCATCTTGTGTGTGCATCATCAAGTAACCTAATCTTAAGGGCACTTGAACATCTAGATCGGGATAGGATTTCATCACCTATCCTGAGCCCACAACAACTACCTATTGCATCCGAACCTAACCTTAATTAAAATTGATTAAACTTAATTTGCTCTAGTGAGAAAGGGATACCAACAGGTCAAGTTCAACCTTTTAGGAAAACTAGTTACACTCAATTCGGCATTTGTGTCTTGTAGCTGGTGTCTAGGCTAGAGGTCCAGAGGCAAATGCCCTAAGCAGTTTCATGGTTTTTAGTTAGGACCCTACGAGAGTAGGGGGAGCCTCCCACGACCCCACCTCTTACCTGGCCAGTGGACAGCATAATTGTTGTCTTGGCTATGATTCAATCGACTCATTTTGTTTGATCTCTAGGTCTAGGAAACCCTAGTCCGAGTCAAGTTCTATGTGTCTGCATTGCATAACCATTAGACTAGGAGTCTAACCCAACCAGTAGTCTCACCCCAACCTAGTTTGACCATGGAGTATAACCTTGAGACCTTCCTTAGGACCTTCACTGAACAATGTACCCAAATAAACAATAGGTTTGACCGACTAGATGACCGACTAGGTAACCTAGAGAAAAACCATAAGACCCATCCTGAACCTAAATTTGGAAAACACCCTAACCCATTCCTGGAGCCCAATCCTAGGATATCCCCTCTCCATGACCCAATCTGGGATCTTAGTTCAAAAAGACCCAATTATGATTTCATAGACCAGGTTGAGAGAGTCACTAGGTATATTAGTTTACCAGCACCTACATTTGGTGGCGATCTTGATTTTGAGGATTACCTTAATTGGGAAAAAGGTATGGGTGAGTATTTTTCTTGGGATGTAATGTCAGGAGAAAGGAAATATAAGTTTGCCAAAATGAAGTTAGTTCGCCAGGCTAGAGCCTATTGGGATAAGTTTGAAAGGATGATTAGACTACAAGTAGAAATTCCCATAACTATCTGGAGAGCCATGAAAAGCAAGCTTAGAGAAATGTACCTTCCTGCACCCTACCATCAAGGATCCTATGAACCCAAACTCTACGAACCCAGATCTATAACCCATAGATCCAAACCCATATCCTATGAACCCATAAAACCCATAACCCCTAGGTATCAATCAAGTATTAGTCATATTCCACTTAGTCAACCTAAACCTACTTGATTTAGTGCACCTAGTTAAAATCCTGGAGCCAGCCAGTTGTCCCTTAACCGACCTACTCCTACTACCCCATTGCTTCACAAAGATAACATTGAAGAAGAAGTGTATGAAGCCAAGGTGAACAAAGTGGATGAGTATGAGGGAGAAGAGGAAATACATATGGCTAACCTAGAATTAGCTACCTAGTAGACACCCAAACTGAAGCCAGCCCTAAGTTAGTAAACCATGATTGTACCATGACTAAAACTATACTGGTAGGACTCTTAAAAAAAGAGATCCAAGAGGAACCTAACCCTACTACTGAGACCTTACCTGGGAAAACCTTAGAAAAGAGTCAAGCTATAGAGCTTAGTCCTAAAGTATTTAGCAAGGACTTCTCAGGAAGAATTCACTCCATCAGTCCCCATTGAAGACCTTTTTCCTGAAATTCGTGACTCATCCTTTATTCAGGTTGACCCTTTATTCCCTGTAGGTATGAATCAATGTCCAAACCTTAAGATTAACCCCATTAGTTTAGGATAAATTCCCGAACACTTTTCTTATTTCCTACCCTACCAAGTCATCCCCGAATCCGCTTCCTATTTTCTACCTTTTCCTGAATCTTCCCATGTTTCTAGGACCATTAGATTACATTTTGTAGAGGTTAGTATGTTGCATGAGCCTATTGAGCATGTTAGGTTTACAACCTATTTCTGGCAGACCCTATGGCATTTATTAGGAGTGCATGTCAAGTTTTTATCTACATGTCACCCACCGACCAAGGATCAAGCATAGAATTGAAATTAAAGATTTAAATAGACAAAGAAATAATAATAAAATAATAATAATAAATAAAAGATAAATAAATAAATAAATTTTTTTCACTATAAATGCATAGTTTAGTCTATTAGATATTTGCAGAGTCATATGCACAATATATTAAAGAATTGTATAAGAATCATATGGCTAATTCAAGAAAAAGACTCAAAAATTTAATGGAGGAGACTTTGTTATGGTTAGGCTATGCCTGGAACTAGTTATATGCCCGTAGTAGTGGACCATATAAAGTAACTAAAAAAATGGACCTAATTCATCTTTCTTTCTTTGTTGAGTGTTACAGGTGAACAGGAATCACAATTAGGTATTTTTGTCATGGAACCGGCATCGTGCAGAAGATCGGAGCCCGGAAGCAAGATCTTGAAATCATGTCGTTGCGATCTTGAGAGTCTTTCCAGATCTACATCGAAATAGTGATCTTCGTTGGTACAACTGAATTTTTTTTCATCTCATTATTTTTGACTCATTGAATAGATCCTAGTTTACAGTGGTTTCTCAACCACCAGGTTCTTATTTTTTTTAATTGCTTTATAGGTTTACTTGTGTAGGTAATTGAATTAGTTTCCTTCGCCATCTTCTTTGAAATCTTCTATAAAATCTAAAAATATATAAAAAAAAATTAGCTTCTAATTTTCTCTGTTAATTAGTTATTAATTCCAGTAATTTAGTTTTGGTTATCGTCCCACATCAGGATAGGTCCTCCTTATCCATCAAAGATGAATACGCCTCTAGACTAGTGGTTGCTAGTGCAATGCATCTTTTCATGGGGCATCGGGGTCTTTTACCCCTCTTTCCTGGTGCCCCATAACAGCTTCCCCTTTCTAAGGTCCGTAGGGCTCGACATCTATTTTGGGATCTAAAAAGAAAAAGAAAGCGGCTACAAGAAAAAGAAAGCCAACCCGAAACTTGGGTGAAGTAGAAGACCAGAGGAAGTAAGCCCTCCAAAGAAAACTACAAAAAATGAAAAGAAGATCAGTAACTAGGACTAATGATGACAACTAAGGTCGTAGGATGGGAAGTTCCAAACCTAGAACATGGAAGTAACTATGGAGAAAGGCAGAGACATCCTTTTAAATAAGGCAAGCGATCCCAAACAGCTTTGGAGGATTCACTTACCACCATGTGACAAGGTCTCATTGCACCAGGCTATCATGAGTCGCCCAGAGTAAATGCAACACATCTTGCAAAGCACCATCGAGAAATATAAGGTGAGGCATATCATTATCCTGTCCATTTGAATCCTCCTTAAAGACAGTGCATCCTTGAATTAAGGATTTCCATACCCATGATCCTTCTCTTTCTAGTGTACTTCCATGATCTGGCTAAAACTAGGATCAAAAAGTAAAGGGATATTTGTTGATGGAAAGTACATTCATACTAGGGACATGGGATCCATAGCAGTATAGGCACTCCATCAGCTAGACAACGCACCCCCTGATTCAAAACACTGGCCCAGATTGAAGTACGAAAGCTAGGCATAGCATCCCCTGATCGATTGGGGATGGCATAGACTTCTACAACCCTACTGATTGCCCCTAAGATGCCTGGCCAGAAGTTTTCGAGCAAGTATCGGTAGCAGTGACTTCCATACTTGGACTGTATTAGCAAGATTTGCCGATCACCCCAAAGGTGCTTGACTAGAAGCTCTTGGGTGAGTATCGACAGCAGTAACTCCTATACTTGGAAGGTATCAGTGAGACCTGTTGATCATCCCTTAGGTACTTGGCTAGAAACTCTCGGATGAGTATTGGTAGCAATGACTCCTATACCTAGAAGGTATTAGCGAGACCCATCAATCACCCCTAAGGTTCTTGGCTATAAGCCCTCGAGCGAGTATTGGTAGTAGTGACTCCCATACCTGGAAGGTATCAGTGAAACCCATTAATTGCCCCTAAGGTGCTTGACTAGAAGCCCTTGGACGAGTATTGGTAGCAATGACTCCCATACCGAGAAGGTATCAGCAAGACCTACTGATTACCCCTAAGGTGTTTAGTAGAAGCTCTTAGGTAAATATCAATAGTTGTGACTCCCATATCTAGAAGGTATCAGTGAGACCCACAGACCATCCCTAGGGCACTCAGCAAGAAGCCCTTGGGTGATAGTGGTCGACTCCCATATCTAGAAAGTATCAGTGAGGCCTACCGATTGCCCCTAAGGTGCTCGACCAGAAGCCCTCGGGCATGCAGCAATGAATTATGCTGACCAATTGAAAGGCTTTGGCAGCAAGCCCCTCATCATGGCTAGG
The DNA here is from genome assembly GCA_021397845.1 of Areca catechu. Taxonomy (NCBI): domain Eukaryota; kingdom Viridiplantae; phylum Streptophyta; class Magnoliopsida; order Arecales; family Arecaceae; genus Areca; species Areca catechu. Next base: position 61,188,730 of record CM038040.1, on the reverse strand, counting down.
CCTTGGGCATACCCAGAGCACTCTAGCTGGCATGGTTTTGGCAATACATCCACTCAAGGCCCCCCCAAGCACAGTACTCTGACACTCATCACTATCTCTTATGCTACTTGGCAAGGGCTCTCCGTTACATCCCAAAATCATCAAGTTATTACATGAACTCAGTAAGAGAGAAGGGTGTACTTAAACATCCCATAACTCGGGCCATCATTTAATGAAGTGTGGCCTACATGGGACAAGCGACAATAATACATTTAACGAGACAAGATGCCACGTACTAGTTAAAAGGCCCCAGGTGACACATAGAAGTTTTTGCCACCTTTTACTAGATTCGAAAGGATCTTAGTCTTGCCCAAAATGCCCTTGACTCTCTATCTATAAAAGGGACTCACACGAGTTTTCTAAGGCACACAAACTCTCCCGCATACACCCCTTATACTGTTGGTATCGATACTGACTTGAGCATTAGAGTGCCATCACCGGAGCCACCCCTGGTGGGGTTTTTGCAGGTACCATCTGCCAAAGAATGCCAACACTGCTTGCTTCATTGCCTCCTCTAACTCTTCCCTAAGTGCTTGACGAATTTTGGCACCAATAGTGACCATCAAGGAAACAATGAAGGGGGTGAAGAACTTGATAACAATGACATAGACTTCAATGAAGAATTATCTAAAAATGATGACCTATTTGATGCAGGGATTAAGGAAGCACTTAAAGGTGATCTGAACATTGTCCTTAGCAGTCAAATGAATGAAAATAAGGATAAAGAATTAAGAGTTGATGCAGATGAAAATCTAGAGGAAGCCATAGCTAATGGATTGTATACACCACCACCTTTAGATGATGATACCCTTAAGCTTTGTAGGGATGTTGAATTTGATGCATGTACCATGGATGATCCTAAGTTATCTATAGGATTATTGTTCAGAGATTTTTACCAGTTTAGAAAAGCTTTTAAAAAATTACACTATTAAGGATGGAAGAGATATACTATTCATAAAGAATGAGAAGAACAGAGTAACAATTGAGTGCAAAAACAGTTATGGGTGAAGGATGCATGCATCAAATGCTACCGGAGAAACCTCTTTTCAAATTAAGACTTTTAATCCTATTCATAAATGTGGGAGAAGTTTCATGAATAAACATATCACTGCATGATGGTTGAGTAAGAAACCTATGTACAGGCTTATGAACCTATGATTTATCCTATTCCAAGTGAGGAACAATGGGTAAAGACAAGTTTTGAGCCTCTTGATCCACCAACGGTTAAGAAGCAACCTAGAAGACCAAAGAAAAATTAGAAAAAAGGTGCAGATGAGCCTAGAAAGCAACCTGGGGTCAGAGTTAGGTTCCATTCTATTAGTTGTTCAAATTACGCATAATGTGGGTACAATTACAAAACATGTAAGATGCCAAGAAGGCCAGACCTGAAAATCAAAAAAAAAAAAGAAGAGAAAAGACATGGATAGAGAGGTAAGATATACTATTATAAAGTTTTGCATTATGATATAAATTATTTAAACAAAAATATGATGTGCAGGTTCAAGGTGAAGTTGATACAAGTTGCGGCCCCACATATAATGAAAATATCAGTGGATTTGGTCTTGTGTATAAGATCAATAATGTACCTTTTGATTCATGTCATATGGTTTTATAGTTAACTAACAATGCATATCATTTTTTATAGGATCCTAGGAGAAAGAGGAGACCGAAATTTGTAGCTAGAAGAGGTGAATGAGCACCCAACTCAAGAACCAGTGCTATCAATCAAGGGATCATTTCAAGCCAAGGAAGCAGTCTCCCAACTCAAGAGAACCATCACCCTGGTTGTGAAAGAAACTAAATCTCTGAAGGGGAGAGCTGAAAGAATTTTTATTATTTATTGAATGAATGAATGTGCTGTATTTTTCATGGATGTACTATGATATAGTGATACAGCTTTAAACTGGATTTTTGTATATTGTTCAGTTTGTTGAATGTGAAGTTAGGTTTTTTATTGAATGTAACTAGACTTTAGCTGATGATTAATAGTAAATTTATCTCAGTAAATAATGTATATTAAAGTGGTTGTTGTTTGGACATTGTGAATGATATTGAACAGGGGATGGGTACTAGGCTATTGATTGCCATAGAATTTTTCATAGGGAACCTATTTAGTACATGTGAACAAAGAACAAAATTACAAGTTTCAACTTAATTAGAACATATTTAAAACCTCTTAGCATTGTAGAACCTGGGAAGCTATTTAGTTATATCGTAGAACTTGATAGTAGGTTTAACTTACATGACATCCTGAATCTATTTAAAATCTCTTAGTATTAAAACTAGTCACATTATAGAACATAATAGCAAGTTTCTATGAATCTGTAAACTTGTTTAACCTTTTTAAATTTGACAAAACTCATCACAACATTCAAACAAATAATCTTATAGGATTTTGAAACAATCTTGTACCATTTAAAACATCAATGTGCTAGCAAAGATACATTAATACATTATGCCAAATACAATCTTGTTTTAGATTAAGCCAAATATATAATCAAAAAGTGATACAGTATGGTTTCATATTAAAAATCTATACAAGGAGACAAATACACTATCATGATAAGGATGTTTGACAAAAAGGTACATTAGGCCTATAGACAAAGAAAATCAGCAAAAATATGATTAAAAAATCAAAAACACCAAACATATTACATATGTTCCTATTTTTTCAAATAGTATTTGGTTTTTTTAGATCAGCTACCTACTTTTCAAGGTCAGACATTTTACATTCCAAACTTTCCTTCTTCACTTCTAAATATCAACTTCCAACCTATTAATCATTTTCTATAATTTATGGATAATCTTGAAAGCATGCCCATTTCACTTTGGATTTAACTATTGAAAATAGTTGTAACCTCCACCAATCTAAGAAAGAAAATAATTACTATCATTATCCTTCCCATTATAATCTCAAATCGAGTAAAACACCAAAAAGAAAACCAAATTCCTTATCTCATAATTAGGGCATGCCCAAAACTTCTTTCCCAAATTTGTAGATGTCCAGGATGTCTTTACCATGGCTGAAAGATGACAATGGCACATCTTTGGGGTTGCAATAATGGCAGGCGGTTCTCCTTTCTAAGTGCTCGAAGAGGATGAACTCATCTCTAGACTATTTGAAACCTAGGTAGAGAAAGGGATAGAGACAATAGAGAATTACAAAAAGGAAAGATATACTTTCTTAATGACATGAAACTTGGTGCTAAATTGAGAGAGGACTAAGTCAGGCATATAAAACGAACCTTTTGACCATGTAAGCCATCAACACTATGCCTCAATAGTCCTCTCAACAGCCCGCATAAAGGCATTACGATGCCATGACTCCAAGTAACCGAAACATGCTCAATCAGAGCCTCAATGACTCATATAAAGGTATTATGGCATCATGGCTCCAAATATCCGAGTCATGCTTGGTTAGAGTCTCAACAACTCTTTCAATTGCCTGCATAAAGGCATTATGATGCCATGGCTCTAAGTGATCGAGTTATACTCGGTCAGAGTCTCAACAACCCACATAAAGGCATTACAACACCAAGGCTCCAATTGACCAAGTCATGCTCAGTCAGAGCCTCAATGGCCCTCTCAATGACCCACATAAAAGTGTTACGATTGTAGATTTTTGCGTGGTGCTCCCAAGCCTTGAAGAGACTTGGAAGGCCATGGCAGGGATGCTGGAGGTAATTCTAGGGGGTTCATAGTGTATTCATGAACAGGTTTGAGGCTTAGGTTTATAGGTTCCTAGGGCTTTAGAGTCATGTTGGGTCAGGGGGCATGACTCAGGGTTGAAGGTTTTCTCACATTGATTTGTTAGGAGGAGTTTTTTGAGAGATTGTAACATAATCCAATTGGGTTATGGGGTTGCGTTTAGGTTCGTTAATTAGTTAGGAGGTTAGCTAGTTGGTTGGTTAGTTGGTTGGTTGTAACTAATTAGGAAGCTCGACCGTGTGAAGAGTTCTAACCAGTTTGTTATTGAACCATCCAAGTCCTAACCGTCCAAGAAGATGTAGTCCAATAAGAAGTCCAAGATGTGTAACCACCCACATGTGATGAACCACCCACTCTTATTTATATGAAGAGGGGGGGCATGCATGGAGATCTTGATCCACAAGGGGTTTGTGAGGGACCACTTTGTGCGTGAGGACCTGAGAGAGTTTGTGAGGACTTCTCATAGTCATGGAGTGACTGGGAGGGAATGCCCCTTGGGGGAGGGACCGTGGGGAGACCTCCTGGGTTTTAAGGAGGCCACGGTTGGTGAGCTGCGTAGGCGCTGATCCGGATCTTTCACCAAGTGGTATCAGTGTCTAGGAATCTTAACAATTGGTATTATAGCGAGGCTTGAGCATTGGGAGGGGTGGATTCAAGAAAGGAGTCTTTGAAGAAGAGGTCTGACATTGGTGTTTGGTTTGCACAGCTATCTGGGTGCACTATAGAAGCATAGGTTGGTGTTGCAATCATGGGGACAAAGTAGAAAGACATCAGTTCGAGGTCAAGAGTTCAATCAAGCACGAGTCTCAAGAGATGTAGAGCATGGGTTAATATTCTAGCTGGGGAGGCGAGCTGGCTTCATCGAGAAGATGTTAGCTCTAGAGATAGCAAGATGGGTGCAAACGGTCATGCGAAGCTTATCAGGGATGGAGAAAGGAAAAGCCTAGATTTACAGGTTTCATTATTGTGTCAAAGGAAGAGTTGGGATGAGCTCTTTGTTTTGGAGGAGCCTGTGGGGTGCAGTGTATCTGAAACGATCTCAGAGGGGTTCGCGGGATGCGAAGGGTCCGAGGAGGCAACGACGGGGCACGAGGTGCAAGTGCAGGCTCAGTAGGGCAGTGTTGAGTTGTTGGCCTCGGGATTTCTTTCTATGGCATCAGGGGGCTTCAGTTTCAGGTGGAGCATCGAGGAGAGGTGGCTTTACGAGTGGAGCAGGTTTTGACACGAGTTTAGAGCAGGAGGTGAAGGGATACTAGCTAGATCCTAGCATGAGCGCCAGGGATGTACTTAGCCAGGTGGAGCAAAATGTGCAGAGATTAGCATGGCTCTAAGAAGATGGTATCAGGTGGAGCTCCAGTTATAGCGAGTACCGATTCAGGATCGTTATGGTCTCTCCAAGGAAGTACAAGGAAAAGACTGATGCAGCTGTCAGGTAGAAGGAAGGCTACAATGGTGGTGCTAGGATACAAGCAAGGATCTTCAGCTATGGAGTTGGTCATCCAAAAGGCCTCCAAGGGTATGCAGCAACTGAAGGGTATTGGCAGAGAAAAGGAGATCCACATAATGGGCTGTCAAGATATGTAGTTACAGCAGAGTTGTACAGGATGACATTGCCAGGTTTGCCAAAGCTTGGGGGCACCAAGGTGGAGATTATAGGGTTTTGCATGTGCTCCCAAGCCTTAGAGAGACTTGGGAGGCCATGACAGAGATGCTGGAGGTGATCCCTGGAGCTTGGAGGCGTGTCGAGTGATTCCTGGAGGTGTTCTAGGGGTTCATGGTGTATTCATGGATAGGGCTTGGTTTATAGGTTTCTAGGGCCCCAGAGTCAAGTTGGGTCAGGGGGCTTGATCCAGGGTTGAGGGTTTTCTCACATCGATTTATTAGGGGGAGTTTTTTGAGAGATTGTAACATAACCCAATTGGGTTATGGTGTTGGGTCTAGGTTTATTAATTGGTTAGGAGGTTAGCCAATTGGTTGGTTAGTTGGTTGGTTGTAACTAATTAGGAAGCCCAACCATGTGAAGAGTTCTAACCAATTTGTTATTGGGCCATCCAAGTCCTAATCGCCCAAGAAGATGTAGTCCAACAAAAAGTCTAAGATATGTAACCACCCATATATGATGAACCGCCCACTCTTATTTATATGGAGAGGGGAGCGTGCATGGAGATCTTGATCCGCAAGGGATCCATGAGGGACCACTTGGTGCATGAGGATCCAAGAGAGTCCGTGAGGACTTCTCACAGTCATGGAGTGACCGGGAGGGAATGCCCCTTAGGGGAAGGAGTGTGGGGAGACCTCCTGGGTTTCAAGGAGGCCACGGTTGGTGGGCTACGTAGGCACTAATCCAGATCTCCCACCAAGTAGTATCAGTGTCTAGGAATCTCAACAACGATACCATAGCTTTAAGTGATCGAGTCATGCTCCGTCAGAGCCTCAATGTCCTGTATAAAGGCACTATGATGCCACAGCTCCAAGAGAACCAGTCATGCTCAATCAGAGCCTCAATGGCCCTCTCAATGGATCGCATAAAGGCATTACAATGCCATGGCTCTAAGTGATGTAGTCATGCTCGGTCAGAACATTAATGGCCTGTATAAAGGTATTACGACACCACAGCTCCAAGTGGTTGAGTCATGATTGGTCAAAGCCTCAATGACCTTAACAATGATCCATATAAAGGTGTTACAATGCCATGACTCCAAGTGACCAAGCCACGATCAATTAGAGCCTAATGCCATGGCTCCAAGTGACCAAGTTGCACTTGGTTAGAGCCTCAACGGCCCTCTCAACAACCCGTATAAAGGTGTAATGATGCCTTGGCTCCAAGTAATTGAGTCGTACTTGGTCAGAGCCTCAATGACCCTCTCAATAGTTCACATAAAGGTGTTATGATGCCATGGCTCTAAGTGACTAAGTCATGCTTGGTCAGAGTCTCAATAGCCTGTATAAAGGTATTACAATGCCATCGATCCAAGTTATCAAGTCGTGCTTGGTCAGAACCTCAATGACTATATCAATGGTCGTTATAAAGATGTTATGACATTATGGCTCCAAGTGATCGAGTTGCACTTGGTTAAAGCCTTAACAACCCTATCAATGGCTCGTATAAAGGAATTATAATGCCATGACTCTAAGTGACCAAGTCACGATCGGTCAAAGCCTCAACAACCCTATCAATGGCATGTATAAAAGCATTATGATACCATGGCTCTAAGTGACTGAGTCATCCTCGGTCAGAGTCTCAACAGTTCTATCAACTATCATATAAAGATGTTACAATGTCACGGCTCTAAGTAACTAAGTCGTACTCGGTCGGAGCCTCAATGGCTCACATAAAGGTATTACGATGCCGTGGCTCCAAGTGACTAAGTCTCACTTGGTCAGCGCCTCAACGACCCTCTTGATGGCCTGCGTAAAGGTGTTACAATGCCATGGTCCCAAGTGACCGAATCATGATTGGTCAAGGCCTAAGAGGTGCTTAGCACCTATGGCTCTAAAATTGATCTATCAGTCAAAGACCAAAAGGCAATCAATGACTTTGACCCCAAGTAATCATTCTGTGATCAATCGAATCCCTGAAAAATAATTGATGATCGAGAACCTAGCTACCCTCTGGTGACCTGAGCTTGGAGATCTCTGATCAGGTGGAAATTAGAAAACCTTTGATTGATCCAAATTTGAGCAGAAAAAATAAAAAATTTATTTCTTTCAATAAGAAATGTCCAAGGGCTACTTGAGGAAAGTTGTAGGATACACAAAAGGAACAAAATGAAATTCCTATCAGAAGGCTAATTCCTTTTGTCTTGGGTTCTATGATGATCATTCTAGGTAGCTACTGGTCATCGAGGCCACTCTAGGACCCTACCTCAGATGACTGTCCTTCCTCATTATTTGGCTCTACAAGCTCCTTCATGACAGGCGATGGATCCTTTGCGATTCTTAAAGTCCCTAAAAAATCTTTTGTCGAAAATGCCACTCCATAGGGGGTGTCGGGCTCCATATCTAGATGCAGGCTTAGATCTACTACAAGTTGCATGATGAACTTGCCTGTGTCTATGCAAGATGAAGGCAAGCAATTGAGATCGAGTTTCGGATAAGGGACCTATACCAGAGCCTATCAATTAGAGAATTCTACTTGGTGACCCTAGTCAAACATCAGTCCCCTCATATATCCACTTTCCCGTGTCTCTTCGACCTACTTCACTAGATGGCAACCCCTCGAGTAGGATTGTCAACGTGATTAAGGATGACTCCATGAGCGAGATCACCAACTTGATCGATGGTGGCTCCGTAACCTAGATCAACAAGTAGACATGTGCACAGCTATTGATTGTCTCCTTAACCTAGTACTAGAGCTAGTTACAGCACTTACTTCCAGCCCGTAATGTCTCTCTCTCTAAGGTGATCGACCTCATCAATGGGTCACCATGGTTAGCTGCCCCAAACTAACTCCAAGAGCAGCCATCAATGATTGACCACATGGTAATGTATGTGGGCTCATTTAGGGCAGTCAAACCAATAGAGGGGCAATGGCTAACGGCGATCCCCTAACTTCTAGATTAGCGATTGGCTCCTTACCCTTCATTGACTGCTTGAGCTTGGCAATCTTTTTTTGGGCTTGGTGTAGCTTATCCTAGAATTCTATCGACCGAGCTGCGATCTCCCATCATGGTTCTTTAGAAGCAAGCAGTGACTCCAAACCAAAAATCTCTTTGTGGATAGATAAAAGCTAATGCTGTGCCTGAGCCACCCTGATGGTTGCATTCTAGGAAACTTGGGAGACTTTCTCTAATAACTTTGTCATTTTATTCTTAAACTTAGTCTTTTCAAAAATATGCGAGACACACCTTGAGTAGAAGTATTCAATTTTCTCATCTACCTTTTTAAGTGCCCTTGTACCTTTAGCAATCATCTTTTATGGTTGGCGATCTTCTTTTTTGCAGTTTTGGGTTTGGCCTCTTACTCTAGGACATAGGCCCTGATTTTGATGGCCTTGTGAAGATATTTAGTAGGCACAGGTGCCTCCATTGATAATTTAACATCCTGAGTCAGGTTACAATAAAACAATGATACGAGATTTAAGAAGAATTTCATTCCATTAAATCATAAGATTCTTCTTACAAATATGATCTAGAACTTATAATTATCTAGAAAAAAAATTATAGAGGATCAATTCCTTACCTTCTTGGGATCGGTAGTAGTAGGTGGCTCAACCATGGTGATGGGATCAAATGGAGTAGCTTCACCCATGATTGGGATCTCGATAGTGATTGGCTTGGCAATGATAGGCTAGGAAGGGACGGCTTTGGATGTTGGAGCTGGTTTGACCTCAACTGCGGCATCCGGAGTGGCAGCTCCATCGAAGGGCTCCTCTTCAAACTTCCTTTCATCTAAAAATGAGAGATCCAGCCTTTGATGATACTCGACGACCTGGCTCCGGCACTCAAGCATCCCCATTTTGTGGCTTTTAGTGAAGGTCTTGCAGCTGAAGGTGATGTAAGTATTGAAAAACTCCTTCGATACTTGGAAGTCTACCACCATGCAGGCGATGTCCACCGCAAAGTCTGCAAAGGCTTTGTATTTCTCTATGGTAGCCTCCACCTCTTACTTCAACTTCTCCTTGGTCGCCACCATCTCTGCCCCTCCCTTCTACCTTTCCAACTCTAGATCAGCCCTTGCCACCACCATATTAGCCTTGGTCTTAGCCAAGTTGCTCTTTGCCATGACTAGGTTGGACTCTGATTAGGCAAGCACCTTTCTTAATTGCTCAGTCATGCTCGGATTCCTTGGCCTTCCAATAGGCCTCGGTAATGTCTCTCTTCATCTTCTTTTGCTGCTCGCAGATCTTCTGGCCTTCCAAGTCCTGATTTAGAAGATCCATAGTAAAATGAATCACCTGCCAAACTAAACGTCAGAAGGCAGTATGTGATGACAAAAGAAATGAAGTGTTAGCAGAGAAACATGATGCGGCAAGCATATGATTAATGTTTAGATTATGGTTTGTAGAGCAATGAAACCTAATTACACTAGCATTGTACTCATCATAATAAGACTTAAGGATTACATAAAATGAAACTTTTACTTGATTAGACACAATTCTAAACTAAGAAGGAAGAAGATCTGGATAATAGGGGCCAATGATTATGGACTTACCTTGATGAGCTTTCCAACCTTCTTTTGATTCATACCTTGAAACTACCAACGCTCTGGACTGGAGGACTTGGATAACAAAGATCAGAACTCTGGACTTGGACTTCAGTCTGTCGGTTCATTGTCAAGGGGGAACCCGGTTCTCAACTCAAAGACTTCGAAGGACCCTGCAATTGAAGATCACAGGTTAAGGAAGAAAGAGACAAATGTAAAGAAAGGTTGGGAGGATTTGTGAACAAAGAAGAAATTGCAGAAGATCTGGCCGACTCCAATGCCTTCGTCTTGTACTGGAATGGTGAGTTGCTTGGAGAAAAAAAAAAAAAAATTGGCTTTGGCATGGAGGAAGAAACTTTCACACAAGAACGCAAGATAATTTGCTTCAAAACTTCACTTGTATTTCATTCATTTTCAATCCCCTTTACAATAGGCATCCAAGGCTTTTAATAGCCTCACAAAGCTAGCTTTTGAAATTTAAAAACTCCCCAAATTGAGGAGGATTACAAGGGGGTTAGAGGATTTGATGGAGGGTTTGGAGGGATGTGGGGGGAGTTGGAGGATTTGGTGGAGAGCTTGGAGGGATGTGGCCGACCTCCTTGAATTTGAATCTCCCTTGTTGGCGCCCAAAGGGTGATGAAGTGGCTGGTGAGGTGGCACCTCTGGCTAATGACGTGGCATGGTGAGGTGGTCTTCTAATTTCAAGATGACATGTGGCGCCAAGTAGTCCTAGTTGATGGTCCTTTTCTCTTGCTTGGTGGTGTGTCTTCTCTTCTTCATGGGGTCAAATTCTGGGGTCCAGAATTTGAGTCTTGTTGCTGGCTTTCATGGCTTTAAGACTTGAATAGACTTAACTCAACTGAATTAGACTTAACTCAACTGAATTAGACTTAACTCAACTGAATTAAACTCAACTGACCTAGACTTTAAAACTTGAAATGGACTTATAGGAAATGAAATTTTAAAAGTAATTACAGGACTCAATAAACACTCTTAATTTGAAACTCAAATTTAATTACAGGACTCTTAAAAAGGAAATGACTCCTGAAAAGGAAATAAAACATTTTTGATCTAAAGGATACAAGGTAACCTAATTATCTTCGATCCAAATTGGGATAAGGCTAACCTTGTTGGAGTGAAGTTTCTTTCAGTTTCTGGTGTCCATACCAAAACACCTGTTGAAGAGCCATTACACACTGGCACATCGAGTCTTGAAAATCTATATTTTGGACTTGCTCTACTCTCCTTGGAATCAAAGCACTCTCAAAAGCTTCTAGAACATCCTTCCAATCTTGGAGAAATACATCTTCCTGGCTACCAACTGAGGCCCTGGAGCTAGGCATGGCCTCTTTGGCATCATGGGCTAGGGTGTTGAAGGGAACAACTAGGAGATTAGGATAGTTACAAGCAAGGCAGGCTGAGGTGGGATGACGAAGGTTTCAAGAGCAACCTCAACCACCATGGGAGCGGGCTAAGAGGGGCCTCAACTGATTTGGGCTTGGCAAGTTTAACCCTCTTCAAAATAGATGAAAAGGTCTTCTCTTTCCTCTTCTTCTTTTAAGCCAAACTCTCCATCAATGCTTCTAGCTCTTTGGGCATCATACCTAGATAAGTTCAATCAGGTACACAGGTAGTAGTTAAAGAAAAAGGGCTAAGGCCTGAGACTTATCTTCGGGGAGCTGGCTGAGCCCACATTACAAAGAGACTCTTACGATAAAAGAAGCTTCAACTGAGGGACTTTGAAGGCCTTGAGAATTGCAAAGAGGCTCTCTTCCTCATCACTTAACTTAGAAAAACCTAAGATGGATACCTCTAGATGATCCCAGCTTGATAGACCCCAGTTACCTATGGATGAATAGGAAATGAATAGGAAACATTCCTTCCATCCTTTAATGGTGGAAGGGGCACCCTCGATCAGTGGATCTACCCCTTTGGATAATAAGATACTACCATGCCTTGGCATATGGATGTACTTGGATAGTAAAAAATACATGGAATAAGAAAAGGGTAGGCTGAATCTTAGCAAAGAAATAGAGGACTTGAAACCCTATGATATGTCTAACAGAGTTTGGAGTCATGACACATAAAACGATTCCATAAAATGGGAGGAGTTCAAGAACAAAAGGGGAGAGAAAAAACCTTAGCTTGGCCTCAAGCTCTTCCTCATATACTCCTAGATGACAGGGAGGTATGTCATTGGCTCGAGCATTTAGACTTGGCAGTCATAGTTCGAAGTCGTCTAGGACACAATATGCTAATTGGAAGAGGGATAGGTCCTCCTTATCCATCAAAGATGAATACGCCTCTAGACTAGTGGTTGCTAGTGCAATGCATCTTTTTCATGGGGCACCGGTGTCTTTTGACCCCTCTTTCCTGGTGCCCCATAATGGCTTCCCCTTTCTAAGGTCCATAGGGCTCGACATCTATTTTGGGCTTTAAAAAGAAAAAGAAAGCGGCTACAAGGAAGGAAAAGAAAGCCAACCTGAAACTTGGGCGAAGTAGGAGACCAGAGGAAGCAAGCCCTCAAAAGAAAAGTACAAAGGATGAAAAGAAGATCAGTACCTAGGACTAATGATGACAACTAAGGTCTTAGGATGGAAAGTTCTAAACCTAGAACATGGAAGGAACCATGGAGAAAGGCAGAGACATCCTTTTAAAAAAGGCAAGCGATCCCAAACAGCTTTGGAGGACTCACTTACTGCCATGTGATAAGGTCTCATTGCACCAAGCTATCATGAGTCGCCCGGAGTAAATGCAACACATCTTGCGAAGCACCATTGTTGACCCCTAAAGTGATTTTGATGATAACAAAATATTGGAGCATACATTTGGTTATCTAACAACTCTTCAAATGATTGACAAGTTTTTGTAGGACAACTACATTGACACACTTTCTAAATCCTACAGTCTTTAATGTTTTGTGTTGAGTTGTAAAGTCTTTAGAATCTTGTAAAGAAGAACCCTACAAAAATTTTCTATTAAAATCAAGTTTAAGGGTTACTTCTAGTAGTCTTTCAAGCTTCAATTTTTCTTAAATTTATTGAAAGAAGTGCTTGAAGAAGACTTTAAAGCTTGGGACAAGTGTTCTAGAAGTTTGAAGTTGATATGGCAGAAGAACCACCTTCGAGTCGACTGGATGGAGGACCCAGCCGACTCTGGCACTAGCATAGAAAAGAAGTTCTCTGGCACACAGATCCAGTCGACTAGCACCAAGGCCCAGCCGACTCGTCCAGAACATGGTTAAGAACATTCTGAGATTCTCAGGGATCCGAGCCGACTGGAATTCAGCCTAGCCAACTCATCCAGAACTCGGTTGAGAATGGTCTAATAGCCTTTGAGATCCGAGCCGACTGGATTCCAACCTAGCCGACTCGTCCAGAGTGAGGTATTTTCTCAACTGTGGAAGCTAGCCGACTGGCACTCAGCTCAGTCGACCCAAACTTGGTCCGAGCTGACTCGAAGTTTGTCCGAGCCGACTGGAATGACGGGGTCACCTCCAACGGCTAGTTCCAGTTCTCAATTTTTGAATTCCAAAAGTGCTCCAATGGTAACCTGTCACCTTCCAACGGTCTACAACGTTCAAAATCAAGGGAAGGTAGTTGAAGTCTCTATAAATAAGGTATGAGAACATCTTTGAAGAGACTAATGAATTATTGAGCATTTATTGAACACTTATTGAAGTGAAGAGAGAGCACTAGAGCTTTAAAGTCTGCTTTCAAGCCTGCAACAACTCTTACCAGAAGCTTGAAGCATCTTTTGAGGAAAGCAAGGAAGCCATTGAAGTGCATTGAAGAGCATTCAGTGGATCTTCACTCGAGCTACATTGGCAACCACCCTGACAATAGAGTTTGTCTTTATTGTTGCTTCTTTATTCTATCTTTTAGAATATCTGGGTTATTGGTGAGCCCGGTTGTAAAAACCAAATAGGTTTCTTCAGTGAGCCTTTAAAAATCAGAGTGTAGAGGTTTCTTTGGTGAGCCTATCTAAAAACCAAAGTGTAGAGGTTTCTTTGGTGAGCCTATCAAAAACCAAAGTGTAGAGATTTTAGGTGAACCTGTAAAAACCTAGCTTGGGTTTCTTTGGTGAGCCCAGTTTTAAAAACCAAAGTGTAGAGGTTGGGATTGTGAGCCTATAAGACAATCCGACTGTATTCCGGTTTGAGAGATATAGTGAAAATCTTGAGTGGTGAACTTAGGTAGTGGACGTAGGAGCTGGGTTGCTCCGACCACTATAAATCTGTCTTGTTTGTGCTGTGTTTGATTTACCTTTAGCTTTACATTCATACTTTGTTTGACACAGTACTTAACCACTAAAAGGAATTACTTGTGCACATATTTGTGAAAATTTGTAATTCCCAATTCACCCCCCTCTTGGGTTAAGCCACCTAGGCAACAGCTGGTATCAGAGCAGTGTCTCTGATTACTTGAGTTAAGATGATGGCTCATCCCATGAGTACATCCTTGGCTGAGGGCCAATTAATAAATAGACCTCCACTATTCACAGGCACTAATTATTCATATTGGAAAGCACAAATGAAAATTTACATACAAGCTGTAGATTTTCAATTGTGGAAGGTCATCTTGAAAGGGCCACACATTCCAACAATTAAAGTTGATGGCATGGACATCCCTAAGCCTGAAGAGGACTGGGATGATCATGACATGAAAATGGGAGAATTGAACGCCAAAGCAATGAATTTATTATATTGTGCTTTGGATGCAAACGAGTTCAACCGAATTTCCACTTGCTCTTCAGCAAAGGAAATCTGGGATAAACTTGAAGTGACCCATGAGGGAACTTTCCAAGTGAAAACCTCCAAGATAAATCTTTTAGTTCGTAATTATGAATTATTCAAAATGGAACCTTCTGAAACAATATCTGCCATGTTCTCTGATTCATAGATATTATTAACGGTTTAAAGAGTCTTGACAGGGTATACTCTAATGCAGATCTAATTCAGAAGATCCTTCGTTCTTTGCCTGACAAATGGGATCCCAAGATAACTACAATCAAGAAGCCAAAGATCTCAACACATTGATGTTGGATGAACTGCTGGGATCACTCATCACCCACGAGCTGACAATGCAATACAGAATGAAAGATAAGCAAAAGAAAAAGAAGACAATAGCCTTCAAAGCTGCTTCCAATTCAAAGAGGGATGATGAAGAATCTGAAGAAGAAAGCACCTCCTCCAATGACGACCTAGAAGACGAAGACATCGCTATGGTTGTGAGGAGATTCAGAAAATTTATGGGAAGAAAGAAAGGAAGGTACAACTGAAAATTTCACAAGAAGGATTATGGAAAGGAAAAAGAAAAAGATAGAGAGAAAGATAAAGAGGTAGTCCCCACATGCTACAAATGCAAGAAACCGGGGCACATACGTCCAGACTGTCCACTACTAATGAAATCCTTCAGACAAAAGAAGAAAAAGAAAGCCATGGTTGCCACATGGTCCGACAGTGAAGACTCATCATCATCTGAAGAAGAAGAGACCACCAAGACTGCAAATCTTTGCTTAATGGATCTCGAAGATGAGGTAACATCCCCTAACAATTACACTAAATTTACTTTCGATGAATTAAATTCTTCTTTTTATGACTTACTTTCTGAATTTAAGAAAGCTGGAGTAAAGATAAAATCATTGAAAAATATGAATGATTCTTTACTCAAACAAAAGGATGAAATTTCAGAAAAGAATGGTTTATTACAAAAGGAATTGCATGACTTTTCTGAAAAATTCAAAAAACTGAAAAATGAGAATCTTTCGTATGAAAATAAAAACAATGATTTACTTGCTGAAAATAATGAATTGAAAAAGGAGGTTACAAAACTAAGCCTTTGGTTGAAAAACTCACTCTATCTTCAAATAAGCTTGAGCTAATTCTAAAAGAATAACGAATTTCAGGAAATAAAGCTGGAATTGGTTTCAACACTTCTTTTGTGAATGGAATTTCAGCAACGACTTTTGTGAAATCCAAAACACCTGCTCAAAATATTTTATCTCAAAAAGTTTCAGCCACACCAAAAACTGTTTCTACTTCAAAGTCCTTATCATATGTTCCTAAGAATTTGAGCAAAAATGCATACATTCCAAAAAGTTCAAAACCTGCATCAAGTGCATCAACTTTTAGAACTTCAAATTCTGTTTTCATCAAAAATTCTAAAGTTGTTTGCTATGCTTGTAAAAGAATAGAACATAAAGCTTTTGAATGCAATAATCTTAGAAATGTCCTTAAAAAAGTAAGAAAGATTTGGGTTCCCAAAAAAAACACCTCTGCTGACCTGCAAGGACCCAAGGTAGCTTGGGTACCTAAAAAATTTATTGACTATTTTGCAGGAATGTCTTGCAGCCCAAAAATTGAAGAAAAGGTGGTACTTGGACAGCGGCTGCTCAAGACATATGACGGGTGACAATGACCAATTCATCACCCTTGAAATGAAAAGAGGTATGGTCACCTTTGGAGACAATGGCAAAGGGAGAATAATCGGTATTGGTAAGATCAAAATTACTCCCTTCACTTTTATTGAAAATGTTTTGCTAGTAGACAAATTGAAGCATAATCTCTTAAGTATAAGTCAATTATATGATAAAGGCTTCAAGGTTGTCTTTGAGTCTTCTATATGCATAGTATCTAACTCTTTAGATTTTAGCAATAAATTTATTGGACATAGACTCGGGAATATCTATGTGGTAGATCTTAATGATCTTGCCATGTCTAGTAGCCCTAGTCTAGTTGTAATGAATGCTAAGACCAAAGAGTCATGCTTACTATGGCATAGACGATTAGGTCATGCTAGCATGCATACAATTGCCAAATTAATTTCTAGAGATCTTGTTAGAGGTATGCCTAAGTTTAAAGTTGATTTAAATCATGTTTGTGATGCATGCCAAATGGGTAAACAAACTAGGGGGAGTTTTAAATCAAAGAATATAGTTTCTACAACAAGACCTCTTGAACTACTTCACATGGATCTTTTCGGACCTACTAGGACCACAAGCCTATGAGGGATGAAATATGCTCTTGTGATAGTAGATGATTTTTCGAGATTTACATGGATTTTGTTCATTGCCTCAAAACATGAAACTTTTCATGTTTTTAGAAAATTTCATAAAAAGGTTTCAAACCAAAAGAACTTATCTTTGATTTCAATTAGAAGTGATCATGGAACTAAATTTGAAAATCAATTTTTTGAAGATTATTGTACTGAATTTGGCATTGATCACAACTTCTCCGCTCCTAGAATACCTCAACAAAATGGTGTTGTAGAGAGGAAAAATAGGATATTAGAAGAAATGGCTCGCACAATGTTGTGTGAAGGCAATCTTCCAAAGTACTTTTGGGCAGAAGCGGTGAACACTGCATGTTATATTTTAAACCGTGTTTTGATCTATCCTATCTTAAAGAAAACCCCCTATAAGCTTTGAAATGACAAAAAATCCAATATTAGTTATCTTCATGTGTTTAGTTGTAAATGCTTTATGCATAACAATGGAAAAGATAATTTAAGAAAATTTGATTCTAAAGCTGATGATGCAATTTTCCTGGGTTATTCATTACATAGCAAAGCATATAGGGTTTTTAATAAAAGGACTCTTACTGTTGAAGAGTCAATTCATGTTGTATTTATTGAAACTAACCCTACACCTTCTGGACAAGAAGAGTGCATAGATAATGATGCAGGTACATTACAAAAAGGAATGGATGACTTGAGCATTCAAGACAAAGACACTCAAGATGGAGAAGAAACGTAAGTAAGGATCACACCAATCTACCGAGGGACTGGAGGTATGTTACATCTCACCCTAAAGAATTAATAATAGGAGATCCTTCACATGGTGTTAGGACTAAGGCTGCACATAAGGATGCACATGATTACCTGGGTATCACAAATAGAACCCCATAGCTTAGAAGAGGCTGAGACTGACCCAAACTGGATGATGGCAATGCATGAAGAATTAAACCAGTTTGAAAGAAATAAGGTATGGACACTTGTAGATAGACCTACAGACCATCCAATTATAGGAACTAAATGAGTCTATAGAAATAAATTAGATGAGCAAGGAAATATTATAAGGAACAAAGCTAGATTAGTGGCTAAGGGATATAACCAAGAAAAGGTATTGATTTTGATGAAACCTATTCACCCGTAGCAAGACTAGAAGCCATTAGATTACTACTTGCATTTGCTTGCTACATGAACTTCAAACTCTTTCAAATGGATGTAAAAAGTGTATTTCTTAATGGTTTTATCTCTGAACAAGTTTTTGTGGAACAACCACCAGATTTTGAAAATCACACCTTTCCAAACCATGTATTCAAATTAAACAAAGCATTGTATGGTTTGAAACAAGCACCTATAGCCTGGTATGATAGACTTAGCACTTTCTTAATTGAAAATGATTTTTCAAGAGGTAATGTAGACAAAACTTTGTTTATCAAAAAGAAAAATAATGACATCTTAGTTGTACAAATATATGTTGATGACATCATTTTTGGTGCAACTAACGAATCTCTATGTAAAGAATTTGCTAAGCTTATGCAGGGAGAATTTGAAATGAGCTTAATGGGCGAGCTGAACTACTTCCTTGGACTTCAAGTAAAACAAACAAAGGAAGGCATCTTCATCAACCAAGCCAAATACATCAAGGAAATCATCAAAAAGTTTGGTATGGAGAGTAGCAAAACAATGAGCACACCCATGAGCCCAGCTTGCAGATTAGACAAAGATGAGAATGGATCCCATGTTGACCAAAAGCTATATAGAGGTATGATCGGATCCTTATTATATTTGACTGCAAGTAGACCTAACATATTATATAGTGTATGTGTATGTGCTAGATTTCAGTCATCACCAAAAGAAACACATATGCTTGCTGTAAAAAGAATAATTAAATATTTAAAAGGAACAAGTAATTTAGGAATTTGGTATTCTAAACATTCTACTCTGAATTTGATTGGATTCTCTGATGTTGATTATGCTGGTTGTAAAATAGATAGAAAAAGCACTAGCGGTACATGCCAATTTCTAGGGTTGAATTTAATTTCATGGCACTGTAAGAAGCAAAACTCTGTAGCCTTGTCCACAGCTGAGGTTGAGTACGTGGCTGCCGGTAGTTGTTGTGCTCAAGTGTTATGGATTAAACAACAACTAGAAGACTTTAGTGTATCACAATCTAAAATTTAATTAAATTTTATAACACAAGTGCTATCAATTTGACAAAGAATCCAATTCAACACTCTAAAACCAAGCACATTGAAATTAGACATCATTTTTTAGAGATCATATTTCAAATGGTAATATTATGCTTGACTTTGTGCCTACTGAATATCAATTAGCTAACATATTTACTAAGCCACTCAATCAAGATAGATTTGGGCTAATTAGGAGTGAATTAAGACTTTGTGATCCCTTCTAGATTTTTAACCTAATTCCTTCAATTCTAAGGTAATCTCATCAAGAAAACCTCCTCAATTTATTCTATTTTGTTGAGCTTTGATATCCTTTGAAAATTCCCTTCAAAATTCTTCTGGTTTTTGTTCAAATTTTTCAAAACTCCATTTTCTCTGTTCGAGTCGACTGGATCTTAATCCGAGTCGACTGGATTTCTCTGAGAGTTTTGAACTTGTTCTGGCCTAGCCGGCTTGAACAGTTTCGAGTCGACTAGATTTTTTGATGGTGTTAGGAGAGCTCTGGCCGAGCCGACTCGAGCCTTTTTAGGTCTACTCGAGTCGACTGGAATTTCGTGCCGAAGCATTTTGCTTAGGGTTATAAACTCTTCACCGAACTGTTTAGCCTTTATGTTGTCTTCTCTAACGTTCATTCATCTCCAAAACCTACTCCAAAGACTTCCTTCTCCCTTCCAAGCACTCCATTTTCTTGATTTTCCATCTTTCCTAGCTATGGCACCCAAGCGTACGACAGGTAAACGCTCCGTTAGGGTTGCTCCATCGGTTGAAAAGGAAAGAAGGTCCAAAAGGAGGCAAGAAGAGCCAAGTAGCACCACTCACAATGAAGAATTTGTAGAGGAAGCCACAAGAGATCTTCCACCTGCTCCTAGACAAATGCCTTCGATGTCTACGCATCTAGTAACTTTCGGCCGCCGAATTAATTTTGAGTTTCTTAAAGGCATTGGATTAAGAATAGGAGATCTGATTGAAGACTTATGATGGAGAAAATTTTGTTCATTGAATGAAAAGACCTATCTCACTCTTGTTAGAAGCTTTTATGAAAATTTAAGATTGGGAACGAATCATGTGGAATCCACTATTAAAGGAAAGAAGATAATAGTCAATGAGGAATTCCTACAAGGTGTGTTGGATTTACCTTCAGAGGGAGTAAAATTTCTAGGAATTGAAAATAGGGAAAAGACCTTGAGAACAATATTGAACAAAGAAGATGTTGATGGTATTGGTACTGTGTTTGCTAACACCCTATCACCGGAAATGAGATTACTTCACAACTTCATTTGTAGAATTTTCTTGCAAAGAACCGGTAGATTCGATTAGGTAAGTGAAAGGGATTTATGCCTTATGGAGCACATTCTAAAGAAAACTCCTGTCAATCTGCCATACATTATAATCATGCAAATGAAAGAGACAGTAAGAAAAGCTAAATCCTGTCTACCCTATGGAATGATGCTTACATTATCGTTTAAATCTCATAGAGTCAGTTTGGATGGTGAAGACAGATTAGAATTGCATCACACTGATATCTACACTTCCAAGACTCTAGAGAGAATGGGGTATTTCCAAGTGGAAGGAGTGTGGAGAAAAAAAGGCACAAATGTAAGGGCTATTGGCAGCTCCAATAGTAGTGAAGAAGAAGAAGAGGAAGAAAATATAGAAGCTGCTGGAACTTCTTCTACACCAGTACCGGAGCCTGAGTCATTTGTATCTGAGCCTGCTGCTGTTACTGAGGAGACCAGAGCACCTTCTCCTATGTTTGATATGCCTGCGGCAGAGTTCGATTTGCCTGCACCAGAGTTTGACTTGCCTGCAGCTGATGTTCCTTTACCTGACTACCCTACTGCAGCTCCACAACCTCCAATTGTTCAAGTTCAGATTGAGGAACAGTTAAGAAGCTTGACAAATTCACTAACAGGTACAATAACTTCTTTATTTAATGATTTAAAATAGTCAGTGGACAGTAGATTGGACAGACTGGAAAAGCATGTGGCAAGTCTACAAGGAAAGGTTGAAGCTATAAAGCTTCAAGGTTTGCACATCGGATAGACCTTCAACCAATTCTGAGTTGTATCTCTTCAAGTTCTAAAATAATTTTGAAGTCTGTGGATGCCACTTTGAATGAATATCAAGCTGAGTTGAAGGAACTTAGAGGCAAAGTGGGAACTATTGTAGATACAAGAGCTATGGCAGAGGATTATACTAGAGGCATTGGGATCATCAGGTCGGAGCTTGGCAGACTTCGAGGTTCAGCTGAAGCATTCGTCAATGTCTAAGTATCTGAGCTTGTATCTATGCAGAAAGAAATAGGTGAAATGAAGGAGGCAGTGAACAAAGTGCCAGTTAGCCTCAAGGACTTGGAGCAATAGTTGGGAGCAATTTGGATGAAAATGGTGTCTATCTGTGGCACTGCAGATCCTTAGAGGTCACAGCTAGGACTAGACCATTGTATGATCCACCTCCCATTTCCACTAGGGCTCCTAGCACCTCTCATCACCCTAGGGCTCCTCCTCATGCTTCATCTAGTCGATCACCTAGACCCACTTCTTGGCATGGTGCCAATGTTTCTAGAGATGATTCTGATTAGACATTTTGTAGTTTCAGTACTTTTTGGATGCTTTTTGAAACTTTTGTAATGGTTAATGTACTGAACACCTTTTTGACAGAAATGAAATGAACATCTTTTTAATCACTGTGTAATGTGTGTATATGTGTTATCTTGTTTACACTCTCTTCTTTTTAATAAGAATTCTCTCTCTAAGTTGAGAAAGTGAAATTATCTCAAACAAATCTTGAAATTTTTTCAATCTATTTAAAATTCTGAGCTTATCTGTTTAACCTTTTTGAATTGATGACAAAAAGGGAGAGAATCATAGAGTGCATGAAAGGAAAAGCTTAATGAATTGCAATAAAACTACTAAAGTAAAGTAGACAGGGAGAGTTTTTAAGGCATTTTGAATAATTTCTTGCATATTATTCTGATAAAATGTTCAAATGAATGTTAAAGGGGAGAAACTTAGAGAAAATTCATATTGCCTAGAAATTTTATAAAAAGGGGGAGATATACATGCTTAATTTACATGCTACAATGATTACTATGATGCTCTCGACTTATTATACCTATCAGTCGATACTTAATGTTGCTTGATACATACAAGCAATCATTCTCTGATATTTACAGTTTATGAATTTGATCTTGTGCATAACTGAATAGCACATACTGATATACATTTGAGATTACGGTTGATTTTATAAATTGTCAAACAAATATAAATGCTTACATACTTATGAATAGATTAGATTCTTTTCATGCCCAGTGTTTTGTTATCATCAAAAAGGAGGAGATTGTTGACCCCTAAAGTGATTTTGATGATAACAAAACATTGGAGCATACATTTAGTTATCTAACAACTCTTCAAATGATTGACAAGTTTTTGTAGGACAACTACATTGACATACTTTCTAAATCCTACAGTCTTTAATGTTTTGTGTTGAGTTGTAAAGTCTTTAGAATCTTGTAAAGAAGAACCCTACAAAAATTTTCTATTAAAATCAAGTGTAAGGGTTACTTCTAGTAGTCTTTCAAGCTTCAATTTTTCTTGAATTTATTGAAAAAAGTACTTGAAGAAGACTCCAAAGCTTGGACAAGTGTTCTGGAAGTTTGAAGTTGATCTGGCTGAAGAACCACCTTCGAGTCGATGGATGGAGGACCCAGCCGACTCTAGCACTGGCACAGAAAATAAGTTCTCTAGCACACAGATCCAGCCGACTGGCACCAAGGCCTAGCCCACTCGTCCAGAACATGGTTGAGAACTTTCTGAGATTTCAGGGATCCGAGCCGACTGGAATTCAACCCAGCCGACTCGTCCAGAACTCGGTTGAGAATGGTCTGATAGTCTCTGAGATCCGAGCCGACTGGATTCCAACCTAGCCGACTTGTCCAGAATGAGATATTTTCTCAACTGTGGAAGCTAGCCGACTGGCACTCAGCCCAGTCGACCCGAACTTGGTTCGAGCCGACTCAAAGTTTGTCCAAGCCGACTGGAATGACGGGGTCACCTCCAACGACTAGTTCTAATTCTCAATTTTTGAATTCCAAAAGTGCTCCAACGGTAACCTGTCACCTCCCAATGGTCTACAATATTTAAATCAAGGGAAGGCAGTTGAAGTCTTTATAAATAAGGTATGAGAATATCTTTGAAGAGACTAATGAATTATTGAGCATTTATTGAACACTTATTGAAGTGAAGAGAGAGCACTAGAGCTTTAAAGTCTGCTTTCAAGCCTGCAACAACTCTTACCAGAAGCTTGAAGCATCTTTTGAGGAAAGCAAGGAAGCCATTGAAGTGCATTGAAGAGCATTCAGTGGATCTTCACTCGAGCTGCATTGGCAACCACCCTGACAACAGAGTTTGTCTTTATTGTTGCTTCTTTATTCTATCTTTTAGAATATCTGGGTTATTGGTGAGCCCGGTTGTAAAAACCAAATAGGTTTCTTTGGTGAGCCTTTAAAAATCAGAGTGTAGAGGTTTCTTTGGTGAGCCTATCTAAAAACCAAACTGTAGAGGTTTCTTTGGTGAGCCTATCTAAAAACCAAAGTGTAGAGGTTTTAGGTGAACCTGTAAAATCCTAGCTTGGGTTTTTTGGTGGGACCAGTTTCAAAAACCAAAGTGTAGAGGTTGGGATTGTGAGCCTGTAAAACAATCCGACTGTATTCCGGTTTGGGGGATATAGTGGAAATCCCGAGTGGTGAACTGGGTAGTGGACGTAGGAGATGGGTTGCTCCGAACCACTATAAATCTATCTTGTTTGTGTTGTGTTTGATTTACCTTTAGCTTCTGCATTCATACTCTATTTGACACAGCACTTAACCACTAAAAGGAATTACTTGTGCACATACTTTCGAAAATTTGTAATTTCCAATTCACCCCCCTCTTGGGTTAAGCCACCTGGGCAACAACCATCGAGAAATATAAGGTGAGGCATATCATTATCCTATCCATTCGAATCCTCCTTAAAGATGGTGCATCCTCGAATTAAGGATTTCCATGCCCATGATCCTTCTCTTTCCAGTGTACTTCTATGATTTGGCTAAAACTGGGATCAAAAAGTAAAGGGATATTTGTTAATAGAAAGTGCAGTCAAACCAAGGACATGGGACCCATAGCAGTATAGGCACTCCATCAGCTAGACAACGCACCCCCTGATTCAAAACACTGGTCAGGATTGAAGTACGAAAGCTAGGCATAGCATCCCCTGATCGATTGGGGATGGCATAGACTTCTACAACCCTACTGATTGCCCCTAAGATGCCTGGCCAGAAGCTTTCGAGCAAGTATCGGTAGCAGTGACTTCCATACTTGGACTATATTAGCAAGATTTGCCGATCACCCCAAAGGTGCTTGACTAGAAGCTCTGGGTGAGTATCGACAGCAGTAACTCCTATACTTGGAAGGTATCAGTGACCTGTTGATCATCCCTAAGGTCTTGGCTAGAAACTCTCGGATGAGTATTGCTAGCGATAACTCCTATACCTAGAAGGTATTAGCGAGACCCATCAATCACCCCTAAGGTGCTTGGCTAGAAGCCCTTGGGCAAGTATTGGCAGTAGTGACTCCCATACCTGGAAGGTATCTGTGAGACCCATTGATTACCCCTAAGGTGATTAACTAGAAGCCCTCAGACGAGTATCAGTAGTAATGACTCCCATACCGAGAAGGTATTAGCGAGACTTGCTGATTACCCCTAAGGTGTTTAGTAGCTCTTAGGCAAATATCAACAGTTGTGACTCCCATATCTGGAAGGTATCAGTGAGACCCACCAACCATCCCTAGGCACTCAGCTAGAAGCCCTTGGGTGATAGTGGTCGACTCCCATATCTAGAAAATATCAATGAGACCTACCGATTGCCCTTAAGGTACTCGACCAGAAGCTCTCGGCATGCAGCAATGAATTATGCTGACCGATTGAAAGGCTCTTGGTAGCAAGCCCCTCATCTTGGCCAGGCCTTGGGCATACCTAGAGCACTCTAGCTGGCATGGTTTTGGCAATACATCCACTCAAGGCCCCCCAAAGCACAGTACTCTGACACTCATCACTATCTCTTATGCTACTTGGCATGGGCTCTCCGTCACATCCCAAAATCATCAAGTCATTACATGATCTCAGTAAGAGAGAAGGGTGTACTTAAACATCCCATAACTCGAGCCATCATTTAAAAAGTGTGGCCTACCTGGGACTAGCAACAATAACACATTTAAGGAGACAAGATGCCCCCTGCTAGTTAAAAGGCCCCAGGTGACACATAGAAGTTTCTGCCACCTTTCACTAGATCCGAAAGGATCTTAGTCTTGCCCAAAATGCCCTTGACTCTCTATCTATAAAAGGGACTCACACGAGTTTTCTAAGGTACACAAACTCTCCCGCATACATCCCTTATACTGTTGGTATCGATACTGACTTAAGCATTAGAGTGCTATCACCGAAGCCACCCCCGATGGGGCTTTTTTGCAGGTACCATCTGCCAGAGAATGCTAGCACTGCTTGCTCCACCGCCTCCTCCAGCTCTTTCCTAAGTGCTTGATGAATTTTGGCACCAATAGTGACAATCAAGGAAACAATGAATGGGTGAAGAACTTGATGACAATGACATAGACTTTAATGAAGAATTATCTAAAAATGATGACCTATTTGATGCAGGGATTAAGGAAGCACTTAAAGGTGATCTGAACATTGTCCTTAGTGGTCAAATGAATGAAAATAAGGATAAAACACTAAGAGTTGATGTAGATGAAAATCTAGAGGAAGCCATAGCTATTGGATTGTATACTCCACCACCTTTAGATGATGATACCCTTAAGCTTTATAGGGATGTTGAATTTGATGCACGTACTATTGCCACCAAGATTGTTGTGGCCCGTAGCTACTGTCGATGTCGGAGCGCACCTCTTTCTTTGTCTCGCCGTCTGGTGGTCTTGGACTTGCAAAACAGGGGTTAGTGATCCGAGCTGGGGTTTCCGATGGGGGCACTCTGATGATCAAGTCAGTGATGACCCAGGAATAAATCCTCCTGGTCGAGCCCCTCTTGATGGACTCTACACTAGGAGGAGTGATTAGTGTGAGAGTGGGATGCAAGTGTGTCGGGGGAAGAATGGCTTGGCTAGAGGGAGTCTCTGTGTGGCCCTTCCGCCCGACCTTGCTTGAGGATGCTGGTGGTGCTGTGCTCTTTTTGGTTGAGCTTGCACTTGTGTTTCAGTGGTATGGCTTGTGCCTTTCTTGTATTGTGGTTGTTACCTCCAAGTTTTGTAGATTAGGTTACCATTGGGCGTTCATCTTGGGATCTCCACCGAGCTGTCAAGCGCGTGCGGCAGTGTCCCGAGGAGCTTTTTCCAATTCGTGATAAGGGAAGCTATCATGTGTTCTGACATTCCCCTTGGTCGCCTCATTCCAGGAAACCTGACAGTACCTCGATCGGTGGGTCATCGCTCCTGGGATTCGAATCTCTGGTTAACTTCCTCTTTCGGGTGGTCCAAGCAGTTGGTGAGGAGCATGGCACCTCGATCAGTGGGTTTCTCCCCATTCTGGTGTAACGATGACCGCAGGCAGTCAGTACGGTCTGGCAGGTGTCCCAGTGTAGTCCTCGGGCGGCTCGCCAGTGTCCTGGGATGGCGGTGCCCATGTCTGAGCTGGGGCTAAGCTAGAATGGCAGGGCTCGCTCCGACCTAGATGCCCCGAGCTTGCGGATCGCCTCAGTGGAGGAGGGCAGAGTGCGGGCCCAGTCCATAGGGCTCAGCCTCGGAAGGCTCCACGTGGCGGAGGAGGGCTGAGCTCGACTCTGACCACAGGACTCGATCTCCGAGGGTCTCATTCTGGAGGGCAGAGTACGGGCCTGGTCTAGAGGACTCAGCCTCGAAAGGCTCCACGTGGTGGAGGAAGGCTGAGCTCGACTCCGACCACAGGGCTCGATCTCCGAGGGTCTCGCTCTGGAGGACAGAGTGCGGGCTCGATCTAGAGGGCTCGGTCTCGGAGAGGCTCCACGTGGCGGAGGAGGGCTGAGCTCAACTCTGACCACAGGGATCGATCTCCGAGGGTCTCGCTCTGGAGGGCAGAGTGCGGGCCTGGTCCAGAGGGCTCAGCCTCGGAGAGGCTCCACATGGCGGAGGAGGGCTGAGCTCGACTCCGACTACAGGGCTCGATCTCCGAGGGTCTCGCTCTGGAGGGTAGAGTGCGGCTCCAGCCTAGGCATCCCGAGCTCGCGGGACTGACCTGGCGAGGACGGGGCTTGGCTCGTTGTCTCAAGGGAGCCCAGCTCGGCGGAGGAGTCCGGGCAGGAGAATTGACATGGCATCCAACATGGCGGCTTCCTTTGACGTGGCGCCTGTCAACTCCCCCATATCAACTCCCCGTACTGCAATAACTCTCCACCACTTGTTCAGAGATGTTTACCAGTTTAGAAAAGCTTTTAAAAAATTACACTATTAAGGATGGAAGGGATATACTATTCATAAAGAATGAGAAGAATAGAGTAACAATTGAGTGCAAAAATTGTTATGGGTGAAGGATGCATGCATCAAATGCTACCGGAGAAACCTCTTTTCAAATTAAGACTTTGAATCCTATTCATAAATGTGGGAGAAGTTTCATGAATAAACAGATCACTACATGATGGTTGAGTAAGAAAGAAACCTATGTACAGGCTTATGAACCTATGATTTATCCTATTCCTAGTGAGGAACAATGGGTAAAGACAAGTTTTGTGCCTCTTGATCCACCAACGGTTAAGAAGCAACCTAGAAGACCTAAGAAAAATAGAAAAAAAGGTGCAGATGAGCCTAAAAAGCAACATGGGGTCAGAGTTAGGTTCCATTCTGTTAGTTGTTCAAATTATGCATGATGTGGGTACAATTACAGAACATGTAAGATGCCAAGAAGGCCGGACCAAAAATTAAAAAAAAAAAGAAGAGAAAAGACATGGATAGAGAGGTAAGATATACTATTACAAAGTTTTGCATTATGATATGAGTTATTTATACAAAAATATGATGTGCAGGTTCAAGGTGAAGTTGATACAAGTTGCGGCCCCACATATAATGAAAATATCAGTGGATTTGGTCTAGTGTATAAGGTCAATAATATACCTTTTGATTCATGTCATATGGTTTTATAGTTAACTAACAATGCATATCATTTTTTATAGGATCCTAGGAGAAAGAGGAGACCGAAATTTGTAGCTAGAAGAGGTGAATGTGCTCCCAACTCAAGAACTAGTGCTATCAATCAAGGGATTATTTCAAGCCAAGGAAGCAGTCTCCCAACTCAAGAGAACCATCACCCTGGTCGTCAAAGAAATTAAATCTCGAAGTGGAGAACTGAAAGAATTTTTATTATTTATTGAATGAATGAATGTGCTGTATTTTTTGTGGATGTACTATGATATAGTGATACAGTTTTAAACTGGATTTCTGTATATTGTTCAGTTTGTTGAATGTGAAGTTAGGTTTTTTATTGAATGTAACTAAACTTTAGCTGGTGATTAATAGTAAATTTATCTCAGTAAATAATGTATATTAAAGTGGTTGTTGTTTGGACATTGTGAATGATATTGAACAGGGGATGGGTACTAGGCTATTGATTGCCATAGAATTTTTCATAGGGAACCTATTTAGTGCATCTAAATAGGGAACAAAATAGCAGGTTTCAGCTTAATTAGAACATATTTAAAACCTCTCAGCATTGTAGAACCTGGGAAGCTATTTAGTTATATTGTAGAACCTGACAGTAGGTTTAACTTACGGGATATCCTAAACCTATTTAAAATCTCTTAGTATTAAAACCAATCAAATTATAGAACATAATAGCAAGCTTCTGTGAATCTGTAAACTTGTTTAACCTTTTTAAATTTGACAAAACTCATCACAACATTCAAACAAATAATCTTATAGGATTTTGAAACAATCTTGTACCATTTAAAACATCAATGTGCTAGCAAAGATACATTGATACATTATGCCAAATACAATCTTGTTTTAGATTAAGCCAAATATATAATCAAAAAGTGATACAGTATGGTTTCATATTAAAAATCTATACAAGAAGACAAATACACTATCATGATAAGAATGTTTGACAAAAAGGTACATTAGGTCTATAGACAAAGAAAATCAGCAAAAATATGATTAAAAAATCAAAAACACCAAACATATTACATATGTTCCTATTTTTTTAAATATTATTTTATTTTTTTAGATCAACCACCTACTTTTCAAGGTCAGACATTTTACATTCCAAACTTTCCTTCTTCACTTGTAAGTATCAACTTCCAACCTATAAATCATTTTCTGTAATTTATGGATAATCTTGAAAGCATGCCCATTTTACTTTGGATCTTGTTGCCGCCAAATCGTCGTGGCCCTAGCTTCCGGTGGTGTCGGACCGCTTGCCCTCTTCCCGGGAGCTCCTAGTTCTTTGAGACCTGCAAGAAACAATCATTAGAGATCCGGGCCGGGAATTCTAGCGGGGGCGCTTCGATGGTCAAGTCAGTGACGATCCAGGAGAATAGGACCTCCTGGTCGAGCCCCTCTCGATGGGCTCCACGCTAGGAGGAGTGAGTTCGGTGTGAATGGAGGTGAGTACGAGCTGGGAGAGTTTGTGGCCGAGGTGGAGAGGTCCTCCTCTGTGGCCTTCCCTCTCTTCTCATTTTCTGCGAATGTTCTTGCCTTGTTTGGCTTACCCGCAATGGTTTCCTTTTAACTGAGCCTGCTTCGGGATACTCTCCCCCCCCCCGCCAGAGCGTGTGGCGGGGTACCGTGCCGTGGACGGAACGTCTCTTCTGACATTCGATGGGGGAGGCCTCCATGCATTCTGACATTCTCTCCGGTCGCTCCATTCCTGAAAACTTGGCAATGCCTCGATCGGGGGGCCGCCATCCTTGGGATTTGTGCCTTCTGGCTGGCCCCTCGCTTCTAGCCGTACGGACGATTGGTGGAGGGCATGGCGCCCCGGTCAGGGAGCTTTCTTCTCTTCCAGCGCGAGTGGCAATGGTGGAGAGTTATTGCAGTACGGGGGGCACTGCCTCGCGGCCCTCGGGAGGCCTGCCGTCATTTTTGGAGGGGAAAGGCTGCTTCCTTGGCGGTTGGCACCCTGGCCGAGGTGGTTGCCGAGCTGGACCGCGGAACTTGGTTTTGCCGGGCTCGACTTCGATCCACGGGACTTGACTTCAGGAGGCCTAGCTTGGCTGAAGTGGACGGCACGCAGCCCCGGGCTGGAGGGCTCGACCTCAGGGGCGCCCCATGCATCAGAGGGCTGAGTTCGACCTCGGACCGTGGAGCTCGACTTCGAGGGGGTCGACCTGGGAGATCGCTCAACCCAGGCCTGTTCGGTCCGATCTCCCGGGATCCGACTTGCGGAGAGTGGCGCCCGATCTCGACGGGCAGCTCGGCTACCTGAGGGGGCTCGGCCCGACGTGCGAGCCCGGGAGGCAATGTCCACCATGACGGCTACTCCATCCTGGCAACTGACAGGTGTTCCACGTCAGCGATCCTGCCACATCAAATCTAACTATTGAAAATAGTTGTAACCTCCACCAATCTAAGAAAAAAATAATTACTATCATTATCCTTCCCATTATAATCTCAAATCGAGTAAAACATCGGAAAGAAAACCAAATTCCTTATCTCATAATTAGGGCATGCCCAAAACTTCTTTCCCAGATTTGTAGATGTCCACGATGTCTTCACCATGGCTGAAAGACGACAATGGCACATCTTTGGGGTTGCACTAATGGCGGACGGTTCTCCTTCCTAAGTGCTCGAAGAGGATGAACTCATCTCTAGACTAATTAAAACCTAGGTAGAGAAAGGGATAGAGACAATAGAGAATTACATAATGGACAGATATACTTGCTTAATGACATGAAACTTGGTGCTAAATTGAGAGAGGGCTAAGTCAGACAGATAAAACGAACCTTTTGACCATGTAAGCCATCAATACTATGGCACGTAATCACTAACGGGAGCCTCAGACCCAAATTGGATCACTGAAAAGGTACATTCCAATATTCGGTTAAATGTAGGGTTGATATTGCAGAAATTTTAAGTATTGGGGAGTATTTGCAAATCGAGTAAAAATACAGGGGATATTTATTAATTACCAAAAAAATGAAGCAAAAAGAATTAAAAAATGACAACACATGGGAAAAGGTCTTACCTTGCAATTTTTTTTGCTTTTGCTTGATTTTTCCATCATTTTCTCCCAACTTTTTCCCTGTTTTTCTGTCCTCAAGGGAGGGAGGCTTGAAGCAGCCGAATAGGAAAGCTCGGTAATTCCTTGTATGTAGTGTACGGTAAATTCTTGGATCCATCACACCCTCATAATACTTGTTGAGAGATTCGTTTTAATGCCTAGCATGCCAAAAATAAAGGCGAGATGAGAAAGTGACAACATCTTAGGATTATAATTTGTAATGATACGATGCAAGTCCACTTTGCTCCCTTTAAAAGTAGTTTTAATTATGGATCAAATCATAATTTTAAATAATGATGTTAGAACCATTAAAATGGCCATTACAGGGGGGGCCACTCCCCTATTATTTTTTACTTGTTCTTTATTCTAAATAATAAATCCCATTTTCCCCTCCAAAATTCTCTCTGTAAGTCATTGTATGGTTCGAAACATATATTATTTATCAAACAAAATATAAAGAGAAAGAAGTATTTCTCTGTTATCACCTGTTATTTCTCCTTAACAACATTACAGTAGCCATTATTTCAATCATATTTTAACGCTAAAATTCCAAAAATATTTCTTTAGATAAATAGTAGCCGTTATACCCGTTATAGCGCAATATATAATTGTTTCAGTGCATGGAACGGAAAAGCAGGGGCAGGCCTGGTCTAAATTTGTGAATCTAACATGATCTCCATCCATGCTTGAAAGACCAAATAAATTGGTTCAGATCATCGTAATACCAGGTTTCTGATTCAGATAATCTTTCTGCTATGCATTTCATACGTTTATCATCAGGGAAGCAACTTTTATTGATCTTATCATAGATTTTGGATTTAGTGTATACTTTAATTAAATTATAAATTTTGAAAAGAGGTATATGTAAGTATGTAGAAATGAGTTCATGTATTTACTTAATAACAGTAGTATTCATAAGTATAAACAACTCAGTTATGTTCCATGTCAATGGTTCAAACTATTCGTTATGTACAATCTCTGAAGTCCCTGTGCCTATGTCCTGGTGACTTTTTTTTTTATAAAATAAATAGGGTTGGGGGGGGGGGGGGGGGGGGGGGGAGGGAAGGAGTTAGATCTCGGATGTGGCCATCCCGAGACGGTCCTCCAATTCCAGCCAGAAAATGTTCGATACACGGCGCATATTAATTTTTTCACAGCCGTTCCCCATCCGAAGGTGAGTACGTCAACCTGACTACCACTGGCGTCAGCCGAGTGAACGAAATTTATTATATATATCCCTGATTTTTTTACTACTACCAGCCAACAGGGACTTCAGGATTATTTTAACCGAGACTCGAACCCTCCACGCACCAGTGGCCTGGTGACACTTTACCAATGTAACAAGTGAACATGAAATGAATGGTCAATACTTAAGCAGAAGATTGGTGTTTCAATTTATTGTTGGAATTATCCAAACCACACATAGCTTTCGAGTTATTTGTGTTATAAGTTTACTGAAGTATACGTCTTACATGAATCATGGACTTAAATGGCCTACCATGCACAATTTAGTGAAGGATTTGAACAAGTTACAACCTCGAAAAAAATTGAAGTCATCCCTAACATTAATCTGTCCATTATTGTCTTATAAATATATCAAGTTATATCATATCTTGGCATTCGGCATATGTAGATGGTCTTGGTGCTATAAAAAAGTAGATTTTTCTTTTAGGATCATTTAACAGTATCTTGGATGCTACAGGTTTGCGTTGGGTCCACAGTAACAGCAAACAGACATCCCTTGCTTAAAGAAAGTCAATCTACATGGAGGACTAATTTACATGATTTTGACGTGTCATTCATGCTTTTAATTAGTGTTTTCACAACTTTAAACGAACCCTTCTTATCTTTCATAGAATTAGAATTCCAAAGGGTCCTGCAAACCGTAGTTTGTCAACAAACCCATTTCAAAGGGAAAAAGTAAAGAGAAAAAAAAAAGTGGGGGAACACTGCCATGAAGTCTTTCACAATCCTGGTGCTTTAGAAATACTTGGTGATTGAACAATACTATATTAAAAGCTCATCACGATGATGACATCATTGACCAGATACTATGATTGTTCACACCTTGATCTCCATCTAATTGAATGCTCATAACCAATTTATAAGTTCATTTTCAGAAAAATTTATATAATTTTGTTTTAGAATTTTTTTAATAGTTTAAGAAAAATGGTGCGTAAGACTAGGGATGAAATGCAAGAGGCTTAGATACGCACCACTCTTCGTGGATTTGAATTCAATAAGCTCATGAGTTTGGAACGTTATGTTATAGTTTTTATATCTATTTTGTGCTTGAGCTAATATAACTTATTTTTGTCCTGACCTCATTTTTCAAGTTCATAACCCCAACCTATTTCTACTCAAGTTCATTTTATACTGGAATAGGGTTATTACATTCTTATTATTTGAAAGGGTCATTCAAGTATATTGAAATGGACCGTATATTTCTATTTAGGATTAGAAATAGGTGTTATCTGATATAGTTTTGATATAACACAGAATTATCAAGACAAAGGATGGAAGAACGGTACGTGAAAAAGAAATGTGAAAATGGAAAAGGAGAAGAGATGATGCATGGCGAGTGGAGTAGATATAGGAAACTCGATCTCTACATTAGCGAAAATTGCACTTCGACAACTTAGGGCCCCTTCCTTGGGCCTTGAAAAGACTAGGTGAAAGATCTTGGTTAAAGTTGTAGATATATATGCCAGTACACACGAAGAAAGCAATCATGAGAAAGGAAAATAACAAATATTCACCACGTATGGGAAAAGAACTTCACGTCCTTAAAATTATGCTACAGCCATTTCATGACACTATTTTCAAAAATTTGATCATTTGCATGATTATTCAACGTTTAGAATCGGTAGGAGTATGAAAAATGTGTATAATAATAATAATAATAATAATAATAATAATAGATCAGATAATATTTTGACCAGGATATATACAGGCAAAATTTAAAGATCGCTTGGCTAAAGCCAAGCACATCACCATCTATAGCCATGATCTCATCTTGAAAAAGAACCGGTATTCACTTTTGATATTAATTTTTATGTAAATGCTTTCAGTACTGTATTAGTTGTGCAGAAGTACACTTTGCCTCTAGGGTTTCCCATGAAGCTAGGGCTGCATGAAGCTTGTAAGAAAGAAGAAGGAATATATTATGCAAGGAATCGTTCTAAAGAGCATCTCTAAATGTGTGCTTGAAATCTAAGCTAACATGACTAGTGGATATGATTTGCTGCTTGATGAACTAAAAGTTAAATACCAACTTTGCGATCGAAGTATATTAAAATGGAACAGCTCCTTTGCACGTGGATTTTATAGGGAATCTTTTACTACTGATGAAGCCGAAATTTTCTTGTGGAATGTGCTGACATGAACTACTTTAGACCAAGTACAAAACACGAGTGTAAAGAGAGAGAGAGGAGCTTGCCATTGACACCTGGCCTCTTGCTCTGGAACCTTGCTTTTGCTCTTTGAAAGAGTGCAACTTAGATAAGGATGGTAATTAAATTGGATCAGATCGGATACATGAAATCCGAATGAAATCTATTATTAATTAATTGGATCAAAAATCCATTTTCAAATTTGACAATTTTATTAAATAGATAATCCAACCTGATTTACAAAGGGTTGAAATAATTAGGTTAAATGGATTATACAATCAAGAATTACCAACTCCAAATATAGATTATGTTGTACCTTTAATCAGCTTCATAGGATATATATGTACCGATTCAAGTCAAATATGTATTAGGTTTAGATGAGGCTTGAGCAGCTTGTCTAATTAATTTGATTATTTTTATGGTGGGTTTCCTAGCTGAAATCATATTTTTACTTTTTTTATGGTATGTCATCTAGTCTAATTCTGTCCACTGAATCGGTAAAGCCTAGCCCAACAAAAATGCAAACTTACAACGGATACATATGGAACAGTTTTGGTGGCCAAAAAAAAAAAAAAACAAAAAAAACAAATTTTGTTTTGGTCGATAATTTTGTGTTTAGGTGATTGTTTGACTTGGTTGGCTTTATTATTAATGCATCAAGTCAACTTAAGTTTAATTGTGTATATCGTTGGTAGCTAGGGACCATTATAGACTGCGTTACTTGACATAACCAACCCGTCCAAATTGAACAAATATGGAGAATACATTTGTCGTGGATTATAGGTCGTGGAAATGGTAGGTTCCAAAGCGAGCTCCGTAAAAATGACTGCAGATGATATTATTCCTTCAGAATCCTGGCTTTATTGGAGCATGCACTTTCTTAGAATTCTTAGGAAAAGTATGTAATGATTAAATAGAAGGATAAATCAAAAGACAATATTCAAACAATCAGTAGAAGTTACCAAATCTCGATAAATTTAGAGGTTCAAAGTTCAGAAAATGATCTGAAAATTAAAAAGAAAAAAAGACTAATTGTTAGACTACATGCTAATGCATGATAATTTAGAAGCAAGAAGGGGTTCCAACCAAAAATAATGTTAATAATTCGTTAGTAAAGGAGTATTTCATGAACATGTCATGGATAAACTGCGAATTATTTGTGAATTACTGGATGATAATTAGTGCAGCATCCATCCAATCTTTGAGTATCGGACAAATATTAAATGATAATTTCAGTTTTTTTTGAAAAAGTAATTTGATAATTGTCAAAAAATATGGTGACTATGAAGGAGAGGAGAAATACTACAAAATATATATATATGGTGATAGAATTAATCAGCCTAAATAATTATCTATTTTAATATTATTTTCTGAATTTTTCAAAAACAAATTATTTATAAGTTGCTGTTATTTCATTATAGTATTCTTGAAATGCATTAATTGAATTATTGTCGACCCTCAATATAATGCAAATTATCAGAACATTTGGAAATAATTATTAGAAAACTTATCTATATAGGTAAGCTTACAGGGAAAAATTAAGAAAAACGAAATTGAAAAAATAAAACTTATTTCTCAGAAGATTTGAGGCGAATCTTCGTTTAATTGTCAAAGAAGAAAGCATCTATTCCCTTCTGGCTATGAGTAATGTTCTTACTCATCCTCTTCTTTCCTTCTGGTGGGGCCTATGGTGTCACCTGACTTGGTCTGACTTATTTGTTTTTGTTTGGATTTGGGTGATGGAAATGCTTTATGAGGAATGAATGACATTCTTCTACTCTATCAAAGAGATTAGGTTGAGCCTATGAAAAGATAGGTCTCCCCACACATAACACACCATCAATGGCTCCAGTCCAAGGGCCTTTATTGAAAGATGTTTCCATGCCCAACCACCAAAACTCTAGGGGCTCAATGCAAATATATATATATATATATATATATATATATATATATATATATATATATATATATATATTCCCAGTGCCTACCAAGTCCTTTAAATATCTTAGTGCTTACCAACCATTTCTCATGCTATTGATATGAAAGATCACAACCAAATCTATACTCTGACCGTCCTTCGGTGTCTAATAAAAATTGAGGACCTAAAGTGCTTTCCATATATAGAATATTGATTCTATATATAGAATATTGATCATAGTTTGAGATACGAGCTTGATGATGATAATTAATAAAAAAATATCATAAAAAGTAATTAATGATAAGTATATTAAATATTATGTTTTGGATTCATGAAATGGTACTGACTCCCGTGTGTGCTTTTTTTTTTTTTTTTCCTTCCCTTCAAAACAAAAGACACAGCAACTATATATGCATTTAGGCTCATTTCTGCATGTCATGGTTATTAGTGCTTTTTTTTTTTTATAGAAGAGATGTTACCAGATAAATAATATGTTATAAGTAATTATCGATATATAGAAAAATTTTTGGTCAGAAACTCATCATTTATTCAAGTACAAGATGTTAGACGGTTAGGAACCGATCACTATTTGAGGCACAAAATACTAGATAGCTAAGAGTTAATCATTGTTTGAGGCACAGGATGCTAGATGGTTAAGAGCTGACAATTTATTAAGGTACAGGATGCTAGATGGCTAGGAGTCGATCACTGTTTAAGATACAGGATGCTAGATGGTCAGGAGCTTATCACTGTTTAAGGTACAGGATACCAGATGGTTAGGAGCCGACACTTATTCAAGACACAGGATATCCAATGACCAGGAACTGATCACTTTTTTAAGGCACAGGATGCCCGATGGCTAGGAACCAATCATTTATTTAAGAAAAAGGTGCCCGATGGTTAGGAGTTGAATAAGATACAAGATACCAGACGGCCAAGAGCCAATCACTATTTGAGGTACAGGATGTCAGATGGCTAGGAGTTGATCATTATTTGAGACATAAGGTACTAGATGGCTATGAGCCGATTACTTATTTAAGATACATGGTGCCAAATGATCAGGAGTCTATCACTATTTGAGATATAAGATACCAAACGGCCAGGAGCTAATCACTATTTGAGGCACAGAGTGCTAGATGGTCAAGAGCTAATTACTTATTCAAGGCACAAGATATCCAATAACCAGGTATTGATCACTTATTTAAGGAATAGAATACCAAATGGCTAAGAGCCGATTATTTATTTGAGACACAGGATGCCCAATGGCCAGGAGCTGATCATTTATCTGAAGCACATGTTGCTCAACTACTCATCAGACAAGTAACAACCAGTTACCTTAGCTAGGTATAAAGTTTCATAATTTTATTTAATGTGGAGTATATATCTTAAAGTCATTAAAGCCATTGCAACAATGTTGATGAAGTAGTTATCAAGAAGTATAACGGATTACTTAGCAAACCACTTCATAAATTGATCTATTAATGGTCTAACTGACTTAAAAACCTTCTTAACAGTGTAACCACCTCATAAACTATTATAATCGCTTAACCAACTCGGTCGTTAATCTCTATAAATAGGGAATCAAGGAAATCTCTAGGGGACCTCTCATGTACACTCATATTTTTTCAATATTTTCTTCTTACTATTCTCCCTCTCTAAGCTAATTTAAGCATAGGAGGATTTTCTGTTGGAAAAATCTCATTAATTTCTCCGACATCGAAGACTTTTTTTTTGCAGGTTAAGGAGCTAATTTTCTAAAATTATTAGCAAGTTTCTTGAAGACCCTCAGGAGCCCGAAAGCCACTCCAATATAACCATCTTACCAAGCTTGGAGAAGTGTAGTAATAGAGAGCATAATAATTGCTAGTTTTATGAGCGAACAAAATAATAAGGAGTTGATGTTGCATAAACTTTGCTTAAAATTCATGATTGACTAAAGTAATTTAAAGTGTACAGCTTTATAAGTTATTAAGCATTTCTTTTTGGAAAAAAAAAATGTAAGATGAGGTAAGCTTAAAGAGGAACTTATGCCTCAAAATAGCAAGCACAAAACTTGACTTCATGGCAAAATGTAGAGATATTTATCAGTTTGTCCCACTTACCATCACCCCGAAACCTCTCTTTTAGTGGTACATATATAAAGAACTAACTAGTGGCCTTGTTCATTACCACAAAATAAAAAAAGAAAAGGAAAAGAAAAAAAGAAAACATGGCCTTGTTCCTAACCAACGAATCAAAAGTTATGAATATGAAGTTTGGTTTATGATAGACCTGGAGCACAAAGTGCTTGCTCCACCAAAATAGAAAAGAGGAAAATTCAGGAAGGTAGGGCTGCATATAGGCCAATATGATTGCATGAGGGTCTCTCCTGTTCTTTTATTGTGAAAAGCTTCAAGTGTCCACGATAATAACAGCCCTATAGAGACACTCTTTCTCTCTATCTCACGCATCTTTTGGAAAGGAGTCGGACTTCAAGTCGGTAGCTTTTATCTCAGGGTTAGAATAGTATCCCATCCGAGAGAGAAGAGAAGAGAAGAGAAGAGAAGAGAATAGGAGAGTAAGCTCAGGCCATCTCTCCAGAAAACGCACCCAATTCCTCCATATATGCCACCCTTTTGTTTTTGAATCTCTTCCAATTCTATACCAGGAGAGAGAGAATTAGGGAGAGAAGAAAGAATGTTCCCATCCAAGAAGCCAACTATGAATTCACATGAAAGACCGATGTGTGTCCAAGGGGACTCTGGCCTTGTCCTCACCACCGATCCCAAGCCCCGGCTTCGGTGGACAGTTGAGCTCCACGATCGCTTTGTTGATGCTGTAACTCAGCTAGGAGGACCTGACAGTATGACCCTCCGCTTCTTCTCTATCCCCTCTGTCTATCAGTCTCCTTCTGTTCCTTTTCCTCCTTGCCCTCTCATATTTTCTCCCCCTCTCCTCTTCTTTTACCACTTAATCTTCTTCTTCTTCTTTCTCTCTCTCATCCGAAATTCTAGTGATCATCTATAGATGACAAGTGCTGCCTTTGGTTTTGTAGAGGCCACGCCGAAAACCATCATGAGAGTTATGGGCGTTAAGGGTCTTACTCTTTACCACCTTAAAAGCCACCTTCAGGTATGTCTATGTGAAGGGGTGATGTTTTCTTTTCCTTCTTATACTGTTCAACCATCCATCATCTAGGGTTGAACAAGCTTCATAACCCTTTATCCAATCTCATGCATGCTTTATTTTGTAGAAATTCAGACTTGGGAAACAACCACACAAAGAAATCAACGATCACTCCATTAAGGATGGTGAGAGAGATCTGACCCCCATGAATGTTTTCTCTTATAACTAGTACGAACTAGTAATTGCTTTACATCAATTTGGCCCTATATCAATATAATGTTTAGGATCTTCAGCATCTTCCTTTCTTAATTTCTATTATGTTTTCTTGTTTAACATATATATATTTACTCTTTTTAACTGTGTCGGCAGCTTCGGCATTAGACATCCAAAGAAATGCAGCCTCTTCATCAGGGATTATGGGTAGAACCATGAATGAGTAAGCCACTATCATACCATGTCTTTATAAAAGCTATCTACAAGAACTTGTCTAAAGAGAACAGTAGTTACTTTTGTCTCCAAGGAAGGCTTTAGATATTGAGACTGTTCTCGGGCTGCAAATTTTTGTAGCAGGAACGTGCAGATCGGTGAAGCACTTAGGATGCAGATGGAAGTCCAGAGGAGATTACATGAGCAATTAGAGGTCACCATAAATTTTAAAACAACCTCTTATTTTTAATTCACATTTGTTTGATAGCAACTATAGTGCTTTTTATTAAATTCTTCATATATTTTGGATGGCTAGGTGCAGAAACACCTCCAAATGAGGATAGAGGCTCAAGGCAAGTATATGCAAACCATATTGGAGAAAGCATGCCAAACA
Source organism: Areca catechu (assembly GCA_021397845.1). NCBI lineage: Eukaryota > Viridiplantae > Streptophyta > Magnoliopsida > Arecales > Arecaceae > Areca > Areca catechu. Next base: position 61,148,177 of record CM038040.1, on the reverse strand, counting down.
CTTGCTGGCGAGGGCATGACCTCGATGAGTTACAAGGGTCTTGGAAATCAAGGAGCTGTAGATATGGGTGCCATGAAAGATATGGGCTCGCCAATGAGCTTTCCTTCACTCCAAGATCTACATTTATACGGTGGAGATCAACTAGACATGCAGCAACAAATGGATAGGCCTCTTGATGGGATTTTTCCAACTAATGAAGGCTTTTGTCTAGGCAAGAAAAGGTCCAATCCATACAGTTCTAATGGGAAGAGCCCATTGATTTGTGCTGATAACCTCCGTCTGCAAGAACTGGGATCGGCCGCAGCATGCATGGGAGCACACGAAGAACCTTCTAAGAGTGATCAGCTCCAGATTGCATCATCCGTGATCGATGGTGGAATTGACATGGACTCCATGACGGATGTGTACGAGACCAAACCGGTGCTGTCCACCGACAGCACGGGAGAGAAGAAGTACGAGGGATCATCAAAGCTCGAGAGGCCGTCTCCACGTAGAGCTCCTCTCCCCGTGGAAAGGATTAATCCAATGATCAGAGGTGGTGCATTACCACGAACTAGAAATATCTCCTATGGGTGAGGATTGAAGCTTGATTCTTGCATGCTCAAATAATTAAGTGACTTGAGTGGGAATGACTAAGTAAATCTTTAAATCAAATTGACGTTAATTAGTGTTTCATGGTCAAGTATAATCAAGTTATGATGTTATGAGAGATGCATAATGTCAAAAACTCCAACACATTTACCGTTGACGGTCTTTTGTTGTGTCTCATGGGTGACTTATAAGTTATGATGCTATGAGATTTTTTAAGTAAATTATATTTATCTAATGGTTTTAGGTCGATGCAATGATGAGAAGCATCTGTTCCTTCTTTTCTTTCTTCTTTTGTTTGCTAGTCGTAAATGCTCGTCCTCTCGTGCAGCAAATGAGTTATGTACTGAATTTTGGCAAATTAATTAGCATGCGTGTGGGATACTTGTAGAATGAAGCTGATGGGTATGTTTATCATTAACTTAGATGCCATGTGAAAGATTGTTCTGGACTGCTATTATGCTATTATTTATCCTTTTAATCTTGTATTTATTTCATGATTTATCTTTTCATAATTATGCTAATAATATGGCATGGACCTAATTAAGAAAGTGAGGGTAGAAAACAGTAAAATAAATATGCCCATGCATATATATAGAGGGCAGAAAATAGTAGAAGATAAATATGTCCATGCATATACCTAGCTAATTAATAAATAATTTGCATAAAAGATAAGTATTTTTTTATTATCATAAAAAAAGGAAAAAAAATCCTTATTTTGGAAATCTAGAATTTTATTATTTGGAAGAAAGCATGCTAAGAGTCCGTTTGTTTGGTTGGGAGGATTTTGGCGTAGACAAATAAATTTTATATCATATTATTATATTTGGTATAAAATAGCTAGAAGAGAAGGTAAAAAAAATTGATAAGTCCATTCATATTTATTTTTCAAAGAAAAAAGATAAAATAAATATCATAAATGGTTGATATTCGATAAATTTTCAAATAGTAATAATCAATACTTGATAAAAATATTTCCAATAAATCATGAATCCCATGTTTTAATATCTTTTCAAATTCATTTATTTTTTTTTTTTTTTGTAAAACAATTAAGATGTGAATAGTATTATACAAAGGATCATGTGATTATGGTCATTATATAAAAAATAATTGAAAATGATAATGTTATCATGATATTAAAATATTATTTTATGTTGATGGATATATTTATAAATTTGATCATATTTTTATATGGGATTATTTACAATAAAACATTATAATTTTTTCAGTATCATTTTTCGGAATAATTCCTCCATCGGCCAAATTCATGTATAATAAATTATTTTACTTCCCTATTATTTTTTAAATAAATAATTTTTATATATTATTAAATTATCTTGTAATCTAATATATCCCGATCAAACATATCTTGGGAGTTATCATAGAAAGACCCAGGAAACGTATGAAAGATGCGACCTTTGCGCATTTCATCTTATTTTCCTGTTTCTTTTGGAGAAGTCTGGCAGCTTCCCCATGCCCCTAACTGCCCATTACAATTGGAAATCTTTTCAAAGGTAGTAAACAATGAAAGGAAAAATCAGCTGTCACAGCTTCGTGACCTTTATGCTGAGAGTGCTCTCATTTAAAATAATTTTCATGTCAGCTCATGTGGGTCTCCTTATGTTTATCTCCTCCCTTGTTCTTTACCGACCCACTAGTCCTTTTTGGACTTTGCCTTTAGGTTAGCAACACCAGGTTTGTTACTCCCATCATTGCAGGCAATAACCTTTGCAGATTGATATCAATCATGAGTTCATGGTACAAAATACCAAGCAGACGAACAAATCCAATAAAAAACACCCAACCCGCAAGTATATTAAAAAAATTTTAAAAAACGAAAAATAAAGCAAGAGGCATAACACTCATAGGGAGCTCTTTAATTTATAGCAAGGCAGACAAAGAGTATCTCCTCTTCCTTTCTCTTTTTTCCATCGATCACCACACTCATGTTCCATGAGGATTAGAAGAGTACGATAGCTCTATGACATCCTGGATCAGTTCATGTATATGGTCCTCTAAGTCTAAGATATCCGTAGTTAGAGGCTTTTTCTTTCTTTTGGACCTGGAGTAAAGAGGGGGAGGTGGTTCGGTTGCCTTTATTGGTCTCAGGGAAATGTGGGAGGGTGCATGTTGGCAAGAGAAAGCTCCAATCTAGGAGAGAGAGAAGGGATAAAGGCTAAAGGGAGAAACATAACCCGAGAGTGCAGTACTCAAGGAAGCTTCTCTGAGAGCTTTAAATTCAAGATCTGGAGTGGTCAGAGGGCCATATGAGGACGGGTTTAAGGCTCTTTTCCAGCGGAAACCTTCTGTGGGGAGAACAAAGCGCCTCGGAATCTGTCGAGGCTGTCTCTGAGGACGGGAAGCTTTAGGTCTCGGGGAGAGAGAGAGAGAGAGAGGAGGGACGATAAAGGAAAACAAGGATTCGGGATGAGAGTGCAGTACCACGAGGGGAAGCTTCACTTCTTTTACAAGGTAGTTTTTGTTTTTTTGGTAAGGAATTTTACAAGGTAGTTCGCACTAGCGGCAGACAGCAGCAGTTTGTGCTGGATTCTCGTCCACAAATTTCATGGGTCATGTTGCCGTCCGCCCGCCTGTCACCCGGCTCAGGCGACGGAGTGAAGATGTACCGGTTTTTTCCAGCAGAGACTAAGAATTTTCAAAAATTGTTATGCCTCAGTGATCTGTAAAGGATTCGTGGATTATTGATAACGATATATGCTCAAATTAGTGATAAGAATATATGGGACTATAGTAGCCAAAATTGAGGGCCCGCAGCAGTAGAGATTTTGCTTACCTTTTTTATGATTGCGTGGAGTAACAGAATATCAACGAATTGAAATAGATGTTCATCTTTAATAGGCATAACAAATTTGGCTGAAATAGCGAGATCTTGTTTCTCGACAACTCCACGGTTGGGATTTTTCTGTTATAGCATCAAGAGCCATTTGAATTTTGTCTACCACTACTTATCTTTGTGCCCACTGTTATTTAACAAGCGACTAGCTACTGGGACACCTCGATCTCTGGTCAGGGGGATGGATCCTGTCGCGACTCTAGTTAGATTAGCCTATTATGACTGCTAGTTGATTCAAGCAGAGAGTCGGTGTTGCTCCTTGAGGTGGGGTGCTAATATAGTCAACACCGATGGACTTTGCTAAAGGCGGTTAGTTGGTCAGCATGTTACGCCCCGAATCCAGTATCGAAATCGGCTACGTGACCGGCTGCACAAACCTAGGTTTTATCCTAGAGATTATGCAAGGCCTAGGTACACAACAATTCAAACATAACCGAGTTAGATTAATATTATATAAACAATCCAATAACAAATATACAATTCAGTATTTAAATTGATGTCATTAAATGGTCTACTGAATCACAATATCAGTAACCGAAACTAACAACTAACAAGCTCAACAATTAAGAAGCTCCATCTCACGCCCAGCCCAAGTCTTCTTTAAGTATCCTGGTTCTCTGAAAGAAAACAAATGATAGGGAGTGAGCTACATAGCCTAGTAAGGGTTCCAAATGATCACCAATAATAATTTACATGTATATGTAAACAGCAAAACATTAGCATAACATATGACGAAATCAACAATTCAGATTTCATGTTTAACCAAAAACTTTGAAATTTTTTTACATTTTTTCCTTTTAAAATCTTCAATTATTTAACCATTATCTTTAGGGTTCTGGACTAACCACGGTCACACTCCAGCCTGTGACTGGCACACTATTGTCACACTCCAGCCTGTGACGGGCACACTGTTGTCATACTCCAGCCTGTGACGGGCACACAAATTGTCACACTCCAGCCTGTGACTAGCACACTAAGAAACCACGGTACCGCCGTGGCATGGCTAGTCCAAACACCAGTTCACTTAACACTTTATCATTTCTTTTCACATAGTCGGATCATGTCACTTTCAACGATCGCTATCACGATCAAACACATTTCAAGATCACTTGGCAAATGCAAACAACACTAACAACAAACTCGTTCCGTAACCCGGAAATCAAATCATGCTATCCGAAAACTACTATGCATGAAAAATATTTAATTTATGCTCGAATCAAATCAGGTCATGTAAAATATAGTAATAATACGGTGATCAAGTTTAGAAGTCCTTACAAATCAACTATCCACGCTTGTACTAATCCGAACCCGAAATCGGTGCGACATCTTCTCGCTCAGAAGACTGATTCTCTACATAGATAAATAATTTTAATTAAAACTAAATTCTCAATTTTTTTCACGAATCTTGAAAAAAATTGCTAATTTTCTCTCTCTTCCTTTTCTCCCTTCCTTCTCTCTCTCTCTCCTCTTCTCTCTCCTCCTTCTCTCTCATCTCTCTCTCCTCTCTCTCTCCTCCTTCTCTCCTCCTTCTCTCTCCTCTTTCTCTCTCCTCCTTCTCTCTCCTCCTTCTCTCTCCTTTTCTCTCTCCTCCTATCATATATTTATATATATTTTATTATTATTTTATTATTATTATTATTATTTTATTTTTTCTTTCTGGCCGTACAGAACTTTTTTTTTCTTTTCTCTTTTTTTTTTCCTTCTTCTTTCTTTCTTTCCCTTCTCTTTTCTTTCTCCCGAACACGTACCCCTCCTCGGTTTTTTTTTCCTTCTTCTTCGGCCGATCCGGCATCGCATCCCCCCCACCTGCCGGCAAGTCACAGGCTCTCACAGACCAAGCGCAGGCGGCGACAATGGCGGCGGCAGTGGCGACGACGGTGGTGACGACGGTGGCGACGACGACGGCGGCGGCCGATCCCAACGAAACCGAAACAAAATTCATCCAAAATCAACAAGAAAACCTCTCAAAAATTTGCAAATAAAAGAAAGGATCTCACCGGCGGCGTTGGGGAGCTTCTGGTCGTTCGTCGGAGAGGGAGAGAGAGCGTAATCGAGGTTCTAGGGGAGACGGTGAAGGGATTTAAAGAGAAAATACCGATGACATCCTCGTCGTTTGGGGAACGGAGATTGCGTCGGCCGGAGTCCCGATCCAACCCAACCACGGCACCGTCCAATCTCCCTCTCCTCCCCGACTCCTTCCCCGATATCTCCGGCGAAGACCCCTGTCGGAACAAGGGAGAAGAAACCTCCCTTGTTACGGTTCTTCGTCCCCAAATTTTCTTTTTTTTTTTTTTTTCAATCTGGGTTGAAGTCGGCTGGGTCTACCGACTTCAGCCCAGGCCAGAGTTTACACGGCATGAGCTAGGTTGGCTGGTGGGTCCCATTGACAACTTTTCATGATCGAGTTGGCTACCGTATGAGTCATGTACTTACATCATCTCTTGCCATATTAGATGCTCTCCACTTATGAGCTCAGGAAAAACCTTGCCACCATTGTTTTTGAGCGAAGGGAGTAGACTGCTCGATGACTTTGATGTTTAGACTAGCCCCAATATGCTATAGCCCCCACCAACCTTTCCAATAGAATGGTGACTTGGCACTTTGATCATGGGAGAGGAAAAAATTTAAAATTCCAGTAGGAGAAGCAAAAGGACCACATTTAATTTTCAAAATATGTGATGACTAAAACGTCTTCCTGCAACCAATAAGAGGTTGCCACGTGCCTCGGAGGAGTGGGTTTAGAATGATTCATTCGTGCCTTTCAGAATGGCAAACAAATGAGTGAAAAGCTTCTCCGAGGTGATGCAACACTTCTAACCGGATATCTACCATGTGTTCAGGGGACAAGTTGGGCAAGACTCGAATCCGATTGTTGGGTCCGGCTCAATATCAAGCCTTTCGTCTCCATTAGAAGAGGTTTTCTCTCCTTTTCTTTGTGCTAAGTTGTAGAGAGTGAAGGGAGAGAGGACTCTTCAAACCTAGGCCCCTCCCCTTTTTGAGTTCTTTCCATTACTAGGTTGGTTTTTCTTTTCGCTTCTCGCTCTTGTCCTTTATAGTCAAGTCTTCCATAGGGTTCTTTGTGCAGGACTATACCTGTCAGTCTTCGCCTCCTAGTTGGGATTCCCTCCTTCGCTTCCGATTCCTTGCTTTCTTTCCTTTTCTTCTCTTGTGAGCATGAGTTCTTCTGAAGAAGGTCGCCCAGTAGACTATGCCTCTGCGCTTGGAGGTGCTACGGAGCTCTCTTTGGATAGAGCCCCCTCCTTAGACCATGAGGAGGATGACATTCCCTTCAAGCTTGTGCGTAGGACTCATCATACAATAGGTTCTAGCACTCCAGCATCTACCCCTACACCGGCACCTATTCATGCTCTAGCTCTTGCCCCTATCTAGGTGCTAGGAGGTCCGGCAAGTATGCCTTCCATGATAACTAAGGAAAATGTTGTCTGGTTTCGGGGTATATACGCCATCCTGAACAATGTTAGGGTCATTGCCCTTAGCCTAGATGATAGAGTGACTTCAGGGTCGGAAGGCGAAATCACCTTGTATGAAGGTTTCTTTCATGCGGGTCTCTATCTTCCACTTCATCATTCATAGTCAATTTGTTGGACCGCTATCAACTTGTCCTGGTCCAACTTACTCCAAATACCTTTAGAACTATCTGCTTTTCATTGTCCTATGCCACTTTTACTGAATCGTGGCTAGGTTTTTCCATTTTAGAGCCATCTTCATCCTGAAATGCCACCCGACCGAGGAAAGATGGTAGTTCATAGCTCCCTATCAAGGGACCATATCTGCTTTAATTTTCTCTCTTTTGTTAAGGGATGGGAGAGTAAATTTTTTTCACCTTTGTCAAGGGAGTGAACTGGGTTTGGAGTGACCTGGACCAATCCCCAAATGATGACTCCCAAGTGGATCTTGTCGATTTAGAGGTCTTCGGCCAGCACATCCCTTCAAAGATCCCCAAGACATGGGTATTACTAACAGAATATAATTTATTTGATGCCATGATCAGCTCAGTGTAGGCTTTAGGTGAGTGCTATAATATTATGAAAATCAAAGGGGTTTTGATTAGTGAGTCCGGGAAAACTAATCTACTATAATCAAGTTGGATTATAGTGAAATACCCAAGTGGACATTGGAGAGTGGACGTAGGTGCTTGGAGTGCACCGAACTACTATAAATTCTTATATTTGTGATTGCTTATCTTTCTCTTCTTGCATTTACTTTATTACATCTGCTACATACTCTTGTTGAGCACACAAGCCTTGCAAACATACTAGCACTTGTCTTTAATTTTTGCAAAAACTTTTTAAAACTCAATTCACCCCCCTCTTGGATTGCTTTAGCTGGGCAACAGTAGGTTCTATGGTGCTTCAATATACAGAATGCAAAGCTGGTATTTCTCCATTTTTTATTCATTTAAAATTGTTAGCTGAGCAATCTCCTAGCATAGAAACAAAAAGGCCTAGGTACCATATTCATTAGCAATATGGAACCTTATGTTTGCCATGATATGTACAAAACTGAACATTGCACAAGCAGTGGGAGTTATAAGCTAGTATATGGCAAATCCAGGTAGTGATCATTAGAAAGTAGTAAAGTGGATCCTCCAATATCCGAGGGAGATGTCTGATTATTCACTCTGTTATAGTTCTATGGTTTTGGAGTGCATTAAATATGTGGATTTTGATTTTACAGCAGATCAAGGTAGGAGGAGATCTATCATAGGTTATGTGTTCTCAATGGATGGCAGTGCTATTAGCTGAGAATCTATGCTTTAGCCAATGGTGGTACTATCAACGATAGTGGCAAAGTACATTGCAGTGGCACATGTATGCAAAGAAACTATCTAGTTCAAGAGGCTTTTTTGAGACTTCAAGGTGAAGCAGGATATTATGAGGATGAATTGTGATAGTCAAAGTACGTTGCACTTGATAAAAAACTTGGTGTTTCACTCTTGTCATACAATAGAGCACTCCAGCATACAATAGGTTCTAAAACTCCTTAGACCATGAGGAGGATGACATTCCCTTCAAGCTTGTGCATAGGACTCGTCATACAATAGGTTCTAGCACTCCAGCATCTACCCCTACACCGGCTCCTATTCATGCTCTGGCTCTTGCCCCTATCTAGGTGCTAGGAGGTCCGGCAAGTATGCCTTCCATGATAACTAAGGAAAATGTTGTCTGGTTTCGGGGGATATACGCCATCCTGAACAATGTTAGGGTCATTGCCCTTAGCCTAGATGATAGAGTGACTTCAGGATCGGAAGGCGAAATCACCTTGTATGAAGGTTTCTTTCATGCGGGTCTCTATCTTCCACTTCATCATTCATAGTCAATTTGTTGGACCGCTATCAACTTGTCCTGGTCCAACTTACTCCAAATACCTTTAGAACTATCTGCTTTTCATTGTCCTATGCCACTTTCACTGAATCGTGGCTAGGTTTTTCCATTTTAGAGCCATCTTCATCCTGAAATGCCACCCGACCGAGGAAGGGTGGTAGTTCATAGCTCCCTATCAAGGGACCATATCTGCTTTAATTTTCTCTCTTTTGTTAAGGGATGGGAGAGTAAATTTTTTTCACCTTTGTCAAGGGAGTGAACTGGGTTTGGAGTGACCTGGACCAATCCCCAAATGATGACTCCTAAGTGGATCTTGTCGATTTAGAGGTCTTCGGCCAGCACATCCCTTCAAAGATCCCCAAGACATGGGTATTACTAACAAATATAATTTATTTGATGCCATGATCAGCTCAGTGTAGGCTTTAGGTGAGTGCTATAATATTGTAAAAATCAAAGGGGTTTTGATTAGTGAGTCCGGGAAAACTAATCTACTATAATCAAGTTGGATTATAGTGAAATACCCAAGTGGACATTGGAGAGTGGACGTAGGTGCTTGGAGTGCACCGAACTACTATAAATTCTTATATTTGTGATTGCTTATCTTTCTCTTCTTGCATTTACTTTATTACATATGCTACATACTCTTGTTGAGCACACAAGCCTTGCAAACATACTAGCGCTTGTCTTTAATTTTTGCAAAAACTTTTTAAAACTCAATTCACCCCCCTCTTGGATTGCTTTAGCTGGGCAACAGTAGGTTCTATGGTGCTTCAATATACAGAATGCAAAGCTGGTATTTCTCCATTTTTTATTCATTTAAAATTGTTAGCTGAGCAATCTCCTAGCATAGAAACAAAAAGGCCTAGGTACCATATTCATTAGCAATATGGAACCTTATGTTTGCCATGATATGTACAAAACTGAACATTGCACAAGTAGTGGGAGTTCTAAGCTAGTATATGGCAAATCCAGGTAGTGATCATTAGAAAGTAGTAAAGTGGATCCTCCAATATCCGAGGGAGATGTCTGATTATTCACTCTGTTATAGTTCTATGATTTTGGAGTGCATTAAATATGTGGATTTTGATTTTACAGCATATCAAGGTAGGAGGAGATCTATCATAGGTTATATGTTCTCAATGGATGGCAGTGCTATTAGCTGAGAATCTATGCTTTAGCCAATGGTGGTACTATCAACGATAGTGACAAAGTACATTGCAGTGGCACATGTATGCAAAGAAACTATCTAGTTCAAGAGGCTTTTTTGAGACTTCAAGGTGAAGCAGGATATTATGAGGATGAATTGTGATAGTCAAAGTACATTGCACTTGATAAAAAACTTGGTGTTTCACTCTCGGATGAAATATATTGATATTCATTATCATTTTGTTAGAGATGTGATGGATGATGGTCTAGTCATGTTGTTGAATATTCATATCGATGCAAACCTAGAAATGGGTTGACAAAATTGATGATACGAGAGAAATTAAATTGAAAAAAAAAATTTCTGGGTCTTGGAGCTATATTAGGAGTGGGAGTTGGCAAGGCCTCCAAGGATAATATTCTTTGGAGTTCGGCACGTATCTTCAAATAAAAGAATTATTATCAGTTGAAGCTAGTGGAGAAGCCCAAACACAGCATGCAGCCCAGCGCTGCAAGCACGTGTGAGGCCCAAGCCCAAGCGGCATCTCGCCATCGTGGTCTACACTTCGACAATGAAGTCCAGGAGGAATTACATGTTTTATGCCTCGGGGCACGGGAACAGTGTGCGATCGGACGCTCCATATCAACTTCGGTTGAGATCCAATGGCTGTCTTCGATTCCGAATTTGATTTGGACTATTCCAGCAATGTTTTTTTGACGGTGTTTGGTGCATTAGATTAAGATCAAGTGGCTAAGGACTCTCACAAACTTCTACAATGATCGGATAACTATTTTTTGATGCAGATTTGGACTTTTCACGGGCTCGTTTTATTCTACAATGATTGAGAAACTATTTTTTTGATGCAGATTTGGAATTTTCATGAGCTCTTTTTAAACACAACCAGGTCATTGTGATGCCCTAAGCAATATGAAGAGGATCCAGAAAGATTTCGTGCGAGAAACCTTTGTAAAAGGAGAGTTTCTTGTTTTCTGCTCGAATTTTATACTTTTTATATTATAATTTAATAAAAAAACATCGGTATATTGATATACTAAATCACGTATATCTAATATACTTTCTTTTTTTTTATTTTATATTATTGATTATCTTTTTTTTGTATTTTATAGTTTATTTAATTTATTTTTATAAAACAATCATATTTTCACCGCGCTTCTATGCTATGTGTATTGAGATGCACTCGGTTATCCTTCGACCGACTTTTTCACCATACATGGCATGCTTGTTGTTCGCTAGTAAGGCTGGAACTGGGCCGGCCCAAAATTCATTGGATCGACCCAGTCCAAAATTGGATAAGATTTCGGATCAGATTTTAAGAATTTTTGGATCGAATCCGGGCATCTCTTTGGTCCAAAAATTAAATAGACTCTATTTTACAGTCCGAAGTCAAGCCTGATATGCTTAAAATTTGGTCCAAAGTCTGAACCGATTTTGGACCGACCCGAAATTTATTGAGCTGGCCTAGACCTATTCCAGACGATGGGCTTTGGACCGGTCCAATTTCAGCTCTATTCGCTAACAATCCAACATGCAATGGATGGCCAAGCGATGCACCGCACACTACAGTGCACTAGAGAGGATCCGCACTCAAGACACCAGCCATTCTTAGCTGGGTACCAGATCTACGCACCATGAAGAATGGCTGCAAGATGCCTTCCGCTTGAAGCAACTTCCACAGCTCTGGCAATGGAACAAGTGGGCTTTCACCCCCAGAGCTAGACATCACGCAGCATCGGAAGACATCACATTTAAGTTGCAGTCTGAGCACAAAACCGCATATTTATATCGAAGAAGAAAAGGAAGATCAAAAATCGAAGGGAACAGAAACATTAATATTGAAATCGGTGCCCCAGACAAGATGCAATGTTGCATGGAACTCACGTAATAATTTTGAGCCAAACCACGTCAAAGGATCGAGCTTGAATATGGCATTTGTGTAGAGGAGAGTTAGTGTGAGCAAACCATGCCATGATGACCACAAGGAATGGGAGCGAATGACCGTGTACGTATATATATACAGGCTACAAGCGCCGTGACTGCCTGTGAATCTCCTTTGTAAATGTCTTCCATGCTATAAATATTTCCCATCCATCAATGACCTCCCCTTACATCAAAAAAATAAAAAAAATGTTGAATCGTACTGCTAATCAGGTGATATATGATATGGATAATAGAATTGTGGTGATATATAAAATACATATCAAGAAGGATACTATATATGGTCATATAATGTATGCATGCTAGTATTGTTTATATATATATATATATATATATATATATATATGGATTTGTTAAACAATTATTCAATTACTAAATTGTTGACATATAAATCTTTCTATTTTTAGCAGTTATATATTTATTAAAAATTGTTATTTTAATCATGCTAGTGTATGCGTGGAGAATTTTTACTGGGCTAGTAGCTTACATCACCTTAATATTTTTTTCAAGTCATAGAATGCATAGGATGCTTGATAAGGGGATGGTGGGAGATGATTGTGAGCGACAGCGTAGTTAATTTATTTCCGATAACAGATGAAAAGTTAAAATTATGTAGTTAAGCACATATTACTATTTAATAATGGTGGACATTGAGTTGGATTGTTATATCTATTACATGTCTGATTTAAATTTCTGGTATTATTAAAGTTATTTATTCTATAGGCTTGCATATTCTCAGGATTCTAGGAGTCATATAGCTATGCCACATGGTTGACCTGAACGATATGTTCGGGGTTTGATATGACCATTAAGCTAAAGTTCAGGTCATCTCCATTCCATCTCTTAAAATTTAGCATCCAATAGGGTTAGTTTTGGATTGGAGCTACAAGCATATCCAAGGTTTCAGGTAGCGTGGTACTTCTTAGAAGCTAATTTTCCCTGGTAATACCAGACTTGTTCAACACTTCAAACGTTAATTCTCTTCAGGCAAGAACCCGTAACCATCACCAAAATCACATGAACCGGCTGAATTAATACTTCGTCTAATCAGCAGTTCATCAATTAATCAAGAATCAATTCCAATCAACAAGAGGATGGCCAAGGAATCATATTTTTGTGAAAAATGCAAGAATGAAACCAGAAATTGTCACTTTCAAGCGAAAGACAAGTTAGAACATCAACAAAATGATATAGAGGAGAAAGAGAATCGTGGACGGCAAATATCCTGGTTCGCAAATTTGGCAAGCAAGTGAAGGCAGCAAATTATTGAAAATAACAATGAAGTTTCTAAGCATGTTGCTTAGCAAGTAACCGATAATTTGAGGCCTTAGAAGGAAGCTAATTGCTCCAAAGACCATCAGGAAACAAAATTTGGAGAGCAGGCTCTCCATAGCCATTATTATCTTTTCCTAATAGCTAGCAAAAAATTCATTTCCTTGCAGGAGAGGACCGACCATGAAATAGATTTTTTTTCTGGAAAAACAAGCATGAAATGGGAAGTACAAGAGACATTTCTGCTGATTGAAAGCATATGAGAACCGCCAAGGTGGTAGGTTGCGAGACCTCACAACCAACTGGTCATGGGTATGAAGAATGATTTAGAAAAATTTAATTAAACCCAGTAATTTATCTATTTGACCAGTTTCTGTATAAAAAATAAAAAATAAAAAAGAGGAGGCATGGGGGTTTTTTGAATTTATGGGATGTGGGTAGCTGAAACGGCAGATTTAGGAGTAAATAGAAGAGGATAAAAAAAAAAATAGGGATTACATAATATTGCCATCAAGATCGCCGTGGTTCGTAGTTACTGTCGGCGTCGGAGTGCGCTCCCTTCGCTGTCTCGCCGTCCGGTGGTCTTGGACCTGCAAAATAGGGGTTAGTGACCCGGACCGGGATTTTCGGCGGGGGCATTCCGACGGTCAAGTCAGTGACGATCCAGGGAAACAAATCCTCCTGGTCGAGCCCCACTTGATGGACTCCATGCTAGGAGGAGTGAGTAGTGTGAGAGTGGGATATAAGGGGGAAGAATGGCCTGTGTAGAGGGATTCTCTGTGTAGCCTTTTCGCCTGCCCTTGCTTAGATTTGCTTGTGGTGCCATGCTCTTCTGGTTGAGCTTGCACTTGTGCTTTGGTGGTATATCCTATGTTGTTGCTATTACCTTCGAGCTTTGTAGCCTAGGTTACTATTGGACGCTCGTCTTGGGATCTTCGTTGGGCTGTCAGGCACGTGCAGCGTGTCCCGAGACGCCTTTCCCGATTCGTGATAGGGGAAGTTGTCATGTGCTCTAACATTCCTTCTGGTCGTCTCATTCCGGGAAACCTGACAGTATCTCGATCAGCAGGCTGCCGTCCCTGGGATTCGAATCTCTTAGTTGACTTCCGCTCTTGGGTGGTTCAGGTGGTTGGTGAGAAGCGTGGCGTCTCGAACAATGGGCCTCTCCCCTTTCTGATGTAACCAGCGGCTGCAGGCGATCATTGCGGTCTGGCGGATGCCTCAGTGCAATCCTCGGGCAGCCTGCCGGAGTCCTGGGATGGCGGTGCAGCCCCTTGGTTCATCGGTGCTTACGCCTGAGCTGGGGGCTGAGCTTGAAGGCAGGGCTCGACTCCGAGCTAAGCATCCCGAGCTCGCGGGGTCGCCTCGGCGGAGGAGGGCAGAGCGTGGGCCCAGTCCAGAGGGCTCGACCTCGAAGAGGCTCCACGTGGCGGAGGAGGGCTAGGCTCGACTCCGACCATGGGGCTCGATCTCCAAGGGTCTCGCTCTGGAGGGCGCCGCTCGACTCCAACCTAGGCATCCCGGGCTTGCGGGTCCGACCTGGCGGAGGATGGAGCTCGGCTTCGACGGCGGTCCCGTTGTCCTGGGGGAGCTCAGCCCGACGAAGGAGTCCGAGCATGGGGAAGGATGGTGATGATGCGGGTGCGAGAGGCCTCCACCAGTCATGCAGGGGACTCCCCCTCCCGGGGGAACCCGCACAACCCAGAGGCGGGGCCATCCGCTTCGGTTCAACCACCTCCGACGGAGTCTCAGCTAGCCGCACTCGCCCAGCAAATGCAAATTCTCGCCACAGCAGTGCGCCAGCTTTAGCACCAGTCTTTAGCCACCCACCAGCAGCCAGGGACTCCCGTGGCTCATGCCGCGGCCCCCCGCGATAGCTTGCCTTCCTTCCAAGGAAGGCCTTCGCAGCCGCGGGCCGTCACTGACAACCGGGGTAGCCATCAAACTCCGGCGAAAAGACAACGAGCTGGGTCTGCCGATAGGGAGAGCCGCTCACCAAACCTCGGGCGGGCAGCATCCAAGCCCCACCGAAGTAGGAAAAGTAAGACCCCCCGCCACGGGTACCACGCATCCATGTCACCTTCTCCGTCTCCTTCGGTGGAGGGGTCCACTGACGAAGCCATCAGGTGCGTGGCGAAGAAGCACCTGGAGGAGCATGACCGCAAGTTGGCGGAGTTATCCCGCCGATTTGCCAATCTACCGGGCTCAGCTAGCGAGCCAGCGGGCTACGAATCCCGTCCCCCTTTCTTCCAAGAAATCCAAGGGGAGCCGATTCCGAGTCGATTCCGTATGCCGCAGGTGGATCCTTACGACGGAAGGACCGACCCCTGGACCACTTGGAAAGCTACCGGACCCTCATGAGGGTCCAGGGGGCCACCGACGCTCTCCTCTACGTCGCTTTCCCTGCTACTCTCCGGAAGGCAGCCCAGGTATAGTTCACCCGCCTGGAGCGGAGAGCATCAACTCTTTCGCCCAACTGGGACAGAAGTTCGTGGCCCACTTCGACGCTTGTCGGAAGTTGCCACGAGAGGCAGACAACCTCTTCTCCATCCGGCAGCAGGATCGCGAGCCGCTGCAAAACTACGTGGCCCGTTTCAAGGCTGCCGTGTTGGAGATCTACAACCTTGACGAGCCAGTTGCCACGCTGGCATTAAAGCGAGGGCTCAGGACCTCCCATCTGACCTACTCACTCGACAAGAAGCCCCCCAAGACTTATTCCGAGCTCCTCCTCCGAGCCCAAAAGTACATCTGCGTCGAGGAAGCGAATCGTATGATGCGGGAGCTCGACGGGAAGCCACTGAAGAAGCCGACCCCCACCGAGACTCCCGGAACCCGGAAGCAAGTGCCCCAGGTTCCGAACTCCTGGAGGGGGCCAAGACCGAAAGACGCTTCCGTTCCCGAGGAGAGTTACACCCCCTTCTCGCCCCGAGGACAAAAATCCTCATGGAGATCGAAGGCGAAGACTACCTGAGACGCCTGCCTCCGATGAAGTCCTCCGCCGGTCGTGATAAAACGAAGTACCGTTGCTTTCACCGCGATCACGGCATGACATCGAGGAATGCCGCAATCTCAAGTAGAAAATCGAAGAACTCATCAAGAGGGGCTACCTCAAAAGGTTCGTGGGAGGTAGACCTCAGGTGGAATCCCAAGCGCTCGTCGCTCTCTCGCCAGCTCCAGCCATCAACAACCGCCCTACCGAGAAGCCGATGGGCATGATCTCCTGGGGAGCTGTGCGCGCGCCAAAGAAAGCCCGAGGGGCAGGGGATCCTGAGAATGTACTCCCCTTTATGAGGGAAGGGGAAGATGGGGGAAAAAATGTAAATAATGATGTCGTGGTCATCGAGATGACGATCGCGAAGCACCCTGTAAAACACACCATGGTTAATAGTGGAAGCTCCACAAATGTGCTTTTTTATGATGCCTTCTCCAGGATGAACCTTTCTCCCGATAAACTCAAACCTGTGCATACCCCCCTTGTTGGTTTCATAGGTGATTCTATAAGGGTGAAGGAGAGATCACTCTCCCGATTACCGTCAGGACCCCGCCTCGGCAGAGCACCATTATGATGACTTTCACGGTTGTCAGGCTTCCTTCCACCTACAACGTGACTCTGGGCAGACCCGGGCTCAATCAGCTCGACGCTATTGTCTCAACCAAGAGGCTACTTGTACAGTTCCCCACTCTCTACGGTGTTGGAAAAATGAGGGGAGCATCCCAGCCAGTGCAACACTGCTTTCAAACCCTCCCTGGGGCCAAGGTCACCAAGAATAATCCCAAGGCAGATGATCTCGACCAAAGGGCCCAAGACCCTAGGGGAGGCCCGATCGAATGCCTCCTCTCTTATCCAGTCGGAGATGACCCCACGAAGACGGTGCAAATTGGAGCCCAACTATCTGAGAAGGAAAGGGCTCAACTACTGGAGTTCCTACGGGCAAGCGTGGATTTATTCGCCTGGACAGCGGCAGACATGCCAGGTATTCCTCCTGACATCATTACTCACAAATTGAGTGTTGACCCAAAGCACAAGCCAGTTCAGCAGAAAAAGAGAAACTTTGCCCCGGAGAGGCAGGCAGGAAGGAAGTTGACAAACTCCTAGCCGCCGGTTTCGTTCGGGAGGTCCAATATCCGAGCTGGCTGGCGAACGTGGTGATGGTAAGGAAGAACAATGGCAAGTGAGGATATGTGTGGACTACACCGACCTCAACAAAGCATGCCCAAAGGATAGCTTCCCTCTACCGAATATTGACCAGCTGGTGGACGCCACCTCTGGCCACAGGCTGCTCTCCTTTATGGATGCATTCTCCGGATACAACCAGATCCGCATGCACCCAGAGGACGAGGAGCACACCGCCTTCATCACCGACCAGGGGACATATTGCTACAGGATGATGCCCTTTGGTCTGAAGAATGCAGGAGCCACGTACCAGCATCTAGTCAATAAGGTCTTTAAGGACAAAATTGGTCGGAACATGCAAGTATATGTGGATGACATGCTCGTCATGAGCAAGCCGAGCTCGAGACATGTCGCCGACCTCGCCGAATCCTTCCACAACCTGCGGCAGCATCAGATGAAGCTGAATCCAGCGAAGTGCGCCTTCGGAGTGGCGGCAGGAAAATTCCTCGGCTTTATGGTTACTCAGAGAGGCATCAAAGCAAACCTAGAGAAGGTCCAAGCAATCATCGACATGGAGCACCTGGCCTCCAAGAAACAGGTCCATCGCCTAACGGGGCGTATTGCCACCCTCAGCAGGTTCATCTTGAGTCGATCGACCATTGCCTTCCATTCTTCAGGGCGCTGTGCAAGATGCACGACTTCACCTAGATGAAGGAGCGCAGGATAGCCTTCGAGGAGCTGAAGAAATTCCTCACCTCTCCCCCGTTGCTCTCTAGGCCGAAAGAGGGGGAGGAGCTCCTACTCTATCTGGCGGTTACACCCGGAGCCATCAACTCGATCCTCGTCCGCACAGATGAGGACAAATCTCAAAAGCCGGTATACCACACTAGTAAAATCCTCCGCGATGCGGAGATCAGGTATACTCGCTCCGAGAAACTCATTTTTGCACTAATAATGTCTGCTAAGCACCTCAGGCTCTACTTCCAAGCATACCCGATAGTGGTCGTGACGGACCAGCCACTAAGAACCATACTCAGCCATCCCGAGACTTACGGGAGACTGGTTAAGTGGTCCCTGCTGCTCAGCGAATTCGATACAGTGTACCGGTCGAGGTCCTCGTAGAAGGCCCAAGTCCTAGCTGACTTCGTGGTCGAGTGCACCGGGTTCGCCGAGGAGCCAGAGCAGATAATAACAGAACCCGAACCAGGAAAGAACCTTGATCCTCCATGTGGACGGCGCATCCAATTTTGGCGGGAGCATAGCAGGCCTCATCCTTACTAACAACGATGGGATTGTGACAAAATGCGCCCTCCGCTTCAAATTCGCCGCAACAAACAACCAAGTAGAGTACGAGGCACTCCTCGCAGGTCTAAGAGTTCTCGCGAGCTGGGTGTGCAAAATCTAAAAGTCTTCATCGACTTCCAGCTGGTTGCCGGACAAGTCTCCAGAGAGTATGAAGCCAGGGACACCCAGATGATGAAGTACCTGGAGCAGGTCCGCTCGATCACGATGGGTTTCCGGCGCTTCAGCATCTTCCACATCCCCCGTGGAGAGAATACACGTGTGGATGCATTGTCTAGACTCGCAACCCTGCCGGACTCATCGCTGGGATGTGCCTATATCGAGTACCTCGAAAGTCCAAGCTACGAAGGCTTAGAGGAGGTGCATCACGTCACCCCCGAGCCGAGCTGGATGGACAAGTACGTCAGGTACATCGCCGACGGCTCCCTACCCGAGGATCGCGTAGAAGCGGCCCTCGTCAAGAAGAAGGCCTCCCGGTTCGTTCTGATGGAGGGCCAGCTCTACCGTCGATTTTACTCCTATCCGCTCCTGAAGTGCCTCAGGCCCGCAGAGGCAACCTTTGTGCTCCAAGAGATACACGAAGGCCTCTGCAGGAACCATGTGGGAGGGAGAATACTGGCCTATAAAGTCCTTCGTCGGGGGTACTTCTGGGAGACCATGAGAGAGAACACCGCCGACTTCATTAAAAGGTGCGACAAATGCCAGCGCCACGCAAATATACAGTGCCAGTCGACGGCACCGATCTCCTAGCTCTCAGCCCCTTGGCCTTTTGTTCAGTGAGGAATAGACATCTTGGGGCCATTTCTCCCTGCACCGGAGCAGTGAAGATTCCTGCTGGTGGCGATCGACTACTTCACCAAGTGGGTCGAGGCAGAGCCACTAGCCTGGATCGTGGAGGCCAATGTCCGCCATTTTTTTTGGAAGTCAATTATTTCCTGCTTCGGACTCCCCCGTTGTATCATCACTGACAATGGGTGACAGTTCGACAACCGGAAGTTCGAAGGGTTCTGCGCCGAACACGGCATCCAACACCGATTCACCTTGGTAGCTCACCCTCAAACAAACGGGGAAGCTGAGGTGACTAATCGGACCATCCTTCAATGACTCAGAACCAGGCTGGACCAAGCCAAAGGCAGGTGGGCAGAAGAACTCCCAAGCGTCTTGTGGGCCTACCACACAACGCCCAGAACAGCAATCGACGAGACACCTTTCAATCTTGTTTTTGGCACCAAGACGGTCATCCCGGTTGAGCTCGGCATGCCCATGCTACGAGTGCAATAATATGACGAGGCATAGAACTCGGCACACCTCCTGCTCAACCTAGATCTCCTCGAAGAAATAAGGGATAAAGCTCGGCTACGAATGGCGGCATACCGGCAACGAGTAGCCCGGTACTACAACGCCCGGGTTAAGCCAAAAGCCTTCAGACCCGGAGACCTGGTGCTATGTCGGGCAGAAGCATCTCAACCCCAGGAGTGCGGCAAGCTCTCGCCGAACTGGGAAGGCCCTTACAATGTGGCTGAGGCCCTCTCACAGGGAGCCTATTACCTCGAAGATCTCGATGGTGTCAGGTTCCCTCGAACATGGAACGCCTACAATCTGCGAAGATACTATCAGTAATGTAAGGTTTCACACCAATAATAACAATAATGGTTTTTCCTTTGCATGAGTATCTATCTGCCTTGCAGGAAAACCTCCAATCATCAACGTCTTCGAGCCCAGCTCCGAGATGCCAAGACCTGAGCCAAGCTCTCAAGCAACCCAAGACCGAGGCCCAGCTCTCTGGCCAAGGGATCTTCGAGCCAAGCTGCTCTCAATAATCAATGTCTTCGAGCCCAGCTCTGAGACGCCAAGACCTGAGCCCAGCTCTTAGGCAATCCACGACCGGGGCCCAGCTCTCCGACCAAGGGATCTTCGAGCCAAGCTGCTCTCAATCATCATCTTCGAGCCCAGCTCCGAGATGCCATGACTTGGGCCCAGCTCTCCGGCCAAGGGATCTTCGAGCCAAGCTGCTCTTAATCATCAACGTCTTCAAGCCCAGCTCCGAGATGCCAAGACCTGAGCCCAGCTCTCAGGCAACCCAAGACCGGGGTGTAGCTCTCCGGCCAAGGAATCTTCGAGCCAAGCTGCTCTCAATCATCAACGTCTTCGAGCCCAGTTCCAAGATGCCAAGACCTGAGCCCAGCTCTTAGGCAACCCAAGACCGGAGCCCAGCTCTCCGGCCAAGAGATCTTCGAGCCAAGCTGCTCTCAATCATCAACGTCTTCGAGCCCAGCTCCAAGACGCCAAGACCTGAGCCCAGCTCTCAGGCAACCCAAGACCGGGAACCAGCTCTCCGGCCAAGGGACCTTTAAGCAAAGCTGCTCTCAATCATTAACGTCTTCGAGCCCAGCTCCGAGATGCCAAGACCTGAGCCCAGCTCTCAAGCAACCCAAGACCAGGGCCCAGCTCTCCGACCAAGGGATCTTCGAGCCAAGCTGCTCTCAATTATCAACGTCTTCAAGCCCAGCTCCGAGATGCCAAGACCTAAGCCCAGCTCTAAGGCAACCCAAGACCGGGGCCCAGCTCTCCAACCAAGGGATCTTCGAGCCAAGCTGCTCTCAATCATCAACGTCTTCGAGCCCAGCTCCGAGACGCCAAGACCTGAGCCCAGCTCTTAGGCAACCTAAAACTGGGGCCCAGCTCTCTGGCCAAGGGATCTTCGAGCCAAGCTACTCTCCAATCATCAACGTCTTCGAGCCCAGCTCCGAGATGCCAAGACCTGAGCCCAGCTCTCAGGCAACCCAAGACCGGGGCCTAGCTCTCCGGCCAAGGGATATTCGAGCCAAGCTGCTCTCAATCATCAACATCTTCGAGTCCAGCTCCGAGACGCCAAGACCTGAGCCCAGCTCTCAGGCAACCCAAGACCGTGGCCCAGCTCTCCGGCCAAGGGATCTTCGAGCCAAGCTGCTCTCCAATAATCAACGTCTTCGAGCCCAGCTCCGAGGCATTAAGACCTGAGCCCAGCTCTTAGGTGACCAAGACTCGGGGTCCAGCTCTCCGAAAGAAAAAGCCTCGAGCCTAGCTCCAAGGCACCAAAGACCTAAGCCTAGCTCTCAGGCAACCCTTAGACCGGGGCCCAGCTCTCCGGCCAAGAAGGCCTCGAGCCTAGCTCCAAGGCATTCAATCCCTGAGCCCAGCCCTCAGGCACCTTGGACCGGGGCCTAGCTCTCCGGCCAAGGAATCTTTGAGCCCAGCTGCTCACAACTGCCAAAATCTTGCGCCCAACTTGCCCACACCAAAGCCTGGTAGCCAAATCCCAGGCAAGATGAGACTCTCCTCTCTGATCTCCCCACTCATTTCAAAGAAAAAAAGATAAAGAAAAAGGAAGAAGAAAGAGGGAGAGGGGAAGGAAAGAAAGAGAATAAGAAAGAAACATCAGGCAATGAACAGGTAGCAGGAAGATTCACATTTTATTGACAGAAGTCAATTACAAATGTCATTTTTTGGGTCCCCGACATGCCAGGTGACCCCAACCAAGTACAGAAAGAAAACAAAAAGGAAAACTACTCTACCCTAGCTGACCCCCCGGCTGGGTTGTGAGGCTGAGAGGCCCCATTTTTGGGAACCTTGGCTGAACGGCTCCGGCTTCGGGTGGCCTAGTCTCGGCCTCGACTGGCAGCGAAGGCTTGGAGGCCACAGTTTCTTCAATGACTGCCTCCTGGCCAGGCTCCGCATCCAAGGCCAAAGGATACCTGACACGATCACGGCCCTCATCAGGAACGAACGCCTCGACCCAGCCATGCAGGAACATGAAACCTTTGTAGAAGGAGTCCGACGTTGTTTGGTGAATCTCGGTGACGAACTCCTCCGAGGCCTTGAACCTGGCGATGGCCTCTTCAGCATCCTTTCTGGCCCCGACGGCCTCCTTCTTTGCCTCGACGACCTCCATCCTGGTTGCCTCCGCCGACTTCGCCGCCACCTCTGCCGCCCCCTCAGCTGCGGCCAACTTCTTCCTCTCTGCCGCCAGCTCGACCTGAGCAGACTGGGCGGTCTCCTTATGCCGATCAGTCTCGGCATTGTACCACCTCAACTTCTTCTCAACGAGAGAGAGCTTGTCAGCGCTCTTCCTCGAGCGGCTCCGCTCCAGGTCAAGACATTCCAGCAGCTTCTTCGCTCGTCCCTCAACGTCGACGAGCTACTTCTCCAGGTCCTTGACCTTTTGCTCAAGCGCTCCATTCATCCTGGCCTTCTCCTTCAGATCGGCCTTCAGCACCTCTATCTCGACCGCCTGCTGCTGCTCACTGCACTCCCAGTTTTGACAGCAGCCCCTGATGAAGAGGGCCTCGGCACCGATCTGCACATGTAAAAGGTCAGCCATAAAAAAAAAAGAGAGAAAGAAAAGTAAAGCAACTCACTGAATAGAGCTGGGGGAAGATGGCGCTGAGCACATCATCTAGCCGCAGCCCGGCCATCTCCTGCCGATCGCATGGCTGGATCGAGAAATCCATCATGCGCTCGGCCAGTGTGGGGCTCCGGAGGAAAGAGCTCTCCGACCCCATCTTGAAAGGGAGTTGGCGCCGCGCCTCCTCCCTCCTACTCTCTCCAGGAGTAGGTGGCCTTGCCCCACTAGCAGCAGGGCCCCCGGGGACAGGCTGAGGACCTGGCACCCGTGCAGGCGGTGCCTCGGTCATGGTCTCATCCCTGGCTCGAACCTCCTCGTTCCCGACCTCGATCACAGCCGGACTCGGGGGGCCGGGGGATGCGGCGGCAGCAGCTGCGGCCCTTGCCCAGGAAACTACCTCGGGCTCTGCGACGGGGGGCGCTCCCTGACGACCGTGCCACTCCGGGACCTTCCGGACCGCCCCTTGGAGTAGCCCCGGCGCCGTAGATGTCGCCCTCTCCATTGGTGCAGGGGCAGTTCTGGTCATCCCCAAACTCTGGCCAGCCGGCGCAACAGGAGCAGCTTCAGTCGCCGGTCGACTCTGGTCGGCCACCACGGGGGGAGCGGCCGCAGATGCGCTCTCATCCTGAACTCGCCTCGACAGAGGCTCCTCGACCAGCCCGGTTGGCGGCCTCTTCCGGGTGATCGCCAGCAGGTCACTCTCCGTGAAAATCATCCCTGCATGCAAGCCACACAACAGTCAGAGCCTACAGAAAGCAGTGTAAGAAGTACAAAAAAGAAGAAGAATTAGAAGAAAAGTTCAATTCAAACTCACCCAACCCATTCGTTGGATCGACCCCGGCTTCGGAGAGATTCTGCTCTGACAACAGAATCTCGAGAGGAGGGATCTGGGCGGTGCGGAGCTGCTCGTAGTCATCCCGGTCAGCCACATCGACTATAGAGTTTCGGTTGAGGGACTAATCTAGGTCACTCCAGGCCCAATCGACCCCCTCAACCGTAGCAAAAAGGAACTTACACTTCCATCCATTGACGGAAGAGGGGAGCTCGAACCTAATGCCCTTAGGGCGGGAAGACAAGACCACCACCTGTCCTTAGTCGGGTGGCGCTTCAGGACAAAAAAAGCCCTGAACAGAAAGAACCGGGCAACAAACCCGTGGAGGTGACAAAGTACAACAAAGGAGAAAATTGGCACTGACTGAGCAGAGACCAAATGGTAGTTATTCAAGACGGACATGAAGAATGGATGGAAGGGAAAGTGTAGACCCCCTGAAAAGATCTCCTCATAAAAGGCAATACGGCCTGGGCCACTGGAAGTGACCCGTTCCCCCGGATGAGGGATCAAAAGCCAAACAGAATGTGGAATGCCATAAACATCCCGAATGGTCCCCAGTTCCTCGCCGGTGATCGTCGAGGCGATCCTGCCAGGACCTGTGGACCGGACGGACTCGGAAACAAGTTCAGAAGAAGGAGGAGGAAGAGAAGGATGAGAATGACCGGACCCTGACTCCCTGATGAGCACTGGACCAGGAGGGCGCCTCCTGCTAAACTCGAAACGAGTCACATCCTCCTCCTCACCAGAAGAAGAAGGAGATGCCGGCCTCCGCTGGGAAGGACCAGTCTCATCCTGGTTAGTGGAAGGGCGGAAGCCAGGGCCAAAACGAGACATCCCCAAAGAAAGAAGGAGCAAAGGACTCGAAAGGATGGACTCGACCTGAGAGAAACCCTAGACTCGGAGGAAGGACCCTACTCTGGCGAAGGGGGAGGAAAGAGCGAGCTAACCTGGTTCCTTAGAAGATCTGAGGCAACTGGAAGGAAGAAGAAAGCTCGGATACTACAGCGAGCACGGAGAATTCAAAAGATCTGATATTTTGGGTAAGAACTTCTTTTCATTTCGAAGTGACCCGGAGCATCCGTACCATTACGACCTCCCCGCCAACGGATTCAAGCCACATGTCGGCCATCGGTGGAAAAGGCATCCCGGCCGCTTTGAATTCTGCGCCAACATTAACTACTCCTCGGACGTGGCCACGTGGCGCCCCCTCACTGGCTTGCATGACCATCCCACAGAGCACCAGCAATCTTGGCCATCATTATGCCAGATCTTCGCCTTTCCACGTCAACATCACAATTACTCCCTTCGACCCGAGCGCCACGTACTACGGGCCTCGGGAGCAGGGGACAAATGATGTGGCAAGACCGCTGACGTGGGGTAGCTGTCAGACGCCATGTCAAAGAGAGCCGCCGCGTCAATCCCCTTGCTTGGACTCCTTCACCGGTCTGAGCTCCCCCAGGACAATGGGACTGCCATCGAAGCCGAGCTCCGTCCTCCGCTAGGTTGGAGCCGCAAGCCCGGGATGCCTAGGCTAGAGCCGAGCGATGCCCTCTAGAGCGAGACCCTCGGAGATCGAGCCTCGTGGTCGGAGTCGAGCCCAGCCCTCCTCTGCCATGTGAAGCCTCTTCGAGGCCGAGACCTCTGGACCGGGCTCACACTTTGCCCTCTAGAGAGACCCTCAAAGATCGTGCCCCGTGATTGGAGTCGAGCTCAGCCCTTCTCCGCCACGTGGAGCCTCTTCGAGATCGAGCCCTCTAGACCGGGCCCGCACTCTGTCCTCCAGAGCGAGACCCTCGAAGATCGAGCCTCGTGGTCGGAATCGAGCTCAGCCCTCCTCCGCCACGTGGAGCTTCTTCGAGGCCGAGCCCTTTGGACCAGGCCCGCGCTTTGCCCTCCTCCGCCGAGGCGACCCCGTGAGCTCGGGATGCTTAGCTCGGAGTCGAGCCCTGCCTTCCAAGCTTAGCCCCCAGCTCAGGCATAAGCACCGACGAACCAAGGGGCAGCACCGCCATCCCAGAACTCCGGCGGGCTACCCGAGGATTGCATTGAGGCATCCGCCAAACCGCAATGACTGCCTGCAACCGCCGGTTACACCAGAAAGGGGAGATGCCTACTATTCGAGGCGCCATGCTCCTCACCAACCATCTGAACCACCCAAGAGTGGAAGTCAA
The DNA here is from genome assembly GCA_021397845.1 of Areca catechu. Taxonomy (NCBI): domain Eukaryota; kingdom Viridiplantae; phylum Streptophyta; class Magnoliopsida; order Arecales; family Arecaceae; genus Areca; species Areca catechu. The sequence continues at coordinate 61,122,215 of CM038040.1, read as the reverse complement.
CTAGGAGATTCGAATCCCAGGAACGGCGACCCGCTGATCGAGGTATTGCCAGGTTTTCCGGAATGAGATGACCAGAAGGAATGTCAGAGCACATGACAGATTCCTCTATCACGAATCAGGAAAGGCATCTCGGGACATCGCTGCACGCGCTGACAGGCCAGCGAAGATCCCAAGACGAGCGCCCAACGGTAACCTAGGCTACAAAGTTTGAAGGTAACAGCAACAACACAGGATATACCGCCAAAGCACTAGTGCAAGCTCAACCAGAAGAGCACGGCACTACAAGCAAATCTAAGCAAGGGCGGGCGGAAAGGCCATGCAGAGAATCCCTCTAGACAGGCCATTCTTCTCCCTTATATCCCACTCTCACACTACTCACTCCTAGCATGGAGTCCATTAAAGAGGCTCCATCAGGAAGATCTGTTCCCCTGGATCATCACTGACTTGACCGTCGGAATGCCCCCGCTAGAAATCCCGGTCCGGATCACTAATCCCTGTTTTGCAGGTCCAAGACCACCGGACGGCGAGACAGCGAAGGGAGCGCACTCCGTGCCGACACATAAAATAAAGTAAGTTATAAAAATAGGCTTTTTAGAATTTATGGGATGCGGGTAGATGAAACGGCAGATTTAGGAGTGGATAGAGGAGGATAAAAAGAAAATAGGGATTATATAAAATAGAGTAAATTACAAAAATAGGCTTTTTTAGAATTTATGGGATCTGGATAGCTAAAACGGCAGATTTACGAGTAAATGGAGGATAAAAAGAAAATAGAGATTATATAAAATAGAGTAAATTATAAAAAAATTTTGAGGTTAGATACGTCAAATAAATCTATAAAATGACCCAAAAAATCTTGAATAACCAAATGGCCAAAATAAAGTGGAAAACCTCCATTTATCTCCTTCTCTACCAACTGTCTCATGATTTATCAGACATTTCAATATATGGATACAGGGATGCCCATCCAATCTGAACTAAGCATGCATAAAAAAGATTTCATTACACCGTCCTGTAATTTGAAATTCATGGAACAATAAGAACCATTAATTGGATGTGTAACTATGATTCATCATTGCTTACCACTTGCATGAACTATCATCTTTTCGCAGCATCATACTTCCTTTCCAAGCATAATCTTTCCATCAACTAAGCATAGGTAACTGCATTCAGTTGCATCCCCTTCCTGCTCATCTTTTTCTTTTTTCTGAAGGAAAAGGAGACAGAATGCCATCCTAAATTTATTAGAAAGGAGAAGTTATTTACAAGAGAAAAGATATAGATGCCAAAATCAAATAATATAAGAATGAAACAACCTCCCACGAAACAGCCCACTGTAAGGCCTTGACAAAAGCCCCATACAACTTCCGATCCCCAACGGTTGTTCTGCTTTAACAAGGCACAAGATCGTACGCACAATTGCTTTGTTCCAAATATGCTAAAACTCAAACAAGAATTCTGATCAAGGAGGTGAACGTTGGGACAGAGATCCAAGTTCCCACTCATCTCTTTCAATCTCAAACTCATGTTCAGATCCCCATTCTTACCCAGAAACCCAATGAGTATATTATAAGTGACAGTTGATGGCCCCGTCCCTCTCTCGATCATTTCATCAAACACTCGATGGGTTTCTTAGAATCCATCCTTTTCCCAGCAGCATTCGTCAAGAATTGTGTTGTAAGAGACGACATTTGGGCATACGTGAAAGTCAGGGCACCAGGTGAGCAATCCCCAAGCATCTCCAAGGGATGAGAAAATTGAGAAGGAAACTGAAGGCACGAAGGAAGGAGGCGGAGGGGCCGAAGGATATAAGATCGAGGAGGGGTAGAAGGCTCGGTCGGGCATATGCAAGAACCATCCCTTCTTTATAACCTTAGTATTGTCCATTAGACAAGCTCTCAAAGCAAATGTATGAACCATCCCGTTTTATAGATAGATAAATCGATTTGATAATCAATTATATAAGACGAGATTTTTTTTGAATTAGCATTACATGCAGATGCGATATAGCAATTTTTTTTTTTTTTTGGATTTGTCAGTCTTAAGTAGGAGACAATGTACCTTAATATTATTCATCATTAATTTATGATTTTTTTTAATATCAATTCTGTAAGAGCTAGATCATACAGAAGTGGCATTACATCCAGATGCATCTCTCCTCTTTACGTAGAGGATCTAGAAATTTTCCTTGGCTTTATCAATGCAAGTAGAAAATAATATACGTTGATATTATGCATCATTAATATTAAATATTAATATCATAAATCACGAGCACTAATAATATGTAAGAAAAAAAAGGATCAAGGGCTTTGCATCATTCTTCCCACTCCCTAAGCAACCGATTGAGCACCTCCACGGCGCCACCAAATCCACTTCCCTCCTCCGCAATGCTCTTCAAAGCAGCATCCAGCTCCCGGGCCTCGTCGATCCGAGCCTCCCGCAGCATTCCCCGATACAACGCCTCCGTCAAATCGGCCCCCGGCGAGAACCCATCCCCCACCATCTCCTTCACCGCCCGCAGAGCCTCCACTATCCTCCCGAGTCTACAAAACCCTCCGATCGCAATCCGGTAGACCTCGGGATCCGGCCGGCAGGGGGAGTCGGGCCGGCAGAGCCAAGCGAAAACCTTGGCGGCCTCCTTGGGGCGGCGCTTCTCGAAGAAGGCGGAGAGGAGAGGGGAGCAGAAGAGGAGGGGGGAGGGGCGGCGGGGGTGGTGCTTGAGGGCGGTGAGGAGGGCCATGGCGGGGGTGAGGTCGGGATGGGAGGCAAGGCAGTTGACGAGGGCGGGAATGGGGAGGCCGGCGAGGGGAGGGCCCGCGAGAAGGCAGGCGTCGAGGAGGCGGACGGCGTCGGCGTGTCGGCCGGCGTCACATAGGCGGGGGACGAGCCGGTGGACCTCGGTGAGCTCCTCCTCGGTGAGGGAAGCCGAAGGCTTCGGAGGGGGAGGAGAGGAAGCGGTGGAGAGGTAAAAGGGGAATGGTTTGGAGAAAGGGTATCGGAGGAACAGGTACGGCGCCAGCGCTGTTCTCATTTTTTATTTCTTAGATTACAGAGAGAAAGAGAAAGAAACAACCGGCCATGTGCAGGGAAAAGGGCTATAAAGATCGGATGTTCTTTGGTTTGGTTTAACGATTTTTGTATTTGGGCTTTGGGCCTTTGGCGAGGAGCTTTTCACTTTTCAACTTCGAATCTGTGTGGATCAAGCCCGGGTCATCTTGTTTTTTTTTTTTTTTTTTTTTTTGATCAAATGGAGCGTTCACCGAACATATCTATAATGAGCACGTCCAAAAAAATCAGAAAGAACAATATTCCATAAGGAACCCGGGATATTTTCTAGGTCAGTCCACAAAATATCACCAGAATGGTTCGCCACATAGGAAGCTACCTAGCAGTGCCGGCTATAGGGTAAAGCCACTAAAGCCCTTGCTTTAGGCCCCCATTACATAGCATTTAATAGGCACCATTAGCAAAAAAGTATTTATAGCATTTAATAGGCACCATTAGTAAAAAAAAATATTTATAGCATTTATGATAGGTATTTGTATTCATATTTAAGGCACCTTAGATATTAGCAAACAACATTTATATCATTTTCAAATTCTCTTTCTCAACTACGAAGTTGTTTTCTCTCATTTCCAATTAACAAATGGTAAATTGATTTTATGAAGTACAAACGGATACTTTTTTTTTCTATAAAACCAAGTTGTTTTCAATTTATAATATCTACTTCTTAATTCTTCTTTTCTCATTCTCTTAACTTTTTTCCTTAGTAGTACTTTCAAGGCTCTCAACTCACATTCTCCGCACTCCTACATAAGGCTTGCTTGATTATTCATCTGATTTACAATAAGCATTCAATAATCAGGTACTATTATTCTAAACTTTGCAAACTTTTTATTTTTAATTTAAAATTTATATTATATTATTATATTATCTCTATTTTATATAATAGTTAATTCATTGAGTTAGAAATTTTGATTGTTGATCTTGTATTAGCCATTTAAAAAATATAAGATAATTATAATATCTAATTTTTTTGGTACTTTATAATAAGAATTTAAATATGTCAACTCGAAAATATGAATCTGGTTATTCTAAACTTCAAAAAAAAAAAAAATTGAAAGTTTAACTCTATCTCAAAAAGGGGCTCTTGATAAATTTTTTACAAGCAATAAAAATAATACATCAGAAAATATTGGTGAATGTTCCTTAAATAAACAAGTTAATAATCTTTTAGAATTAGATGATAATGAAATACTAGAACAAGAAGAAGTTAATGAAGTGATTCAAATTGATACTCAAAATCATAATGAAGAGAACCAAACTGTTGATTTAAATGATTGTATTCCTAAAAATATTTATGATCCAAGTCAATGGATAAATATTGATACAAATTTGAGAGATTTATTAGTAGAAAAAGGTCCAATTAGAATTAATGATATAGAGTTTCCTAAAGATGAATTCTCAAGACATTTTTCTACTATATATTATATTCAAAAGTTGGCAAATGGAGAGAAGCATGAAAGAAGATGGCTAGTTTATTCAAAAGACTTGGATAAAGTATTTTATTTTTGTTGCAAATTATTTAATTCAGCTTTTAGTACAAGTAAACTAGCTAATGTAGGTATTAGAGATTGGAGAAACCTTAGTGCTAAACTTAAAAGTCATGAGATGAGTAATGAGCATATTATTAATATGAGTTCATGGATTGATTTAGAACTGAGATTATTGAAAAATAAAACAATTGATAAAAGTATTCAAGAACAAATAAAAAGAGATGAAGAACATTGGAAAAAAGTATTAACAAGAATTCTTGCTGTAGTAAAAACTCTTGGTAAAAATAATTTGGCTTTTCGTGGAAAAAATGAAAAAATTTATCAAAAAAATAGTGGAAATTTTTTAAGTTTAATTGAAATGATTGCAGAATTTGATCCGGTGATGCAAGAACATGTTCGACGTATTAAAGATAATAAAATTCATACTCATTACCTTGGACATAATATACAAAATGAATTGATAAATTTGTTAGCAAGTGAAATTAGAAATAAAATTATTAAAAAAATTATAGAGGTAAAATATTTTTCAATAATACTTGATTGTACTCCAGATGTAAGTCATCAAGAGCAAATGTCTTTTATATTATGATGTGTGGATATTTCATCAAGTCCAATTAAAGTTATAGAGTATTTTGTTGAATTCTTAAAAGTAGATAATACAACTGGAAAAGGTCTTTTTGATACCATTGTGAATGAAATAAAAAATATTGGACTTGATATTAATAATTTAAGAGGGCAAGGATATGATAACGGATCTAATATGAAGGGCAAGCAACAAGAAGTGCAAAAAAGACTTTTAGATATAAATCCTAGATCTTTTTATACACCATGTGGTTGTCACAATCTAAATTTAGTACTTTGTGACATGGCTAATTCTTGTACTAAAGCTATATCATTTTTTGGAGTGGTACAACGTATATATTCACTATTTTCTTCTTCTACTAAACGATGGAAAATTTTACAAGATAATATACCTGGCCTAACTCTTAAATCATTATCACAAACACGTTGGGAAAGCCGTATTGAAAGTATTAAAGCAATAAGATTTCAAGCTCCACAAATAAGAGATGCTTTATTAAAATTAGCAGAAGTTAGTGAAGATCCTAAAACTAAAAGTGAAGCTAATTGCTTAGCAACATATGAGCTTGAAAATTTTGAATTTTTATTGGGCATGACTATTTGGTATGATATATTATTTGCTATTAACTCAGTTAGCAAAAATTTACAATCGAAAGATATGTGTATTGATATTGCTATAGAATAATTAAAAGGTCTTCTTTCTTTTTTAAAAAAATATAGAGAAAATGGATTTACATCTGCTATGATTTCTTCTAAAGAAATTGCATCTCAAATGGATATAGAACCTAAATTTCATGATAAACGTATTATTCATAGAAGAAAGCAATTTGATGAGAATGTTGATAATGAAATAATAAGATCTCTTGAAGAATCATTTAGAATTGATTATTTCTTATATATAGTACATCAAGCAATTTTTTCACTCCAAAGTAGATTTGAACAATTTAAGATATATGAAAATATTTTTGGTTTTCTATTTAGCAGTAGAAAGTTGAAGTCATTAGATAATAATAGTTTGAAAGAATATTGCCTTAATCTTGAATATTCCTTAAAATATAATAATTACTCTGATATTGATGGTTTAGATTTATTTTCAGAGCTAAAAATTTTAAAAGAAATTGTACAAATGGAAGATAATAGTTCAATCGATATACTTAATCATATAAAAAGACTTGATTCTTTTCCAAATGCTTATATTGCTTTTAGAATAATGTTAACAATTCCAATAAGTATTGCTTCGGCAGAAAGAAGTTTTTCAAAATTAAAATTAATAAAAAATTATTTAAGATCAACAATGTCTCAAGAAAGATTAAATGGATTGGCTATGTTATCAATTGAAAAAGAAATGTTAGAAGAACTTGATTATAAAAGTTTAATTAAAAATTTTGCATCTCAAAGAGCTAGAAAAATAAAATTTTAATAAAAAATTACATAAATTTTAATTAAAAATGATTCATTTTAGCATTTAGCTTTAGGCCTCTATGTGTGTTGAGCCGCCCCTGCTACCTAGTCCGCAGCCGAGTTAGCCTCCCGATAAACAAGCCTCACCAAACAAGTGAAGCAACCATGCAACAGGAATGCAATATCCCTAAGTAGAGGGTGAGTCGGTACCGAACGCCGAGCCTCCTGGATCCTCATAGTAATAGTAGCCAAGTCTCCCTCAATGATCAGATGATCCAGATGAAGGCATCTCCTAGCATAGCACACGCCCGCCTAAGCATCTTGAAGCTCCGCAGCAGGGACAATAGGCTTGACCATGTGGCATCCCCTAGCCGCCAAGAGGTGAAGACCAGGGCACGAATGATAAAAGCTGCACAACCCGGGGTGCCCCTGACACTCCCATCGAAGCTGACGGTTGCAAACCTAGGAGGAGGGGGCTCCCAACTGATGAAAGCCTAACTAGGCGCTCGAGGGATCGAGCTGAAGCCCCAGGTCTCGAAGGTCATCACCGTCGACATGAGGTACTCGGAAGCTTGAAGACAGGCTCTCTCCACAATAAATCTAAGCGAACTAGTTTTGGAGTTGAATACCAGTTCATTCTTGGTGAGCCAAGTGTAATAAGCCACCTAAGCACGGAGAATACGAGAATGGTGATCTGTAGTCAGTCAAAGCTAGTCCAGAAAAGATAGCACACAATCTGTTGAAGATGTAAAGAGGTTGTCCAGACCGACCAGTCTCCAAATCAGAGCAGCTTTGGGGCAAAGGAATAACACATGCTCCAAGGTGTCCATATCAGCACCACACAGGGCACACAGAGGGAACCTGAATACCTCTCGAAATAAGGAGGGCTCTAGTGGGAAGCCGTCTCCACGTGACCCTCCAAATGAACAAACTGACTCTCGGATGAATCTCCAATCTCCAAATCCAGCCAATATCCAAGCTCCTGTTGGGCTCTGTGTGGACTCAGGGATAAAGATCTGCCAACGTGACCCTGGGGAGGGAGGAAGACGACACACGAACATCAGCTATAGCATGAAGTAGCAAAGAATTTATCTATTCTCTCCTATACCCTAGCCCTTTTTGAACGATTATTACACCTGGTGAAACCAGGACCCGCAAACCCCAGGTCCACTTCATCCATTAGAATGGATGAAGTTACCGAAGTCCCTTGAGCCAATGTCTTCTACATAGGGTCTCCCACCTCTCTTGTCCTCTGATTGATTAATACAATTGAAGTCCCCTGCCACCACAGTAGGAATTCCCTGACCCACTAAGATAGAGACCTCTTTCCAAAGAATCCTACGGTCTCTGTAATCAGTGCTAGCATAAACCCCCGAAAGGAGCCAGTTTGGGCCGTTGAACTCAGAGATAACAATGGCTACATGCTGTGTACAATAGTGAAACACATCAACCCTGACTACTTTTTGGTTCCAAACAACAATAATTTTTCTTGATAAACCCTGCAATTCAATAGCATAAAAGCCCCACTTGGAAAGAAGGCGCCGTCTGACATGATCCAAGCTGGCTCCTCCAAGTCTGGTTTCAAGAAGAATGCACAAATCAGGATGATACAACTTACCTAATCTTTGAAAAATAGAGTGGAAGGAAGGTTTCCCCGCCCCTCGCACATTCCATACTAAGGTTTTTATTAAAACAACAAACTAGATCTATTCATCCATGTGAACAACCGCCTCACCAGGACTAACATCACTCACATTCACTGGCCATACAGAATCCTTATTGGCAAACAGCACTGTCTTCACCTATTCGGTAATAGCTTCATGTCCTGCATTATCACCGTAGGACCCCTCCACCCGTTTCCCCTGAGCTAAGCCGGGAGAACTGTGATCCACCATCACCATAGACCGCACAATAGATTTTTGTTCCCCTTTTGTTTCCAACTTCCCATTATAATGGTTTGCTCTCTGTGTAGAGGAGCAAGAAGACTCAGTACCCCCAACAGCAATGATCCTCTATTCCCTAACCACACCCACCGAACTATCCCAGTTGTACCCTTCCACCCAGCCACCTCTATAGCAAGATAGCCCGCACCCGTGCCAGCACCAGAAAGCTTCTCAACCACAGGAACCCCAGAAACCAGAGCGGAAGGTGATTCCCATTAGACTAAGTAGAATCCTTTGCCGTAGAGGGTGGATCCCTTTTGATAGAGCTGCCAGCAGAGCTTCTAGGCATACAAGGATTAGGATCACTAACCTGGTCAACAATAGCCACAGTAATTGGGGAAGAGCCTTTGGACATTGACGGGCTTTAGGAGGAAGAGCATGAAAACTTTGGCTGAGATTTTGGCAAGCTACAGGCCCGCTTCAGGTTCAGGGCTCCATGCTTAGCCATCACCAGATCCCGCAACCCATCTGCAAAGGGGAGGCCCAGCTCCATCTACAAAGGGTCATATTGTTTAACATAAATTTTAGTTAGAGATAAAGCTGTAAATGGGTCATGTTGATCTAGGACCTGACTTAATATAACTCATTTGAACATGATCTAACTCATTTGAATCTGATCTAATTCATTTTTAAAGATCCATAAGTTTAAATTGAATCCTAAAATTGAACCCATTCAATTTTCCAAATCGAGCCTAGGTTTACTAAATTTAAACCCAACCAGACCCGATTCAAACTTACTAATACTATTACGATCCAAACTATTTCTACCAGGATCGTTGTGGCCCATAGCTGCTGGTGGCATCGATGATCGCCCGTCTGCCTCTTCGGGATGCCTCATGTGCCTCGGGACCTGCAAGAAACAGCGTCAGTGACCCGGGCTGGGGATTCTGGCAGGGGCACTCCGATGGTCAAGCAGTGACGATCCAGGAAAACAGATCCTCCTAGTCGAGCCTCTCGAGATGAGCTCCATGCTAGGAGAAGTGAGTATGGTGTGAATGGAAGTGAGAGCGGGCTGGGAGAGGTGATGGCCGAGGTGGAAGAGTCCTCCTGTGTGGCCTTTCTCCCTTTTTTTCTGTCGCCCATCCCAGTGGTCTCCCTTCTTCTTTTTGCTTTGCTTACTTACTTTTGGCTTACCCTGGCTGGGTTTTTACTCTAGCTTGCCTCGGGATTCCCCCGTGTCATCAGATGTGCACGATGAGGTATCGTGCCGTAGATGGGATGCCTTTTCTGACAGATGGCTGGGGAAGCTTTCATGCGCTCTGACATTCCCTCTGTTTGCTCCATTTCAGGAAGGCTGGCAGGACCTCTATCAACAGGTCGCCGCCCTCGAGACTCATGCCCTCTGGCTGGGTCCTTCTCCTGGTGGTACGACAGGTTGGTGGAGAGCAAGGTGCCTTAATCAGGGGTTTTCCTTCCCTTCTGGTGTGAGTGACGGCTGTGGGTATTAATTGCGGCATGGCAGGCGCTGTCGCACGGCCCTCGAGAGGCCCGCCATCGTCCTTAGAGGGGAGGTGCCGCTTCCTTGGCGGTTGGTGCCTCTGCCCGAGCTGGGGACTGAGCTAGAGAGGTGGGGCCCAACTCCGAGGGGCTTGGCCTCGAGGTGGCTCAGCTAGGTGGAGAAGGGCTGAGCTCGACTCCGGACCAGCTGAACTTGGCTTCGGGCGAGCTTGACCTGACGGGGGACTTGACCTCGGAGGGGCTCCACATGGTGGAGGAGACTTGGGCTCGACTCCTGATCAAGGGGCCCGATCCTAAGGGGCCCACCTTGGCGGGGGACTTATGCTTGGCTCCGACCTAGGCATCCGCCCTGGCGGGGACCGACTGGCGGAGGACGGAGCTCGACTTCGACAGGCGACTCCGCTGTTCTAGGGGAGCTCAGCCCGGTGAAGGGGCCCATGTTGAAAATCCAGCATGGCATCTGATAAGGACTCCACGTCAATCTACCCACCCCATGTCAGCGATCCAGCCACATCATTTGCCCCCCACTCCCGAGGCCTATTGGCATGCGGAGCTCGGGGTGAAGGGAGTAATTATGGTGCTGACGTGGAAAGGCAAAAGATCTGGTGCAATAATGATCGATACCAGTGGTGCTTCGCGCGACGATCCTTCGAGCTAGTACGGGGGTGCCACGTGGCCACGTCCGAGCAGTTACTGCAAGCACGAAATTCAGAGCAGCCACAATCAAATTGAGGTGCTGGCCCCGTCGATCGGTGACACGTGGCGAGCATCTCTCGGTAGGGGAGCCATAACGGTACGATCGGGCGTAGGTTGCTTCGAAAAGAAAGGTAAATTTTTCATGACTTACCTTCTTTCAAATCTTTTGCGCCCGACGTTGTACAGAGGTTCTCCCTTCTTCTCCGACCGTTTTTGTCTTCCTGGACTCTTAGCAGGTCAGTTCCCTCTTCTTCTCCCTCCTTGTCGACTAGGGGTCATCTTAGATCTCCCTTCGTCTTTTTCTTCTTCTTCTATGGACCGCTTCAGCCCAAACTTTTGTCCTTCTTGCCAAGCCGAGGCTGGGTCTTCCTCGTTGAAAACTCCTTCCTCCGATGAGGAAAGGGAAGCGACGTGCCATGAGTTTAGTAGGAGGCCTACCTATGGTCCCGTAGCCATTAGGGAACCCGGGTCCGCTCCCCCACCTCGCTTGCCTCTTCTTCCTGCTCTTGCTCCCGAACCTCCTCGGTCAACAGGTCCCAGGGGGATTGCTTTGGTGATCACTACCGAGGAGCTCGCGACCATCCGGGTGATTACGACATCCCCAAGTCCATCCATCTTTCTGTTCCTCGTTCGGGGGAGCGAGTCACTTCTAGTGGCCCTCATCGGATTGCCTTCTATGAGGAGACCTTCGCCGGGGGCCTTCGATTTCCTGTTCATCCCTTTTTCCTCTCTTTTCTGACCAATTATCGCCTTGTTCCCGCCATTGGTTCCAAATGCCATCAAACGATTTTCTGTTTCATCATTCTGTGTTACTTCCACGGGATCGTCGTCCGTTTCTCTCTGTTCAGAGCCTTCTTCACCCAGAAACGTCACCCTACCAAAGAGGGGTGGTGGTCTCTTTCTTCCCACCCTCGGGGCATTAAGTTTGAGCTCCCCTCTTCCATCAAGGGATGGAAGAATAGATATTTTTTTGCCTCGGTTGAAGGGATCGACTGGGTTTGGAGCGACCTAGATCGATCTCCCAACCGAAACTCCTCCGTTGAAATAGCTAACCTCGAACTGTATGAGCAGCTTAAATCGGCTAAGATCCCTTCGCTCGAGGTCCTGCTGTCAGAGCAGAATCTCCACGAGGCCGGGGTCGGCTCGACGTGGGAGTCGAGTGTGTTCGGCTTGGCCACCCCTTCCCTTTCTTCCTATCTCTTTCTTTCTTTTTCTTTTTTCTTTTTCTTCTTTTTTTTTTGAACTTGGGGTTGACTATGTCTCCCTTGGTGCAGGCATTAAATTCTCTATGGATGAGCTGCTTTCTTTCTCCGAGGAGCGAGAACAGGCGGCTGAGGCCGGCGAGGCCGCTCCGAAGAGGGCTTGTGCAGATGACGGTGCAAGGCCGGTGCAAGCCGGGCCAGACGTGCCGATTTCTGAACGGAGGTGGAAGAGGGCAGCTGAGCCCGTCCCGAAGCCTCCAAGGTAGCGCGACCAGGCCCCGGCGCCTGAGCCCAAGATGGTTGTCCGGGCCAGGTCGGCTGCTGCTGCTGCAAGGGTGGCAGCCCCCCTCCAGAGATCGTCGAGGTCGAGAAGGACGAGGAGCTGAGAGACGCGAGGCTAGCACCCACAGTACGGTCTGAAGCGGCGCCGAGCTTGCAACCGGCGTCAAAGGCATCTTCCGCCACTGAGGGGTCCGATTCGGTGGAGGAGAGGGATAGGGACTATCGCCGGGTCCCTTTCAGGTTAGGGCCCAACGTCTCCCTTATAAAGGACCCAAGCCTTGCCGAGCAGATGATGGACTTCTCAGTCCAGTCCTACGACCGGCGGGAAGGGAGTGGGAGAATCCTCAGCAACATCATCAGCTCATCCTTCGCCATCCTCTACGCCGTAAGTTTCTCCTCGCCCATCTCTATTCCTCCTAACCTTCTTTGGCATCATAGCCGACGTGCTTTCTTTGATGCAGCAAGGTAGGGAACTGGTCCTCATCTAGGACTTCTGCCATAATTGGGTCAAGAGGGACAAGGAGCGGTAGGTGAAACTCGAGTCCCTAAGGACCGAGGCAAGTCGGAAGGACGAGGAGACCCGGGAGGCTAACCTGAAGGTTAAGAGCCTCACGAGTGAGGTCGCCGATGCCGCGGGGATTAGGAAAGAGCTCGAGGGAGAGCTCGAGGCAAAAAGGACCCGATTGAAGGAGCTCCGGGTCGAGTCAAAGGCAGCAAGGGAATGGGCCGTCTTCGCTGAGAAGAAGGCAGTGGCCGCTGAGAAGAGGGCTATGAAGGCGGAGGAAAAGGCTGCCGCCGCCACCCGTTCTGCTGAGATAGCCGAGAAGGGGATGGCAATGGCAATTCGCTAGGCCGAGCGCGCAGGAGAGAAGTCGACCGAGGCAACGCGCCGGGCGGTGGCTGCAAGGAAGGAGGTCGCCGATGCGATGGCCAATTTCAAGGCCTCTCCCGAGTACATAAAAGACTTCAAGGAGGCGACGATGGACCCCTTTGCCAAGGAGTTCGCCTACTGCCACTCCCAGCTGCGAGGGATCCTTTCTAAGGAGCGGTTGGCCACGCTCTGGGCCCCTGGCAAGAAGGATCCATCTCCGGTGCCGGCTACAGTGGGGCTGGGAGCCGCTCCAGTCGGGTCTCTCCCAGAGGTGGCCTCAACGACACCGGGCCGTGTCGAGCCGACCTCGACGGTGATGATGGCTGAACCAACACCGCGGACAGAGGTAGCTGAGTTGGCTCCGACGGCGGTAGCAGCTGAACAAGTCCCCACAGCGATGGCCGCCGAGGAGGGTGCCCCCGCAGTGGAGGTGGAAGAGGGGGAAGTCCTAGTTGGGCACCGTCCAAGGAAGGAGCCGGCCCAGTAGAGTAGGACCTCTTGTAAATTTTTATTTTTCTTTTTGTTGGACCGAGCTACCTGGCTTGTTAGGGCCCGGGAAATAGTGTAACACTTTTTAAGTAATAAAGAGTGTTTTGATCAGCGTAACTTCTCCTTTTTTGTTTAGTGTGAATGCTTTCTCCCCTCTCCTCTTCTTCTCTCTTTTTTCTTCTTCTTTTTTTTTTTTGGTGTGGGGAGGTTAGAGAGGAGAGCTCCATCTTGTATGAGCTCGAGTCTTGCAGTCTTGGAGCTGGGATCGAGGACATGTTGGCCGGAGAGCTGGGCTCCGGGTCTTGGTCGCCCGAGAACAAGGCTCAGGAGTTGTCTTGGAGCTGGGCTCGAAGATGTGCTGGCCAGAGAGCTGGGCTCCAGGCCTTGAATGCCTTGGAGCTAGGCTCAAGGTTTTGGTGCCAGAGAACAGTGGCTCCAAAATCACTGTCTTGGATATGGGCTCGAAGACGTGCTGGCCGGAGAGCTAGGCTCCGGGTCTTGGTCGCCTAAGAACAAGGCTCAGGAGTTGTTGTCTTGGAGCTGGGCTTAAAGATGTGCTGGCCGGAGAGCTGGGCTCCAAGTCTTGGTCGCCTGAGAACAAGGATCAGGAGTTGTTGTCTTGGAGCTGGGCTCGAAGATGTGCTGACCGGAGAGCTGGGCTCCGAGTCTTGGTCACTTGAGAACAAGGCTCAGGAGTTATTGTCTTGGAGCTGGGCTCGAAGACGTGCTGACCGGGGAGCTGGGCTCTGGGTCTTGAATGCCTTGGAACTGGGCTCGAGGCTTTGGTGCCAGAGAACAGTGGCTCCAAAATCACTGTCTTGGAGCTGGGCTCGAAGATGTGCTTGCCGGAGAGCTGGGCTCTAGGTCTTGAATGCCTTGGAGCTTGTCTCGAGGCTTTGGTGCTGGAGAACAGTGGCTCCGGAATCACTGTCTTGGAGCTGGGCTCGAAGATGTGCTGGCCGAAGAGCTGGGCTCCGGGTCTTGAATGCCTTGGAGCTAGGCTCGAGGCTTTGGTGCCGGAGAATAGTGGTTCCGGAATCACTGTCTTGGAGCTGGGCTCGAAGATATGCTGGCCAGAGAGCTGGGCTCCGGTTCTTGAATGCCTTGGAGTTGGGCTCAATGCTTTGGTGCTGGAGAACAGTGGCTCCGGAATCACTGTCTTGAGCCGGACTCGAAGATGTGCTGGCCGGAGAGCTGGGCTCTAGGTCTTGAATGCCTTGGAGCTGGGCTTGAGGCTTTGGTGTCGGAGAACAGTGGCTCCGGGCTTGAGTGCCTGGGAACAATGGCTCAGGGCTTGTATGCCTTGGAGCTAAGCTCGAGGCTTTGGTGCTAGAGAATAGTGGCTCCGGGCTTGAGTGCCTGAGAACAATGGCTCAGGTCTTGTATGCCTTAGAGCTAGGCTCAAGGCTTTGGTGCCGGAGAACAGTGGCTCGGGGCTTGAGTGCCTGAGAATAGTGGCTCAGGGCTTTTTCTTCCGGAGAGCTGGGTCCCGGAGTACTTGGCACCTTGGAGCTAGGCTCGAGGAAGGCCTTTCGGAGAGCTGGGCCCCGGATGGCGACATTCCTCCGAGGAAAGTAACCTGTTATGCAAAGGAAAGCCTTTATTTTTAATGAAGGAAAAACTTACACTATTGATAGTATCTCCTCAAATTACAGGCATTCCATGTTCGGGAGAACCTGGCACCATCCAGGTCCTCGAGATAGTAGGCCCCGTGTGAGAGGGCCTCGGCCACTTTATAAGGGCCTTCCCAGTTTGGCGAGAGCTTGCCGCACTCCCGGGGTTGAGACGCTTCGGCCCGGCGTAGTACCAGGTCGCCAGGGTGGAAAGTCTTCAGCTTCACTTGTGCATTGTAATATCGGGCAACTCGTTGCTGATATGCCGCCATTCGAAGTCGGGCTTTGTCCCTTGTTTCTTCTAGGAGGTCTAAATTGAGTAGGAGGTGCGCCGAATTCTGCATCTCGTCGTACTGCTGCACCCGCAGTGTGGGCACGCCGAGCTCGATCGGGATTACTGCTTCAACATCGAAGACGAGGTTGAAGGATGTTTCGCCCATTGCCATTCTAGGCGTTGAGTGGTAGGCCCATAAGATGCTTGGAAGCTCCTCTGCCCATCTGCCCTTGGCTTGGTCCAACCTGGTGCGAAGTCCTTGAAGGATAGTCCGATTAGTCACCTCGGCTCCCCCATTTGTTTGGGGGTGAGCTACCGAGGTGAACTTGTGTTGGATGCTGTGCTCGGTGCAGAACCCTTCGAACTCCCAGTTGTCAAACTATCGCCCGTTGTCAATGATGATGCAATTGGAGAGTCCGAAGCGGTAGATGACATACTTCTAGAAGAATTGTCGAACATTGGCTTCTGTAATTCGAGCTAGCGGCTCCGCTTCGACCCACTTAGTGAAGTAGTCGATCGCCACTAGTAGAAACTTCCATTGCCCTGGCACGATGGAAAACGGTCCCAGGATGTCCATCCCCCACTGTGCAAAAGGCCAGGGGGATGATAGTTGGGAGATCGGTGCCGCCGGTAGGCGCTGTATGTAGGAATGGCATTGGCATTTGTCACATTCTTGACAAAGTCGACAGCATCTTCCCTCATCGTCTTCCAGAAGTATCCCTGGCGAAGAGCCTTGTATGCCAGAGTCCTCCCCCCACATGATTCCCACAGAGGCCCTCGTGTATCTCCCGGAGCATGAAGGCTGCCTCCACGGGTCTGAGGCACTTCAGGAGTGGGTAGGAGTAAGATTGGTGGTAGAGCTGATCGTCCATTAGAATAAAATGGGTGGCCTTCCTTCTGATGAGGCCGGCTTCTCTACGGTCCTCTGGTAGGAGGCTATCCTGGATGTACTTGATATACCTGTCCATCCAGCTCGGCTCGTGGGCTACTTTTTGCACCTCCTCTGAGCTTTCATATCTTGGATTCTCAAGGTACTCGATGTAGGCGCGCCCCAATGATGAGTCCGGCAGGGTTGCAAGCCTCGACAGTGCATTCGTACGAGCGTTTTCTCCGTGGGGGATATGGAAAATGCGGAAGTGATGGAAGCTTACCGTGCTCGAACGGATCCTCTCTAGGTACTTCACCATCTGGGGATCTCGAGCCTCGTACTCTCCGGAAACTGGTCCGGCAACCAGTTGGGAGTCGGTGAAAACCTTCAGGCTTTGCACGCCCAGCTCACGAGATATCTTTAGGCCCGCGAGGAGCGCTTCATACTCTGCCTGGTTGTTTGTGGCGGCGAACTTGAAGCGGATGGCACATTCCGTCACCACTCCGTCATAATTGGCGAGGATGAGGCCTGCTCTGCTCCCGTCGGAATTGGAGGCACCGTCCACGTGGAGGATCCAAGGGTCCTCCCATGGTCTGGGCTTAGCTTGGCACTCTGGGGCCATCCACTCTGGCTTCTTGGCGGGTCCTGTACATTCGACCACGAAGTCGGCTAGGACTTGGGCCTTCTACGATGACCTCGGCTGGTATGCGATGTCGAACTCGCTTAGCGTCAGGGACCATTTAGCCAGTCTCCCAGAAGTTTCAGGGTGGCCTAGTATGGTCCTCAGTGGTTGATCAGTCACAACCGCGATGGGGTCTGCTTAGAAATAGGGCCTAAGGCGCTTAGCAGACATGATTAATGCAAAAGTAAGTTTCTCGGAGCGAGTATACCTGATCTCCACGTCGCGAACAATTTTGCTGATGTAGTACACCAGCTTTTGGGATCCGTCCTGATCCATACGGATAAGAACCGAGCTGATGGCCCCGAGTGTGACCGCCAGGTAGAGTAGGAGCTCTTCCCCTTCTTCCAGTCTGGATAGCAGAGGTGGAGAGGCCAGGAACTCCTTCAGTTCTTCAAAGGCCATCTTGCACTCTTTAGTCTAGGTGAAGTTGAGCATCTTGCACAATGCCTTGAAGAAGGGGAGGCAGCGGTCGACCGACCTTGAGATGAACCGGCTTAAGGTTGCAACCTGCCCCATCGGAAATTGGACTTGCTTCTTGGATGTTGGATGCTCCATATCAACGATTGCCTGGACCTTCTCCGGGTTCGCTTCGATGCCTCTCTGGGTGACCATAAAGCCGAGAAACTTCCCAGTCGCCACCCCGAAAGTGCATTTTGCCGGATTGAGCTTCATTTGGTGCTTCCGAAGATTGTGAAAGGCTTCGGTGAGGTCGGCGACGTGGTCCGAGCTCGGCTTGCTCATAATGAGCATGTCGTCCACGTACACTTGCATGTTCCAGCCAATATGGTCCTTGAAGACCTTGTTGACCAGATGCTGGTACGTGGCCCCAGCATTCTTCAGGCCAAAGGGCATCATCCGGTAGCAATATGTCCCTCGATCAGTGACAAAGGCAGTGTGCTCCTCGTCCCCCGGGTGCATCCGGATCTGATTGTACCTGGAGAATGCATCCATGAAGGAGAGCAGCCTGTGCCCTGAGGTGGCATCCACTAACTGATCTATCTTTGGTAGAGGAAAGCTATCCTTTGGGAACGCCTTGTTGAGGTCAGTGTAGTCTACACAGATCCTCCACTTGCCATTGTTCTTCTTCACCATCATCACGTTCGCCAGCCAGCTCGGGTATTGTACCTCTCGGACGAAGCCGGCGGCCAAGAGTTTCTCCACTTCTTCGTTGGTGGTCGCCTGCCTCTCTGGGGCAAAGCTTCTCTTCTTCTGTCGAACCGACTTGTGCTTCGAATCGATGCTTAGCTTGTGGATGATGATTTTAGGGGGAATACCTGGCATGTCCATTGCTGTTCAGGCGAACACATCTGCATTTGCCCGTAGGAACTTCAACAGTGGAGCCTTCTCCTTCTCGGGCAGCTAGGCTTCGATTTGCACTGTCTTCGTCTGGTCAGCCCTGAGCTGGTAAGGAAGTAGGTGCTCAACCGGGCCTCCTCTGGGGTCTTGAATCTTCTGGTCGAGCTCGTCTGCCTTGGAGTCCTCCTCGGGGGCCCGGGCCCCGCGGAGAGTTTGGAAGCAGTGCTGCATCAGCTGGGGTGCGCCCCTCATCTCTCCAATACCATAAGGGGTTGGGAATTGCACAAGTAATCTCTTGGTAGAGACAACAGCGTCGAGGAGGTTGAGCCCAGGTCGGCCCAAAATCATGTTGTAGGCTGAAGGAAGCCTGACAACCGTGAACGTCATCATGACGGTACTCTGCTGAGGCAGGATCCCGGCAGTGACTGAGAGAGTAATTTCTCCCTCCACCCCTACAAAGTCTCCTATGAAACCAACAAGGGGGGTGTGTACAGGCTTGAGCTGAATAGAAGAAAGGTTCATCCTGGAGAAAGCATCGTAGAAAAGCACATATATGGAGCTTCCACTATCTACCATGATGCATTTTATAGGATGCTTCACGATCGTCATCTCGACGACTACAGTATCATTATTTATATTTTTCCCCCGTCTTCCCCTTCCCTCATAAAAGGGAGTACAACCTCAGGATGCCCTGCCCCCCGAGCATTCTTTGGTGCGCGCTCTACTCCCCAGCGTATCATCCCCACCGATTTCTCAGTAGGATGATTGTCGACCATCGGGACTGGTGGGAGGGCGACAAGCGCCTGAGATTCTGCTTGAGGTCTGCCCCCCACATATCTTCCGAGGTAGCCCCTCTTGATGAGCTCTTCAATCTCCCACTTAAGATTGCGACATTCCTCGGTGTCGTAGCTGTGGTCATGGTAGAAACGACAGTACTTCATCTTGTCACGGCCAGAGGACGGCTTCAATGGCGGTGGGCACCTCAAGTAGGCCTCTCCTTCGATCTCCATGAGGATCTTCGTTCTCGGGGCAAGGAGAGGAGTGAAACTCCCCTCAGAGATGGGAGTGCCTCTTGGCCTTGGTCCCGGCCAGGAGCTCTGAGCTGGCGGTCCCGGCCTCCATGTCCCAGGCACCTCGGTGGGTGTCAGCTTCTTCAGCGGCTTCCCGTCGAGCTCCCGCCTCGTATGATCTGCCTCCTCGGCGTGGATGTACTTCTGAGCTCGGAAGAGGAGCTCGGAGTAAGTCTTCGGGGGTTTCTTATCGAGCAAGTAGGTCAGGCAAGAAGTTTTCAGCCCTCGCTTCAGAGCCAGCATTGTGATCGGCTCCTCCAGGTTGTAGATCTCTAGCATGGCAGCCTTAAAGCGAGCCACATAGTCCCGTAGTGGCTCGCGGTCCTGCTGCCTGATGGAGAAGAGGCTGTCTGCCTCTCGTGGCATCTTCCGACAGGCATCGAAGTGAGCCACGAACCTCTGCCCCAGCTAGGTAAAGGAGTTGATGCTTTCTGACTCAAGGTAGGCGAACCACACTCGAGCCGCCTTTTGGAGAGTAGCAGAAAAGGTGACGCATAGAAAAGCGTCAGTGGCCCCGTGGACCCTCATGAGGGCCCGGTAACTTTCCAGGTGGTTTAGGAGGTCGGTGGTCCCATCGTAAGGATCCACCTGCGGCATGCAGAATCGATCGAGAATCGACTCTGCTTGGATCTCTTGGGAGAATGGAGGACAGGCGTCGTAGCCCACTGGCTTGCTAGCAGAGCCAGGTAAGTTAGCAAACCGGTGGGATAACTCCGCCAGCTTGCGGTCATGTTCCTCCAGGCACTTCTCCGTCATGCGCCTGATGGCTTCATCCGTCGACCCCTCTGCTGAGAGAGGTGGAGAAGGTGACGTGGGTGCGCGGTGCTCGTGACGAGGGGTTTTGCCCTTTCTGCCTTGGCGGGGTTTAGATGCCGCCCGGTTAAGGTGTGGTGAGTAGCTCTCCCCGTCGGTAGACCCGGCCCGTTGTCTCTTGCCGGGGTTTGATGACTACCCCGGGGGTCAGTAACGGCTCGTGGCTGCGAAGACCTTCCATGGAAGGAACGCAGGCTGTCGCGGGTTGCTGCAGCATGGGCCGCAGGGGTCTCTGGCTACTGGTGAGTAGCCAAGGATCGATGCTGGTGCTGGAGCTGGTGCACTGCTGCAGTGAGAGTGTGCATCTGCTGGGCGAGCGCGGTCAACTGGACTTCTAGCGGAGGCGGTTGAACCGGAGTGGGTGGTTCCATTCCCGAAACGTGCGGGTTTCCGTGGGAAGGGGATTCTCCCGCACGGCTAGTGGAGGCTCCCCTCGCTCGAGTGGTCACCATCCTCCCGGTGAGCTATTCGAGTGGGGCTTGAGCTGTATCAGAAATCGTTCTGCTTCGTGACCCCCCCTTCCTGGCGCACCAATCTGTTGTCGCCAGGATTGTCGTGGCCCGTAACTGCTGGTGGCATCAATGATCACCCGTCCGCCTCTTCGGGATGCCTCCTGTGCCTCGGGACCTGTAAGAAACAGCGTTAGTGACCCGGGCCGAGGATTCTGGCGAGGGCACTCCGACGGTCAAGTCAGTGATGATCCAGGGGAACAGATCCTCCTGGTCGAGCCCCTTGAGATGAGCTCCATGCTAGGAGGAATGAGTGTGGTATGAATGGAAGTGAGAGCGGGCTAGGAGAGGTGATGGCCGAGGTGGAAGAGTCCTCCTGTGTGGCCCTTCTCCCTTTTTTCTGTCGCCCATCCCAGTGGTCTCCCTTCTTCTTTTTTGCTTTGCTTACTTACTTTTGGCTTACTTTGGCTAGGTTTTTACTCTGGCTTGCCTCGGGATCCCCCCATGTCATCAGACGCGCGCGACGAGGTATCGTGCCATAGACGGGATGCCTTTTCTGACAGATGGCTGGGGAAGCTTCCATGTGCTCTGACATTCCCTCTATTTGCTCCATTCCGGGAAACCTGGCAGGACCTCGATCGGCAGGCCGCCGCCCTCGAGACTCATGCCCTCTGGCTGGGTCCTTTCCCTGGTGGTACGGCAGGTTGGTGGAGAGCATGGCACCTTGATCAGGGGCTTTCCTTCCCTTCTGGTGTGAGTGACGATTGTGGGTATTAATTGCGGCATGGCAGGCGCAGCCACACGGCCCTCGGGAGGCCCGCCATCGTCCTTGGAGGGGAGGCATCGCTTCCTTGGCTGTTGGTGCCTCTGCCCGAGCTGGGGATCGAGCTGGAGAGGTGGGGCTTGGCCTCGAGGTGGCTCAGTTGGGCGGAGGAGGGCTGAGCTTGACTCCGGACCAGCTGAACTCGACTTCGGGCGAGCTCGACCTGACGAAGGTGGGTGGGGCGCAGCCCAGCCCAAGGGACTTGACCTCCGGGGGCTCCAGGTAGCGGAGGAGACTTGGGCTCGACTCCTGACCACGGGGCCCGATCTTAAGGGGCCTGCCTTGGGGGGACTTACGCTCGGCTCCGGCTTAGGTGTCCCGCCCCGGCGGGGACCGACCTGGCGGAGGACGGAGCTTGACTTCGGCAGGCGACTCCGCTATTCTGGGGGAGCTCAGGCCGGCGAAGGAGCCCATGTTGAAAATCCAGCGTGGTGTCTGATAGGGACTCCACGTCAATCTACCCACCCCATGTCAGCGATCCAGCCACATCACAAACATATTTGGATCTCTAAATTATAATTTAAAACTTATATGAAACTTATTTTTAACATAAAAATAAATCTATAATTATTTTTATATTTTAATTTATTTTGAGAGAAATATTGTTTGTTGTGTATTTTGTGGTTAATAATAACTGACTATGTGATAATTAAAACATAGTTGTTTATATTTGATTCAAATCCGATCTAAATCTAATTTTTTTAGATTAGAATCGAATTATTTATAGACTCGATCCAATCTGAATGACCTACTGGGTCAAAAATTTTGATTGTGGACCGAACTCAATTTTCTATTAGATTGGGTCTAGTAGTCTAGGTCTAATATTAGAATCCAATCAAAGAACCAGATTAGATTGGGTCACTCATGATCCGGTCTAACCCGATCAATTTTCACCCCTAATTATGGATGATAGTTATAGCTAACCCATTAAATATCTGATCCAATCAATTTAAACTCTACCCCAGGATTCTAGATAAAATATATGAAAAGGATTTGGCACGGATGAGAATAATGGTATTCCTCGTCTCAAACTCGTTTTGATAAAATCTTAATCTAAATTCCCCCCTCCCTCCCCTATCCCTCAAAAATTATAATTATTTTCAGAAAGTTTTTATAATGAAGCCTTTTTTTTTTTTTTTTTGATAAAAGAAAAGGGTAGGGGGTAAACTCCGATATAGCTTCCCATTCTGGCTCCCAGCTCGTTAGGCGATTGTTCGATTCAGACCGTATTATTTCACGTACCTTCCCCATCAACCGGTGAGTACGTCAACATAACCCCACTACAATATCAGAGTAACAGTCATTCCGTCCCCCAGTCACGTGGAATTTATTGAGTTATCCGAGGGATCATACCTCGAACCCTTGACCAGTGAATAATATATAAAGACGGAGCCGCGCTCTTACCAACCGTGCTACCACCATAGTGGTTATAATGAAATCTTTACCCAACCCAATCTAACCACCCCGACTTGCCTTGTCCATGAAATCTGACTTAACCTAACCTGAGATGCAGGTAGGCTAAGCGTAGATCAAAACTTTGGTTGGCTTGGATCACGATGGTAAAGATCAAGATGGTTTAGGTTGGACTGAATCATTACTTCCATAAGCATCTTTTAAGTATCTGATTTTTTTAATAGTAATTGTTTAGTTCAACTGAAGAATAATTTATCAAGCCATAAAGCTTGAATTAGATAGCTTAGGTCGAGTGGGGCAAGGGTCGGGCCTCATAAGTTAGCCCATGTTTTGTGTCAAATGACTCAAATAAAACCATGAAGGTCAAGTTTGGTGGGATATGGGTCTAAAGGTCTGAACCCTATGTTGGATTGGTCAAATATGGATATAGAGAACTAGGCCAAGTATGGTACTCTTATTTTAAAGAAGGAAACTTGTACTGGAAGGACGTATCGAGCAATTTATCAAAGATTAGCTTTAGATGTTTGCTTTAAAACAATGATAGGGACATAAAAGGGTCGAGTCAAATCCGAGACCCGACTCGGTTCCCAACCCAATTAGATCTAACCCAATCTATATTTGAAGATCCATCTGTTGAATTACATACAAAAATTGGCCCAAACTAAATTGTGGATCAGTTTGTTTTGTTTCTTTTTTTTCGATCCAGTCCGTACATCAGCCAGGTCTAATTTGGATCAACGAAAAGGAGTTTGATCCGGATCCGAACCTCATTGGATCATTGGATCAAACTCGGAAACACAAATGATACAAACCTTCTTCTCTTTCATTCTCAATATCTTTCCCTATTTATTGAATGAACTAAAATTTAAACCGATTCTTTCTTCTTCTTCTTCTTCTTCTTTCTTCTTCTTTTTTTTTTTTTTTTTTTTTTTTTTTTTTTTTTAAACTCAACACTTACTCCTCCTTACATTGAATAAAAACTTCATTTTACCCTAAAACTAAAGAATATGCTTTACTTCTCTATTTTATGCATATTGTCGAAGTCAAACCCCCTCCAGATCAATTAAGGGGAGAAAAAAAAGGCTTGGTGATGATAGATGGCAAACAATGGTATTTGCTCAAATACAAATCTTGTACCACATGCACTAGCATCCATAATTTATCCTTCACATGGTTAGGGCAAGAGATTGCCATATTTATCTTATTTGGAATCAGCCAAATGTAAATTTCACTAAATTACTAACCTCTAGCTTAAGAGCTTTATTCCAAGTATTTTGGGCAAAAAAGTATCAAGTGGGTTCCATCCTTGGTTAGGTTCCAAATCTATACTGTTGGATCGATGCCCCTAACCATTCTTACAAAAGGAACGTACCTATTATAAGAGACCGGTTTATCTTTCTTAAATCAGCAGCGCAGCAATCTCGGGCACTCGAGTCGACTCCCCGCCGACCCCTGCAAGAGCAACCAGAGTACTAAATCTCGAGTCGGCTCGCTGGAGACGAGCACTTCAGCACCAACCCATACCCTCAGCACCTCACACTCGTTGAGGTTGACGTCCCCGTGGGCCCATACCCTACATCCGGACGAACCACGAGGGTGCGAGCTGGCCGAGCCAACAATCCCCCCAGCGAAACGACTGAGTTTTTCTCCCTGCGGAGACTCGAACTCGAGACCTCGGCTCTGATACCAGTTGTTGGATCGATACCCCTAACCATTCTTACAAAAGGAACATCCCTATTATAAGAGGCCGGTTTATCTCTCTTAAACCAGCAGCGCAGCAACCCCGGGCACTCGAGTCGACTCCCCGCCGACCCCCGCAAGAGCAACCCAGAGTATTAAACTTCGAGTCGGCTCGCTGGAGACGAGCACCTCAGCACCAACCAAGGGACGTTGACGTGGCACCAGACCCGCCTTACCGGTGGCACCCACATCCCCGTGGGCCCAGACCCTACATCCGGACGAACCACGAGGGTGCGAGCTGGCCCAGCCAACATATACAATACATGAAAAGGAAAGTCCAGGTCTCTCTAGCATGACACATATCGCCAATTAGATGGGACATGTGTCACCAGCTGGGAAGTTATAGTTCCCTTTCTATGGTCAATAGATAAGCTGTACATAGGTCGGGTTGAATCGTGATCCGACCCTACCTGACCCATTTAGACCTGATCCAACCTATTTTTATGGATCCATGGATCTGAGTCGGGTCCTAAAATTAGATCTGTTCCATTTTTTGGGTTAGGTTTGGATTTACTGAATTTGGACCCGATCCGACCCTACCTGACTTAAAGATACTAATACTATTATGATCATATATATTTGAGCTTTTAAATTATAATTTAAAATTTATATGAAACTTATTTTTTACATAAAGATAAAGTTATAATAATTTTTATATCTTAATTTATTTTTTAAAAAATATTATTTATTATATATTTTATGGTAAATAATAGTTGGCTATATAATAATTAAAATATAGTTATCTATATTTTATTCGGATCATATCTAGATTCAAATTTTTTAGATTAGAATCGAGTTATTTATGTATCCGATCCAACCTGAATGATCTATTGGATTAAAAATTTTAATAATGGACCTGATCCGATCCGATCCAAATTTTTTTATGAATTGGATCTAAATCTAATATTTGAATCCAATAAAAAATCAGATCGGATCAGAATTAGTCATGATTCGATCCGATCTGATATATTTGTACTCCTATCAATAAACGAAAGAAAAAAAAAAAAAATTCCGTATGCTAACGCACGCATGCAAAATATAGCTTGAATGGTCACTTCATCGTACGATAGTGAGTTGGTCATACAGAATATAGGGGAATGAGAAAAGGGTTTGGAAACTGTGAATGCTAAAAAGGGTCATATCATTTCTATCTATTCATGAGTTGGAGACTTTAGAGGATTCATCTCAGAGAGCTGAGGGGAAAAGGTAAGAAAACAATGTATTTTTCTTAGATTTTATACTATTTTAAAGTTTTTTTATGTATATTTTTTTGTTATTTTATTAGTTTGTTAAAAGGAAAGCAACTTGCTTGAAAGGAAGACCACAAACCAGGAAGGTAAGTTTTGTAGCTTTTCTTTTTTCTCGATTTAGTTTATTATTAATTATTATATATATATATATATATATATATATATATATAATAGAATAAAAAGGGAAGGAGTTAGATCCTGATCATGACCACTCCCGGATGATTCTCCAATTCTAGCTAGAAAATATTCGATACACGGTGCAGGTCATTCCTAGACGGTCTCCCAATCCCAGCTAGGAAATATTCGATACACGGTGCATGTGGCCACTCCCAGAGTGTCTCCCAATCCTAGCTAAGAAATATTCCCAGCTAGAAAATATTCGATACACGGTGCATATTACGGTGCATGTGGCCACTCCCAGAGTGTCTCCTAATCCTAGCTAGGAAATATTCGATACATGGTACATATTAATTTTTTCGCTGGTACCAGCCGAATGAACGAAATTTATTATATAACTTTCCAATCAAAATATATTTAAATTAGGATTCGAACTTCTACTAGCTAACTGAGATAAGTTTCCTATCTAACTGTGCCACACGCGAATGGCTAATTTAGATTTTCTTATTAGTTTCGTAAAAAGTTGCTAGATAGTATTCAACGGCTTCTAATTTTTTTAGAACATCACCGTATAATAGGAAAGTCTAGAGCTCTCCCAGCACAACATGTGTCACTATTTTAGGTGGGACACATGGCCAGAGAAGTCTAGGCTCCCTTTCTATGGTCAACAAAGGGAGAAAAATAAAAAAGAAAATGAGTTTCTCTGGATGTTAGCATACACTACACAACATATTATCCGAACGGTCGTTTCATCATACAAATATAAAATGTGGGAGAATTAGGAAAAGCTTTTGAAACTGATAATTAATGTTGAGGGGTCCGATCATTTCTATCTATATATGGGTTAGAAAGTTCAGAGAATTCGAAGTGGTTGGAGAGTTGAGAAAAAAAGGCAAGAAAATAGTATATTTTTCATAGATTTTGTACTTTTTTTTATTTTTTATTAGTATTTTTTTTTTTTGCTGTTTTAAAGGAAAGCTGCTTCCTAGAAAGGAAGATCGGAAGGCAAGAAGGTGAGTTTTAAGCTTTTCATTTTTTCCGGTTTGGTTTATTATTAATTATAATTTTTCATTTTTCCATCAGTTCCGCATTGAGATGCTGGATAAAATCTAGCAACTTCTAAGTTTTTTTAGAACATACGGAAAACTAGCATGACACATATTACCATTTTAGATGGAAATTGTTGCCGTCCGGATCATCGTGGCCCGTAGCTGCTCATGGCATCGGATGTTCCGTGTCCGTCCATGGGAGATGCATTCGGTGCCCCGTGACCTGTAAGAAAGCCAACGTCAATGATCCGGGCCGGGGATTCCGGCGGGGGCACTCCGACGGTCAAGTCAGTGACGATCCAGGGGAACAGATCCTCCTGGTCGAGCCCCTCTGGATGAGCTCCATGCTAGGAGGAGTGAGTGGAGTATATGACAATGTGAGTGCGAGCTGGGGGATGTGGTGGCCGAGGTGGTCATGCCCTCCTGTCTGGCCTCTCCCCCTTCTCCTCTTTCTCTTTGTGATGGTTATGTTGTTAGAAAATTGGGTGGCTCTCCCTTGTTGAGAGAGTGTTGTTCTGTTCTAATGTGAGTGCTGTTACCTCCTTTTTGCTTACATTGGCTGAGTCTCTTACTTGGGCTTGCCTCGGGGTCCTTCATGGCTGTCAGGAGAGTGCGACGAGGTATCGTGCCGTAGATGGGACGCCTTCTTTATTGGGTAGCTGGGGAAGCTTCTACATACCTCTGACATTCCTTTTACTTGCCCTTCCTGGAAGCCTGGCAGGACCTCGACTGTTGTGTCGCCGCTCTCGGGAATCGTGCTCATTGATAAGGTCTTTTCTCCGATCGTACGGCATGTCGGTGGAGGGCATGGTGCCTTGGTGTGAGCTTCCTTTCTTTCTGGTGTGAATGGCGGCCGTGGGCATTAATGGCGACGTGGCGGGTGCTGTCGTACGGTCCTCGAGGGGCACGCCACCGTCTTTGGAGGGGAGGTGCTGCTTCCTTGGCGGTTGGTGCTTCGATTCATGCTGGGGGCCGAGCTGGGAAGATGGGGCCGCTTGTAGTGGACCTGCCTCGCGACGGCTCGGCTATGCAGAGGAGGGCTGAGCTCGGTACTGGACGGTGGGGCCCAGCGTTGACCGAGCTCGTGCTGACAGAGGTGCGCCCAGCTCAGGGGACCCGGCCTCGAAGGGGCTCCGCGTGGTGGAGGCTTGAGCTCAACTCCAGGCCACGGGGCCCGACCTCGGGTTCGAAAGGTCTGCCTCTGGTGGGGTTTGAGCTCGGCTACGACCTAGGTGTCCCGACCTGGCAGGTACCGACCTGGCGGATGATAGAGCCCGGCTTCGACGGGCGGCCCCATTGACATCGGGGAGCTCTGCTCGACGAAGGGGCCCATGAAGGGAATCCAGCGCAGTGTCTAATGAGGGCTCCATGTCAGGATCCTTGGCCATGTCAGTAATCCGGCCACATCATTTGCCCTCCACTCCCGAGGCCCGTTGTCGTGCGATGCTCGGGGTGAAGGGAGTAATTACGGTGCTTACGTGGAAAGGTGGAACAATTTGGTGCAATAATGACCGATATCGGCGGCGTCTCGCCCGGCGGGCCCTTGAGCCTGTGCGGGGGTGCCACGCGGCCACGTCCAGGGGGCGATTATGGCGGGCTCGGAAGTCAAAGCGACCGCGGTCGGATTGGGGGTGCTGGCCCCGTTGATCAGCGACACATGGCGAGTCTTTTGGGGAAGCTGTAACGATACGGTCGGGCGTAGGTTGTCTCGAATGAAGGGGTAAGTCTTTTCGAAACTTACCTCTTTCGAATCCTTCATGCCCGACGTAGTGCTGCAGACTTCTCCTTTCTCTACTCCAGTCTTCATCGTCCGCTTAGGATCTTAGTAGGTTAGCTTCTTCTTTTTCCTCTTTTCTCACCGACTAGGGGTCGTCGTAGGTCCTCCTTCGTCATCTTCTTCTTCTTCTGTCCATGGATCGTTTTGGTCCGGACTTCTGTCCCTCGTGCCAAGCCGAGGCTGGACCTTCCCAGCCGAGGACTTCTTCTTCCTCTAAAGAGGAAATGGAGGCGGCACGGTACGAGTTTAGTAGAAGACCTTCTCAGGGCCCTTTAGCCATTAGGGAACCCAGGTCTTCTCCTCCTCCCTGCTTGGCTCTCCCTCCTGCTCCTGCTCCTGTATCCCTTCCTGAGTCCGAGCCTTCTCGATCTACAGGTCCCGAAGGGATTGCTTCAGTGATCTTCGTCGAGGATCTGGTGGCCATCCGGGGTGCATACGACATCCCTGAGTCTGTCCGGCTCTCCGTTCCTCGTCCCGGGGAGCGGGTCACGTCCAGTGGCCCTTAGTGGATTGCCTTCTACGAGGAGACCTTCACCGGGGGCCTTCGGTTTCCTGTCCATCCCTTCTTCCTTTCTTTCTTGGCCAACTATCGACTTGTTCCTGCCCAGTTAGTCCCCAACGCCATCAGAATGATATTTTGTTTCATCATTCTGTGCCACTTCCATGGGATTGTCACCCGTTTTTCCTTGTTCAGGACCTTCTTCACCCTGAAATGCCACCCCATCGAGGAGGAGTGGTGGTCCCTTTCTTCTCGCCCTCGGGGTATCCGTTTCGAGCTCCCCTCTTCCATCAAAGGATGGAAGAGTAAGTACTTCTTCACCTCGGTTGAGGGGATCGACTGGGTTTGGAGCGACCCAAATCGGTCTCCAAATAGGAACTCCTCCATCGAAGCAGCCGACCTTGACTTGTACAAGCTGTTCAGATCGACCGAGATCCCATCTCTGGAGGTCTTGCTGTCAGAGCAGAATCTCCGCAAGGCCGGGGTCAACTCGGCACGGGAGTCGGGTGAGTTCGACTTGGCCACCCCACTTTCGCTTCTTATTTACTTTTCTTCTTTTTTTCTTTTCTTTTCTTTTTTTTTTTATGGGGCTGACCTTGTCTTTTATGGTGTAGAGATGAAATTTTTAATGGATGAACTGCTCTCGTTTTTCGAGGAACGAGAGCAAGTGGCCGAGGCTAGCGAGCCTGCTCCGAAGAGGGCCCAGGCTGAAGATGGTGCGAGGCCGGTGCAGGCCGGGCCGGATGCACCAATTACAGAGCGAAGGTGGAAGAGGGCTACCGAGCCCGCCCGCGAGCCTTCAGGGCAGCAAGAGTTGGTTCCGGCGCCCAAGCCCGAGGTGGTCGTCTGTGCCAGATCCGCTGCTGCCATCGCCAGGATAGAGGCCTCTCCTCCGGAGATCGTCGACGTCGAGGAGGAGGGAAGATCGAGAGAAACGAGGTCGGCGCCTCCAGCGCAGATCGAGGTGGCGCCGAGCTCGCAACCGGTGCTGAGCAGGCCTCCCATCGCCGAGGGATCCAAGCCGACAAAGAGGCAGGACAGGGACTATCACCGAGTCCCTTTTCGGTTGGGCCCTAACGTCTCCCTGGTGAAGGACCCAAAGCTCACCGAGCAGATGATGGACTTCTCGATCCAGTCCTGTGATCGGTGGGAGGGGAGCGGGAGGCTTCTGAGCGACATCGTCAGCTCGATGTTTGCTAATCTTTATGCCGTAAGTTCTCTTCTTTTGTCTTCATACCTCCTGTCTTCTCTCAGTACTGCAACTAATATGTCTTCTTTGGGTGCAGCATGGCAGGGAGTTGATCCTCATCAGAGACTACTGCCGCAATTGGGCGAGGAGGGATAAGGAGCAGCAGGCGGAGCTCGCATCCTTGAAGGCTAAGGTGGGCCAGAAGGACACCGAGATCCGGGAGGCCGATTCAAAGGCTAAGGGCCTCCAGGCTGAGCTCGCCGATGCCATCCGGATGAGGAAGGAGCTCGAGGGAGAGCTCGAGTCGAAGAGGACTCGGCTGAAGGAGCTCCGTACTGAGGTAGAGGCAGCGAAGGACAGGGTTGCCTCTGCTGAGAAGAGGGTAGCGGCCACAGAGGAGAGGGTCGCCGTCGCCAGCCGCGCTATTGTGACCGTCGAGAAGATGACGACAATCGCAATCCGATAGTAGGAGTGCGTCCAGAAGCAGTTGGAGGAGTCGAGGCAGCAGGAGGAGGCTACGAGGAAGACGGCTGTTGACGCAGTGGCCGCCTTCAAGGAGACCCTGGAGTACATCAAAGATTTTAAGGAGGCGGCAACGAACTCCTTCGCCAAGGGGTTCGCGTACTGCCACCAACAGCTATGGGGAATCCTATATGAGGAGCGATTGGCCGCACTCCGGACTCCAGGTAAGAGGGCTTCTGCTCCACAGGTGGTTGCAGGAGGGCAAGGGGCCGCTCCGATCGGGGCACCTCCGCCAGTGGCCCCGGAGGCTGCCGAGCCAACCTCGGTTATGGCAGCGGCCGAGGCAGCACTGCAGGAGAGGGCCGTCGAGCCGACCTCCTCGATGGCCGCAGCTGAGCCTGCCCCCCCAGTAGAGCCCGCTCAGGCACGCGACCCCGCTCTGGAGGCAGAAGAAGGGGAAGTCCCGGCCGTGCACCGCCCAGGGAAGGAGCCGGCCTCATAGGATAGAACTTCCCTTGTATCCCTTTTTATTTTCTTTTTATATTTTTTGTTATTTGTTTTTTCTTTTTTATTTTTTTTTTGAACCAGGTTACCTGGCCTGTCAGGGCCCGGAAAATAATGTAAATATTTTCTTCTAAGTAATGGAGATTGACTTTGCAAGTGCAGTCTTTCCCTTTTTTCTGTGATGCGAATGTCTCTTCTCCTTCTTTCCCCTCTCTTCTTTTCTCTTTTGGTGCGATGAGGTCGGAGGGAGAAGCTTCGAACCTGGGCGCCTAAGGGCGGTTCACATCTCGAATGCCTCGGAGCTAGGCTCGGGGCTTGATCTTCAGAAGTTGGGCCCAAGAAACATCGCCTCAGAGCCGGGCTTTGGGATATACTGGCCGTAGAGCTGTGTGGCTCGAAGGTTTCCTTGGCCGGAGGTCTGAGTTCCGGTCTCGGGTTGGCATCCTGGAGCTGGGCTTGCAGACGTCGATGACTTGAGAGCTGCTTGGCTCGAAGGTTCCCTTGACCGGAGGTCTGAGCTCCGATCCTGGGCTAGCATCCTGAAGCTGGGCTTGGGGATGTCAATGACTTGAGATAGCGCCTTGGAGCTGGGCTCGAAGGCATGTTAGTTTGGTGGCCGAGGAGCTGGGCTCGAGGCCTGAGTGCCTGGGGGCTTCCCAGGTCTTTGTGCCGGAGGACTCTTCTCCGGGCTTTGTCGCCGAGGAGCTAGGCTCGAGGCTTGAGTGCCTGGGGGCTTCCCAGGTCTTTGTGCTAAAGGACTCTTCTCTGGGCTTTGTCGCCGAGGAGTTGGGCTCGCGGCTTGAGTGCTTGGGGGCTTCCCAGGTCTTTGTGCCGGAGGACTTTTCTCTAGGCTTTGTCGCCGATGAGCTGGGCTCGCGGCTTGAGTGCTTGGGGGCTTCCCAGGTCTTTGTGCCAGAAGACTCTTCTCTGGGCTTTGTCGCCGAGGAGCTAGGCTCGTGGCTTGAGTGCCTGGGGGCTTCCCAGGTCTTTGTGCCAGAGGACTCTTCTCTGGGCTTTGTTGCCGAGGAGCTAGGCTCGTGGCTGGCTTATTGGAGAGCTAGGCTTCAGTACTTGATTGCCCGAGGATGTGGCTCGGGAGATGACGTCTTGGAGCTAGGCTCGAAGGTGATGTTAGCTAAGAAGGTTCCTTTGGCCGGAGGTCTGAGCTCCGATCTTGGGCTGGCATCCTAGAGCTGGGCTCGGGGATGTCGATGACTTGAGAGCTGCTTGGCTCGAAGGTTTCCTTGGCCAAAGGTCTGAGCTCCGATCTTGGGCTGGCATCTTGAAGCTGGGCTCGGGGATGTCGATGACTTGAGAGCTACTTGGCTCAAAGGTTCCCTTGGCCGGAGGTCCGAGCTCCGGTCTTGGGCTGGCATCTTGAAGCTGGGCTCAGGGACGTTGATGACTTGAGAGCTGCTTGGCTCGAAGGTTCCCTTGGTCGGAGGTCTGAGCTTCGATCTTGGGCTGGCGTCCTGGAGCTGGGCTCGGGGACGTCGATGACTTGAGATGGCGCCTTGGATCTGGGCTCGAAGGCGTGTTAGTTTGGCAGCCAAGGAGCTGGGCTCCAGGCCTGAGCGCCCGGGGGCTTCCCAGATCTTTGTGCCAAAGGACTCTTCTTCGGGCTTTGTCGTCGAGGAGCTGTGCTCGTGCCCTGTGTGCCTGGGGGCTTCTCAGGTCTTTGTGCCGGAGGACTTTTCTCTGGGCTTTGTCGTCGAGGAGCTGGGCTCGCGGCTTGAGTGCCTGGGGGCTTTCCAAGTCTTTGTGCCATAGGACTTTTCTCCGGGCTTTGGTGCCGAGGAGCTGGGCTCGTGGCTTTAGTGCCTGGGGGCTTCCCAGGTCTTTGTGCCAGAGGACTCTTCTCTGGGCTTTGTCGTCGAGGAGCTGGGCTCGCGGCTTGAATCTCCTGCAAGGCAAACAAACTGTCGTGCAGAAAGGAATCTTTATTTCTCATGGAGGGGATACTTACATTACTGGTAATATCTCCTCAGATTACAAGCATTCCAGGTTCGGGGAAACCTGGCGCCATCCAAGTCCTTGAGGTAGTAGGCCCCATGCGAGAGGGCCTCGGCCACTTTATAAGAGCCCTCCCAGTTCGGCGAGAGTTTGCCGTACTCCTGGGGCTGGGACGCTTCTGCTCGATGCAGCACCAGATCGCCAGGTCGGAAGGTCTTCTGCCTCACCCGCGCATTATAGTATCAGGCGACTCGTTGCCGATATGCTGCCATCCGGAGTCGGGCCTTGTCCCTCGTCTCTTCGAGGAGGTCAAGGTTGAGCAAGAGATGTGCCGAGTTCTGGACCTCGTCGTACCGCTGTACCCGGAGTGTGGGCACGCCGAGCTTGACTGGGATCACCGCTTTAGATCCGAAGACAAGGTTGAAGGGTGTTTCGCTCGTTGCCATTCTGGACATTGTGTGGTAGGCCCACATGATACTTAGAAGTTCTTCTGCCCATCTGCCATTCGCCTGGTCCAACCTGGTGCGGAGTCCTTGAAGGATGGTCCGGTTTGTCACCTTGGCTTCGCCGTTGGTCTGGGGATGAGCAACCAAGGTGAAGCGATGCTGGATCCCCTGCTCGGCACAGAACCCCTCGAACTCCCGGTTGTCGAACTGTTGCCCATTGTTGGTGATGACATATTTGGGGAGTCCGAAGCGGCAGATGATGGACTTCCAAAAGAATTGGCAAACATTGCTTCTGTGATCCAAGCTAGCGGCTCTGCCTCAACCCATTTGGTGAAGTAGTCGATCGCCACTAGCAGGAACTTCCGCTGTCCTGGTGCAGTGGGGAACGGTCCCAAGATGTCCATCCCCCATTGTGTGAAAGGCCAGGGAGATGACAATTGGGAGATCGATGCAGCCGGTAGGCGCTGAATGTGGGAGTGGCGCTGGCACTTGTCACACTTCTTGACGAAGTCGGCGGCGTCCTCCCTCATCGTTTCCCAGAAATATCCCTGGCGAAGGGCCTTGTATGCCAAAGTCCTCCCTCCTACATGGTTCCCGCAGAGGCCCTCGTGCATCTCCTGGAGCACGAAGGCTGCCTCCGTGGGCCTGAGGCACTTCAGGAGGGGGTAGGAATTAGATCGGCGGTAGAGCTGGCCGTCCATCAAGATGAAGCGGGCGGCTTTCCTTCTGATGAGGCCAGCTTCTTTGTGGTCCTCCGACAGCAGGCCATCCTGGATGTACTTGACATACTTGTCCATCCAGCTCGGCTCGGGGGCTACTTGTTGCACCTCCTCGGGGCTTTCGTGGCTTGAATTCTCGAGATATTCGATGTAGGCACGCCCCAGGGATGAGTCCGGTAGGGTTGCAAGCCTCGACAGTGCATCCGCACGAGCGTTTTCTCCATGGGGGATGTGGGAAATGCGGAAGTAACGGAAGCCTGCTATGCTCGAACGGACCTTCTCCAGGTACTTCATCATCTGGGTATCTCGGGCCTCGTACTCTCCGGAGACTTGTCCGGCAACCAGTTGGGAGTCGATGAAGACCTTGAGGTTCTGTACGCCTAACTCGCGGGACACCTTCAGGCCCGCAAGGAGCGCCTCGTACTCCGCCTGGTTGTTTGTAGCAGGGAACTTGAAGCGAAGCACACACTTCGTCACCACTCCATCAGAATTGGCGAGGATGAGGCCTGCTCCGCTCCTGCAAGAATTGGAGGCTCCATCCACGTGAAGGACCCAAGGGTCCCCAGGTGGACCGAGCTCAGCTTGGCTCTCCGGGACCATCTGCTCTAGTTCCTCGAGAAGCCTTGTACATTCGACCACGAAGTCAGCTAGGACTTGGGCCCTTTGCGATGACCTCGGCCGATATGCGATGTCGTACTCACTCAGCATTAGGGACCATTTGGCCAGCCTTCCGGAAGTCTCGGGGTGGCTTAACATGGTCCTCAGCGGCTGATTAGTCACAACCATGATGGGATGCGCTTGGAAATAGGGCTTGAGGAGCTTAGCAGACATTATTATGCAAAAATAAGTTTTTCAGAGCGAGTATACCTGATCTCCGCATCATGGAGTATCTTGCTGGTGTAGTACACCAGCTTCTGTGACCCGTCTTGGTCCGTATGGATAAGGACCGAGCTGACAGCCCCTAGGGTGACCGCCAGGTAGAGCAGGAGCTCTTCTCCTTCTTCTGGTTTGGACAGCAAAAATGGGAAGGTCAGGAACTCCTTCAGCTCTTCAAAGACCATCTTGCACTCTTCAGTCCAGGTGAAGTCATGCATATTACGCAATGCTTTGAAGAAAGGGAAGCAGTAGTCAGCCGACCTCGAGATGAACTGGCTTAGGGCCGCGACCTTCCCTGTCAGGCACTGAACCTGCTTCTTGGATGTTGGGTGCTCCATGTCAAGGATTGCTTGGACCTTCTCCGGATTCGCTTCGATGCCTCTCTGGGTGACCATGAAGCCGAGGAATTTCCTGGCCGCCACCCCGAAGGCGCACTTCGCTGGGTTGAGCTTCATCTGGTGCTTCCAGAGACTGTGAAAGGCTTCAGCGAGATCGGCAACGTGGTCTGAGCTTGGTTTGCTCATGACGAGCATGTCATCCACGTACACTTGCACATTCCTGCTGATCTGGTCTTTGAAGACCTTGTTGACCAGGCGTTGGTACATGGCCCCAGCATTTTTCAAACCAAAGGGCATCATCCTGTAGCAGTATGTTCCCGGATCAGTGATGAAGGCAGTGTGCTCCTCGTCCTCTAGGTGCATCCAGATTTGATTGTTCCCGGAGAATGCATCCATAAAGGAGAGCAGCCTATGCCCTTAAGTGGCATCCACCAACTGATATATCCTTGGCAGAGGGAAGCTGTCATTCGGGCATGCTTTGTTGAGGTCGGTGTAATCTACACAGATCCTCCACTTGCCATTGTTCTTCTTTACCATCACCACATTCGCCAGCCAGCTCGGGTACTGTACTTCTCGGACGAAGCCGGTGGCGAGGAGTTTCTCAACTTCCTCGTTGATGGCCGCTTGCCTTTCTGGGGCAAAGCTTCTCTTTTTCTGTCGAATCGGTCTGTACCTCGGATCAACATTGAGTTTGTGGGTGATGACTTCAGGGGGAATACCTGGCATGTCGGTTGCCGTCCAGATGAACGTGTCTGCATTCGCCCTCAAGAACTCCAACAGCGGAGCTTTCTCCTCCTTGGGCAGCTGGGCTCCGATCTGCACGGTCTTTGTCTTGTCAGCCCCGAGCTGGTAAGGAAGCAAGCGTTCGACCGGGCCTCCCCTGGGGTCCTGGGCCCTCTGGTCGAGCTCGTCTGCTCTGGAGCCCTCCTCGGGCACCCGGGCCCTGGGAAGGGTCTGGAAGCAGTGCTGCATAGGCTGGGGCGTACCCCTCATCTCCCCCACACCGTAAGGGGTTGGGAACTGCACCAGGAGCCTCTTGGTGGAGACGATGGCGTCGAGGAGATTGAGCCCAGGTCGGCCCAGGATCACGTTGTAAGGCAAAGGAAGCCTGACAACCATGAACGTCGTCATGACGGTGCTCTGCCGAGGTGGGGTCCCGGCAGTGATCGGGCGGGTGATTTCTCCCTCCACCCTTGTGGACTCTCCCGTGAAACAAACAAGGGGGGTATACACTAGCTTGAGCTGGGTAGGGGAGAGATTCATCCTGGAGAAAGCATCGTAGAAAAGTATATCTGTGGAGCTTCCACTATCTACCATGATGCGCTTTACGGGATGCTTTGCGATCGTTATCTCAACGACTACAGCATCATTATTTATATTTTTCTTCCCATTTTCCCCTTCCCTCGTAAAGGGGAGTACATTCTCAGAGTTCCCTGCCCCCCGGGTCCTCTTGGACGCACGTTCAGCTCCTTAGGAGATCTTGCCCACCGGCTTCTCGGTGGGGCGATTGTCGATGGCTGGAGCTGACGGGAGAGCAACGAGCACCTAGGACTCTGGTCGAGTTCTGCCCCCCACATATTTCCCGAGGTAGCCTCTCTTGATAAGCTCTTTGATCTCCCACTTGAGATTGCGGCATTCCTCGGTATCGTGGCCATGGTCATGGTGGAAGCGGCAGTACTTCGTCTTATCCCGGGTGAAGGATGGCTTCAACGACGGAGGACGCCTCAGATAGGTCTCGCCCTCGATCTCCATGAGAATCTTTGTTCTCAGGGCGAGAAGGGGAGTGAAGTTCTCCTGGGGGACGGGAGTGTTCCTTGGCCTCGGTACTGGTCGGGAGCTCTGAGCTGGCGGTCCCGACCTCCGTGCCCCTAGCGTCTCGATGGGTGCCAGCCCTTTCAGCGGCTTCTCGTCGATCTCCCGTCTCGTACGATCCGCCTCCTCGGCACGGATGTACTTTGAGCCCGGAAAAGTAGCTCAACGTAAGTCTTCAGGGGCTTCTTGTCAAATGAGTAGGTCATGCGGAAAGTCCTGAGCCCTCGCTTCAGGGCCAGCATTGCAACCGGCTCCTCCAAACTGTAGATCTCCAAGGCAGCAGCCTTGAAATAGGCCACGTAGTCTCGTAATAGCTCGCGGTCCTACTGCCTGATGGAGAAGAGGCTGTCTGCCTCACGTGGCATCTTCCGACAAGCATCAAAATGAGCCACAAACTTCTGTCCCAACTGGGCAAAAGAGCTGATGCTTTCTGGCTCGAGATGGACGAACCATACCCGAGCCGCCTTCCAAAGGGTAGCAAGGAAGGCGACGCACAGAAGGGCGTCAGTAGCCCCCTGGACCCTCATGAGGGCTGGATAACTTTCTAGATGGTCTAGGGGGTCGGTGGTCCCATCGTAAGGATCCACCTGTGGCATGCAGAACCGATGGGGAATCGGCTCCGCCTGGATCTCTTGTGAGAATGGGGGGCGGGCGTCATAGCCCACTGGCTCGTTAGCGGAGCTAGGCAAGTTGGCGAACCGACGGGCAAACTCTGCCAGCTTGCGGTCATGCTCCTCCAAGCGCTTCTCCGCTATGCGCCTGATGTCTTCGTCTATGGACCCCTCCGCTGAAGGGGGCAGGGAAGGTGATGCGGACACGCGGTGCCCATGGCGAGGAGCTTTGCCCTTTTTGCCTTAGCGAGGTTTGGGTGCCCCCCGATCAAGGTGCGGTGAGCAGCTTTCTTCATCAGTAGAGTTGGCCCGCCATCGCTTCATTGAGGCCTGATGGGTACCCCGAGGGTCTGTAACCACCCGCGGTTGCAAAGGCCTCCCGTGGAAGGAACGCAGGCTGTCACGGGGTACTGCGGCATGGGTCGCGGGGGTCTCTGGCTATTGGTGGGTAGCCAGGGACCGATGCTGGTGCTGATGCTGGAGCTAGCGTACTGCTGCAGTAAGAGTATGCATCTGCTGGACGAGTGCGGTCAGCTGGATCTCCAATGAGGGTAGTTGAACCAGGGCAGGTAACTCCCTCTCCGGTCCGCACGGGTTCCCGTGAGAAGGGTATGTCTTCGCATGGCTGGGAGAAGCTCCTCTAGCCCGGGTGGTCACCATCCTCCCAGTAAACTGTATAAGCAGGGCTTGAACTGGACCAAGTGTCGTCCTGCTCCCCCTTCCTGGCACGTCAATCTATTGCCGCCCGGATCGCCGTGGCTCATAGTTGCTGATGGCATCGGGTGTTCCGCATTCACCCATGGGAGATGCCTCCAGTGCCCCGGGACCTGCAAGAAAGCTAACGTCAGTGACCCGGCCGGGGATTCTGGTGGGGGCACTCCGACGGTCAAGTCAGTGATGACCCAGGGGAACAGATCCTCCTGGTCGAGCCCCTCTGGATGAGCTCCACGCTAGGAGGAGTGAGTGGAGTGTATGAGAATGTGAGTGCGATCTTGGGGATGTGGTGGCCGAGGTGGTCTTGCCCTCCTGTCTGGCCTCTCCCCCTTCTCCTCTTTCTTTTTGTGATGGTTGTGTTGTTAGAAAATTGGGTGGCTCTCCCTTGTTGAGAGAGTATTGCTCTGTTCTAATGTGAGTGATGTTACCTCATTTTTGCTTACACTGGCTGAGTCTCTTACTTGGGCTTGCCTCGGGGTCCTCCATGGCTATCAGGCGAGTGCGACGAGGTATCGTGCCATAGATGGGACGCCTTCTTTATTGGGTAGCTGGGGAAGCTTCTACATGCCTCTGACATTCCTTTTACTTGCCCTTCCTGGAAGCCTAGCAGGACCTCGACTGTTGTGCCGCCGCTCTCGGGAATCGTGCTCCTTGGTAGGGCCTTTTCTCCTGTCGTACGGCAGGTCGGTGGAGGGCATGGTGCCTTGGTGTGAGCTTCCTTTCTTTCTGGTGTGAATGGCGGCCGTGGGCATTAATGACAACGTGACGGGTGCTGTCGTACGATCTTCGGGGGGCACGCCACCATCTTTGGAGGGGAGGTGCTGCTTTCTTGGCGGTTGGTGCTTCGATTCGTGCTGGGGGCCGAGCTGGGAAGATGGGGCTTGCTTGTAGCGGACCTGCCTCGCGGCAGCTCGGTTGTGCAGAGGAGGGCCGAGCTCGATACTGGACCAGTGGGGCCCAGCGTTGATCGAGCTCGGGCTGACAGAGGTGCGCCCAGCTCATGGGACCCGGCCTCGAAGGGGCTCTGCGTGGTGGAGGAGGCTTGAGCTCAACTCCAGGCCACGGGGCCCGACCTCGGGCTCGAAAGGTCTGCCTCTGATGGGGTTTGAGCTCGGCTCCGATCTAGGTGTCCCGACCTGCCGGGTACCGAACTGGCGGAGGACGGAGCCTGGCTTTAACGGGCGGCCCCGTTGACATCGGGGAGCTCTGCCCGGCGAAGGGGCCCATGAAGGGAATCCTGCGCAGCGTCCGATGAGTGCTCCACGTC
Organism: Areca catechu; assembly: GCA_021397845.1. Classification (NCBI taxonomy): domain Eukaryota; kingdom Viridiplantae; phylum Streptophyta; class Magnoliopsida; order Arecales; family Arecaceae; genus Areca; species Areca catechu. The sequence goes on along the minus strand of CM038040.1, from coordinate 61,082,114 downwards.
AAGATTCTTGGCCACGTCAGCAATCCGCCCACATCAGGGATACATGTCACCAACCAAGGAGTTATGGGCATGATCCTGCGGGTAACTCGATTAAATCCAAAAATTTTCTGGAACACGTGACTGAAGGACGAGAGAGCACCTGCTCCTGCGGCTTAGCGGGGCCAGGCTGATGTACTCACCTTTATAAATGGATGAGGAAGGTACGTGGAAATGTGCGACCTGTATCGAACATTGTCCGGGCGGGGGCGGAGTTTGGCAAAGTTACTGCTACAATGTAATATCCTTTTAGTATAAAAAAAAAAAAAAAGGAAAGCATGGTTGTTGCTACAGTACAATAGCTTCTTCTTATTACCTAGAAAGTTGGGATTATAATATTAGGGGATTTATATAATGGATGATAGAAAGTAGTGAAACCTATATTATCACATTGAATGATCGGTAACAGAGGGTAAAAGGTGTGAATGAAACATGAAAAATTATAGAAAGTAAATAGAAGGATCAAATTCAAGTATTTGGATGAGAGAAAAAAACAAAAACAGATAATATGGGTTTATTAACCGGTCAATTAATATGTTTGGGTTAGTGGGTTATCAGGTATGGATTATGGATTGTGGATTATTAGGTAATGGATAGTGGATCTGGGTTATGGGTTATTGGATTCGGGTTTTGGGTTATGGATTATCAAAGAATGGTTGCAGTTTGTTGGGTTAACCAGTCATGATGGTGGGTTGGTTGGGTTAGATTAGGGTTAGGTTTGGGTTTAGTGAGAGGGTTAGAGTTTAGAATTGGGTTAGGGTTAGGGATTGTGTTATGGTTAGGTTTGGGAGTATAGTTAGGATTAGGGTTAGAATGAGAAATTAGGATTAGGGTTAGGGTTTCACAGATGATGGCGGTGGAGAGGGAAGGGGAAATGAAGAGGAAAAGCCCACTGGTAAGGTAGAAGAGAGGAAATTCAAGAAAAACAAAGAGGGAAAAATTATGAATTGTTCATTAAAAAATAAAGAGAAAAAGATGGGGAAGGTGAAAGGTACCAATATGCTGATGCCTCCAAGATGCATAAAGAGGGGAGAAGGAAGAGCAACGAAACCACGAATGGTGCCTTGGGAGGGTGTTGGCTAGTGACCGCTCAAGAATGAGGGAATCAAGAGGAGATCCATTAAGGAAGGGGAGAGGGATCACCATTCGTTCAAGCATTTGGGAACCGAGGAGATCTGTCAAGGGAGGGGGATCACCATCCGGTGTAGAGTGGCCAAAAAAAATAAGCTACTAGAGACATAGGAATGGGGATCACCATCTGGTCAGGCATAAGGAAACTAAAAGGAGATCCATCGAGGAGGGAGGGGGATCACCGTCTGGCATAGAAATCCATCAAAAAAAACTTGACTCACTGAAGACATGGAGAGGGGATTGGACAAGGAATGATCTGGGAGAGGAAGGTAGAGTGGAGAGACAAGAGAGAGAAAAATGACAAAGGGGGGTTAGGATTTTTTTAAAAGTTAGAGTGCATAGAACTTCTATGCACCCTGTATGCATAAAAAAATTGTGGGTGAGCACATACAGTTTTTATAGGTAAATATGTTTGATTTTGAGGATGTATAGAAAATTTTGTTGAAAAAAATATCCTAAAGCCAATCATTTGGATTGTAGATGATTAACTTTTTTTATAAATGTATATGAATTATTAATAAAATGAATATTATTTTTAGTAACTCAGCAATTTTTATTATCTTCCTGTGAATTTTAATATGCTGGAATCCTTAGAACTATATTGATTTGATAAAGGAGAATTTATCAAGTGGTTTTTAAATCAATTTACGATCAAATTATGCGTTATTATCTAGGATGACAATATTTATCAAGAATAGATCATTGTGTGCCATATAGGTTGGTTATCCTCTTAATCAAGGAGTGTAGAGATACTGGTATGGCATGCAAGTGAGTATAGGAATATATCTTACTAAACAGTGACTAATTTTTTGGAGTGTTTTACTACCAAGAGTATCTTGCAAAAAGGGTATGGGTATAAGTGTCCCTCCTACTTGAGACTATCATAGTAACTTGGCAAGCAACTTATTATACTTGGATGCCAGACTACCTGAATTTCTAATCTAGTGATGAAAAGTTTCTAGGTATAGTCAAGTACTTGTTAAGTCGATATTGAGTTAAGAAGGAATTGACCACTTTAAATTACTGGAGTAAATGCTCGATGGTATTTCAATTTAGCAAAATCTAAGCCTGGATAATCTTGGTGAGGAGTCAGGAGTTAGCATGTTGAGACACATTCAAATGCACTTATTCAAAGTTGGCAGTAGACTCTAAATTTATCTTGAGCATTAGGTCAAAGGGATAAATTATACGGTAACCATAGCTTGGGTTCTTGAATGTTGCTTTGCTATCATTCGATATATCCGGATGTCGGGCATCATTACTAGATAATTGTATCAATTAGTTCAGGAAATCATTCCTGAACTATTGGCTTAGGGTTGAACCTATAAGGTCCATACACAATAAAATTTTTCGATTGATCATGATAGCTGATCGATAATTGAAAATCATCCGGTGATAAAATTATAAATATGATCAACAATTGACCTAATACAAAAGTTATAATTAATTAATTAATTAATAATTAATTAATATTAGAAGGATTAATTAGTAACTGGATTACTAATTGGATCAATTTATCGAGCGAAATAATTTGGTCAAATCTAATTGAATTTGATTCAAATAGATTTTATCCAATTATATTATTCGATGACCTAACCACTAAGAAATTTTAATCTAGATTTAATTTAGATTTGAACTTGATTAATTTTTTGATTAATTAAGTTTAATTGGAGCATAATTATATTAGGTTCAAGCTATTTGAATTAGTCAAACTAAATTAAATTGAGATTAGAATTAAGGTTGATCAAGTCAAACCTAGGAATATAGTTTTCTCCCTTGCGCCACTTTGTTCTCCATGTAAAAATAAATTTTTGCATGAAGAGTTTCCATGCCAAAAACATGATTAGAGCCCTCCCTATTATCCATTCTAATTGGAATTAAGTCAAGATAATTTTTTTAAATGAGTTTTAATATAGTTTTGTATCTAGTTTGACCAAGTCAAAACTAATTCTTGTGCCCCCAGTTTTCTCCATGAATTTCTAATTTTTTGCATAAAGCTTTCTCGACACAAAATGGGTTTTGATGCCTTCTCTCAATCCCTTTTGGATTAGGATAGATTTAAATAAATTTTAAAATTTATTTGAATTGATTTGAATTTAAATTGAATGATGATTTTGAATGAGTCAAATTATTAGTCCTAGAAAAATTATATTTCTTTAATTATAGCCTAATCTTTTTCTCCATGCCTATTTGAGCATATTTTTTTCTTGAATTATGCAGCATTTTGAGAAGCTTTTACTATTGTAAATCAAGAAAAAAACATAGAAAAGATAAAGGAAGTGAACGTGAAAGATAAATTTGCGTGGGGACTTCTTGTTGGTGCCAGGGAGAAAAGAAAAGAGAGAGAAAAGAAGAAAAAAATAAAAAAAATAGTTTTGAGATTTTGTTTCTTCCATGACATGATCTTCCTTATCCTCGATCTTCTCATCTACTTGGAGAACTCAAAGAAATTTTGAAGAAAGGTTTTTAGATCAGTCATTCATAGCCTTCACATGGAGCCATCAGTCTAGAAAAGATGATTTCTCGAAGTTTTGTATAAACTTTTGGTAGAGACCGAACATCATAGACAGCTATGAAGCAATATCCAGACTTTCTACCATATTCCATCAATAGCGGTATTCATCGATCCACGACGATGTATGAAATCCGATCCTATTTATATTTATAGATTAGATCATGATTTTAATTTCTACGTCTATATTCTATTCATATCTAGTCATAATCCTGTAGGATAAGTTTTTAGAATTGTTTTAATGTATGATTTAGTGATTAAAATTATTTTTAATCTAATATATTTCTACTTGTTTAAAAAAAAATTCATATATAAAATTCTGTCCTAGTTTTCCATCAAATTTATACAGGTATACGCATTGAATTACTATTTTTAGGTTTTATGGGGTAGTCTCATAAAGTTTATATGAGTAAACTAATGCATCTTAATTTTTTTTCCTTCTTAATCTAAAGAAATTTTAAGAATTATGTTTTTTACATTAAAAATTATATTTCAGTTGTTATTATTGTAGATTTTACCATATCCTTTTATATATTAAAAAATATTTTTAAAAAATTACTTATTTAATATTTTAAAGATTATATTTTTTAAATTTAAAAATGTATTTTAGTTGTTGTTGTTGTACATTTTACTGCATTTGAATTTAGGCCTTTTAAGTTTTTTCTCTAAAGAGAACTTTATTATTTTTTAAATTTAAACTATAGTTTTTGCATAAATGTAAATTTATGTTCGTGTTTGTAAATTAATTATTTTCAAGTTATGCTTGGTTCACGGAGTCTTGGCACCAGCAACCGTCACTTTCGAGCAACGAAATTTTTTTGAGAAAATAGTATTCAACTAAAAAGAATGTATGAATTAACATCTGGTGTTGAACCTTCTTCGTTACAAATTCTAAATGTAGTAATCACAACTCCCGAAAAACATGTCAACTCTGAAATTTTCCAGTAAACAACCTTGCCCAAAAAATCACCTGCTATAATCAGGATTTTTTTTAAAATAATATTTTTATTAAATATTTATTAAATTAGTGTTATCCGGAACATATTTACAGATTTAGGCATTTTTTGAAAAATCGCATGTAATAAAAACTTAATTTTTTTAAAAATCATTAAAAAATAAAAAATATATAATAACATGATATTATAATAATACATTATAATATATTTTATACTATAATAAATATTTTATATTTAAAATATAATAAATATATTATAATATTATAAATATATTATAATATATTTTTAAAATATAATAATAAGTTATAACATAATAACATGATATATTTGTTGATGTACACATATCGATCGTGGTAATGGTGATAGCATGCTGAGTGCCGTTGGCACAACACGATGGAATAGGATGTCCATCGAGCAACGAGGTTGGAGGTGACAGGATGCAAGAGCAACGGTGTTGATGCGAGCTCGGACACCCACTTTCCTATGCCCCTCGAGATCTGATCACATCGCGTGATGGGTTCAGTCGTCAGGATGATGCGCAGCTCCACCGCACGCTGCATTCGTCGGTATGGCAAGGCTGACGAAGGCTACCAGGACAACAACTGTAGCTTAACACATCGATGGTATCCCACCTTGCACACAAGTAGCCGTCGAGTCAACCATGAGGCATTGGATCATGTCATGTAATGGATCCGGTCGTCATAGAGGTACACAGCTCCACCGCATGCGATGCCCGTCGATGCGACAAGGCTAACAGAGGCCACCGGGATGGTAGTCGCCGCTTAGTGCATCAGTGGTATCTAGCCTTATTCACATGCAGTAGCTAGGCCACGCTCTGGAAGCATTCCTGCAGATCACACCGCGTGATAAATTCGGCCATCGGTGCCTAGTTTTACTGCACCAGGCACCCGTCAATGTGGCATGACCGGCTGGAATACTTGATAGCCTTCGTCAACCTTGCTGCATCGACGAATGCAACATGTGAAGCTGCATGCCGTCCTAGTAGCCGAACCCATCATGTGACATGATTAGATCTCGAGGGGCACAGGTAGGTGGGTACCGGGCTCACACTGATACATCGCTTTTGCATCCCGTCACCTCCAGCCCATTGCTCGATGGATATCCTATCCCGTCGTGCTGCATCGACGGCACTCGACATGCCACCGCCATGATCGATACATACACATCAACAAATATACTATTTTATAGTATATTAAATTATAATATCATGTTATTATATTTAATATATTTTATATATTTTATAATACAAAATATTTATTATAATATAAAATATATTATAAAATATTATTATAATATCATGTTATTATATTTCTTTTTTATTTTTTAATTTTTGTTTAAAAAATATTAATTTTTAATGAATTTTTAAATTTTTATTATATTTTCAAAAAAAATTATATTGAAATGGTATGTACAACATGCGATTTCTCCCCGTATTTTTTCAAACCCCCTTTTCATGTACCATACAGTTCACGTATTAAAAAAAATACCTATATGTAAATATATTTTAAATAACACTAATTTAGTAAATATTTAATAAAAAATACTATCTTTTTTTTGATAAAATTTTAAAAAAATTGCTATAACCAGGTATCAAATAGTCGCATCAAATATTTAATAATATATATATATTTTTTTTATTGAAGAAAGGGTAAGGGATTTTATCCCGGTGTAGCGTCCCATTCTAGTCCTCAGCCCCCTGGATCTTTGTTCGATACAGATCGTAATTTTCTATGTACCTTCCTCATCTTCCGGGATTTATCTGAATCGGTGAGTACACCAGCCTAGCTCCTCTACGACGTCGGAGTTACAGCCGGTCCATCTTCCAATCACGTGCATCCAGAAATTCTAGAATTATAATAATAATATATTTATTATTCTTTGAAAAAAAATTATATTTTCTTTAATTGTCCCCGGAACAAACAGTGCCACAAAAGAAAAAACTTCGTACCAGGTAAGTTGACCTTACCGAGCCGATTTATTTTTACCGCAATACGCCCACAAAGATTTATAATATATTATTGTAATATTTAATTTCCATTTTTCAGTGCAGTTGAAGAAGGAATCTCGGAAAAAAACAGTAATCTTTGTATCTGTTTTTATGATTAAAGCATATATTAAATTTACTCTGATCTATTAAAAAAAATACTTAGATGAAATACCATGTAATCTCAGCATTTTGATCAAACCCTCAGCATTAGCGTGGTATTCTTGCTAGTACCTCGAATTTTTTTAAAAAATAATATTAAAAAAAATTACGAAAATAGATGTCGTACAGTATAATTACGAAAATAGATGTTTTTGGCTGACGTGGACAGCGTCAGCCAAAAATACGTACCACGTGGCACGTGGGCCAGCCACCTCGGCTTGAAATCATCTTTTGGAAAGATGATTTCAGGTGAGAAATCATATTTTCAAAAGACGATTTCAAGCCACGTGCTACCCTCCCTAGCTGCCCCAGCCATGACACATGGCGCCAGGAGAAGTCGTCTTTGCCAAAGATGATTTCTCACTACCAGGGCCTCCCCAGCGCGACACGTGGCTAGGAAGTTGTCTTTGCTCGGCACGTGGCAGAAATTCGTTGTGTTTGGAAAACGTTTTGGCCAGTCGACTTCTGAATTCGTCTTTGCCAAAGATAATTTCAGGAGCTGAAATTGTCTTTCACAAAGATGAGTTCTCGCCTGTTAAACCTCTCGACCGAAGCCCAGAGTTTTTTCTTTTTTATGTTCTGCTTCATTCTCCTCCGGCCCCATCGCGCGTCCCCAGCAAAATTTTTTGTCTTCCCCTCCCCCTTGGCCCACTTCTCTCCGACCGGTGGTTCCATTCCAATTCGACCCCGGTTGTTTCCGGTCCGATTCGAGATTTTTTTTTTGTCCCAAATATTTTAAATTTATTTTGTTTTTAAAATATAAATATTTTAAATGTACTTGGATTGCTAGTTCTTCCTCTCCGGCTCCATTCAATCCATTCCATCCCAATTATTTTACAGGTATTTTTTTTGATGTTCTTATATTTATTATGTAAATATTATTTTTTTTGTTTCGAAATTATGTTGCATTGTAATTTTTTTGAATATAATGTTGTTTCGGAATTATGTTGCATGATTAAATATTTTAATTATATTGTATGAATTTATTGTAATTTGTTAAGTTTAATGTTGTTGTTTTAGTTAATACACTGCTTAATCATGATTAAATAAAAAAATCTATTAAAAACGTAGTATAATTATTATAGATATTTTTATGTTAATTGTTTAAATATTATTATTAGTAATTGAATTATGTTGTTGTTATTGATAATACATTAAGAAATAATATATAATGCTAGAATAAATAGTAATTCAATTCAAAAAATAAAGTTATAAATATAAATATTAAAAAATTAATTAATAATTATGAATATATTTTTTTATGTTTCGATTAGGGAAGGAACTGGGCCGGGCCAGTCTAATGGATTTCTAGCCGGCCCGAAATCGGTACGTGCTTCGGATCAACTTTTAAGCATATATAATGATATAATATTTTCAGAATTTATTATGTTAGTTATTTAAATGTTAGTATTAGTTATTTAATTATGTTATTAATATTTGATATAATCATAATAATATATTTATCGATAATGCTAGAATAAATAATAATTAAATATAAAAATTAAAGTTGTAACTGTGGATATTAAAAATCAATTAATAATTATGAATATATTTTTTCATGTTTTGATCAGGGAAGCAATTGGGCCGGGCCAGTCCAACGGATTTCGGGCCGGCTCGAAATCGATACGTGGTTCGGATAAGCTTTTAAGCATATATATAATGATATAATATTTTCAGAATTTATTATGTTAGTTGTTTAAATGTTAGTATTAGTTATTTAATTATGTTATTATTATTTGATATAATCATAATAATATATTTATTGATAATGCTAGAATAAATAATAATTCAATATAAAAATTAAAGTTGTAAATGTAGATATTAAAAAATCAATTAATAATTGTGAATATATTTTTTATATTTTGAGTTGATTATTAAATTAAAATCAATATTTTATAATATTTTATACATGATTAAATAAAAAATTTTATATAATGATATAAACATCGGAAATTAAATTTGTATATAATTTGGTAGTTTACTAATCTGATATTTTGAAATTAGTTTAATAAAATTTGTATTGCATTGAACCGTAGACCCGTCAATTGATTAATATGCATAAATTATAGTATACATACTGTTACATCCAAACAAATTACAGCAAGCCTGAAGTAAAAGGGAAGTGGATTGAGCTGATTTGATCTAGCCCTCGCCCTTCTTGGATTATTTCGGTGTTGAGGTAGCTTCCAGGCTTGTTAATGGCGTTTGAACCGAAACAGATACGATCTGAAGGAAGGCTCGGTGGGAGGCGGTCTGGAAAAAGGAATAGCCAAAAAAGGTCCTCTCATCATCGCATTTGGAGGTATTTATAGGCCACGGAGTTAACTTCTTACAGCTGGCATCTAGCTGTTAAACGGTTAATCCAGGACATGAGCACATGCACCGAAAGTCATCTATAGTAGATCAGCCTTTCTCCAAAGTTGATCGGCCTTTCTCCAAAGTTAATCAGCCCTGCATTATTTGAACATTGATAAGCTTCACCTTTCATAAAAGTTAATCAATTATCTAGAAGTTGGTCACTTTTATGCTTGTTGAGCGTTGATCGGCTCTATATTCCTTGGGCATTGATCATATTTGTGCATATTGGGCATTGGTCAGCCTTGTACCTCTCGGAAGAGGCATTGATCAGATTTACGTTCCTTAGGCGTTGATCATATTTGTGCCTATTGGGCATTGATCAGCCTTGTACCTCTCGGAAGAGGCATTGATCAATTAATTTCAATTCCAAGCTTTCAATAGATCAGTACAAACAGACCAATCTTGTCGTATCCCAACACTAGTCCCCCCAGTTTCTGAGTTCATTAATTGGAAATTAGAAACTGTCAGAAGCTTCCATTTTGGGGATAGCATGCCGGGATAACGTGTCGATCTCTGATTGAGGAAGCGGTTATAAAAATGAACAGCGTATCTTCTTCTCATCATTATACTTTTTTCAAAATCCGAGAAAGCCAAAAAATCTTCGTAAAGAATAAAGGCACCCATCCTGTCAACAGATTACTGCCGCCGGATCATAAAAGGCTGTTTCGATCCTTCGAGAAACCCGACTTTTATTAAATATTTGCGGATAGGTGGCTTGATCTGGTTCAATCTCGTCATTCGAGAAGAAATCTTGGATCGTTGAAGGGTATTATATAAACAGTACCCTTCTCAGAAAAATAGGTTTTCTACCATTTCTACCTCTTCGCTTTAGAAGCAAAAGAAAACTCCTCAGGTCGGCCTCTTATTCCTCTTCTTGTCTTTCAAGTTCATCTTCTCTTTCAAGTTAATCTTCCTTTATTTCCTTTCTTCATCATGGCTAGGATCTTAGAGATCAGTCGTGTAGAAAACCCTGAAAACCCTGAAGAATTCTCTTCCCAACAGCATAAAAAACAAACCGAGCCAATAAAAATAGGAGATATTAGGTCTTCTTTAACCGAACATTGAGTCTTATCATTAAAACAGTATTATAATATTCTAAACGATTATGCCATAATTCTCTCCAACTCCGAAGAACAAATAGATCGGCCTCTACCCGGTAGCCTGACCATTTACGAGGAACATCTTAGGGCCGGTCTTAGATTTCCGATCCACCCCTTTTTCCTTACAATCTTCAGATTGTATCGGGTACTACCCTCTCAGTTGATGCCTAATAGTATCCGAATCATTTGTGCGTTCTTGATCCTTTGCAATGATGCATGTATAATCCCAAAGACTTCTCTTTTTACCACTTTATTTGTATTAAAACGGGATTTCCATGGCCATGGATGGTGGGTAATCAACCCACGCCATGGTCGGAAATTCATTACGGGGCTTCCTTCGACTATTCATGGCTGGAAATCCTGTTTCTTCTATATCATCTTCAAAATCCCCTGGGACTTTACTATTAGTCATAGGGAACCCCGACTGACTCCCAATGATGGTAAAAAAAGTTTTGGCTTCCGACCAAGAAGATTACGAGAAGCTTACGGGGATGGAGATACCTCCGATTAAAGAACTCCTTGATGAAAGAGGGCTTTTTTCAGTAGAAATCAGTCCTAAACCTTCTTTAGGTATTTTCATTGCTGATATTGCTTCGTTATTATCTCTTATCAATCCATCTTAATTTCTGACCTATTAATTGTCACAGATTCATCAGTCATGGTGGACGTCCGAAAGCTCCGAAAGCTTTCAAAGAAAAGAAAAACAGAAACCACTTCTTCACTTCAGGAAGAAAAAAGAATTAAAAAACTGAAGAAGACAAATCTAATAAATCCAACGGCTTCAACAGTCGCAGCGGGACTTGAATCTCCGATTCTAATAGCTAGCATGTCGGAGGATGATGAAGTCCCACTATCAACATCCCTCCAGCCCCCAATACCGGAAAGACCACCAACAAAAATCCCAAGAGCCAATCAATCATTTCTTCATACTGCCCGAACTGATAAAGGCAAAGCCCCGATGATAGAGGAAGAGAGAAGAAAGAGCCACAAATATCATGGCTGATTTTTCTGTTTATGCCAATGATTCGGGTCTAAACGATCTGATGCTAGCCCGTCGGCTTTTGAAGTCAATAATAATTCCGAGAAACTGGAAAATAACTAAGTCCCAGTAGATCAACGACACTATCCTGCTGCTTCATCCAACATTGTTAAAGGTATGAACTACGTTTGTATTCTAAGTAATTAAAAAAAAATTTAATCATCTTTTTTGTTTTTGTTAAATCTGACTAACACGAATTACGAATAAATAGCTCATCCATGGAATCAGTATCATGGATGAAAGTTTAAAAAGTTTGATCAATTCTGCAAGGTCATGTGCAATGAAGTGAATGTTGCAAAGGTAGAGAAAGAGGTTGCGGAAGAATTAAAGAGTGCTATGGAGAAGAAATTAGAAGAAACGACATCCAAAACATCGGCCTTAGAGGCGGAACTGAAAGAGCCACGATAAAAAATAAATGACATGGAGTTGAAGTTAAAGAAGAAAAACAAGAAAATCCGATCAATATCCCTCAAGTTGGAGGGAGCTGAAGAAAAAATCTCAACATCCGAGAAGGAGGTCTTAGCGGCTGAAGAGAGAGTTTTAACGGCAACCAAAAGAATTGAACAAGCTGTTGAAGAGGCTGTCAATGGAGCCATTAAAAAATACGTTCAATCGAAGGCTTTCGATAATAAACTCCACGAGGCAGGAGTCGAAAGTTACAACCACGATCTTGCCGATTGCTTAAGGAAAGAAAAGAAATTTTATCCAAATCTTGACACTTCAAAAATAGAGAAAGACTCTGATGAAGAGGATTCCGACGAAGAAAATTCGGATGAAGAAAATCAAGTCAGAGAACCAGTTACTGATCAAATCGAAAAACCAATCGAAGATCAAATCGAAAAATCGGCACCAGATCTTCAAATCCCAGAAGAACCTTTACTGGTTCCTTTTGTAAGCCAAAGCGAAGTAGAGGAAAGTTCCGTCGGAACAAATGTAACAGACTGATGATGTAAAAATTTATTTCGCTTTTTAATGAGAAATGAAGAATCTTTCTTTTCAATGTTTGTTGGATTATAAAAGTTCCACTATTCATGAATGAGAAGATTTTCTAAGTATAACACAATCGGATCAAATGAGAAAATTTCTAAGAAAAACCAATCTAATTATAACGTTATCCAATTAAAAATCCAGTTAAAACAATTCCGAATAAGTTCACTGAATCAATAGTTTTTGATGGAACGACTCAATCGAAAAACATGACTTTTAACTCCTCTTAAGAAAGTAGCTAGCAATAATTTCTAAGTTGTCCAAACTTTCAACTTACTTATAATATTTTAGTTTAATTAGCTGACTATCCTTTCATTTCTTCATATATTTTAAAAGGAAGAAAACTTTTGTAAAAAACCTTTCTAAACGAAGTAAGTAATCATACCCACTTTGCCAGACATTATCTTTTTGTCAAAAGTGCAGTCATTCGGAGGGCCGTATAACTGCATTTGTCAGAACTTAAGAGGCCATATAAGATTTGAATTTAAATCACATGCTTTTACACATATTTTATAACTGACTTTTTGAGAATTAGAAACGGCGCACAAATTCCCATCAAATCAAAATCTGAAACGTGTCGAAATCTCCTGATATCTCGAAACTTGGACCATGAATCATGACCACTAGCATTCTTTACATAAAGGGGTCTCAGGCCCAAGGCTTTAAACCAATTTTGTCTCAAGTGTTTTTCTTTTAAAACTTTTTGTCCCAAGGCATAGTCCTTGAAAAGAGATCTTCATCGTATTCAAAAAATGAAGCCAGGTGATAAGAAACTTCATCAGACGCCAAAGAGAAAAGCCAGACCGGTACGATTCAAAAAAGAAAGATCGTGTGTAAGAAGAAGGCGTTTGTCAAAGAGTATCTCCGATAAACTAGCAATTCCTGAATATATCGCATCTTCATCCAAGGAAGAAGAACAGAAACCCTCTGTTCCACTTCCAAAAGGAACATATCAAGATCCACCTGCTAAGCATACTTCAATGGAGAAAGGAAGAGCTCCTATGGAGGAATCAGTTGATCCAACCGATGACAAAGCCGTTCAAGTACTAGTTGCTGATACAAGCATTGACAACCCGAAGTTAGCAAAAACTATACTACAATCCACTATTCTTCGAAAAGATTGGGAGACGACAATCAAGCAGGGAGTGAAAGAAACTTTATCTTCCATTTATCCAAAAACCATGAAGGTAAGTGATACTTCTTTTCTTTTAATAACAAACTGCTCGTATTTTAACGATGTTCAAAATCTTTTATACAGTTTATCAATGATATATCCATGATTGAAAAGAGTTGGGATCAAGCGAGCAACCTTCAAGAAGATCTTCAAAAGCAATTAGCAGTAGCCAAGGAAGAAAAAGATAAGGCTGTCACTGATCGGGAAGTCCTCAGATCAAGAGTTCTCCTACTGACTGCGAAGGTCATGTCTCTACAAAAATAATTAAGACAAACCGAAATGCATGCCCAACAACTTGTGGAAGATGGAGCCCGAAGAAGAAAAATACGTCGACAGGCTGATGAAGCCATAGAGGAGAAAACTCGGGCATATGAAGAAATATTAAGTCAAGATTTCTTGATGAAGAAGAGAGTATCACTCCTTGAAGAAAAATTGAAGTGAACCAAACTAATCCAACAGAAGTCCCTTGTGATTGAAGAGTTCATGAAATCTGATGGCTTCTATAGAGGAATTGAAAAAGTAGGAGCCAAAGGCCATGAACTTGGCTTCAAGGATTGTGTTGACAAGGTCAAAAGATTATATCCTGACCTTGATCTTTCCTCTATCTCTTTAGATTATTCTGCAGAGAAAGAAGAGGGATAGCTAAGCAATGATCCGATAATGTTGCCTATCAAGGAAACATCTGAATAAGAGAAAACTTCAATTGATCGGACCGCCCAGAAAGAAGTCGAATAATATGTGTAATAGAGAACCAGTGGTAGTTTCACTGATGCTTTTTCCTTTTTCCCTTTTGTAATCAAAATATTAATGAAGCCTTCTACTTTTCATCGATATTCCAGATCATATTTCCAGATATTTTAAGACAACATCATTGATGAATTAATAAATTACATCGTTCACCATCAGTTATCATATGATTAGCTTTTTAATTGATTAACAAATCATTGAGTATAGATGAGCCAGTGGGTCAGATCAACCCCATTTGCCAGGTTGTGATCTTATCAATACGGCATTTTGATCAGTTATTCTGACCATTAAGTATTGACGAGTTAGTGGGTCAGGCTAACTCGACTTGTCAAATTATGGTCAGCTTATCAAGCCAACCTTTGGATCAGTTATTCTGATCATTTATTTTCGATGAGTTAGTGGGTTAGACTAATTTTATTTATCGGATTGTGATCAGCTTATCAGGCCAACCTTTGGATCAGTTATTTTGATCATTTATTATCGATGAGTTAGTGGGTCAGACTAACTCTATTTGTCAGATTGTGGTCAGCTTATCAGGCCAACCTTTCTTTTCTCTATTTTTTAGAGAATATTTTAATATCATATATTTCCTTCATATAAGAGGAGGAAGAAAAAGAGGATACCTTTATTGATGGTATTAGCGTAGATTTTCTATATTCCATGGCCTTGCCAATGGATAACCTTCTAAACTTTCAAGTCGATAGGTCCCAGATTGCATAATTTCAGTGATACGATAAGGGCCTTCCCAATTTGGGACAAGTTTGCCCTGCTCAGTTGATCTGGATACAGTTGTTTAGTGCAGAACAAGGTCTCCAATCCAAATAATTCGAGCCTTTACCTTTGAATTATAATATCGCGCCACCCTTTGTCGATAGGCTGCTATTTTCAATTATGCCTGTAACCTGGAGTTTTCAATCAGATCAAGATCAACTCTCCTTCTATCATCATTATTGGGCTCCGTAAAGCAATCAGTTCTTCTGGAATGAATGACAATTTCTATAGGCAACATCGCTTCAGTCCCATAAGCAAGATTAAATGGAGATTCACCTGTGATAGATCGAGGAGTTGTTCGATAGGCCCATAGAACAGAATTAAGTTCATCGGTCCAAGATCCTTTGGTTTCATTCAGTCGGATTTTCAATCCATGAAGGATTGTCTGATTAGTTACCTCAACTTCCCCATTAGCTTGAGGATGTCTGACAGATATCAAGTTGTGAAGAATACCATATTGAGCACAGAAATCCTTGAACTTCTAGTTATCAAATTGTCTCCCATTATCTATAATAATTGCATGGGGAATTCCAAATCTATATATAATAGAATTTCTGACAAATATTTTAACCTTTGCTTCAGTGATCAAAGCTAGAGGCTCAACTTCTACCCATTTTGTAAAATAATCAATAGCAACGATTAAAAATTTTCGCTGTCTAGAAGCTGGAGGAAATGGACCAAGTATATCCATTCCCCATTGAGCAAATGGCTAAGGAGCTGTCAATTATATTAGCTGACTGGCGGGACGCCTTTGGATATTTGCATATTTCTGACAAGAATCACACTTTCTTACAAAATCTGCAGCATCCTTCTGCATAGTCGGCCAGTAATACCCCTGCCTTATAATTTTATAGGCTAAAGACTTTCCTCCCAAATGATCCCCGTATATTTTCTAATGCACTTCTCTGAGAGCATAATTAGCATCCGAAGGAGACAGACACTTTAACAATGGCCAGGAAAATGACTTTTTATATAACAAACCGTCCAAAATGAAATATTGAGCAGCAAACTTCCGAATTTGTTTGGCTTCTATGTTATTTTCAAGCAGCACTCCTTCAGTCAGATATTTGATTATTGGATTCATCCAACCCATTTCCGGCTCTATTTGAAGAACCTTTTCTTTTTCCATTACTGAGACACTTGGGATCTCTAAGTATTCTACAAAAGTCTGACCCATCTGGTTGGATGTAGAAGTAGCCAATCTAGATAATGAATCGGCTTGAGAATTTTCCGTCATAGGGACATGACTGATATCCCAAAAATCAAATGAAGTCCTGAGCTCTTGAACTTTCTTTAGGTATAAAGCTAATGTAGCATCACGAACTTCAAAATCTCCTTTTACTTAGTTAACAACTAATTGAGAATTAGACAATACCTTTAGTTGTCGGACATTTAACTCTTTTGCAATCCTCAAAGCAGCTAGGAGAGCCTCATATTCGGCTTGATTATTAGAAATTTTGAAAGAGAATCTAAGTGCATATTCCATAACATCTCCACTTGGATTGGATAAGATTAATCCTACTCCACAACCAGAAGAGTTTGAAGCTCCATCCACATGTAATACCCAAAGTGCATCGGTCATCCCCATTTCATCTGATGATTGAACTTTTTTTTCATTGTTATCCCAGGTACATTCGACTATAAAATCAGCCAGTACTTGAGCCTTCATTACAGATCGGGACTTATAAGTGATATCATATTCACTTAATTTGACCACCCATTTCGCCATCCGATCGGAAATATCAGGACTCTGCGGAACGGTCCTTAAAGGTTGGTCGGTCAATACAATAATATGATGGGACTGAAAATATGGCTTGAGACGTTTAGCCGACATCACCAGAGTATAAACAATCTTCTAGAGTTTTGGGTACCTTGTCTCCGCATCATGAAGAACTTTGCTAATATAATAAATAGGCTTATGCGATTTATCGGAGTCCTTTCTGACCAGCACAGAGCTAATTGCTTCATCCGATACAACTAGATAAAGATATAAATCCTTCCCTTCTTGAGGTTTAGATAATATGATCAGATTCATCAAATACTTCTTCAATTCTTCAAATGTTGACTGACAGTCGTCCAACCAATTGAACACTTTAGCTTGTCGTAAAGCTTTGAAGAAAGGTAAACATCTCTCAGCTGAACGAGAAATAAATCAGCTTAACGAAGCAATTCGTCCGGTCAACTGTCGGATCTCTTTCTTATTAACTGGATGCCTTATATCCAAGATGGCTCGGATTTTTTCTGGGTTGGCTTCAATTCCCCGTTTCGTAATCATGAAATCTAAGAATTTCCCAGAAGTTACACCAAAGACACATTTGGTCGGATTTAATTTCATGTGATTATGTCGCAGGATATCAAAGGCTATCTGCAGATCTTTTATGTGATCATCAGACTAATTGCTCTTAATAATCATATCATCCACATATACCTCTAAAGTCTTCCCAATTTGATATACAAAGATCTTATTTACTAACCTCTGGTAGGTAGCTCCAGCATTTTTGAGACCAAACGGCATCACCTTATAACAATATATCCCTTGATCTATTATAAAAGATGTCCTTTCTTCATCTTCTAGACTCATTCGTATCTGATTGTATCCAGAGAATGCATCCATAAAACTTAAAAACTTATATCCAATCGTTGCATCAACCAAATGGTTAATTTTGGATAAGGGAAAACTGTCTTTCGGACATGCCTTGTTAAGATCCTCCATTTTCCATTTGCTTTCTTGACCATCACTACATTGGCAAGCCAATCAGGATAATGAACCTCTCTGATAAATCCAGCATCAAGCAGTTTGGTGACTTCTTCATTGATAACATTCTGTCTTTCTGGGATAAAGTTTCGCTTCTTATGTCGCACAGGTCGACTGAATGGATCAACCTTAAGTTCATGCCTAATTACTTCAGTAGGAATTCCCAACATGTCAACGGCTTTTCATGCAAATATATCAGCATTTGTTTGCAAAATTCAATCAACTTCTTCCTCTGATCTTCAACAAGTAAGCTTCTGATTTGAACTGTCTTAGTAGGATCATCCTTTGTCAAAGGAACATGAATGGCCCTTTCTACTGATATGCTAATTCTATCAGTCGGATCACGCGGATCCATTTGTTCGGAGGTGGGTTTGTTGACTGATTGTTGATTCTGGATTGTCAAGCATTGACGAGCCATCTGTTGGTTTTCCCTCACCTCTCCAACCCCTTTTTGGGTCAGAAATTTCATCAAAAGATGATAAGTTGATACAACGGCTTGGAATTTATTCAAGGCAGGTCTTCCCAAAATGGCATTATAAGCAGAAGGGATTCGAACAACCATGAAAGTGAGAGGAAAGGTCCTTTGCTTTGGGGCTGTTCCGAGAGTTACGGGGAGTGTGATTTCTCCCTCTACTCCTACAGAATTTCCACCAAACCCAGTTAATGGCATATGAATCCTTCGTAGTTTATTAGTCGACAAATTCATCTTGACAAATGCATCGTAAAGCAAGACCTCGGCAGAACTTCCATTATCAACCAAAATTCTGTGTACATCAAAGTTTGCGATTATCGCAGAAATTACTACTGGGGCATTATGCGACATTTGAACGCCTTGTAGGTCTTCATCAGAAAAAATGACACTTCCTCGAAGCCTTTTAGGACTCCGATCATCTTCAAGACATGTATAGCAAATCATTCCGACTGACCCGTCAGTCGGTTGCTGGTTCGGGAGCTCCATCCCATCAGTGATCATCCTTAGAGCAGTAGGCCTTGGCACCGCCGCTTCAACCGGTCGGTTTTGGATTTGATTCCGGACATATCTACCCAGGTAACCTCGCTTGATCAAATCTTCAATATCATCTCTTAATTGGATACATTCTTCTGTTGTATGCCCATGATCATGATGATATCGACAATATTTGGCCTTAGTTCGCACAGCTGGCGGGGCCCTCATTGGTCTTGGCCTTTGAAGAAGATTTTCTTTCTCAATTTCTAGTAGGATCTGTTCCCTTGAAAGAGTCAGGGGGGTATAAGCACCCAACCGATTGACATAGTTTCTACCGATCAACACCCTCGGCCTTTGACCTTGCCATTGAATCGGTCAAACTCCAGAGAATCGAGATTCATCTTCCTTGGCCTTTTTCTTACTTGGCACCAAGTTTTTCTCCACCTGTCGCCGGCTCAAGGCTTGTTCTTCGGCTTGAGTGTACTTTTGTGCACGGGCCAGTAAGTCTGAATAATTGATCAGAAATTTTTTATCCAAGGAGAAAGTGAATCTGGAGGCTCGCAAGCCCTTCTTCATAGCTGACATCGCCACATATTTGTTGAGATCTGGTATCTCCAACATGGTGGAATTAAACCTCTTGATGTAATCTCTCAAAGGCTCCCCTTCTAACTGATGGATAAAGAATAAACTGTCAGAATTCTTGGGCAATTTCCTGCTTGTTCTGAAATGGGAGACGAACAACTTCTCTAGCTGATGAATGACTGAATAGTGTCTGGCTGCAGACTTGAGTACCACATTCTTGCCGATTTCTTTAAGGTTGCAGGGAATGCCAGACAATGCAATGCATATAATGCTCCTTGGATCAACATATGAGCTTTAAAGCTATCCAAATGATCCAAAGGATCAGACGATCCATCATACAGCTCAATCTGTGGA
The DNA here is from genome assembly GCA_021397845.1 of Areca catechu. Taxonomy (NCBI): domain Eukaryota; kingdom Viridiplantae; phylum Streptophyta; class Magnoliopsida; order Arecales; family Arecaceae; genus Areca; species Areca catechu. The sequence continues at coordinate 61,062,499 of CM038040.1, read as the reverse complement.
ACTTTGAAATGATGTGGGATTCTCTCTTCCATAACTTTCTTGGAAAAAGGAGGCAAGATACTGTAGCTTGGTGTTGCATCCTCTGTTTTTCTCTGTTCAAGAAATTTAGCAATTTGCAACTCCAGCTTTTTAAACTTTCTATCAAAATCATTTCCTCTTGTAGGATGTTAAACTTGGGTACTGTCAGGGGTCGACTCTCCAAATGAGGTTGAACGGGATCGTGGACGCTTTCCCTTATTTCGCTTCTTGGTGTGATGATGAAATTGGTGATGATACCTCGAAGGGGATTTTTGACCTGAAGAACATTGGTAAGATGAGTGCCTTCTTGGACTGAGATGTTTACTTACCTGAAGGGAAGGTTGCTGGCTGGTTCTTGATGCAGTAGGTCGCATTGATTCCCTTGCAGCAATTTCTTGAAGGTTCTGCATTGCCATAGTGAGCACTTCTACTTTGTCAAACAAGGTGTTCAACTTTTCTTGATCAAAGTACCCTACAGGAAGAACCTCCATATTCTCACCATGAATAGGATCATTTCCTTCTTTATCAAGAGCAGGATCATTCCCTTTTGAAGAATAAGGAACATCCTTTGATGGTAGATTCTTCTTCCTACCTTTCATAATGCTTCCTTCCAGTTTTTTTGAGACTCCTTTACAGAGTTGCCCCTTCCTAGCGTGCCAATCTGTTACGTCCAAACAAATTACAGCAAGCCTAAAGTAAAAGAGAAATGGATTGAGCTGATTTGATCTAGCCCTCACCCATCTTCTTGGATTATTTCGGTGTTGAGGTAGCTTCCAGGCTTGTTAATGGCGTCTGGACCGAAACAGATACGATCTAAAGGAAGGCTCGGTGGGAGGCGGTCCGGAGGCGGTCTGGAAAAAGGAATAGCCAAAAAAGGTCCCCTCATCATCGCATTTGGAGGTATTTATAGGCCATGGAGTTAACCGCTTACAGCTGGCATCTAGCTGTTAAACGGTTAATCCAGGATGTGAGCACATGCACCGAAAGTCATTCATAGTAGATCAGCCTTTCTCCAAGGTTAACCAGCCTTTCTCCAAAGTTAATCAGCCTTTCTCTAAAGTTGATCAGCCTTTCTCCAAAGTTGATCAGCCTTTCTCCAAAGTTGATCAGCCTTTCTCCAAAGTTAATCAGCCCTGCATTATTTGAACATTGATCAGCTTCACCTTTCATAAAAGTTAATCAATTATCTGGAAGTTGGTCAATTTTATGCTTGTTGAGCGTTGATCGGCTCTATATTTCTTGGGCATTGATCATATTTGTGCCTATTGGGCATTGGTCAGCCTTGTACCTCTTGGAAGAGGCATTGATCATATTTATGTTCCTTAAGCGTTGATCATATTTGTGCCTATTGGGCATTGATCAGCCTTGTACCTCTCGAAAGAGGCATTGATCAATCAATTTCAATTCCAAGCTTTCAATAGACCAGTACAAACAGACCAATCTTGTCATATCCCAACACATACATTATTTTTAATTTTGTATGGATCTTAGAACTATGCACATTAATCAATTGATTATCTAAAGTGGACAGTTTGGGAATTGCAAATAATTTTACGGATCACTTTACAGCAATAAAATGATGTGCAATGGAGTTCGAATGAAATTTTGTGCAGCATTTTCTTTTGTTCTCTGCATACATAAATATTTATATATGGAGAACTAAGGAAAAATGCTGCCAAAACTTCATTCGATCTCCATTGTACATCATTTCAATGCTATAAGTGATATGTAATATTAATGCAATTCTTGAATGGGATAAGATCCGTGACCTATTAGTTGATAATAGGATGCATTGGATATTTCCAAAAGATGATTTCAGGCCGAGGTGGCTGCCCCACGTGGCACGTGTTTTTGGCTGACGCTGTCCAGGTCAGCCAAAAACACTTATTTTCGTAATTATAATGTACGACACTTATTTTCATAATTTTTTTTAACCAAGAAAAGATATTTAGAAATATCTAATGCATCTTATCATCAACTAATAGGTCATAGGTCCTATCCCATTCAAGAATTGCATTAATATTACAGATCACTTACAGCATTGAAATGATGTACAATGGAGATCGAATAAAATTTTGGCAGCATTTTTCCTTAGTTCTCCATATACAAATATTTATGTATGCGGAAAACAAAAGGAAAATGCTGCACGAATTTTTATTCGAACTCCATTGCACATCATTTCATCGCGGTAAAGTGATCCATAAAATTATTTGCAATTCTCAAACTGTCCAATTTGGACAATCAATTGATTAATGTGCATAGTTCTAAGACCCATACAAAATTAAAAATAATGTATGGATACTATAATTTATGCATATTAATCAATTGACGGGTCTACGGTTCAATGCAATGCAAATTTTATTAAACTAATTTTGGAATATCAGATTAGTAAACTACCAAATTATATACAAATTTAATTTCCGATGTTTATATCATTATATAATTTTTTTAATTAATCATGTATAAAATATTTTAAAATATTGATGTAAACTTAATAATCAACTCAAAATATAAAAAAATATATTCATAATTATTAATTAATTTTTTAATATCTACATTTACAACTTAATTTTTATATTTAATTATTATTTATTCTAGCATTATCAATAAATATATTATTATGATTATATCAAATAATAATAACATAATTAAATAACTAATACTAACTGTTACGGCCGTAACGATGACGTGGCCGGGCTCAGATACCATCGAATATGATCGAGCCACGTGGAGGTTTCTCCGGCCGAGTCAGCGCCACGTCGCCAAGGCCGAGCTCGACAAGACTACTCCGCCAGACGACTTTCTAAGATAAACTAATCTTGCCGAAGTCGAGCTCGGTTCGGGGCTCCTCTACCACCTCGCCTAGCGCCCACCCAAGAGGGGTCAGCCTAGGCCGAGGTTGGCCAATCCTTCGCTCCTTCGCCAGGTGGCCCCCCCGGAGACGGGCCCACCTCGGTCGAAGCCAGGCGACTTCCTGCCACCTCGCCAGGTGTCCACCCAGGAGGGGTCCACCTAGGCCGAGGTCGGCGGATCCTTCGCTCCTTCGACAGGTGGCCCCCCCGGAGACGGGCCCACCTCGGCCGAAGCCAGGCGACCTCCTGCCACCTCGCCAGGTGTCCACCCAGGAGGGGCCCACCTAGGCCGAGGTCAGTGGATCCTTCGCTCCTTCGCCAGGTGGCCCCCCCGGAGACGGGCCCACCTCGGCCGAAGCCAGGTGACCTCCTACCACCTCGCCAGGTGTCCACCCAGGAGGGGCCCACCTAGGCCGAGGTCGGCGGATCCTTCGCTCCTTCGCCAGGTGGCCACCGAAGACGGGCCCACCTCGACCGAAGCCAGGCGACCTCCTGCCACCTCGCCAGGTGTCCACCCAGGAGGGGCCCACCTAGGCCGAGGTCGGCGGATCCTTCGCTCCTTCGCCAGGTGGCCCCCAAGGACGGGCCCATCTCGGCCGAAGCCAGGCCGCCCGTACGAAGAAGGTCCCAGGGAAGGAGGCGCAGGCCCCGAGGTCATCCCTCGGGCCGTACACATCACAGACGGCGCCTCGTACGGATGGCGGCAGCACGCGAAACACCATTTGCATCGGCCCGACAGGTCCCGCAGTCGAGAGGCGCGATTCTGACAAAGCAGGCCCCATATATGGATGGCGCCCACACTTGGAAAAGAGAGCGCTCTCACTGGGCCCAAGGTCTGACCGGCCGCCTTACCAGCGCCGCCCCCCCCCCCCCCCCCCCCCCCTTTCCTAACTTTGCATTTTCCTTGCTGGGCTCGGCGGACGAGGTCGGAAAGCCACCTGGCCCTCCTCACCGAAAAGGGGAAAGAGAAAGGGACGGGGGAGGGGAGCCTCCCAGGAGGAGAAGACAGGCGAACGACGGGAGGAGATAAGAGGAAGGAATCTGGGGACGACAAGGTAAGCAAACAAGCCTGGGGACAAGGAGGAAAGCAGCGGCAAGAGGCCACGCTCCGAGAGAGAGAGATCCGAGATCCCGAGAGGGGATAATTCGGCGTGAGCTCGGCAAGGAGGCCCGGCCGAATTTCCGGTCCCCAGAGTGCCTTTCTTACTAGTAAACTCGCTAAGTCTGGAACCCTTTCGGGGGGTCCGCCTTGGAGAGTCTGTTCCTTCTCGTCGTCTACTGACTTGACCATCGGAGCTCCCTCGCCGGGGTCCCCGGCCAGGGTCTTCTAACTCCTTCTTGCAGGTTCGCAGCAGCCGGGGAGGATCCCTCGCCAGGCGGTCAGGAAGGATCCACGGACCGGAGACACGGGCGCGGCGACGAGAGCGGCAACAGATTGGCGCGCCAGGTAGGGGGGCAAGACACCAAACCCAAGCGGGGGCCATCTTTCTGCAGGTGTCGCGCTCTCTGACAATGGTGGTCACTCGTGGCCGCGAGGCGTCCACCAGCCGTGTGGGGGAGGTTCACTCCCCTCCAGGGGCCCACAGCCCGGAGAGGGAGCTTCCAGCTCCCCCTCCTCTTCCACCACAGCCTACCTCAACGGACGGACCCCTTGTGACCGTCATCCAACAGCTGCAGACCTTGACCTCGGCGGTCCGGCAGCTTCAGCATCAGCAGCGGTCCCTGGCCACGCAGCCGCAGCCAGGGACCCTCGCGGCCCGAGCCGCGGGGCAGCGTGGGAGCCTGTGCTCCATCCAGGGCAGGCCATCCCATCCGAGGGCCGTCTCCAACCCCCGGGGGAGCCACCAAGCTCCCGCAAAAAGAAACTACTCCGGTTCGGAGGATCACGAGAGTCGATCCCCGGTCGATGAGGCCGAAACGATGCATCGTAGCAAGCGACGCCGAGGCCTGACTTCGCACCGAGACCGATCGGCGCCCCCTTCACCCGCAGCCTCGGTGGAAGACTCCACCGACGAAGCCATCAGGCGCCAGGCCGAGAGGCGCCTGGAGGAGCATGAGTGCAAGCTAGCGGAGTTCGCCCGCCGATTCGCCGACCTGCAGAACTCGTCGGCAGACCCGACGGGCTACGACTCCCGCCCCCCTTTCTCTGAAGAAATCCAGGCGGAACCGATCCCAAAACGGTTCCGCATGCCGCAGGTGGATCCCTACGACGGGACCACCAACCCTCTGGACCATCTGGAGAGCTACAAAGCTCTCATGAGGGTCCATGGGGCCACTGATGCTCTTCTGTGCATCGCCTTCCCGGCCACCCTCCGGAAGGCCGCTCGAGTCTGGTTCACCCGCCTCGAGCCCGGATCCATTTGCTCCTTCCATCAGCTGGAAGGAAAGTTCGTGGCACACTTCGACGCTTGCCGAAAGGTGCCGAGAGAGGTGGACAACCTCTTCTCCATCCGCCAGCAGGACCAGGAGCTGCTCCGGGACTACATCACCCGGTTCAAGACCGCAGCCCTGGAAATCTACAGCCTGGACGAGCCCGTCGCCATGCTGGCTTTGAAGCGTGGGCTCAAGACATCCCGCCTGACCTACTCCCTGGACAAGAAGTCGCCCAGGACGTACTCCGAGCTCCTCCTCCGCGCCCACAAGTACATCCGAGCGGAGGAGGCCGACCGCACCCGTCGAGAGTTGGACGGGAAGACTCCGAAGAGGCCGCCCCCAAGAGATACCCCGGGAGCTCGGAAGCCCGGGCCATCTGCCGACCCTCGCCCGAATCCAAGGCCGAGGGGCGAGGCCACTCCCGAGCGGAGGTACACCCCTCTCCTCGTACCTCGGACGAAGATCCTCATGGAAATCGAGGGCGAGCGCTACCTCCGCCGACCTCCTCCTCAGAACCCGAGAGCCGTCCGAGACAAATCGAAGTACTGCCAGTTCCACCGCGAGCACGGGCACGACATGAAGGAGTGTTGCAACCTGAAGCGGGAGATCGAGGAGCTGATTAGGAGGGGCTACCTCAGGAAGTTCGTCAAGAACGAGGCCCCCTCGGAGGGGCAGCCGCTCGCGACCTTACCGCCCGTCCCTGCAATCGATAACCGCCCAACGGAGAAGCCCGTGGGCATGATCTCGCACGGGGTCGGTCGAGTGGCGAAGAGAGCCCGGGAAGTCGGGAACCCGGAGAATGTAATCCCTCCCGAGGGGGGGGGAGGGTAATGACAATGTAAACAACGATGCCGTGGTGGTTGAGATGACCATCGCGAAGCATCCTGTACATCGAATCATGGTGGATAGTGGAAGCTCGGCTGACGTACTTTTTTACGATGCTTTCTCTCGGATGAACTTGTCCCACGATAAGCTAAAACCGGTGCACACCCCCTGGTAGGTTTTACAGGGGACTCCGTGGGGGTCGAGGGGGAGATCACTCTCCCGGTCACCGCCGGATCCCCACCCCGGCAGGCGACCGTCCTAATAATATTTACCGTCGTCAGGCTCCCTTCGCCTTACAACGCCATTCTCGGGCATCCCGGGCTCAACCAACTGGACGCCACAATCTCCACGAGAAGGTTGTTGGTACAGTTCCCCACGCCTTCCGGGCTCGGGGAGATGAAGGGGACGACCCAGCTAGTCCCGCTCTGCCTCCAGACGGTCCCGAGCGCCCAGGGCGCGGAGCTCGCCCCCGATATCGACGACCTCGACCTAAGAGAGAAGGAACCCAGGGGAGGGCCCGTAGAGCGCCTGCTGATTTTTCCCCTCGGATCGGATCCCCTGAAGACGGTGCAAGTCGGGGCCCAGCTCCCTGAAGAAGAACGGACCCGCCTGCTGGAGTTCCTCCGCGCGAACGCTGACGTGTTCGCCTGGTCAGCAGCTGACATGCCGGGCATCCCGCCCGAGGTCATCATGCACAGGCTAAACGTGGACCCAAGTTGCCGCCCGGTCCGCCAGAAGAAGAGGAGCTTCGCCATGGAAAGGCAGAAGGCGATCAACAAGGAAGTGGAGAAGCTCCTCACCGCCGGTTTTGTGCGGGAGGTCCAGTATCCCAGCTGGCTGGCAAACATGGTCATGGTAAGAAAGAGTAGTGGTAAGTGGAGGATCTGTGTGGACTACACCGACCTCAACCCAGCTTGCCCGAAGGACAGCTTCCCTCTTCCAAAGATCGACCAACTGGTCGACACCACCTCGGGGCATCGCCTCCTGTCGTTCATGGACGCCTTCTCCGGATACAACCAGATCTGAATGAGCCCGGAGGACGAAGAGCACACCGCCTTCATAACTGACCGCGGAACTTTTTGCTACAGGATGATGCCATTCGGTCTCAAGAACGCGGGGGCAATGTACCAGCACCTGGTCAATAGAATTTTCAAAGACCAGATCGACCGCAACATGCAGGTGTACGTGGACGACATGCTGGTGATGAGCAAACCCGATTCGGACCACGTGGCCGACTTAGCGGAGACGTTCGGCAATCTCCGACGCCATCAGATGAAGCTGAACCCAGCGAAGTGCGCCTTTGGCATCTCCGCCGGGAAATTCCTAGGATTTATGGTGACCCAAAGAGGAATTGAGGCCAACCCGGAGAAGGTCCAGGCCATCCTGGACATGGAGCAGCCCGCCTCCAAAAAGCAAGTGCAGCAACTCACCGGCCGAGTTGCGGCCCTCAGCCGCTTTATCTCCAGGTCGGCAGACTGCTGCCGTCCCTTCTTCAAGGTGCTGAGAAAGATGAACGACTTGGGTTGGATCGAGGAATGCCAGAAGGCCTTCGAGGAGCTGAAGAAGATGCTTGCATCGCCACCGTTGCTGTCCAGGCCCGAGGAGGGGGAGGAGCTTACCCTCTACCTAGCGGTCGCCCCGGAAGCCGTCAGCTCGGTCTTGGTTCGGACCGATGGCCAGGGGGTCCAGCGGCCGGTATACTATACCAGCAAGCTTCTCCGCGATGCGGAGCTCAGGTATTCTCGGCCCGAGAAACTCGTTTTTGCGCTAATAGTGTCTGCCCAGCATCTCATGCCTTATTTCCAAGTGCACCCCATCGCTGTCCTGACGGATCAACCGCTGAAAGCAGTGCTCAGCCGACCCGATACCTCGGGATGATTGCAAAGTGGGCACTGAAGCTCAGCGAGTTCGACATTACGTACAGGTCGAGGTCAGCCATGAAGGCACAGGTGCTGGCCGACTTCTTGGTCGAATGTGCAGGCTTGGGCAAGGAGCCCGAGGAAGGCCCCTCAGGCCAGCCGATGGAGATAGGCACCGATGAGCCCAGAGAGAACGCCTGGATCCTCCATGTGGACGGAGCCTCAAACTCCGGCGGGAGCGGGGCTGGGCTCATCCTAGCCAACAGCGACGGGGTCGTCGATGAATGCGCACTCCGTTTCCAATTCCCTGCAACAAATAACCAGGCGGAGTACGAAGCACTCCTTACCGGACTGAGAGTCTCCCATGAGCTGGGCGTAACCAACCTCAAGGCTTTCACTGATTCCCAGCTCGTGGCAGGACAGGTATCCGGGGAGTACGTCGCACATGACCCCCAAATGGCGAAATACTTGGAGCTCGTAAAGGCGGGCGCGTCCAGATTCCGGCACTTCAACATCTTCCATATCCCCGCGGGGAGAACGCCCGCGCGGATGCTCTCTCTCGGCTGGCGACCCTGCCGGACTCGATGCTGGGACGCGCTCATGTGGAGCGCCTTGAGATCCCAAGCCTCGAGGCACCGGTGGAGGTCCATCAGGTCAGCCACGAACCCAGCTGGATGGACAAGTACGCTGAATACATCACCAATGGCACCCTGCCGGAGGACCGCGAGGTGGCTCGCCTTATCAGAAAGAAGGCCATGCGGTTCGTCCTGATGGACGGGCACTTGTATCACAGATCCTACTCCTACCCCCTCCTCAAGTGCGTAGGACCCACGGAGGCCAGGCTTGTGCTCCAGGAGATTCATGAAGGCGTCTGCGGGAACCACGTGGGGGGCAGGGCATTGGCGTACAAGGCCCTCTGTCAGGGCTACTTCTGGGAGACAATGAAGGAAGACACCGCTGACTTCGTGAAGAAGTGCGACCGGTGCCAGCGTCACGCCACGGTTCAACGACAGCCCTCCAACCCAATCTCCCAGCTCTCAGCTCCCTGGCCATTCGCCCAGTGGGGGATGGACCTCCTGGGCCCATTCCCGCCGGCGTCTGGGCAGCGAAAGCTCTTGATAGTGGCCATCGACTACTTCACGAAGTGGGTCGAGACCGAACCCTTGGCGAGGATCACCGAAGCAAACGTCGCCAAGTTCTTTTGGAAGTCCATCGTCTGCCGCTTCGGCCTCCCCCACACCGTGGTTACTGACAACGGGCGCCAGTTCGACTGCCGGGAGTTCGAAGAGTTCTGCAGCGACATCGGCATCAGGCATCGCTTCACCTCGGTGGCGCATCCCCAGACCAATGGGGAAGCCGAAGTCACGAACAGGACCATTCTTCAGGGCCTCCGCACGCGGCTAGACCAGGCCAAGGGCAGGTGGGCCGACGAGCTCCCCAGCGTCCTCTGGGCATACCACACCACCCCGAGGACGGCTACCGACGAGACCCCGTTCAACCTCGTCTTCGGAGCTGAGGCGGTCATCCCGGTCGAGCTCAGCCTACCCACGCTGCGTGTGGAGCAATATGACGAGACAGAAAACCCAGCCAGGATGATGCTCAACCTTGACCTTCTCGAGGAAACGAGGGACAAGGCCCGAGTTTGAATGGCGATGTATAGGCAGCGTGTGGCCAGGTATTACAACTCCCGAGTGCGGCCGAAGGTTTTTCGTCACAGAGATTTGGTCCTCCGGCGCGCTGAAGCTTCCCAGCCGCGGGAATGCGGCAAGCTCTCGCCCAACTGGGAGGGCCCCTACCGGGTGGCAGAAGCCCTCCCTCACGGTGCATACTACCTGGAGGAGTTGGGAGGTGCCAGGTTCCCCCGGACGTGGAACGTCTCGAACCTAAGAATGTATTATCAGTGATGTAAGGTTCCCTACTCCCATAATAAAGTCCCCCAGCTTCAAACGCTCCCTTCTCACTTTGATGGAAGACCGGTGCATGGTCCTGGGCTTCGGCCTGGAAGGTGGCGCGGAACCTAGTTCGCCCATGCAAGCCCGGAGAACAGCTCGGCAAGCCGCGCAAGGCTTGAGAAAGCCTGCGGCATCGGGTTTCAGTCCGGAGATCCTGGGCTTCGGCCTGGAAGGTGGCGCGGAACCCAGTTCGCCCACGCAAGCCCGGAGAATAGCTCGGCAAGCCGCACAAGGCTTGAGAAAGCCTGTGGCATCGGGTTTCAGTCCGGAGATCCTGGGCTTCGGCCTGGAAGGTGGCGCGGAACCCAGTCCGCCCATGCAAGCCCGGAGAACAGCTCGGCAAGCCGCGCAAGGCTTGAGAAAGCCTGCGGCATCGGGTTTCAGTCCGGAGATCCTAGGCTTCGGCCTAGAAAGTGGCACGGAACCTAGTTCGCCCATGCAAGCCCGAAGAACAGCTCGGCAAGCCACGCAAGGCTTGAGAAAGCCTGCGGCATCGGGTTTCAGTCCGGAGATCCTGGGCTTCGGCCTGGAAGGTGGCGCGGAACCCAGTTCGCCCATGCAAGCTCGGAGAACAGCTCGGCAAGCCGCGCAAGGCTTGAGAAAGCCTGCGGCATCGGGTTTCAGTCCGGAGATCCTGGGCTTCGGCCTGGAAGGTGGTGCGGAACCCAGTTCGGCCATGCAAGCCCGGAGAATAGCTTGGCAAGCCGCACAAGGCTTGAGAATGCCTGCGCCATCGGGTTTCAGTCCGGAGATCCTGGGCTTCGGCCTGGAAGGTGGCGCGGAACCTAGTTCGCCCATGCAAGCCCGGAGAACAGCTCGGCAAGCCGCGCAAGGCTTGAGAAAGCTTGCGGCCCCGAGGTTCAGTCCGGGGGTCCCGGGCTTCGGCCTGGAAGGCGGTGCGGAAACCGTGCCGCCCACGCGAGTGTGAAGGCAATCCCAAGGACGGACCCGCTCAAGGTCTACTCTGTCGCCGCGCGGCCCGGGATGCCCCAACCTTCGATTTGAGCAATGGAAGGGACCGGGCCTACGATCGTTTCAGCATTCCACATCAACATCTCAGAAAAAAGAAAAGAGAAGGGAGATGGGATGAACTCGAGGCTTGGTCAAACAAAATCTTCATTGATTCAAGCGACAGTACAAGCCGGGAGTCCCGACAGGCCGGGAGTCCCCAAAAAGAAGAAGAAGAAAAAAAAAAAAAACAACTACAACAACGAGGCAGGCGAGAAGACGATGGCTCAGTGTGGTGCGGGGTCGGAGCCCTCCGCCGGGGGCGCAGGCACTGCATCCTCGTCTTCTGCGGCGGCCGGCTCTTGAGGCTGCTCCAGAGCCACGGCATCGCTGGTCGACGGGGCCGCAGGAGTGGCGTCGGCCGCACCGGAGGCTTTGCTCTCGGCTCCTTGCCTCCTGCCTCCGAGCACCACCCCGCTGAGGTCGAGCTCGGGGAAGAAGGCCCCCACTTTCTCCCGGCACATCCGGAACCCCTTCAGGAAGGAGTCCACGGTGGCTTCCCGGACCTCCGACGTGTACTCGTCGGAAGCCCGGAACTTCGGGATGGCCTCCTGCGCCTCCCGCTTCGCGGCCTCCAGGAGTTCGTTGATGTACGCACTCCCGTCCTTCGCCGCGCTCGCGTCTCGTCGAGCCTCCTCCAGCTGGCGCTCCAGCCACTGGGAGTGGGCCTGCAGGCGAGCCTTCTCCGCCGCGTCCTCCTCCGTGCGACGCTGGTAGGAGAGCCTCTCCTCCGACAAGGAAGCCTCCAGCTCCTTGTTCCGCCCCTCGGAACGCGCCAGGTCGGTCTGGAGGGCTTGGTTGCTGGCTCGCAGCTCGACCCCCTTTTCTATGAGGTCTTTGACATCGGCTGCGAGCTTGCCGAGCTTCCTCTCCTTCTCAGCATCCCTCTTCGCGTTCCCTACGAGGAAGTTCCTCAGTAGGAGAACGTCATTTCCGATCTGCACCAACAGAGCAACCAGGTTAGGAGAAAAGGCCACTAAATCTTGAAAGAACAGAGAAGAAGGAGCTCGGGCTTACCGTAAAGAGCTGCGGGAGAATCCCGAGCAAGGCGTCCGCATAGTCCCGGCCGCCCCGAGCTCGGCGGTCCCGGGCTGTGGAGGCATACTCCATGACCTTCTCCGCGAGCCCCTTGTCGCGGATGACTGAACACCGGTGGGTGATCACCGGAGGCGGAGCTGTCAGGTCGGCTCCTGCGGCGGCTGCCCCTTCAGCTGGGGCCGCGACCGACGGGCCGGCAGAGGCCACGGGCTGCGCCGTCGGGGCAGCAGCAACAATGGGACCGGCGCTGGACGGAGCCTCGGGCGGTGGAGCCCCCTCAACAGCAGCGCCACCAGGTCGGGCAGTCGAAGCATCAACGGCCCCGCCCTGAGGCAACCTGGGCGGGGGAGCGGTGGCCACTGGGCTGGGCGCGGTCGCCGGCGCGATCTCCCGGCCCGCCTCAGTACGGGCCCTCTTGGCCGCGGGCTCGTCCACCTCCGGGACGTCTCTCTGGGCCGCGCCCTCCAGGAGGCTCTCCAGTGAGAACTTCATTCCTGCAATGCAAAAGAACAGAAGGTTAGCCAACTCGGTCATGAAGAAAAAGGGGGCAGAAATCAAAGGAGGGCCGAATCTTACCCGTCTCACGGATGGGACTGATCCCGGCCTCAAAAAGATTCTGCTCCGAAAGCAGAACCTCGAGCGCCGGGACTACGTCACTCAGGAGCTGGGAGTAGGCCTCCTGGTCCGCCGACTCGACCTGAGAGTTCCGGTTCGGGGACCGGTCCGGTTCACTCCAGGCCCAGTCGACATCTTCGACCGAGGCGAAGAAAAACCGGCTCTTCCAGCCCTTGATCGAAGAAGGGAGGTCGAACCGGAGACACCTGGGCCGGGGTGAAATATACCACCAGCCGTCATCGGTGGAGCACTTCTTCAGGGTAAACATGGCCCTAAAGAGGGAGAAACGGGCAACGAACCCGTGAAAGTGACAAAAGACTATAAAGGAGAAGATGACCCGGATGGCATTGGGAGCCAGCTGAGCCGGAACAAGCCGGAAATGGCTGAGAAAAGAAAGGAAGAAGGGGTGCAGAGGAAATCGAAGACCCCCAAGGAGGAAGTCCTCGTAGAAGGCTATGCGGCCGGGGCCACTCATGGTGACGCGCTCCCCGGACCGCGGAACAGACAGACGAATTGACCCCGGGATACCATAGGCATCCCGGAGCAGAGAAAGATCGCCTTCGGTCATGGTGGAAGCATGACCGGAGGGACCGGCGGGAAGAAAAGGCAGAGCAGGAAGAGAATGAAGGGGCACAGCGGGAGCAACCGGGGGAGACCGGACCCCCCTGGGGATGCCAATGGTGACACCCCCGGGTTGCAGACGCCGGCGGATCTCCTCCGGAATCGTTTCCTCCTCTGAGGAGGAAGAAGATGGAGTCCTCGACCGGGATGGACCTGCCTCGTCCGGATTGGAGGAGACATGGCGACGACGCGCCATGGCAAGGAGAAGGACAAAGGTTCAGAGAAGAAAAGAGAGAGGGGAACTGGAGAAAGATGGAGGCACTCACCGAAAATACGCCAAGCGAGCGCGGGGCAACAGAAGTTAGCCTGTAGCAAACCGCCCATGGAGCAAGGGGAAAGGCCTCGTTCTGGAAAGTCCCCTCCCTTTCAAACTCAGTCGACATCGGTCGTACCCGTCATTCCACCTCGAGCCACTGAGCGATCGCCACGTGGGTGCACGCCCGACACCGATGCCTCGTTAGCAGAGTAACGGCCTCTGCCTCGAAGCGACGCACTTATTGCGGGCAAGTGGGCGACACGTGGCGGCTTCCCATAGGGCTTCAGGCGCATCAAGCCATGGCGACGAGGATCGTGGCAATTATGATGCAAGATCTTCGCCTCCCCACGTCATATCTGCATTTAATCCCGACGTTCCGTTCTACAACGCCGCAACGGAACGGCGGGCTGGGGGGCAACTGTTACGGCCATAACGATGACGTGGCCGGGCTCAGATACCACTGAATATGATCGAGCCACGTGGAGGTTTCTCCGGCCGAGTCAGCGCCACGTCGCCAAGGCCGAGCTCGACAAGACTACTCCGCCAGACGACTTTCTAAGATAAACTAATCTCGCCGAAGTCGAGCTCGGTTCGGGGCTCCTCTACCACCTCGCCTAGCGCCCACCTAAGAGGGGTCAGCCTAGGCCGAGGTCGGCCGATCCTTCGCTCCTTCGCCAGGTGGCCCCCCCGGAGACGGGCCCACCTCGGCCGAAGCCAGGCGACCTCCTGCCACCTCGCCAGGTATCCACCTAGGCCGAGGTCGGCGGATCCTTCGCTCCTTCGACAGGTGGCCCCCCCGGAGACGGGCCCACCTCGGCCGAAGCCAGGCGACCTCCTGCCACCTCGCCAGGTGTCCACCCAGGAGGGGCCCACCTAGGCCGAGGTCGGCGGATCCTTCACTCCTTCGCCAGGTGGCCCCCCCGAAGACGGGCCCACCTCGGCCGAAGCCAGGCGACCTCCTGCCACCTCGCCAGGTGTCTACCCAGGAGGGGCCCACCTAGGCCGAGGTCGGCGGATCCTTCGCTCCTTCGCCCCCGAGACGGCCCACCTCGGCCGAAGCCAGGCGACCTCCTGCCACCTCGCCAGGTGTCCACCCGACCTCCTGGCCACCTCGGCCAGATCCCACCCAGAAGGCCAGGTGGCCCGGCGGATCCTTCACTCCTTCGCCAGGAGGACGGGCCCACCTCGGCCGAAGCCAGGTCGCCCGTACGGAGAAGGTCCCAGGGAAGGAGGCGCAGGCCCCGAGGTCATCCATCGGGCCGTACGCATCACAGACGGCGCCTCGTACGGATGGCGGCGGCACGCGAAACATCATTTGCATCGGCCCGACAGGTCCCGCAGTCGAGAGGCGCGATTCTGACAAAGTAGGCCCTATATATGGATGGCGCCCACACTTGGAAAAGAGAGCGCTATCACTGGGCCCGAGGTCTGACCGGCCGCCTTACCAGCGCCCCCCCCCCCCTTTTCCTAACTTTGCCTTTTCCTTGCTGGGCTCGACGGACGAGGTCGGAAAGCCGCCTGGCCCTCCTCACCGAAAAGGGGAAAGAGAAAGGAACGGGGGAGGGGAGCCTCCCAGGAGGAGAAGACAGGCGAACGACGGGAGGAGATAAAAGGAAGGAATCTGGGGACGACAAGGTAAGCGAACAAGCCTGGGGACAAGGAGGAAAGCAGCGGCAAGAGGCCTCGCTCCGAGAGAGAGAGATCCGAGATCCCGAGAGGGGATAATTCGACGTGAGCTCGGCAAGGAGGCCCGGCCGAATTTCCGGTCCCCAGAGTGCCTTTCTTACTAGTAAACTCGCTAAGTCTGGAACCCTTTCGGGGGGTCCGCCTTGGAGAGTCTGTTCCTTCTCGTCGTCTACTGACTTGACCGTCGGAGCTCCCTCGCCGGGGTCCCCGGCCAGGGTCTTCTAACTCCTTACAGGTTCGCAGCAGCCGGGGAGGCTCCCTCGCCAGGCGGTCAGGAAGGATCCACGGACCGGAGCCACGGGCGCGGCGACGAGAGCGGCAACACTAACATTTAAACAACTAACATAATAAATTCTGAAAATATTATATCATTATATATGCTTAAAAGCTGATCCGAAGCACATACCGATTTTGGGCCAGCCCGAAATCCATTAGACTGGCCCGGCCCAGTTCCTTCCCTAATCAAAACATAAAAAAATATATTCATAATTATTAATTAATTTTTTAATATCTACATTTACAACTTTAATTTTATATTTAATTATTATTTATTCTAGCATTATCAATAAATATATTATTATGATTATATCAAATAATAATAATATAATTAAATAACTAATACTAACATTTAAACAACTAACATAATAAATTTTGAAAATATTATATCATTATATATGCTTAAAAGCTAATCCGAAGCACGTACCGATTTCGGGCTAGCCCGAAATCCATTGGACTGGCCTGACCCAGTTCCTTCCCTAATCAAAACATAAAAAATATATTCATAATTATTAATTAATTTTTTAATATCTATATTTACAACTTTATTTTTTGAATTTAATTACTATTTATTCTAGCATTATATATTATTTATTAATGTATTATCAATAACAACAACATAATTCAATTACTAATAATAATATTTAAACAATTAACATCAAAATATCTATAATTATTATACTACATTTTTAATAGATTATTTTAATTTAATCATGATTAATCAATGTATTAACTAAAACAGCAACATTAAACTTAACAAATTACAATAAATTCATACAATATAATTAAAAAATTTAATCATACAACATAATTCCGAAACAACATTATATTTAAAAAAGTCACAATGCAACATAATTCTGAAACAAAAAAAATAATATTTACATAATAAATATAAGACCATAAAAAAAAAACACCTGTAAAATAATGGGGACAGAATGGATTGAATGGAGACGGAGAGGAAGAACTAGCAATCAAAGTAGACCGGATCTAGTAAAAACAAAATAATATAATGAAACAAATAAATTTAAAATATTTGGGACAAAAAAATATATCTTGAACCGAACCGGACCGGGAACAACCGGGGTTGAACTGGAATGGAACCACCGGTCGGAGAGAAGTGGGCCAAGGGGGAGGGGAAGACAAAAAATTTTGTTGGGGACGCGCGATGGGGCCGGAGGAGAACAAAGCAGAACACAAAAAAAAAATTTTGGGCTTCGGTCAGGAGGTTTAACAGGCGAGAACTCATTTTTGTGAAAGACGATTTCAGCTCCTAAAATCGTCTTTGGCAAATATGAATTCAGAAGTCGGCTGGCCAAAACGTTTACTAAAAACAGCGAATTTCCGCCACATGTCAAGCAAAGAAAGCTTCTTGGCCACGTGTCGCGTCGGGGAGGCCCTGGCAGGGGGGAGAAATCGGCTTTGGCAAAGCTGATTTCTCAGTGAGAAATCGTCTTTGACAAAGATGACTTCTCCTGGCGCCACGTGTCACGGCTGGGACGACTGGGGGAGGGTAGCACGTGGCCTGAAATCGTCTTTTGGAAAGACAATTTCATCGGGATGCCCTGGCAGGGGAGAGAAATCGGCTTTGGCAAAGCTGATTTCTCGATGAGAAATCGTCTTTGACAAAGACAACTTCTCCTGGCGCCACGTGTCATGGCTGGGGGAGGGTAGCACGTGGCCTAAAATCATCTTTTGGAAAGACAATTTCAGGTAAGAAATCGTCTTTCCAAAAGACGATTTCAAGTCGAGGTGACTGCCTCGCGTGCCACGTATTTTTGGCTGACGCTGTCCACGTCAGCCAAAAATACCTATTTTCATAATTATATTGTGCAACACCTATTTTCGTAATTTTTTTAATATTATTTTTAAAAAAAATTCTAGTATCTCTTCAAGTTATTAATCAAAGCACTTGGCGCTTCAATTTTTATTCACCTCTGTGTTGCAGCTGATGAATCTTCTGCAAGCAGGTTACATAATGTAGTTATGGCCGACAGCTTAGACTCAAATCATAGGCACCTTTTTTTTTTTTTTTTTTTTAATGAATCAAAAAAGGTAGGGGTAAATCCTGGTGTAGCTCCCCATTCTGGTCCCCAGCCTGTTAGACGATTATTCGATTTAGACGGCATTTTTCTGCATACCTTCTTCACTGAGTACGTCAACCTAACCCTACTAGGGCGCCGGTGTAATAGCCGCTCCGCCCCCCTCCCCAGTCACGCGCGTCCAGAAAATTTCAAAATTTAATCGAGTCACCCTCACCCTCGAACCCGTGACCAGAAAGTAATTTACAAGGATGGAGCTGCGCTCTTACCAACCACGCTACCACTATAATGGTAATCATAGGCACCCTTTATTGCTAGCTTTCTACCTTTCTTTGGTGGATGATTAAAAGCATTGAAAGCTTATTGGCAATTAACCAAATGATTCAAAGTACTGTAGTTATTCACAACACACACACACACACAAATTAAAAAAATAAAACTTAAAACTAAAATTTAAAAAAAAACAAAAAGAACTTAGTCACATTAAACAAATGGATAGATATGGTTATTTCTGACATTTTCCTAGTATGTTTAATCAGCACTGAACTGCTCCAGGGTTTTAACAAATTAGAGATCAAACTGCAACAATATCTCAGTGAATGCTTATAATAGATCAAGTGAATGCATAAAATGATGCAAACCAGCAAGTCACAACAACTTACCAACCAGATTAATGGCATTAAGGAACAGTGCAACAGCAGTCTACAACATATGATGAAGCACATATTTACAGTGGAAACAACAAATTCATGACATCAACTATAAAGATACTGAAGTCAGAACCTCATATAATTCAACTTCATCATGATCTAGTCAGAATTCAAGAAATGGCGATGCAGAAAGTTTGGAAATGACAAGCACCACTGGCATGTCACTAAATCTAAGTTGCTTTTACAAAGGTTTGTTGTCGATCTTCAAAAAATTCCAATGTTCCCCTCCAAAAGTAATGACTTTCACAAGCAAACTGAAAGAAGAAAAAACCTCAGAATGTTCAAGTTGTCACAGCCTCCTTCCGTTTCCGCCCCCACCTTGGTGTGGTCTCAATAAGCTGATGAGGAACAAGCTGCCTCTCCCGCCTTGTCAACTTCTTGAAGTTGCTGACCCTCAGTTTAGCAATCTTTGCCTCCTCTTCAGCAGTGATCTCCCTCACAACCACTGTCAGCCGGCATTTGGGTCTCACCATGATCCCACTCCTCCCTTTGGCATGGTATGACAGCCTCTTCAGATAAACCCCTTTTCCAACAAAGGCTTCATCTATAGGAGGAAAAGGAAATTACAACAGAACATTTTAATTGAAAGGCATGTAGCTATCCATTTTTGCCCCTCTACTAGAATAAGAGCATTCACTTACCAACAATGAGACGATCAGGGTCCAATCCATGATTATGTGCTGCATTGGCACGGGCTGAGTGGATTACCTGCAGTGGTTTAGATGGATCTTAATAACATAGAAAATTCCAAGCACTAGCTGAGATATCATATGCTTTCCCAGTTCAGCGGGAGAAACAAATTACCATCATAAATAATGGAGAAATTTTGAGTCAAAATTTTTCATTAATAAAATATTATGCAAGTACATAGCACCTGATAGACTGTCTTTGCAGCTCTTTTTACAGTTACTTGCAGCTGCAAAAGAGCATCTTCAACCTGCATTCCACGGACCAGTTTCGCCACCAGATTGACCTTCTTGGGGCTCTGACACCACCATGCATAAAAACATATTTAGAGATGGAAATATAATAGAAAATCAATTTCTGAGGGCAGAACAGGATGGACATGTAATCTCAACCTACAGAACTCATGACTGTTTCAATACTGTCAATCATCTACAAGAAAACTTCACCTTTCAAGACAGGCATGCATAAAGAACCATCTGAAATTAACTAGCCGTACAAGCAGGTTCAAAACAATCTTAAATATCAAGCTAGCTATATGAGGTTAGCTTAATTAATGGATCATGGTGATCTACCAAAGTTTGAGAATTCTTTGTAGCTGCCTCCTGAGTTGATGGCAACACTAAATAATTGATGCCGAATTCATGACCAAGGCAACTCCGGTAAGAAGTGGAACCTGCCAAGAAACCTAGGACGCCAATTGGCAAGTATGAATGCCTACCTTATTGGTTCTATAATTTAAGATCATGCAACCATGAGACTGACTTTCCAAGGTTCCCCTCAACTGGAAATTGTCTTAAATTTTTTTTGCCTCAAAAGCAAGGTCTTGTGTTGGAAATGGCATCTATATTTGAGGTGCAAATTACAAGCTGAAGGGCCAACTAAAACACAATTCCCAATAAGGAACTTCCAAGCAATCTACAACAAAAAGGATACATTACAAAGCAATTGAAAGCATCCAAAACTGCGGCCTTGGAATGGGACTTGATATGGTGCACATCAAGGCGCACATAGCGAGACAAGCAACCAAGGTTCTCGAAACAGTCCCAATCGCCTAGTTCGGGACGTACCAAACCATACCGATTTTTTTAAAAAACGGTTCAGAACCCCGGACTGTTCAAAAAATCACATACTGGATCAATACGGTATCATACCGTACTGGTGCATTTTGCCTAGTTCAGTCCTGTTTGGGCCCAATTCGGATCCGATTTAGGTCAAACAATGTAGCTATAAAGAAGGAGAGAATTTTTTTTAATTTCATAGATTTGGCCCGGGATCCAGTATGGTATGATGCCGTACTGTATCGGTCAAATGACCAGTACAGGACCCGGTATTAGTTCAGTATTCTTTGCAAGCAACTGATATCATGAAAAACTATAGCATAAGATAGGAATTGATATGGCATGCGTCAAAACTTAACATTTAAAATCAGTTATATAATGGCAATTCCAAACAACTGGCTTCTAAAAACAGTTACCCTTCATGCAGTGCTCTGAGAATAACTCTAAGACAGCCTTCTCATTCAATGAGTAAGCTATACATAACTGAGTAAAAATTGTATTGCTATGTAATCATAGAGTTTATTTTTCAAAACAGTTTGGTGTTTTTTCTCCTTGTCCCAGAAAAACAGCAAATGCCAGTCCCCACTCCCAGCAAACACAAATAAGATGGGTTTATGAATAACAATTCTGCTTGCAACTATAAATATCTATTTCAGGTTTAGTATCAGCCTCCCAAATGGGACCTCAGAATCATAATTCGTTTAACAACCTGTTAGCATGAAAACCATGTGTGTGTGTGTGTGTGTGTGTGAGAGAGAGAGAGAGAGAGAGAGAGAGAGAGAGAGAGAGAGAGAGAGAGAGAGAGAGAGAGAGAGAGAGAGAGAGAAGGGTAAAAGGTGAAGATGAGGCTGAAGAAAGTGAAGAGAATGATTATTTAGTCCTATCTTTGAAAAATAACTTGGAACACAGAACTTTATGTTACAAAAATTGTCTATAGCTTATGACATTAAAGACCACTGAAATTCTAATAGGGAAGAATTATATCTGCAAATACAAAGAAGACAGAAGAAAGAAGGAGAAGGATATGGTGACAGAGAGGGAGAAGTGATGAAAGAAGAGGAGAAATACCATGCTTTGATAGGAACTCTTCTAATGGAGAATGCTTTCAAAGTCAAATGAGTAGAGCATTCAAAAGATTATTTTAAAAAGCTGGAATTTAAATTAACGAATTATTTTAGAATATTTACTTCAACTAGAAGCTGGTCTTAAGGTGCTGTTTTCCACAAGATTTTTTTAAAAAATAATATTATATATATATATATATATATATATATACACTTATTGTTACAACCCTTCCATCTTAGACCCTAGAACTTTGATACCATAACATTCTTAACATATCTATATATATATACACTTATTGCTACAACCCTTCCATCTTAGACCCTAGAACTTTGATACCATAACATTCTTAACCATCCCGAAGCCCTAAAATCTCCAGAAATATTCAGTTTTCCTCTCAGATTAGATCAAATAAAGAAAAATTCTATCTAATACATGAGTGTCTGCGTGGGTGACACACAAACACAGTTAGATGGATAGAGAGATGAAGTCTCATTGTTCCAAAAGCCCAAAAAGAATGATCCATCCCTAGATTACATCAGAAACCATCAAGAATAGTTTTAAAAGCAACCCTTGCTATTCAAAGGAATAATTCCAACTTTGGTGATTATTATAAACACCATCATGAGAGAATCTTAAGGGTGCAAGGGATAATCCATTGTATGTGACTGAGCAAAGATTTTGTACAAGGGCAAGATTTCTTTTTAAATATTTTTACTTCATTCACCAAGATATTCTAACAATACGCTGTTAAGATGAAGTCCACTAAATATGGAACTGATCTTTAATAGGCAAGGAAAATCATTCAGCCACAGCAAGGAGAGGAATGAAACACATGCAAAAGATCAAAGAGTTAAAGCAATTTTATTCAACAATTAATGGATGAGATAAGGTATTATATCGTTAATATGAGGATATTCCTACTCGATCCACAACAATTTGACAGGCATTTACTTTATCTATTACACACAATGGAGTAAAAACAAATAATCTCAGTTTGCATAGTTGACAATATCAACAATTGCCCAAATCATAGGGTGCCCTTTGAGAATTTTAGATGCTCAAGCTTTTGCAGTACAAAGAGCAAAGTTGTTTACTGCACCCAAGTAATGTATTAAATTTGATCTTAGCCAAGTTTGAATCATAAAATTGACTTATTCCTTGCAATCAAGTAATGATTTCCCCTCCAAACATTACTCATGGAATTGAAAAGAAATGGCCAGAACACCATTAAGACCATCAAGAATCTAAATAAACTTTTCACTAATCCAAATCTTAAGCAAGAAAAGCAAACTCAAGCAATACAGGAGTTACAGGAGTCCATCAATCATATCTCTGCAGCCTACAAGTATGAGGATTTTTTGTACTCGTTCTTGATCAAACTCATGTAATACTCCCAACCCTCTTTCTTTGATGGTTTCTGATGCATTGACATGCAAGTATAAAACAATACAAAATGCATCAACCTGTGATATTAGTTCTTCAACTGAAAGAGATTGCATCATCTAATATTTTCTTCAACCTCAAAACAACCTGTGACATAAGCCAAGTTCCTTCTCTTTCCAGATAGTTGGTGGAGTTCTATGATGAGAGCCAGGTATGGACCTTGGACTTTAGGTGGGGACATCCAGGTGGGTTGGAGCTGGTGTTTCATGTGGAAGGAGATTTGTGTTCACGCAGCTGAGATAGTGCCTCATGTGAGATGGTTGATTGGGGATGGGCAATCTGCAGATTTTTTTTTTTTGTGATCCCTGGCTGTCTATCTCCCTCTAAGCAGGTGGCCCACCTTTATCAGTATGGAGGTTGGAGAGTCCGCGAAGATCTGTGATCTATTGAGCCCAGATGACAAAGGTAGGAGAATTGATGAGGTGGCCTGGCATTTTGGTGGCCAGCTAGGAGGGGGGGAGTGCTTTCTCTGGTTGTCCCTATTCTTGGTGGCCATGATGTAAGAGTGTCGAGATTTTCCTACAACTTGAGGATGAGAGCAATTGATCTTTATAACTTGTACCGAGAGGAGATTGCTAGGCAATTGAATGGAGCCTAGATCTAGCGACAAGGGGTGCACTCACGGGTAAGCTTGTTTTTGAAAGAAAAAAGAGCAGAGGTGTGGACTTCTCGATCAATTGTCTATGGTGTGAGTTGGAGGAGGAGACCATGAGATATGTGCATTTGCTATATCCCTGAGCTATGCAAATTTGGCGGCTGGATGGACTTTCCCTCAAGGAGGCCTAGGCTGAGACACCACTCCTTGCCTTCCTAGATTTCCTCCATTAGAGCATAAGTCTAAGGCCACCAGGCTAGCGAGTATTCGTGCTACTTATATTGCTTATTATATATAGTTATCCAAGAACAACCTTATATTTGATTCTAAAAGGCACCAGCTAGATTTGTCCTAGAAAGAGCTTTGACTCAGGCTTCTGAGTTTATTCACCTAATGTCACCGAATCAGACCATGATGACTTTGGACATTTGGGACTCCCGCTATGCTCATGTAGCGATCCAAAAGATTTTTATCACCTGGGAGCCCTCACGTTGACATTCCTCAAGGTCAACTTCGATGGTAGCATGGTTACCAGCAGTGACGGAGTTGGGTTTGTCATCCGTGAACCGGATTCATGGCTTATTGCAACTGGTGGGACTCATCTCTTTGAGCCCACGGTCCTAAGAGCAGAGCTGCGGAACACTTGGGTTGGTATCGCCTGCGCGAGGTTGGCTTCAAGAGTTGACGCCTTTGTCATTAAGGGCAACTCAGCTACAATGGCGAAATGGATGCAAAATCTCCCTACGAAGGGTACCACTCATCCACTTCTAGCTAATATTGTCAAATTGCTTAGGGATACCATATCTTTGGATATCGGGCATGCCTATAAAGAGGCGAACAGTGCTGCGGACAGGGTCGCTACTTTTGTAGTGAAGCACTCAAGCGACATGTTTTGGGTTGACTTAGGAATGCCCCAATTCCGTTTCATGATATTTTATTTTCTGATCTTATGGGATATATTCACACCAGACTTGTTTGAATACCTTGTTTTATCGAAAAAAAGCAAAATACTTATAGTACAAACAATTAATTAGGTTAACCGGCACACCTCAAATGCATCAAACTTCGTTTCAAATCAAAGTGATGTAAAATCAAGTTAGTATGCAGCAATTTCTTCTTTTCTCCAGGTCAAAATTTCATTAATTTTAAATTGCAAAACTCTTTAAAGATACAAACACTAAAATTTCCTAAAACTCTCTTGCGAATGTTACTCGGACATGTGACTTGGCTGTCAATCATCCAAGCATCTAGAAGAATCCAATATGTGAATCTTCTAAATCGGTAATGTGGACACATTTACATCTTATATATGTATGTGTAAACATGCATTGATGTATACATATAATGAATAATAAGCTAAACATATTATTTAAGAAAATAAAACTTGATAAAATGATCAATAATTGTTAGGTTAGAATTAACAACTTTCATATACAAGTGTGAAACAAAGACACATAATGATAACAGTATCACAATTTGATGGTATGAAGTGTCAAGGAGTGTCATGAAATGTCCCAAGTGCCCTAAGTGTCCAAGTTTCTAACATGTCAAAAAAACCAAAATTCAGAATGTCCAGGCAACACTGCTCTTGGGTGGTAAGAAAGTTAGGTCTCATCCCCTCTAAAAGTAAATACAAAGCCAAGGCCTCATATAGATGCTCTAACTAAAACAAGTTAAAGTAGCATACTGCAAATTCCAAGCATCCAGCAATAAATGCCTAAGGGATCATGATGAAAGTGGATAAGACCAAATTCCATGCTATGTTAGCACTGATTGCACCTGTCTAATATCCTTCTTAACAGCCTGTACCCTCAAGGGCTTAGAAGCCACAGTCTTTTTCTCTGTTTTCCCATCATCTCCCATGGCTGGTGTCAGAGGGGAGGAAATAGGCACCATGCTTGCATCTTCTTCAGCCAACAAGTTCTTTGAGCTGAATATCCCCTGTAAAAGCAGAACATGAGGCCAAACTTACAGGATTAATAATTATATTCCACACAAAAATGATTTCTGAAAATGAATGAGGGCACAATTGCTGATAAGCACCTGTCAAGGCAACTGTATTACGGAAAGAAAATAAAATCAAATGCAATTTATGTGATATGCAGGATTCTATGATAGCACTACCATCATAAGTAGGAGACACAAAGGAAAAAGAGCAACATTGCCATTCAAGATTAGTATGAAAAAGCCCCAAGTCATGAGTCAGTATTCAAAATTAGGAAACATAGGGTATCATGGTTGATCTGCTAATGCATCCAAAGAGATGATGCACAAACTGAATAAAATCTCCCATGGGTCTTGACTCTAAGTTAGTGTGGAAGGGCCATAAAGCATGAGCCATCCTTGAAATCAAGAAACATGTAGTGTAATTTATAATGCCTCCAAAGAGATGATTATGCAGACTAAAGGAAACCCATGTTCCCAAAATGTCAAAATGCCTATGAAAATAGTTTGTGATGTTCATTGGACATGACTGATGAAAAATAACAAGGCCTTATATTTGCCAATACCCATCTACATGCATCAAACTACCCCAACTATTTGCAAAATGAAAGCACCATGTGAATAGTTTTGCACATAGAATAATTAAAGGTGTAA
Source organism: Areca catechu (assembly GCA_021397845.1). Taxonomy (NCBI): domain Eukaryota; kingdom Viridiplantae; phylum Streptophyta; class Magnoliopsida; order Arecales; family Arecaceae; genus Areca; species Areca catechu. The sequence goes on along the minus strand of CM038040.1, from coordinate 61,036,925 downwards.
GATGATTACTGAGAGTTGCAGAAATTGATAGAAAGGTGTGGTTCTTCTGGTAGAAAGATCAGACACTCTCCACAAATGTTTACATTGTCCTGCAATTATTTTGTATGTCATTTTTGGTAGAACTAATTCTCATCAGAATGGAATATCAAACAGGAAGTAGGTGCACTAAGAAACTAGCTTTAAAGGCAGATAAAAAAATAAAATAGGAAACAGAGCAATACTGCAAAATCCTAAAAAAATTTTCAGGTTAGTTGAAGAAAGTGTAGAACCATGCATCTAAGTGTCAGTGCATGACAGAAAGATGTAGATCAATAAGAAAATGCATATCTCTGAAACTAACTACTAGAACAGTAACTTAAAAGTGGAAAGTAAAAAGGGCCATATATAGATACTGCTGAAAGTGAATGAGAATTTGTCAGACTTAAAAAAATGCTGCCTTCAATGTTAATGCTCCAGACTTCAAAATTGAGAGGTTCTTAGAAAGTTGAAATTGGTTGTCACAAACTCACAGTCTATTGAAAGGTTAATATATGTATTACTCCAGACTTTTCTTATAGCTTCACCCTTGGGATGTACAACAGACAAAAAAACTATGCTAACCGAATCATTCGCTACAGCAGGAAGCACCGAAGACCCCTTCTTTTACTAATATTTCTTCAAAAAGATCAAAAACTGAATCAAAATCATTCAATAATATAAATTTTAGGATTATGGCATCAAAAGAGGGGATTTATCAGTCAAGGTCACAGGTCCGAAGCATTTTATATATTGCAGCATAAATGGCTTGGCTAAAAGTTAGCTTGAATTTCTAACCCCAAAAAGTTAGTTCAAATTATTATAAACTGTAATCATAACCGTCAAATCTTGTCTTTATACCTATGAAATAAAGAAGGCTGTAAAGAGTTGAAGAAAATGCAACCCAGAACATTGAACATTACCCAGTAATGGAGAAGGCTTTGAACAGGTGCTATATGGAAAGGCAGATGATCCATAATTTTGCTCCACCATGGTGGCAGCACGGTGAAGGACAGAGCGCAGACACTTTTGCCATCCCACCATGACTACAAAACCTGGGCAGCTTCATCCAATCAATTTTCTATAAGATTCACTCGTCAATTGTATCAGTATTCAAGACACAAGAAAAGAACCAATTGTAGCAGTCATTTCATATATATTAATACCAAATCTACATTTCAAAACAACCACATGTTCATCCCTAAAGATATCATACGACCTTAGGAGATCATATTAGAAATCAAATACGATCATTCAAACACTTTGGAGACTATAAATGAAGGGCATATAGATTTTACTACATATTTATGCATTCCTAAACCCTCAAGATAGTTAAAGCATTAACAAACATGCATACTTTTCATAAGTTATTTGTACTTTATGATGGTGATGCATCTATATGCTTCAAATAATTCACAAAACTACATTATACATCAAACTCAAAAACCTGTAACCTCACCACGTAAAAATAACTGAAAGAGCATTAGGACTTATGCAAACAAAAGTATTAGTTTTAGTGGTAGAACCAGATATACTCAGATTTATTCACAAAAAGACAGCATCTTATTAAAAAACCAAAATCAAAAACTCATTCCCAAACATTAAAACATCACTAAGAATGCATTTAAATTTGCATACTAAAGGTGCTGTACGTGAACTCATTCATATGAGAAAATCCTTTAAAAAACCGATCCAATCAATGCTGATATATTCCTGAAATTACCCGAGCGCCTTGAGGTGACATAATTCAAACTATTTTTTATTAAATTTTAAAAAGTCCAGCTCCTCCCTCCCTCTACATCATTGCAGGTGCAAAAAAAAAAAAAAAAAAGTAAAGCTGTTATCTCTATCACTCCAATATACTGGATCATTTTTCCACCTACAAACCTCAACAGAGAACACTTCGACCTCAAAATCCCAAAAAGAAAACAAGGAGAAGAGAAAAACTACAACATATGTGTGTGCGCATGACCCCGGGAAGGAGAACGAGAGATAAGGAAAGAGAGGGAGAGGGAGAGGGAGGAGATGAGGACCACTGGGTGGCGAGCGGACGACGGGCGGCGGCGGGTTAAGAATAGGAGCCGGAGTTCTGCCCTCGGGTTGAGATCTAGAGGCGCGGTCAGGGATTTCGGTATGATGCCCCTTAGGCTAGGTTAACCCCGACCCAATCCACGCGAGTCGACCCGTCATTTTGGTTGGGTTGAGCCTGTTGGGCCTTGACCCGAACTGAAGCCCGGGCAATCCAACCTAACTTGTGTCTCCCCAAACTCGTGGGTTCTTTTTTATGCAATGAGAACTCATCATTTACCATGTAATCTAGAATTGAGCTCCAATATTATAAATATATTACTATATGTTATTTAAAAAAGCACGCCAAAGTTGATGGTGCTTTTTCTCGCATTTGTTATCATTCCATGCCCCAAAATTAGCAAGCTGCTTGGATCTCTTAAAGCTCATTTGGTGTGTCGTATCATTTTTGTTGCAATTTTCATCATCATTATTATAGCAATTATCATAATCAATACCAGAATGATAATTGTTATTATATCAACTACCTGCTTGGCCCCGAGATGCTCATCGGACCATCGATCGTAGTAAGGGAACCCTCTCAGAAAATCCAAAAGTAGCTCGACACTGATCGGCATCCCCAACTCCTATGACGGTCGGCAAGTCATGGAACAACCCAAAACGTGACCTCATCGACTATCACATGCGTCAGCACCAATAAATCCTTCAACAATCGGTCTCGATTTTGTGCCTCTCAAACTCTTGCTTGAGCCCAATTCACAATCGCTCGTGTCCCCTCTTGGCCAGGTCGTCTCTTGACTGGGAGCACTCTTGGGCGGACCACTTCTCAATGCTCAGCTCCATTCTTTGACATCCGACTTGTTGCCTCATCCACAATAAAAGGCACCCAGCCACGTAGTGATGACTGCCTCCATCCAATGCCCACCGTCCTAGCTATACTAGTAACAGTTGAGGCAGGCAAGTTCGTGGGGGCAGCATCCTAGCAAAACTAGTAGCCCTAATAGAAAAGATGCTGAAGGGAGGGATTCCAGGGATAGAATCCTAACAACTGTCAGTGTCCATCATTCATGTCTGAACCACCTCCCTGATGGGTTTTCATTATCCCATGAGATGCTATAAATTGGTAAGAGGGATATCCGACGAGATAGGCTTCCCCATACACTCCTTACATTTATGCTCGTACAGTCACCAGGGCACATAGCTCCTATAGCTACTGCCCCCTTTATCCTTCCCTTACTGACTTGAGTGTTAAAGTGTCCCTGCTGATAATCCCGACCCAGGGACTTTCTTCCAAGTCTTCAATTCGAGGAGCTACTAGGAGTGGCATCCCTACCTATCAGAGAAGGATGAAGGACTCCTCGGTGCCGTCTCGACACATCGGAGGGTGATTAGGAAGCAATAGATTAGTGGCCAAGAAGGGGATCGATTTGCTTCACTGATCCGTACATTAGCAACGTCCTCGAGTCTCCGAAGCTTGAAGTCATGGTGCTCACCTGAGCGTAAGAGTTTACCATGAGTCACATTGGGCAATCACTATGTGATGAGGAGCAGTCCAGCCAACCATCGATACCCATTGTTCCGCCTTCCCCACCACCTGCATCTGAGCATAGTTTGCTGCCAACTTGGCCTAGTAGGTGGAAACCCTTACTGTTGTAGTGCGAGAACTGTAACATCAACCACCTGTGGTAGGATAGTAGCTACTGGAAGCCCCTGCTATCACTGCCACCGCTACCTGTGGTAGCCACCGGTCTCTGGGTGGGAGACCATCCCAGCGACAGACTTTTTGTTGCATGCGATCCCCCTCTTCTCGCTGTGGAAGCCACCGATCTCCTTAGGAATGGTCCTCCCACCATCGAACCATTCCCCAGTCACGGTCTCCTACATCATGCCAATTGAACCCTAGCCAGGAAGGGCCATGGCCCTACAAAGAGCCAAGATGAGAGAAGCGCTCCTGATTTCCCTCCATATCATCTTCTAATCCCTTGTACGAGTACTCCCCAGAATACTCTCAAGAGGGATCCTCTGAAGAGGCCATGCAATGGCAAGCCGAATGATGCTTCGATGACTACAACCGTAAGCTACACGAGATCAATCATCAACTTGCCCATCTCCAAGAAGAGAGCTCGGACCCAGTCAAGCTTAACTCTCATCCCCCTCTCTCCCATCACCTTTTGGAAGAGCTGATCCTGGGTTGGTTCAAAATGCCTCAGTTTGAGCGATACGATGGCACCACTAACTTACTAGATCATCTCGAGAACTATAAAGCTCTAATGAGGATTTAGGGCACCTCCAATACTCTGCTCTATATTGCCTTCCCCGCCACTCTGCGGAAGGTGGCTCGAGCCTGGTACTCTCATCTTGACCCAAGAGTATTCACTCCTTCTGGTAACTAGATGAGAAGTTCATGGCATATTTCAGCACCTATCACAAAATGCCACGTGAGGTTGATAGCCTCTTTTTTGTTCAATAGTAATACAAGGAGTCACTAAAAGACTATGTATCCCAATTCAAAAGAGCCACCTTAGAGGTTTACTATCTCGATGAGTCCATAGCCATGCTAGTCTTGAAATGCAAACTCTGCACCAGCCACCTCACTTACTCCCTGGATAAGACCCCTACCAAGTCTTATTTGGAGATGCTCACATGCACCCAAAAATATATCCATGGGGATGAGGGGGCCCTCTCTCAATGCGAGTTTGATGGGAAGCCGTGTAAGAAGAAGGCTCGGGAAGAACAAGGCAGAGCCCTACCCAACAAGCCCAACTTGTCTCATTGATGGAGTCCCAAGCCAAGGAATGCCACCCGTCGATCGGATAACTATACCCGTCTTCTCATCCCTCGATCCAATATCCTGATGGAGATCGAGGGGAAATAATACTTGTGGAGGCTTGTCTTGCTAAAGCCTTCTGCCTCTTGCAATAGGAACAAGTATTGCTGCTTCCATCGAGACCACTGCCATGACACGGATGACTACCATCAACTAAGGAAGGAAATTGAAGACCTCATCTATCTTGGCTATCTCAAGAAGTACGTTCATGGAGGCATTACTCGGCCTGATGCCCCAAACCAGTAGCTAGCTTTGCCCAAGGTTGACAACTGGCCAATCGAGAAAGAAGTCAGCAAGATCTCTTGGAGGGTAGTGCAACTTTTAAAGAGGTTGAGAGGAGAAGGAAGAGATGAAAATATAATTTTTTTTTCCGACAAGGATTTAGTTAGAGTTTATAACCCCAACAATGATCCCATCATCGTGTCTCTAATGATAGCCAAACACCCTATAAAGAGAATCATTGTTGATAGTAAAAGTTTGGCTAACATTCTCTTTTACAAAGCTTTTGTTCAAATGAACTTTCCACCAAACCAACTTAAGCCCGTCTCTGTGCCATTGGTTGCTTTCAATGGAGAATCTATCAGGTTTGAGAGAGAAATCACTTTCCCCATCATGGTTAGAACTCTGCCTTGACAAAATACAGTCATCATGACATTCACCATGGTCTGAGTGCCTTCTATATACAATGCAATTCTCAGATGCCCATGAATGAATCAGCTAGATGCTATCATCTTCACTAAGCACCTTCTTGTCTACTTCTTGATAGCATATGGGGTCAGCGAAATGTGTAGAGATCAACAGCTCATCCAACAGTTTTACCAAATGGCACCTATAGCATAAAGGCCTAGTAAGTTGGCAATCATCAAACACCTAGATCGATGGGAGCTCGAGAAAAAGGGTGAATCAGCTAAGAAATTGCTATCTTTCCTACTAAAAGATGACCCTGCAAAGACCATACAAATTGGAGCTTTCTTGCTTGTGCATGATTAGGATCGACTCTTAGATTTCTTGCATCGAAATGCTGATATTTTTGCTTGGTTGGTGTCAGATATGTTGAGAATTCCTTCCAAGGTAATTATCCACAAGTTGAATATTGACACAAAGTTTAAGCCAATTTAATAGAAGAAAAGAAACTTTGCTCTCAAGAGATAAAGAGCCATCACAAGGAAGTGGATAAACTTCTAGCAGCCGACTTCATTTGAGAAGTCCATTATCCTAACTAGCTGGCTAACATCATTATGGTGAAAAAGGCAAATGAAAAGTGGCATATCTACATCGACTATATCGATCTTAATAAAGCATGTCTAAAAGATAGCTTCCCTTTGTCAAAGATTGATTAACTAGTCGATGCTACCTCCAGTCACAAGCTTCTCAGCTTCATTGATGCCTTTTTAGGCTATAATCAAGTAAAGATATTTCTCGAAGATGAAGAGAACACTTACTTCATAATCGATAAAGGTATTTACTACTATAAAGTAATGCCTTTTAGGTTAAAACATATAGGAGCCACATACCAAAGCATAGTTAATAAGGTCTTTAAAAATCATATATCTTAGAACATAAAAATCTACGTTGACAACATGCTTGTCAAGAGTACCGGAGAGACCGACCATGTCGAAGACCTTGAAGAGGCCTGTAGTGCCCTCCATCATCACCAGATAAAACAGAACCCGAGCAAATATACTTTTGGTATCACATCTGGAAAGTTTCTTGAATTTACGATCACTTGGCGGGGTATCGAAGCAAACTTGAAGAAGATTCAAGCCATCCTCAACATGTGGCACTTGACTTTTAAGAAGGAAATACAATAGCTTATCGAACATGTCATCGCCCTCAGTCCCTTTATTTCATGATCGACCGAGCAATGCTTACCATTCTTCAAGATCTTATGGAAAATGCATGGCTTTGACTACATAGAGGAATGCTAGCAAGCGTTTAAGGATTTGAAGAGCTTCCTCGCTTCTCCACCCTACTTTCTAAGTCAGAAGTTGGAGAGATGCTGTACCTATACTTCACTACATCTCTGAAAGTGATCAACTTTGTACTTGTACGGATGGATGATGAAGGATTCTAGAAGTCCATATACTACACGAGTCGAGTGCTCCACAATGTAGAGACCAGGTACTCTAAACCTGAAAAAATAGTTTTCACACTAATTATCTTTGTGCAGCTCCTCAGGCCCTACTTCCAAGTGCACTTGATAGTCGTCCTCACTAAGCAGCCACTTAAGGCCATCTTACAGTGGCTAAACACCTCTAGATGAATGGTGAAATGGATGACCAAACTCAATGAATTCGATATTTTCTACTGTCTAATATCATTTATGAAGGCATAGGCCATGGCCAACTTTCTTGTTGAATGCACTAGGCCCAACAACGAGCTTAAGAAAGCTCCCACTAAGCACCTCAATGAGCAACCCGATCCAACTACAACCTGGATCCTAGACGTAGATGGTGCCTTAAACTCCCTAGATAGCAAAGTCGGGCTGATCCTTGAAAACATAGTTGGAGTAGTAGCTGAGTATGTCCTACAATTTGCATTCAAGGTAACTAATAACCAAGCCAAATATGAAGCCCTCTTAGCAGGCCTGAAGCTCGCCAAGCAGCTTGAGGTCAACCACTCGAAGGTCTTCACTAACTCCTAGCTTGTGGCTAGCCAGGTAACCGGTGAATATGAGGCTCGGGATTTAATAATGACCAAGTACCCAAATAAAGTGCAGGCTTTGATGTCGGCACTTAAGTACTTTGACATCTTCCACATGCCTCATTCGACTAGCAACCTCACCAAATAATACCAGTGGCTAGACTTACATCGAGTACTTAGAGAACCCTTATATCGAAGAAAACGAGGAGGTCTAGTAGGTCAACCATGAGCCGAGCTGGATGGATCATTTCATCAAATATCTAACCAATGACACCATCCCTAATAAACCCCCAAAAGGCAAGAGGTTCAAGTGAAAAGCTTTCAGGTATGTGCTGTTGGATGGATAGCTCCATCGAAAATCTTTCTCCTTTCCACTACTCAAGTCCCTCCAACCTTATGAAGTTGATTATGCCTTCTGAGAGATCCATGAAGGAATCTATAGAAACCACTTGGATGCCAGATCCCTAGCTTACAAAGCCCTGAGACACAGGTACTACTAGCCAACCATGCGGGAAGATGCAATAGAACTCATCCAGAAAAGTGACCAGTGTCAGCACTTCGCAACGTCTAGTACTAGCCGGCAAGCAAGCTAACCTAACTTTCCTCACCCTGGTCATTTGCTTAGTGGGGAATGGATATACTCGATCCATTCTCCCTGGTGTCTGGATAGTAGAAGTTTCTTATTATTGCCATTGACTACTTTATCAAATAGGTGCAAATCGAGCTGCTAGCATACATCATTAAGGATAAGTCAAGAAATTCTTTTGAAAATTTGTCATCTACTAGTATGGACTTCTCCACACCATCGTCACTGACAATAGTCGGTAGTTTAATAACCAAGCTTTCAGAGACTTATGTGCTAAGCTTCATATTTAGCATCGATTTACATCTATCAGCCATCTTCAATCGAACGGCAAGGCATAAGTCATGAACAAAACCATTCTCTAAGGGTTCTATACTAAGCTGGATGAGTCCAAAGGATGATGGACAGATGAACTGCTCAAGATACTTTGCGCTTACCACATGTTTTGTGGACCTAAGTGAATGAGACTCGTTTCGGCTTGGCCTTCGGCACCAAGGCCATAATCCCTATTAAGATCAGACTCCCAACCATATAGAACAATTGCCTCAATGAGATAACCAACTCAGCCCTATTGAGGGACAATCTTGATCTAGTGGAGGACACATGAGACCAGGCCCACCTAAGGATGGTGACATACCGATAGAAAGCCGCCCGGTACTATAATGCATAGGTGAAATCAAAGACTTTCTGCTAGGGAGACCTTGGACTGCGATGTGCCGAGGTGTCAAGACCTGTTGAGTAAAGCAAGCTATCCCCAACTGCGAAGGGCCCTACTGAGTAACAAAAGCACTTCAGTGAGGAGCTTATGGACTTGAGGACCTAGGTCGGATGCCTATCTCTTGGACCCAAAGCATGAGAATCTTTGAATGTTACTGTAAAGGTGTAATAATTTTTGTTGCAAATATAAGGGAATCTCTCACCTCAATGATGTTCCTAAAGGCCCTATGGTATGATACTAAGCTTATTGAAGATTGATATAGTCCCATCAAATTAGCTCATACCCGATCAAAGAGAGTTGGCTCGTCACCGCCATCTAGGTAAATCTTTCCAGGGTAACTCCCATCCGGTTGGCTCATACTTGATTGAAAAGATGGTTGGCTCATCGCCCCTATCTAGATAAATCCTTCCAGGATAATGATTGACTCATACCTAACTGAAGAGATGGTCGATTCATTGTCCCCACTAGGTAACTCTAACCAGGATAAATTCCAACTTGTTGGCTCATACCTGATCGAAAAGATGTTAGCTTGTTGCCCCCATTTAGGTAACTCCCATTTAGTTGGCTCATACCCAACTGAAGAGATGGTCGGCTCATCACCCCCATTTGGGTAACTCCCATCTATTGGTTCATACCTGATCGAAGAGATGGCTATCTCATCGTCCCCATTTGGATAACTCCCTCTAGGATAACTTCCATCTAGTTGGCTCATATCTGACAGAAGAGATGGTCGGCTTGTCATCTCCATCTAGATAACCCCTGCTAGGATAACTCCCATCCAATTCTCTTATGCTCGACCAAGATGATGGCCGACTCTGCACCCTCCTTTGGGTGATTCCTCATGCAAGCAGCTTCCGGTCGACCAACCAATACTTCATCAGCAAAATTTGTTGACTATCCTACCTGGCAAAATCCCACAACCCAAAGTAGAGACACTCATCCAAAATGCGAATACATCCAGGAGCAAATACATCCAGGAGCAAGGACATTTGATAAAATGTCACATTCAAGGATAAGAACATCAACATGGAGTCAAAATATTTCCTTTTCATTAATTAGAAAAGAGATATACAAAGTCAAATTAAGTCTGAGATATACAAAATCAGATCAAGTCCGAGACTCGATGCAAAACCTAGCCTAAACACTTACAAGGATAGACAAGATAGAGAAAATAAAGGTCACAAAATGACTTTTCTTCACCTTCTCTGTTACCACCGATCTTCCAGCCCCCTACTCATGGATAGGGGCAATCTTCTGTGCCCACTAGCAATGTTCAACCGATGGGAGATAGAACTTCAACAACAAAAGATCCCACCCCCCAGAGTCAATGATCAATACTAGGTGATGAAATTTTAACAATGCAGTTCTACCTAGAGCAGCCATGCCATGCTATTTTTGTTGGGAATTGTGTCCCAAAGCCAATCACCAGGGTTGTAGGCGGTTGAGCTAAGTATTGTATTTTTTCAATGAATTAATAAAATATTATTTTTGGCAGCTCATCACATATTGAATTTCCCTGAAATGAACTCTTTCCTATGTGATGAAGTCCTTAGGACTACACTGACTTCGATACAGAGAGGATGTATCGAGTGGTTCTTAAACCCGGTTCACAACCAAAGGATATATTGTACTGGACGGCAATATATCAAGTATAGGTTGTTGTAGTTCACATCGTTTGGTTGTCCTCTTGACCAAATGAGTGTGGTGACACTGATGTGATCTGCAGGTGGGATATATGTGATATCTCATTGAACGTGACTCCGTGCAGTCCCTTTCTGCCAAAGGGATACTCACGATTGGATATGGGTATAAGTGTCCCTCTGACCTGAGGTCATCGCGGTAGCTTGCAAGCAACTCCCTGTGCTTTGGTGCCGGACTACCCGAATTTTTAATCCGGTGACGGAAGGTTTCTGGGTACAGGCAAGTACTTGTGGAGCAGTGATGGACCAAGATGGAATTGACCTGTCCAAATAGTTTGGATTGAATGTCTCGCAGTATCTCAATTTAGCAAATCCTCGGCCGGGGTAGCCCTAGTGAAGAGTCACTAGGCTTGCGAGGTTGAGACACGTAGTCGACTGACTCAGTCTGGGTTGGCAGCCCAATCTCAGTCGTCCTGAGCATTAGAGGTCAAAGGGATGAATTATACGGTAACCATATGCCAGAGGTTCGATAGTTTGCTCCCGCATCTTCGACCTATCCGGACGCCGGGACCCATTGCTAGATGGTTTCCTGTGCTGGTACTAGAAATTGTTCTAGTGCTACCGTTTAGGTTCGAACCTATGAGGTCACACGCCACAGAGGATAACTCTCTGATCCGGATACTGATTACGATTAGGAATCGTCTCGGTTTTATAGTCACAGTATTTTTGAGCACTCTTTTCCCCGTCTTTCCCTTGTCTGTGTCAACCGAAAATTGTTCCAGGCTGACCAGCGTTGCGCCAGGATTTTTCTGAACCAGTTTTGAACTGATTCGGAGCTTGTTTCGGCCTCCAATTGGTTATGAACCAATTGAACCCAATTTTATTGGGCTTGAACCGGTTCAATTGGATTGAACCAATTATTTTTTTTTTTGGGATTGAACCGGTTTTGTTTGAACCAGTGTTTTTCCTCTCCTTGAATCGTTTACACGGTTTACTTTTCGTTGGAATTTTTTCCAACCGCTGGGAGTAGAATTCCAAGCGTCAAATCAAGCTGGGCGTTCCTTCCTCTTCTCCACCCGTTGGCATTCACTTTCTTTTGTTGGTTTAATGGTTTTTAACTTGGGTTAATGGCATTAAACCTATGTTAATGGCTGTTAATTGGGATATATTGCAAGCCCTGCCTCTTGGCCTCCCCGCCTCTCCCTCTCCCTCTCCCATTGCAGCCTTTTATAAAAACCTTTGCAGCCCCTGTTTTGTGTGAGAAGTTTTCACCGTGTGAATTTTTTTTAGCCGTGAAAAGCCCTGGGTGTTTTTCTTTGAAAGGTTGTGAGATCCCTTGGGTGAGAGCTTAGTCTTATGCTCTTATAGGCTGGGTTTAGGAGCTTGTGAGGGAGAGAAACAAGAGTTTTTTTATTTCCATCGTTTCAAGTGCTCATAATCCCATTTCAGCAAAGCTCTGTTGCTGAAAACTCCTGTGACCGTGAAGCTCTTTTCCGGTGGCTAGCACCGCGCGTGGAGAGGGATCGGAGAGCCCCGGGCGTGTCTCCCCTCTAGAGGGAGTATTCTTCTACTCCTCGGAGCCAACCACGCGAGCCGGGATCGCTCCAGTTGCCCGAAATCCAACGACGAAGGCTGCTACTCCGTTCTGCTGCCATTTTCGTGCAGCAGACTTCGGCGAATTTTTACGATTTATTGGCTTAGTTTTTCTTGCAGAAACCAGTGCCAAATCGAAGAGGACTTCCTTAAGAATCTACAGCTCAAATTTGGGAGCGATCGGAGGTCCGGAAGGCGGCATTCCGGGGACTTTTCGGAAGCCCTATTTTCAGCCCAAGGTGGAAGATGATTGGAATAACTTTATTCCAGTTATTCCAGTCTATTCCAGGTTTATCCCAGACTTATTCCAGCTGGGAATAAGGTATGTTTTTGGGTTTTAATTTCGGTGCATGTGTAGATCTAGACTTATTAAAATGTTTATAAATATTATATGTCCTGAAGCATGCCAATACATGCATCTTGCATATGCTAGATCCTGTGCGGAGTAGGTTTTTTCCGCACTTATTTTAAAAATATTTTAAAATATTTACCTGCTCCCTGTGCCGTTGCATGCTTAGCGTAGGCTTTACTTTCAGTGGTATCAGAGCCAGGTTCTAGAGTAACATATCTTGATGCATGTATAGTAGATTAAATTGTTTAATCTTGGGATTAGAGAGTACTTTTAGGAACCTAGTTGAGACCTTCACCATGGCCGTGTGTCTTTGATACGATGCGGTTCGTCTGTGTTGGCCTCTTCAGAAGGATCCTTTAAGGAAATCAAAAAGAAATTAAAATTATAAATTTGGCATGATTTATAATTTTGTTATTTGGGTCATATAATATTTATAAAAGTATAAATCTAGATATGATGCATAATTTAAGATGTAAAATTGTTTTACATAGAGACTTAATTAAAAAATATTTTAATTAAGTATTTGGCTTAATAAAAAATTTTAGGCTTATGAAATCTAATAAAATTTGCATAAGCCAAATTTGGTTAATTGGATTAGCTGATTAGTTGGGTCCATCACTGGGTTAGACCTAAGTTTAGTTGAACCGGATTAAAAGAAGATTAAACAAAAGTTGTTTAAGGTCTTTCTTTAGAACTATCTAATAGTTAGATTAGTTGATCCGTTCATCTAAAATGGATCCAATTAGTGGCTCAGTGGACGCCCGAGTCTTTAGGCTAGTTTGATCGAGTCTGGTAAACCGACTGGTGTCGAGGCAGGTTTGGCAATTGTGATCATGGTTGTATGAGGCTACCTCTTTCCTGGCCAACTTGGTTGGTGTCTAGGAAAGATGGTTAATGGCGGATACTCACCCATGATCTCACCTACCTGGCTAGTCGAGTCGACCAGAACTGATTGGAAAAGCTCAATGACTCGAGTTAACCCATGTCACCCAGGTTGATCGGTCTGACTGATCAATAGGTGCCCATGGATCAATTGTTGATTTAATTCAACCCTCCTGGAATCTGATTGATTCAGTGGGAGGATGATCCATGTCCTTCCCTTTTTCTTCTATCAAAAAAAAAAAAAAAATCCTCTAAAAATTATTAGGTCCTTAAAAAGACTAAGTCAAGGAGTTGACAGTGTCTTAGCCTCCCATTAAGTTGGATAGAAATGTGTCCACTAGCTTGGTGTGCATCGGCAGTTCCATAGAACGGGTGTACATCCGACGACTGGAATTTCTATCTGATCGATGATGGTTCAGTGCAACCTCCTTAACGGGACCAGGTGGGCCGGCCATAGTCGGGCTTGGTCTTTAGTTAGCTGGAAGCATTGGATTAGTCATTTTAATGGTTGGACCTAACCAGAGACCCGCAATAGGAGGCCCCTAGGCCGATTGGGTGTTCTCTGGGGCAAAATAAAATATGAAAATTGTTTAGGGAAACAATTGGTTTACGAACCTACCTTTAGGCTCGTATGGGTGAGCCGGCCATAGTCGGGCTCATGCGTGGCCTATTGGATTTCAGTACCCACTTGAAAAATGTTGTTTTCACAGATTGGAGTCAGAGGCTACCAATCTGAAAAATTAGTGGGAGAAACCTTTAGACTAAAGTCCAAGTCTTTTGGTTAATTTATTAATTCATACACTAATAGGTCTAATTTTCTTTTCAGATGTCTTCAAACTTGTCGCTCCGGTCACTTCTCGATAACGAGAAGTTAAAGGGTCACAACTTCGATAGTTGGTATCGAAAGTTGAGAATAGTTCTGGAGCACGAACGGATCCTGTATGTGATAACGGATCCGGCACCTGAAATCCCTCCCGCTAATGCACGGAGTGCGGTCAGAGATGCTTATTTGAAGTGGGTCTCTGATCGCACTACTGTCCGGTGCATTATGTTAGCAGCGATGAACGACGAGTTCAGTCGCAAATTCGAGGAGGCCCAACCTGATGAAATCCTTCAAAAGTTGAAGGAATCCTTCGGCACCCCGGATGATGTAGAACGGTACAAAGTGTCTTGTGCCATCTACAACTCCAAGATGCCGAATGGCGGTTCAGTCACTGATCATGTATTGTACATGATCGAGTTGATTGAAAAACTGGGCAAACTCGGATGCCCTTGCACGAGCAGCTCGGCAAGGATGCGATCCTGAATTCTCTTCTCCTCCTCCTATCTTGACTTTCTTGATCATTATAGAATGAACAAGCCTGCAGTCAACTACCATGGTCTTTTGGGGTTGCTACAGACTTTCGAGAAAGACCACCAACTGAATAAGGGGGTGGTGAATTTAGTGGGAGGTAGTAGAGGTCGTCGTCCCTTTAAGAAAGGGAAGAAGAAAATAAATAAAAAGGGAAAGAAGGTGCATAATGCTCCTGGCCCGAGTCAGACCAGGAAGTTTAAGGCTGATCAGTCTTCTACAGAGTGCTTCCACTGCAAGAAGAAGGACACTGGAAGAGGAACTGTCCTCTTTATATAGCATCCCTTGATCCGAACAGGCCGAGAAAGCAGAAGTCTGCTGAACAAGGTATTTATATGATAAGACCTTGTAATTACTCAATTGTTGATACTGCTAACTGGGTATTAGTCCAATTCATGTTTGTAATTCGTTACAGGGACTTCAAGTTAGCAGAAGATTTGAAGATGGAGAACAATTTCTGAGCGTCGGGAATGGAAATCGTGTTCCAGTACTGGCGGTTGGAGTCCTGCGTCTTGTCTTTGAGTCTTGTACTGTCGAACTAGTCGACTGTCACTATTGTCCTAGTTTCATTATGTGCATAATCTCTGTAGGCCTTTTGGCCAGTTGTGGTTTTGAACTATCAATAAAAGGAGATTTTTGCAATGTTATTTTGAATAACTCTGTTATAATGAAAGCTAGATTAAATAATGGCATATACGTACTATCAAGGCCTGTTAGTGTAATGTACACTTCTAGCAAACGTCCAAGGTTAGATAATGTCAATGATTTGTATCTTTGGCACTGTAGGCTAGGTCATATTAACCAAAATAGGATAAACAAGATGCGAGGAGATGGACTTCTCGAGGTCAGTGATTTGAATCACTGCCCACTTGTGAATCCTGTTTACTTGGTAAAATGACCAAGTCACCTTTTACTGGAAAAGGTGAACGAGCTACAGAACTTCTAAGTCTAATACATACTGATGTATGTGGACCGATGACAGTTAGTGCTATAGGAGAATACAAATATTTCATTACTTTTACAGACGACTTTTCAAGGTTCGGTTATGTCTTTTTAATGAGACATAAGTCTGAGTCGTTTGAAATGTTCAAACGATACCGTAATGAAGTAGAAAAGCAAACTGGAAAAAGTATTAAAACCCTTCGATCTGATCGAGGTGGCGAATACTTATCTGGTGCTTTTTTGACATATCTTGAGGAGAATGGAATTCTCTCTCAATGGACTCCTCCAGGAACACCACAGTTGAATGGTGTGTCCGAAAGGAGGAATCGAACCTTGTTGGACATGGTTCGATCCATGATGGGCTTTGCAACTTTGCCGCTATCCTTTTGGGGATATGCGCTTCAGACAGCCTGTTACTTATTAAATAATGTTCCAAGTAAATCTGTTGTCTCCACTCCGTATGAGATGTGGAATGGACGTAAACCATCAATCTCACACCTTCGGGTCTGGGGTTGTCCGGCTTACGTAAAGCGTTTAGACTCAGACAAACTTGGTCCTAGGTCTGATCGGTGTTTATTTGTTGGTTATCCTAAGGAAACCAAAGGGTATTTCTTCTATTTGGAGAATGAACAAAAGGTGTTCGTTGCTCTTAGAGCTATCTTTTTGGAAAAGGAGTTCCTTGGAGAAGGAACTATAGCCTCTAAGATTGAACTTGATGAAGTTCAGCCAATAGAAGAACCTACACACTCTAAGGACATCGTAGAACCGGCTGTGATTGAATCACACCCAGAACCCATTAGGAGATCCGGTAGAATACCGCGTCAGCCGGACAGATACTACGGTTTCTTGGTCCGGGATGGAGATCCCATTGAGCTCGATGAGAACAATGAGGATCCGATCACCTATATGGATGCACTTCAGAGATCTGACTCTGAGGCATGGCTTGGAGCCATGCGATCCGAAATGGAGTCCATGGAAATCAACAATGTTTGGACATTGGTTGATCCGCCTGAAGGAATAAAACCCATCGGGTGTAAATGGATCTTCAAGAGAAAAAGGGGCGCAGATGGGAAGGTAGAGACCTATAAAGCCCGTCTGGTTGCCAAGGGGTATCGTCAACGATATGGTATCGATTATGACGAGACATTTTCCCCTGTGGCAATGCTCAAGTCTATTCGGATCATGCTTGCTTTGGCAGCATATTTTGATTACGAGATCTGGCAGATGGATGTCCGAACCGCTTTCCTAAATGGGGAGCTGGAAGAAGAGGTGTATATGATACAGCCTGAAGGGTTCACATCCACAGATGAATCAAAAGTATGCAAATTGCAGAAGTCCATCTATGGACTCAAGCAAGCATCTCGAAGTTGGAACTTACGGTTTGATAGGTGTATCAAATCGTACGGCTTCGTTAAGAACGGAGAAGAACCGTGCATCTATAAATGGATTAATGGTTCTGTGATTGTATTCCTAGTACTGTATGTTGACGACATTCTCTTAATCGGGAATGACGTCGCAACATTACAAGGAATAAAGGTCTGGTTATCATCTCAGTTCTCCATGAAGGACTTGGGTGAAGCTTCTTACATACTAGGTATGAAAATCTATAGAGATAGATTTAAGAAGCTTTTGGGATTGTCCCAGTCTACGTACATAGACACCGTGCTGAAACGGTTCAGCATGGAAAATTCCAAGAAAGGCTATCTTCCGATAGGTTCTGGAATTACTCTTTCCAAGAAGGATTGTGCGACAACTCCTGAGGAAAGAGAGCGCATGAGTAGAGTACCTTATGCTTCTGCAGTAGGCTCTATCATGTATGCTATGACTTGTACTAGACCAGATGTGGCATACTCACTAGGAGTAGTGAGTAGATACCAGTCTGACCCAGGTGAGGCGCATTGGAAGGTGGTTAAGTCCATCCTCAAGTATTTGAGAAATACTAAAGATCAATGGCTGATTTATGGAGAACCTGACTTGAAACTTGTGGGGTACACTGACTCTAGTTTCCAGTCAGATAGAGATGATAGCAAGAGTGTGTCAGGGTTTGTTTTTACCCTGAATGGAGGAGCGGTATGCTGGAAAAGTTCCAAGCAGGCAACTGTTGCAGACTCGGTATGCGAAGCAGAATATATTGCAGCATCAGATGCAGCAAAGGAAGCTGTGTGGTTGCGAAAGTTCCTTGGAGAGCTAGGGGTGGCACCTTCCCTAGATGGTCCTGTTCCGGTGTACTGTGACAGCACTGGAGCCATTGCTCAAGCTAAGGAGCCAAAAGCTCATCACCGCACCAAGCACATCCTGCGGCGCTACCACCTCGTACGAGAGATCGTGGAACGAGGCGACATCAATCTTCTGAAGATCGATGGAAAAGAAAATCTGGCCGACCCTTTCACTAAAGCCCTCGGAATAAAAGAGTTTGACTATTGTAAATGGGAAATGGGTATTAGATACTCTTCTGATTGGCTTTAGTACAAGTGGGAGTTGTTGGGAATTGTGTCCCAAAGCCAATCGCCTGGGTTGTAGGCGGTTGAGCTAAGTATTGTATTTTTTCAATGAATTAATAAAATATTATTTTTGGCAGCTCATCACATATTGAATTTCCCTGAAATGAACTCTTTCCTATGTGATGAAGTCCTTAGGACTACACTGACTTCGATACAGAGAGGATGTATCGAGTGGTCCTTAAACCCGGTTCACAACCAAAGGATATATTGTACTGGACGGCAATATATCAAGTATAGGTTGTTGTAGTTCACATCGTTTGGTTGTCCTCTTGACCAAATGAGTGTGGTGACACTGATGTGATCTGCAGGTGGGATATATGTGATATCTCATTGAACGTGACTCCGTGCAGTCCCTTTCTGCCAAAGGGATACTCACGATTGGATATGGGTATAAGTGTCCCTCTGACCTGAGGTCATCGCGGTAGCTTGCAAGCAACTCCCTGTGCTTTGGTGCCGGACTACCCGGATTTTTAATCCGGTGACGGAAGGTTTCTGGGTACAGGCAAGTACTTGTGGAGCAGTGATGGACCAAGATGGAATTGACCTGTCCAAACAGTTTGGATTGAATGTCTCGCAGTATCTCAATTTAGCAAATCCTCGGCCGGGGTAGCCCTAGTGAAGAGTCACTAGGCTTGCGAGGTTGAGACACGTAGTCGACTGACTCAGTCTGGGTTGGCAGCCCAATCTCAGTCGTCCTGAGCATTAGAGGTCAAAGGGATGAATTATACGGTAACCATATGCCAGAGGTTCGATAGTTTGCTCCCGCATCTTCGACCTATCCGGATGCCGGAACCATTGCTAGATGGTTTCCTGTGCTGGTACTAGAAATTGTTCTAGTGCTACCGTTTAGGTTCGAACCTATGAGGTCACACGCCACAGAGGATAACTCTCTGATCCGGATACTGATTACGATTAGGAATCGTCTCGGTTTTATGGTCACAGTATTTTTGAGCACTCTTTTTCCCGTCTTGCCCTTGTCTGTGTCAACCGGAAATTGTTCCAGGCTGACCAGCGTTGCGCCAGGATTTTTCTGAATCAGTTTTGAACTGATTCGGAGCTTGTTTCGGCCTCCAATTGGTTATGAACCAATTGAACCCAATTTTATTGGGCTTGAACCGGTTCAATTGGATTGAACCAATTATTTTTTTTTTTGGGATTGAACCGGTTTTGTTTGAACCAGTGTTTTTCCTCTCCTTGAATCATTTACACGGTTTACTTTTCGTTGGAATTTTTTCCAACCGCTGGGAGTAGAATTCCAAGCGTCAAATCAAGCTGGGCGTTCCTTCCTCTTGTCCACCCGTTGGCATTCACTTTCTTTTGTTGGTTTAATGGTTTTTAACTTGGGTTAATGGCATTAAACCTATGTTAATGGCTGTTAATTGGGATATATTGCAAGCCCTGCCTCTTGGCCTCCCCGCCTCTCCCTCTCCCTCTCCCATTGCAGCCTTTTATAAAAACCTTTGCAGCCCCTGTTTTGTGTGAGAAGTTTTCACCGTGTGAATTTTTTTTAGCCGTGAAAAGCCCTGGGTGTTTTTCTTTGAAAGGTTGTGAGATCCCTTGGGTGAGAGCTTAGTCTTATGCTCTTATAGGCTGGGTTTAGGAGCTTGTGAGGGAGAGAAACAAGAGTTTTTTTTTCCCATCGTTTCAAGTGCTCATAATCCCATTTCAGCAAAGCTCTGTTGCTGAAAACTCCTGTGACCGTGAAGCTCTTTTCCGGCGGCTAGCACTGCGCGTGGAGAGGGATCGGAGAGCCCCGGGCGTGTCTCCCCTCTAGAGGGAGTATTCTTCTACTCCTCGGAGCCAACCACGCGAGCCGGGATCGCTCCAGTTGCCCGAAATCCAACGACGAAGGCTGCTACTCCGTTCTGCTGCCATTTTCGTGCAGCAGACTTCGGCGAATTTTTATGATTTATTGGCTTAGTTTTTCTTGCAGAAACTAGTGCCAAATCGAAGAGGACTTCCTTAAGAATCTACAGCTCAAATTTGGGAGCGATCGGAGGTCCGGAAGGCGGCGTTCCGGGGACTTTTCGGAAGCCCTGTTTTCAGCCCAAGGTGGAAGACGACTGGAATAACTTTATTCCAGTTATTCCAGTCTATTCCAGGTTTATCCCAGACTTATTCCAGCTGGGAATAAGGTATGTTTTTGGGTTTTAATTTCGGTGCATGTGTAGATCTAGATTTATTAAAATGTTTATAAATATTATATGTCCTGATCATGCCAATACATGCATCTTGCATATGCTAGATCCTGTGCGGAGTAGGTTTTTTCCGCACTTATTTTAAAAATATTTTAAAATATTTACCTGCTCCCTGTGCTGTTGCATGCTTAGCGTAGGCTTTACTTTCAGTGGTATCAGAGCCAGGTTCTAGAGTAACATATCTTGATGCATGTATAGTAGATTAAATTGTTTAATCTTGGGATTAGAGAGTACTTTTAGGAACCTAGTTGAGACCTTCACCATGGCCGTGTGTCTTTGACACGATGCGGTTCGTCTGTGTTGGCCTCTTCAGAAGGATCCTTTAAGGAAATCAAAAAGAAATTAAAATTATAAATTTGGCATGATTTATAATTTTGTTATTTGGGTCATATAATATTTATAAAAGTATAAATCTAGATATGATGCATAATTTAAGATGTAAAATTGTTTTACATAGAGACTTAATTAAAAATATTTTAATTAAGTATTTGGCTTAATAAAAATTTTTAGGTTATGAAATCTAATAAAATTTGCATAAGCCAAATTTGGTTAATTGGGTTAGCTGATTAGTTGGGTCCATCACTGGGTTAGACCTAAGTTTAGTTGAACCGGATTAAAAGAAGATTAAACAAAAGTTGTTTAAGGTCTTTCTTTAGAACTATCTAATAGTTAGATTAGTTGATCCGTTCATCTAAAATGGATCCAATTAGTGGCTCAGTGGACGCCCGAGTCTTTAGGCTAGTCTGATCGAGTCTGGTAAACCGACTGGTGTCGAGGTAGGTTTGGCAATTGTGATCATGGTTGTATGAGGCTACCTCTTTCCTGGCCAACTTGGTTGGTGTCTAGGAAAGATGGTTAATGGCGGATACTCACCCATGATCTCACCTACCTGGCTAGTCGAGTCGACCAGAACTGATTGGAAAAGCTCAATGACTCGAGTTAACCCATGTCACCCAGGTTGATCGGTCTGACTGATCAATAGGTGCCCATGGATCAATTGTTGATTTAATTCAACCCTCCTGGAATCTGATTGATTCAGTGGGAGGATGATCCATGTCCTTCCCTTTTTCTTCTGTCAAAAAAAAAAAAAAAAAAAATCCTCTAAAAATTATTAGGTCCTTAAAAAGACTAAGTCAAGGAGTTGACAGTGTCTTAGCCTCCCATTAAGTTGGATAGAAATGTGTCCACTAGCTTGGTGTGCATCGGCAGTTCCATAGAACGGGTGTACATCCGGCGACTGGAATTTCTATCTGATCGATGATGGTTCAGTGCAACCTCCTTAACGGGACCAGGTGGGCCGGCCATAGTCGGGCTTGGTCTTTAGTTAGCTGGAAGCATTGGATTAGTCATTTTAATGGTTGGACCTAACCAGAGACCCGCAATAGGAGGCCCCTAGGCCGATTGGGTGTTCTCTAGGGCAAAATAAAATACTGAAAATTGTTTAGGGAAACAATTGGTTTACGAACCTACCTTTAGGCTCGTATGGGTGAGCCGGCCATAGTCGGGCTCATGCGTGGCCTATTGGATTTCAGTACCCACTTGAAAAATGTTGTTTTCACGATTGGAGTCAGAGGCTACCAATCTGAAAAATTAGTGGGAGAAACCTTTAGACTAAAGTCCAAGTCTTTTGGTTAATTTATTAATTCATACACTAATAGGTCTAATTTTCTTTTCAGATGTCTTCAAACTTGTCGCTCCGGTCACTTCTCGATAACGAGAAGTTAAAGGGTCACAACTTCGATAGTTGGTATCGAAAGTTGAGAATAGTTCTGGAGCACGAACGGATCCTGTATGTGATAACGGATCCGGCACCTGAAATCCCTCCCGCTAATGCACGGAGTGCGGTCAGAGATGCTTATTTGAAGTGGGTCTCTGATCGCACTACTGTCCGTTGCATTATGTTAGCGGCGATGAACGACGAGTTCAGTCGCAAATTCGAGGAGGCCCAACCTGATGAAATCCTTCAAAAGTTGAAGGAATCCTTCGGCACCCCGGATGATGTAGAACGGTACAAAGTGTCTTGTGCCATCTACAACTCCAAGATGCCGAATGGCGGTTCAGTCACTGATCATGTATTGTACATGATCGAGTTGATTGAAAAACTGGGCAAACTCGGATGCCCCTTGCACGAGCAGCTCGGCAAGGATGCGATCCTGAATTCTCTTCCCTCCTCCTATCTTGACTTTCTTGATCATTATAGAATGAACAAGCCTGCAGTCAACTACCATGGTCTTTTGGGGTTGCTACAGACTTTCGAGAAAGACCACCAACTGAATAAGGGGGTGGTGAATTTAGTGGGAGGTAGTAGAGGTCGTCGTCCCTTTAAGAAAGGGAAGAAGAAAATAAATAAAAAGGGAAAGAAGGTGCAGAATGCTCCTGGCCCGAGTCAGACCAGGAAGTTTAAGGCTGATCAGTCTTCTGCAGAGTGCTTCCACTGCAAGAAGAAGGGACACTGGAAGAGGAACTGTCCTCTTTATATAGCATCCCTTGATCCGAACAGGCCGAGAAAGCAGAAGTCTGCTGAACAAGGTATTTATATGATAAGACCTTGTAATTACTCAATTGTTGATACTGCTAACTTGGTATTAGTCCAATTCATGTTTGTAATTCGTTACAGGGACTTCAAGTTAGCAGAAGATTTGAAGATGGAGAACAATTTCTGAGCGTCGGGAATGGAAATCGTGTTCCAGTACTGGCGGTTGGAGTCCTGCGTCTTGTCTTTGAGTCTTGTACTGTCGAACTAGTCGACTGTCACTATTGTCCTAGTTTCATTATGTGCATAATCTCTGTAGGCCTTTTGGCCAGTTGTGGTTTTGAACTATCAATAAAAGGAGATTTTTGCAATGTTATTTTAATAACTCTGTTATAATGAAAGCTAGATTAAATAATGGCATATACGTACTATCAAGGCCTGTTAGTGTAATGTACACTTCTAGCAAACGTCCAAGGTTAGATAATGTCAATGATTTGTATCTTTGGCACTGTAGGCTAGGTCATATTAACCAAAATAGGATAAACAAGATGCGAGGAGATGGACTTCTCGAGGTCAGTGATTCTGAATCACTGCCCACTTGTGAATCCTGTTTACTTGGTAAAATGACCAAGTCACCTTTTACTGGAAAAGGTGAACGAGCTACAGAACTTCTAAGTCTAATACATACTGATGTATGTGGACCGATGACAGTTAGTGCTATAGGAGAATACAAATATTTCATTACTTTTACAGACGACTTTTCAAGGTTCGGTTATGTCTTTTTAATGAGACATAAGTCTGAGTCGTTTGAAATGTTCAAACGATACCGTAATGAAGTAAAAAGCAAACTGGAAAAAGTATTAAAACCCTTCGATCTGATCGAGGTGGCGAATACTTATCTGGTGCTTTTTTGACATATCTTGAGGAGAATGGAATTCTCTCTCAATGGACTCCTCCAGGAACACCACAGTTGAATGGTGTGTCCGAAAGGAGGAATCGAACCTTGTTGGACATGGTTCGATCCATGATGGGCTTTGCAACTTTGCCGCTATCCTTTTGGGGATATGCGCTTCAGACAGCCTGTTACTTATTAAATAATGTTCCAAGTAAATCTGTTGTCTCCACTCCGTATGAGATGTGGAATGGACGTAAACCATCAATCTCACACCTTCGGGTCTGGGGTTGTCCGGCTTACGTAAAGCGTTTAGACTCAGACAAACTTGGTCCTAGGTCTGATCGGTGTTTATTTGTTGGTTATCCTAAGGAAACCAAAGGGTATTTCTTCTATTTGGAGAATGAACAAAAGGTGTTCGTTGCTCTTAGAGCTATCTTTTTGGAAAAGGAGTTCCTTGGAGAAGGAACTATAGCCTCTAAGATTGAACTTGATGAAGTTCAGCCAATAGAAGAACCTACACACTCTAAGGACATCGTAGAACCGGCTGTGATTGAATCACACCCAGAACCCATTAGGAGATCCGGTAGAATACCGCGTCAGCCGGACAGATACTACGGTTTCTTGGTCCGGGACGGAGATCCCATTGAGCTCGATGAGAACAATGAGGATCCGATCACCTATATGGATGCACTTCAGAGATCTGACTCTGAGGCATGGCTTGGAGCCATGCGATCCGAAATGGAGTCCATGGAAATCAACAATGTTTGGACATTGGTTGATCCGCCTGAAGGAATAAAACCCATCGGGTGTAAATGGATCTTCAAGAGAAAAAGGGGCGCAGATGGGAAGGTAGAGACCTATAAAGCCCGTCTGGTTGCCAAGGGGTATCGTCAACGATATGGTATCGATTATGACGAGACATTTTCCCCTGTGGCAATGCTCAAGTCTATTCGGATCATGCTTGCTTTGGCAGCATATTTTGATTACGAGATCTGGCAGATGGATGTCCGAACCGCTTTCCTAAATGGGGAGCTGGAAGAAGAGGTGTATATGATACAGCCTGAAGGGTTCACATCCACAGATGAATCAAAAGTATGCAAATTGCAGAAGTCCATCTATGGACTCAAGCAAGCATCTCGAAGTTGGAACTTACGGTTTGATAGGTGTATCAAATCGTACGGCTTCGTTAAGAACGGAGAAGAACCGTGCATCTATAAATGGATTAATGGTTCTGTGATTGTATTCCTAGTACTGTATGTTGACGACATTCTCTTAATCGGGAATGACGTCGCAACATTACAAGGAATAAAGGTCTGGTTATCATCTCAGTTCTCCATGAAGGACTTGGGTGAAGCTTCTTACATACTAGGTATGAAAATCTATAGAGATAGATTTAAGAAGCTTTTGGGATTGTCCCAGTCTACGTACATAGACACCGTGCTGAAACGGTTCAGCATGGAAAATTCCAAGAAAGGCTATCTTCCGATAGGTTCTGGAATTACTCTTTCCAAGAAGGATTGTGCGACAACTCCTGAGGAAAGAGAGCGCATGAGTAGAGTACCTTATGCTTCTGCAGTAGGCTCTATCATGTATGCTATGACTTGTACTAGACCAGATGTGGCATACTCACTAGGAGTAGTGAGTAGATACCAGTCTGACCCAGGTGAGGCGCATTGGAAGGTGGTTAAGTCCATCCTCAAGTATTTGAGAAATACTAAAGATCAATGGCTGATTTATGGAGAACCTGACTTGAAACTTGTGGGGTACACTGACTCTAGTTTCCAGTCAGATAGAGATGATAGCAAGAGTGTGTCAGGGTTTGTTTTTACCCTGAATGGAGGAGCGGTATGCTGGAAAAGTTCCAAGCAGGCAACTGTTGCAGACTCGGTATGCGAAGCAGAATATATTGCAGCATCAGATGCAGCAAAGGAAGCTGTGTGGTTGCGAAAGTTCCTTGGAGAGCTAGGGGTGGCACCTTCCCTAGATGGTCCTGTTCCGGTGTACTGTGACAGCACTGGAGCCATTGCTCAAGCTAAGGAGCCAAAAGCTCATCACCGCACCAAGCACATCCTGCGGCGC
Source organism: Areca catechu (assembly GCA_021397845.1). Classification (NCBI taxonomy): domain Eukaryota; kingdom Viridiplantae; phylum Streptophyta; class Magnoliopsida; order Arecales; family Arecaceae; genus Areca; species Areca catechu. The sequence goes on along the minus strand of CM038040.1, from coordinate 61,011,205 downwards.
TACCACCTCGTACGAGAGATCGTGGAACGAGGCGACATCAATCTTCTGAAGATCGATGGAAAAGAAAATCTGGCCGACCCTTTCACTAAAGCCCTCGGAATAAAAGAGTTTGACTATTGTAAATGGGAAATGGGTATTAGATACTCTTCTGATTGGCTTTAGTACAAGTGGGAGTTGTTGGGAATTGTGTCCCAAAGCCAATCGCCTGGGTTGTAGGCGGTTGAGCTAAGTATTGTATTTTTTCAATGAATTAATAAAATATTATTTTTGGCAGCTCATCACATATTGAATTTCCCTGAAATGAACTCTTTCCTATGTGATGAAGTCCTTAGGACTACACTGACTTCGATACAGAGAGGATGTATCGAGTGGTCCTTAAACCCGGTTCACAACCAAAGGATATATTGTACTGGACGGCAATATATCAAGTATAGGTTGTTGTAGTTCACATCGTTTGGTTGTCCTCTTGACCAAATGAGTGTGGTGACACTGATGTGATCTGCAGGTGGGATATATGTGATATCTCATTGAACGTGACTCCGTGCAGTCCCTTTCTGCCAAAGGGATACTCACGATTGGATATGGGTATAAGTGTCCCTCTGACCTGAGGTCATCGCGGTAGCTTGCAAGCAACTCCCTGTGCTTTGGTGCCGGACTACCCGGATTTTTAATCCGGTGACGGAAGGTTTCTGGGTACAGGCAAGTACTTGTGGAGCAGTGATGGACCAAGATGGAATTGACCTGTCCAAACAGTTTGGATTGAATGTCTCGCAGTATCTCAATTTAGCAAATCCTCGGCCGGGGTAGCCCTAGTGAAGAGTCACTAGGCTTGCGAGGTTGAGACACGTAGTCGACTGACTCAGTCTGGGTTGGCAGCCCAATCTCAGTCGTCCTGAGCATTAGAGGTCAAAGGGATGAATTATACGGTAACCATATGCCAGAGGTTCGATAGTTTGCTCCCGCATCTTCGACCTATCCGGACGCCGGGACCCATTGCTAGATGGTTTCCTGTGCTGGTACTAGAAATTGTTCTAGTGCTACCGTTTAGGTTCGAACCTATGAGGTCACACGCCACAGAGGATAACTCTCTGATCCGGATACTGATTACGATTAGGAATCGTCTCGGTTTTATGGTCACAGTATTTTTGAGCACTCTTTTCCCCGTCTTGCCCTTGTCTGTGTCAACCAGAAATTGTTCCGGCTGACCAGCATTGCGCCAGGATTTTTCTGAATCAGTTTTGAACTGATTCGGAGCTTGTTTCGGCCTCCAATTGGTTATGAACCAATTGAACCCAATTTTATTGGGCTTGAACCGGTTCAATTGGATTGAACCAATTATTTTTTTTTTGGGATTGAACCGGTTTTGTTTGAACCAGTGTTTTTCCTCTCCTTGAATCGTTTACACGGTTTACTTTTCGTTGGAATTTTTTCCAACCGCTGGGAGTAGAATTCCAAGCGTCAAATCAAGCTGGGCGTTCCTTCCTCTTCTCCACCCGTTGGCATTCACTTTCTTTTGTTGGTTTAATGGTTTTTAACTTGGGTTAATGGCATTAAACCTATGTTAATGGCTGTTAATTGGGATATATTGCATGCCCTGCCTCTTGGCCTCCCCGCCTCTCCCTCTCCCTCTCCCATTGCAGCCTTTTATAAAAACCTTTGCAGCCCCTGTTTTGTGTGAGAAGTTTTCACCGTGTGAATTTTTTTAGCCGTGAAAAGCCTGGGTGTTTTTCTTGAAAGGTTGTGAGATCCCTTGGGTGAGAGCTTAGTCTTATGCTCTTATAGGCTGGGTTTAGGAGCTTGTGAGGGAGAGAAACAAGAGTTTTTTTTTCCCATCGTTTCAAGTGCTCATAATCCCATTCAGCAAAGCTCTGTTGCTGAAAACTCCTGTGACCGTGAAGCTCTTTTCCGGCGGCTAGCACCGCGCGTGGAGAGGGATCGGAGAGCCCCGGGCGTGTCTCCCCTCTAGAGGGAGTATTCTTCTACTCCTCGGAGCCAACCACGCGAGCCGGGATCGCTCCAGTTGCCCGAAATCCAACGACGAAGGCTGCTACTCCGTTCTGCTGCCATTTTCGTGCAGCAGACTTCGGCAAATTTTTACGATTTATTGGCTTAGTTTTTCTTGCAGAAACCAGTGCCAAATCGAAGAGGACTTCCTTAAGAATCTACAGCTCAAATTTGGGAGCGATCGGAGGTCCGGAAGGCGGCGTTCCGGGGACTTTTCGGAAGCCCTGTTTTCAGCCCAAGGTGGAAGACGATGGAATAACTTTATTCCAGTTATTCCAGTCTATTCCAGGTTTATCCCAGACTTATTCCAGCTGGGAATAAGGTATGTTTTTGGGTTTTAATTTCGGTGCATGTGTAGATCTAGACTTATTAAAATGTTTATAAATATTATATGTCCTGATCATGCCAATACATGCATCTTGCATATGCTAGATCCTGTGCGGAGTAGGTTTTTTCCGCACTTATTTTAAAAATATTTTAAAATATTTACCTGCTCCCTGTGCCGTTGCATGCTTAGCGTAGGCTTTACTTTCAGTGGTATCAGAGCCAGGTTCTAGAGTAACATATCTTGATGCATGTATAGTAGATTAAATTGTTTAATCTTGGGATTAGAGAGTACTTTTAGGAACCTAGTTGAGACCTTCACCATGGCCGTGTGTCTTTGACACGATGCGGTTCGTCTGTGTTGGCCTCTTCAAAGGATCCTTTAAGGAAATCAAAAAGAAATTAAAATTATAAATTTGGCATGATTTATAATTTTGTTATTTGGATCATATAATATTTATAAAAGTATAAATCTAGATATGATGCATAATTATGATGTAAAATTATTTTACATAGAGACTTAATTAAAAAATATTTTAATTAAGTATTTGGCTTAATAAAAATTTTTAGGTTTATGAAATCTAATAAAATTTGCATAAGCCAAATTTGGTTAATTGGGTTAGCTGATTAGTTGGGTCCATCACTGGGTTAGACCTAAGTTTAGTTGAACCGGATTAAAAGAAGATTAAACAAAAGTTGTTTAAGGTCTTTCTTTAGAACTATCTAATAGTTAGATTAGTTGATCCGTTCATCTAAAATGGATCCAATTAGTGGCTCAGTGGACGCCCGAGTCTTTAGGCTAGTTTGATCGAGTCTGGTAAACCGACTGGTGTCGAGGCAGGTTTGGCAATTGTGATCATGGTTGTATGAGGCTACCTCTTTCCTGGCCAACTTGGTTGGTGTCTAGGAAAGATGGTTAATGGCGGATACTCACCCATGATCTCACCTACCTGGCTAGTCGAGTCGACCAGAACTGATTGGAAAAGCTCAATGACTCGAGTTAACCCATGTCACCCAGGTTGATCGGTCTGACTGATCAATAGGTGCCCATGGATCAATTGTTGATTTAATTCAACCCTCCTGGAATCTGATTGATTCAGTGGGAGGATGATCCATGTCCTTCCCTTTTTCTTCTGTCAAAAAAAAAAAAAAAAAAAAATCCTCTAAAAATTATTAGGTCCTTAAAAAGACTAAGTCAAGGAGTTGACAGTGTCTTAGCCTCCCATTAAGTTGGATAGAAATGTGTCCACTAGCTTGGTGTGCATCGGCAGTTCCATAGAACGGGTGTACATCCGGCGACTGGAATTTCTATCTGATCGATGATGGTTCAGTGCAACCTCCTTAACGGGACCAGGTGGGCCGGCCATAGTCGGGCTTGGTCTTTAGTTAGCTGGAAGCATTGGATTAGTCATTTTAATGGTTGGACCTAACCAGAGACCCGCAATAGGAGGCCCCTAGGCCGATTGAGGTGTTCTCTGGGGCAAAATAAAATACTGACAATTTTTTAGGGAAACAATTGGTTTACGAACCTACCTTTAGGCTCGTATGGGTGAGCCGGCCATAGTCGGGCTCATGCATGGCCTATTGGATTTCAGTACCCACTTGAAAAATGTTGTTTTCACAGATTGGAGTCAGAGGCTACCAATCTGAAAAATTAGTGGGAGAAACCTTTAGACTAAAGTCCAAGTCTTTTGGTTAATTATTAATTCATACACTAATAGGTCTAATTTTCTTTTCAGATGTCTTCAAACTTGTCGCTCCGGTCACTTCTCGATAACGAGAAGTTAAAGGGTCACAACTTCGATAGTTGGTATCGAAAGTTGAGAATAGTTCTAGAGCACGAACGGATCCTGTATGTGATAACGGATCCGGCACCTGAAATCCCTCCCGCTAATGCACGGAGTGCGGTCAGAGATGGTTATTTGAAGTGGGTCTCTGATCGCACTACTGTCCGTGCATTATGTTAGCAGCGATGAACGACGAGTTCAGTCGCAAATTCGAGGAGGCCCAACCTGATGAAATCCTTCAAAAGTTGAAGGAATCCTTCGGCACCCCGGATGATGTAGAACGGTACAAAGTGTCTTGTGCCATCTACAACTCCAAGATGCCGAATGGCGGTTCAGTCACTGATCATGTATTGTACATGATCGAGTTGATTGAAAAACTGGGCAAACTCGGATGCCCCTTGCACGAGCAGCTCGGCAAGGATGCGATCCTGAATTCTCTTCTCTCCTCCTATCTTGACTTTCTTGATCATTATAGAATGAACAAGCCTGCAGTCAACTACCATGGTCTTTTGGGGTTGCTACAGACTTTCGAGAAAGACCACCAACTGAATAAGGGGGTGATGAATTTAGTGGGAGGTAGTAGAGGTCGTCGTCCCTTTAAGAAAGGGAAGAAGAAAATAAATAAAAAGGGAAAGAAGGTGCATAATGCTCCTGGCCCGAATCAGACCAGGAAGTTTAAGGCTGATCAGTCTTCTGCAGAGTGCTTCCACTGCAAGAAGAAGGGACACTGGAAGAGGAACTGTCCTCTTTATATAGCATCCCTTGATCCGAACAGGCCGAGAAAGCAGAAGTCTGCTGAACAAGGTATTTATATGATAAGACCTTGTAATTACTCAATTGTTGATACTGCTAACTGGGTATTAGTCCAATTCATGTTTGTAATTCGTTACAGGGACTTCAAGTTAGCAGAAGATTTGAAGATGGAGAACAATTTCTGAGCGTCGGGAATGGAAATCGTGTTCCAGTACTGGCGGTTGGAGTCCTGCATCTTGTCTTTGAGTCTTGTACTGTCGAACTAGTCGACTGTCACTATTGTCCTAGTTTCATTATGTGCATAATCTCTGTAGGCCTTTTGGCGAGTTGTGGTTTTGAACTATCAATAAAAGGAGATTTTTGCAATGTTATTTTGAATAACTCTGTTATAATGAAAACTAGATTAAATAATGGCATATACGTACTATCAAGGCCTGTTAGTGTAATGTACACTTCTAGCAAACGTCCAAGGTTAGATAATGTCAATGATTTGTATCTTTGGCACTGTAGGCTAGGTCATATTAACCAAAATAGGATAAACAAGATGCGAGGAGATGGACTTCTCGAGGTCAGTGATTCTGAATCACTGCCCACTTGTGAATCCTGTTTACTTGGTAAAATGACCAAGTCACCTTTTACTGGAAAAGGTGAACGAGCTACAGAACTTCTAAGTCTAATACATACTGATGTATGTGGACCGATGACAGTTAGTGCTATAGGAGAATACAAATATTTCATTACTTTTACAGACGACTTTTCAAGGTTCGATTATGTCTTTTTAATGAGACATAAGTCTGAGTCGTTTGAAATGTTCAAACGATACCGTAATAAAGTAGAAAAGCAAACTGGAAAAAGTATTAAAACCCTTCGATCTGATCGAGGTGGCGAATACTTATCTGGTGCTTTTTTGACATATCTTGAGGAGAATGGAATTCTCTCTCAATGGACTCCTCCAGGAACACCACAGTTGAATGGTGTGTCCGAAAGGAGGAATCGAACCTTGTTGGACATGGTTCGTTCCATGATGGGCTTTGCAACTTTGCCGCTATCCTTTTGGGGATATGCGCTTCAGACAGCCTGTTACTTATTAAATAATGTTCCAAGTAAATCTGTTGTCTCCACTCCGTATGAGATGTGGAATGGACGTAAACCATCAATCTCACACCTTCGGGTCTGGGGTTGTCCGGCTTACGTAAAGCGTTTAGATTCAGACAAACTTGGTCTTAGGTCTGATCGGTGTTTATTTGTTGGTTATCCTAAGGAAACCAAAGGGTATTTCTTCTATTTGGAGAATGAACAAAAGGTGTTCGTTGCTCTTAGAGCTATCTTTTTGGAAAAGGAGTTCCTTGGAGAAGGAACTATAGCCTCTAAGATTGAACTTGATGAAGTTCAGCCAATAGAAGAACCTACACACTCTAAGGACATCGTAGAACCGGCTGTGATTGAATCACACCCAGAACCCATTAGGAGATCCGGTAGAATACCGCGTCAGCCGGACAGATACTACGGTTTCTTGGTCCGGGATGGAGATCCCATTGAGCTCGATGAGAACAATGAGGATCCGATCACCTATATGGATGCACTTCAGAGATCTGACTCTGAGGCATGGCTTGGAGCCATGCGATCCGAAATGGAGTCCATGGAAATCAACAATGTTTGGACATTGGTTGATCCGCCTGAAGGAATAAAATCCATCGGGTGTAAATGGATCTTCAAGAAAAAAAGGGGCGCAGATGGGAAGGTAGAGACCTATAAAGCCCATCTGGTTGCCAAGGGGTATCGTCAACGATATGGTATCGATTATGACGAGACATTATCCCCTGTGGCAATGCTCAAGTCTATTCGGATCATGCTTGCTTTGGCAGCATATTTTGATTACGAGATCTGGCAGATGGATGTCCAAACCGCTTTCCTAAATGGGGAGCTGGAAGAAGAGGTGTATATGATACAGCCTGAAGGGTTCACATCCACAGATGAATCAAAAGTATGCAAATTGCATAAGTCCATCTATGGACTCAAGCAAGCATCTCGAAGTTGGAACTTACGGTTTGATAGGTGTATCAAATCGTACGGCTTCGTTAAGAACGGAGAAGAACCATGCATCTATAAATGGATTAATGGTTCTGTGATTGTATTCCTGGTACTGTATGTTGACGACATTCTCTTAATCGGGAATGACGTCGCAACATTACAAGGAATAAAGGTCTGGTTATCATCTCAGTTCTCCATGAAGGACTTGGGTGAAGCTTCTTACATACTAGGTATGAAAATCTATAGAGATAGATTTAAGAAGCTTTTGGGATTGTCCCAGTCTACGTACATAGACACCGTGCTGAAACGGTTCAGCATGGAAAATTCCAAGAAAGGCTATCTTCCGATAGGTTCTGGAATTACTCTTTCCAAGAAGGATTGTGCGACAACTCCTGAGGAAAGAGAGCGCATGAGTAGAGTACCTTATGCTTCTGCAGTAGGCTCTATCATGTATCCTATGACTTGTACTAGACCAGATGTGGCATACTCACTAGGAGTAGTGAGTAGATACCAGTCTGACCCAGGTGAGGCGCATTAGAAGGTGGTTAAGTCCATCCTCAAGTATTTGAGAAATACTAAAGATCAATGGCTGATTTATGGAGAACCTGACTTGAAACTTGTGGGGTACACTGACTCTAGTTTCCAGTCAGATAGAGATGATAGCAAGAGTGTGTCAGGGTTTGTTTTTACCCTGAATGGAGGAGCGGTATGCTGGAAAAGTTCCAAGCAGGCAACTGTTGCAGACTCGGTATGCGAAGCAGAATATATTGCAGCATCAGATGCAGCAAAGGAAGCTGTGTGGTTGCGAAAGTTCCTTGGAGAGCTAGGGGTGGCACCTTCCCTAGATGGTCCTGTTCCGGTGTACTGTGACAGCACTGGAGCCATTGCTCAAGCTAAGGAGCCAAAAGCTCATCACCGCACCAAGCACATCCTGCGGCGCTACCACCTCGTACGAGAGATCGTGGAACGAGGCGACATCAATCTTCTGAAGATCGATGGAAAAGAAAATCTGGCCGACCCTTTCACTAAAGCCCTCGGAATAAAAGAGTTTGACTATTGTAAATGGGAAATGGGTATTAGATACTCTTCTGATTGGCTTTAGTACAAGTGGGAGTTGTTGGGAATTGTGTCCCAAAACCAATCGCCAGGATTGTAGGCGGTTGAGCTAAGTATTGTATTTTTTCAATGAATTAATAAAATATTATTTTTGGCAGCTCATCTGTTGGATCGATGCCCCTAACCATTCTTTTTCTTTAGTAAAATTATTCTTTTCATTTTTCAAAATATCAATCTTGGCATTTAAATCATCATTTTTATTTGCAAGATTGGTATCAATGCTTATCCTTCTAGAAAAGTTTGGGTTCCAAAAGGAACCATAATTACTAATCATAAAGGACCCAAGAAAGTTTGGGTACCAAAAATGTCCACTTAATTTGTTTTGCAGGAATGTCTTGCAACCCAACATGAAGAAAGGAAGTTTTTGAAAAGAGGTTGTACAAGACAATTTAAAGAAGTGGACAAGCTATATTTTGGACTAAATGGTAAAAGGAAGGATTATGTATATTGGTAAATTCTAAACATCTCCTTCCATAATTAAAATTGTAGATTAATTTTTATTGCATCAATTACTTTGAAAAATTATTTTAAATAGTTAATTAGAATCAAGTTTGGACTTATCATCGTTGGCTATGATCATGAACTTTTTGGTGTTGATGAATTTCATGCTATCATGATTAAATTTATGATTGTAAGACCTTCACTTGATTTTGATTAATGTATTTCATGAAAAATACTTTTAAAGATGCATATTGATTTGAAAAATGTTTTAATTGATTGATTAGAATCAAGCTTAGACTAATAATCATTTGTTGTGATCATGACCATATTGATGTTGATGGATTTCAAGCTCTCATGGTCAAACTTGTGATTATTAGATCTTCACTTGATTTTGATTAATATAGTTTCTAAATTATTTCAAGTGAAATGCTATGATTTATATGTTTATATTTTTGGCATCTATGCATAATCTAGAAATGATTTGGATCAAGTATAGAACTAGTAGTTAAGGGTTACTTTTAAGAAGAAGGTATGCTTATTGACAAACCCTTGCCCTAATAGCTAGACTTGATATCATATTACTTCTAGCATTTGTATGGATATCAAATCATCTTAAAATGAATTTGAAATAATGCTAAACGTTTTTATGCGATATAAATGCTTTGTATTTTGAAAATCATGAATATCTTGAAAAAACTTCAAATCTTGATGCATAAGCTTTCATGTTTTATTCCTGAAATAAATGCATATTTTTAAAGGAGGAATAACATTCAGGGGGAGCATCCAAAGATTTGTTATCATATTTGATGCTTTGAATATCTTGTTGATATCATGCTTTGCTTATATTGCTATAGTACTCTTCTTGTTTTCAAATCTAATTCTTTGGAGGAGTTACATTCAAATGGTATCATATTCCATTGGCATCAAATTTTTTTTAAGAATTCCTAGTAACCGCTTCGGATTGGGTTAGTCACCATGGCCGTCCGGTCATAGGAGATAAGTAGGGCTTAAAGACCCTCTCTTCCCATTCAATACGCTCTCTTATGACGTGTAGGGGTGCCGCTGTGACCTTATCCCATGAACAAGTAAGGCGAATGGATAATATACATCAAATAATTTCTTGCATGTGCTTACATTCTTTGGTATCTTGTTCAATTTATATCATATTCAATTGATATCATAAATATTTGATTTCATGCATTGATTTTGATGACCTACTTGCTATTCTTTCCAACTTTATTTCCACTTTGTATTGCCTTTCACCCTTTTTCATGATGTCAAAAAGGGGGAGAAAATTGTTAAGTATGAAAAGGGGAAGATTGGATAAACATGAAAAATCTTTTGAGAAATGAAAGAAAGTGCAAAAGGGGGAGAAGAATGTAAAATATTTTTATCTAAAGGAAAGAATTAGTAAGAAGAAGAAATTTTGAATATTTTAAATTTTTCTTTTGCATATTTTAAAAAAAAAAATATATATTTTTGAAGATTTTTAGGATCATATTTTGAGGGGGAGCTTGGTGCTTATTGTTTTGAGCTTACATGTTTATCTTATTGTTAATCTTTTTAAGCTTACCCTATTCATATACTTAAAGGTTTTGTCATCATCAAAAAGGGGAGATTGTTGACTCTAGTCTTGATTTTGATGATTGACAAAATGTTTAAGTATATATGAGTACTAATTGTGTTTTAAGTGTATTTCTTAGATCTTAGTACTCAACCATGTTGAATGAAGAAATGATTGTATTTCAGTTGAAAAAGTCCTTAAATTAATGGAAAATCAAATATATGGACTTTGGAATTAATATGAAAGGATCTGAAGATGGTTCAGCAAAACCGGCACGGCAAAATTTCAGTGGCACGCTTCAGAGGTCGACACCAGAGGTCGACACCTGTCCAGAGGTCGACACCTGAGGTCAACACCTGTCCAGAGGTCGACACCAGAGGTCGACTCATAGCCTGAGAATTCAAACTGGGCAGAACTATGATTTTCTGGATTTTTGCCTTAGATAAACTGGAGGTCGACTCATGAGGTCGACACTTGATCCAGAGGTCGACTCATGAGGTCGACTCATGGTATAACGGCTAGTTTTTCTAAACTTCTGATTTGATTTCTAACGGCCATAAACGGCCATATTTTTGATTCTAACGGTCTTGTGGAGTTGTTTCAGCATGAATGAGGTATTTAACCTCCACCAAACTTCAAAAAGACATGGAGACAAGGTGAAAAGGATTAGAGTGAAAGTAAAAAGCCTTCAAGCAATTCCAAGCCAAAAAGAGTGAGAAATCCAAGAGATTCCTTAGCCAAAAGCTTTCCATCTTTGAGGAATCCAACTTTCAAGAGTTTGGCATTAGTGAGGTCAAAGATTCCAAGGGAAAAGGCTTGAAGAGTCTCCATCAAAAGCTTCAACGAATTTCTTATTGCTCAAAAAGGAGTTTGTATTGTTTTTATTCATTGTATTAAAATTCTATTTGTGGTAGGCTAGTTTCAAGGGAATTTGAAACTAGTGTGAGGTTTGTTGGTGAGCCAATTGATAAAACCAACTAGGGTTGCTTGTAAGCCCGAAGCCAAAACAAGTGAGTGAGGTTTGTTGGTGAGCCAATTGATAAAACCAACTAGGTTGCTTGTAAGCCCGAAGCCAAACAAGTGAGTGAGGTTTGTTGGTGAGCCAATTGATAAAACCAACTAGGGTTGCTTGTAAGCCCGAAGCCAAAACAAGTGTGTAAGGTTTTGACTTGTGAGCCTGATAAAACAAGTCGGCTGTAATCTAAAGATTATAGTGGAAATTCCCAAGTGGAGCTTGGGGAGTGGATGTAGGTGCTAGGTGCACCGAACCACTATACTTCTTGTGTGTTTGCATTGCCTTTCTCTTTATCTTCTTTTGCTCTTTAATTGTCGTTTTATTTCATTGCTTCCGTTGCACAATTATTTGAGCACTATCACTCTTCATCTTAGATCTTGTTAGCACATATATTGCTTTAATTTTTAAAATACCCAATTCACCCCCCTCTTGGGCACCATATCTGGGCAACATCATCACATATTGAATTTCCCTGAAATGAACTCTTTCCTATGTGATGAAGTCCTTAGGACTACACTGACTTCGATACAGAGAGGATGTATCGAGTGGTCCTTAAACCCGGTTCACAACCAAAGGATATATTGTACTGGACGGCAATATATCAAGTATAGGTTGTTGTAGTTCACATCGTTTGGTTGTCCTCTTGACCAAATGAGTGTGGTGACACTGATGTGATCTGCAGGTGGGATATATGTGATATCTCATTGAACGTGACTCCGTGCAGTCCCTTTCTGCCAAAGGGATACTCACGATTGGATATGGGTATAAGTGTCCCTCTGACCTGAGGTCATCGCAGTAGCTTGCAAGCAACTCCCTGTGCTTTGGTGCCGGACTACCCGGATTTTTAATCCGGTGACGGAAGGTTTCTGGGTACAGGCAAGTACTTGTGGAGCAGTGATGGACCAAGATGGAATTGACCTGTCCAAATAGTTTGGATTGAATGTCTCGCAGTATCTCAATTTAGCAAATCCTCGGCCGGGGTAGCCCTAGTGAAGAGTCACTAGGCTTGCGAGGTTGAGACACGTAGTCGACTGACTCAGTCTGGGTTGGCAGCCCAATCTCAGTCGTCCTGAGCATTAGAGGTCAAAGGGATGAATTATACGGTAACCATATGCCAGAGGTTCGATAGTTTGCTCCCGCATCTTCGACCTATCCGGACGCCGGGACCCATTGCTAGATGGTTTCCTGTGCTGGTACTAGAAATTGTTCTAGTGCTACCGTTTAGGTTCGAACCTATGAGGTCACACGCCACAGAGGATAACTCTCTGATCCGGATACTGATTACGATTAGGAATCGTCTCGGTTTTATGGTCACAGTATTTTTGAGCACTCTTTTCCCCGTCTTGCCCTTGTCTGTGTCAATCGGAAATTGTTCCAGGCTGACCAGCGTTGCGCCAGGATTTTTCTGAACCAGTTTTGAACTGATTCGGAGCTTGTTTCGGCCTCCAATTGGTTATGAACCAATTGAACCCAATTTTATTGGGCTTGAACCGGTTCAATTGGATTGAACCAATTATTTTTTTTTTGGGATTGAACCGGTTTTGTTTGAACCAGTGTTTTTCCTCTCCTTGAATCGTTTACACGGTTTACTTTTCGTTGGAATTTTTTCCAACCGCTGGGAGTAGAATTCCAAGCGTCAAATCAAGCTGGGCGTTCCTTCCTCTTCTCCACCCGTTGGCATTCACTTTCTTTTGTTGGTTTAATGGTTTTTAACTTGGGTTAATGGCATTAAACCTATGTTAATGGCTGTTAATTGGGATATATTGCAAGCCCTGCCTCTTGGCCTCCCCGCCTCTCCCTCTCCCTCTCCCATTGCAGCCTTTTATAAAAACCTTTGCAGCCCCTGTTTTGTGTGAGAAGTTTTCACCGTGTGAATTTTTTTTAGCCGTGAAAAGCCCTGGGTGTTTTTCTTTGAAAGGTTGTGAGATCCCTTGGGTGAGAGCTTAGTCTTATGCTCTTATAGGCTGGGTTTAGGAGCTTGTGAGGGAGAGAAACAAGAGATTTTTTTTCCCATCGTTTCAAGTGCTCATAATCCCATTTCAGCAAAGCTCTGTTGCTGAAAACTCCTGTGACCGTGAAGCTCTTTTCCGGCGGCTAGCACCGCGCGTGGAGAGGGATCGGAGAGCCCCGGGCGTATCTCCCCTCTAGAGGGAGTATTCTTCTACTCCTCGGAGCCAACCACGCGAGCCGGGATCGCTCCAGTTGCCCGAAATCCAACAACGAAGGCTGCTACTCCGTTCTGCTGCCATTTTCGTGCAGCAGACTTCGGCGAATTTTTACGATTTATTGGCTTAGTTTTTCTTGCAGAAACCAGTGCCAAATCGAAGAGGACTTCCTTAAGAATCTACAGCTCAAATTTGGGAGCGATCGGAGGTCCGGAAGGCGGCGTTCCGGGGACTTTTCGGAAGCCCTGTTTTCAGCCCAAGGTGGAAGACGATTGGAATAACTTTATTCCAGTTATTCCAGTCTATTCTAGGTTTATCCCAGACTTATTCCAGCTGGGAATAAGGTATGTTTTTGGGTTTTAATTTCGGTGCATGTGTAGATCTAGACTTATTAAAATGTTTATAAATATTATATGTCCTGAAGCATGCCAATACATGCATCTTGCATATGCTAGATCCTGTGCGGAGTAGGTTTTTTCCGCACTTATTTTAAAAATGTTTTAAAATATTTACCTGCTCCCTGTGCCGTTGCATGCTTAGCGTAGGCTTTACTTTCAATTTTATCAAAGGAGCAGTTGTTCTAGGTGGAACTATCTCCAAGGATGCCTTTGGTGCCCTCGCCATCTATCTCCAAGAATGCTTTCGACCTTCTGCTATCTTTGTGCCATCTATTTAATCCTTGCCAGACTTCACCTCCTCTCCTAGCATTCTGGCCACAAGTGACATTTGTTTTCCCTCACTGGAAATCACCAAACCTCCACCCAGTTTGAAGGTCCCTATTTGGAATGAAGAGCATGCCTAGTAGGCCAAGCCAGGACCTCCTATTTATAACCACTATCATCCTCCCAATTGCCGACACATGGCAACATCCAATTGGACTGACAAAGTATATGCTTGGGATCCTGGGGCAATCGCTCTGAATCTTGCATCATTAATGCCTTCCACCAGATTCAGCACTCCAACTAGAAGCCAAAGTGTATCCGCCATGTGGTGCACCTAAAGTGGCCGGTCAAAGCAGTCACCTTGAAGTCATGCCTCATTTACTCATGTCTTCATAATCGATGGAGTTAGTCGATGGTCAAGCTTGCTCTTGCACGTGGCGCATCTCCATCGACCAGGCCCAAGGACCGTTGAAAGGATGGTTAGGGCATTGAATGCACCGCATCCCCAGAAGTGACTGCTTCTCGAGTTGCCATCAAGCAAGGAGTACGGTGGCGAAAGTTACTGACTAGCCCAGGATGAAATCATTTTTTCTTGATTGGCCCCCCAAAGGTGACCGACTCTTGTCACAAACCGATATCGAGCAACTCAAAGATGCTTGGTCAGCACCCCCCATTGATCGAAGACTTAAAGGATATTTGACTAAAAAAACTATGTATAATAAAGTCCAAGAGATGCCTTCTCAACCCAAGGGTTGTTCGAATTGGCCCAGACAACCATAGAAGCCACCAAGCAAGAACACCCAGAGTCCCACAGTCAGAATGCTCGCTCCTGAGCTCAGCAAATGGCCTAGCCCTGCCATCTACCGACTCACTGGTGAAATATTTAGATGAGCTTATGAAGTAGAAGAATCGATGGTTGACCTACTCGGATTTAGTAGTGCCACCGATCCAATACTTAGAAAAACTCACACAAGCAAAATGCACAAGCAATAAGACACCATTCAAGGAAAGGAAATCTTTCATTAAAACTAACAGGAGTTCTTACAAGTCTGGCCCAAGCTCGCTAAGGCCTCACAAAATTAGACTCTAAGTTTGAGAAAAGAAAAGCTAAAAAGTGTCTGAATAAGGAAACAAAGATAAAGAAAGCTTTTCCTAAGTTTGTGCTTTTAGATCGGTAGTTAGCTCTTCGAGAGCCCCGGTTAGCATAGTCGGAGTAGCCATATCCCAAGGAGTTTCAACTGGGTCTTGATCGCCATTACCGGTTCCTCAGAAACCTCACCACCATTGTGAGAGCAGGTGCCTTAGCATCACTCTTGTCACCTCGCCTCCCTCAGCAGCTGGCTCCATGGCCACCTTACCTTCTTCGGCCAATTAATCTTCCTTTTCTTCTTCCTCTTCCATCCTGCTTGTAGGAATGATGCGGTGCAAGTTTACATCCAGATAAGCCTCGATAACCTTTGCCTTGCAATTGTCAAAGCCAACGATGTAAATACCTCATAGCAGCCATAGTGGCATTGACCACGAAGGCATCCGAGTCTTTGTATTCTTCAATTGCTTGGGTAGCAATAGAGGCAGCCTTTTCCTCAACGACCTTGGCCTAATCCTTGATAACCTTGTCCCAATCCTTGGCAACCTTGGCATGCCCCTCAGTAGACCTAGCCCGTTCATCATTCACCTGAGCCTTGTTCTCAGTAAGCTTGCGAAGGACATCATAATGATCCAATTTGGCCACCACATCAGCCACCCAACCGCATTCCTATATAAGTTCCCCTCCTCTTTTAGCCGAGCCACCATGTCCTCTTTCAACTTGATGGCTTCTGAGTGGTCCCATTCGGTGCTCACTACCCTATCATCCACCTTCTTCACTTTAGCCTCCCAGGCACTCTTAGTCTTGGCATATTTGGGGATCACCTAGCGCATAGTCATCAGACTGTGGAGAAACTATAAAGGAGCAACAAACAGAGTCGGTCACTCAGTAAAGTCATTTTTGACTGATGCATAATGACTACGATGGAGTTACCTTGGCCATAACTGGGAAGGTCCCATTTATCAGCTCACTTATAGATTAGGACTTCAACTCTTCTACATTCCAAGGAAGCAACATTATTTGCAACAACTCCCAGGTGACTAAAGAGTTGTGCAGTGCCGAGTCTTCGTTATTGATATGGACCTTGTACACCCATCTATCATCGACTTTAGCTTGATAAATAGTAGTGTAGTGTCCAATGTGTAGGAGACCTCCTCAAAGTCTCGGCTCCCCTTGCTATCAAGGATGCCCTAGCATCTCTCGAAACTGAGGAACTTCCTTCCTCCCTCAACATCGATGAGGTTGAGGGAGCCGCGCTTATCCCTGATGAAGCCGGTGCCTTCCAAGGTGCACCTATCTATATGATAGGGGTAGGAAACACCGGGAAAGTTGCTTAAGTTATAGTAGTGGGGGATGCTACAATCTCCACATCCTTATCACTTTGGGTGGAGACCCTCGAGGGAATGAAAGTAATGCAAGGATGTAGTGCCTTGGCAACAGTAGAGGGGACCCCAGCAGACAGTCCCTTGACTTTAGACCTCTTTGCGATGGCCTCTTTCTTCTTTTTATGTCCACCATCTGGGCCGATCTCTTCTGTAGGTGCACTCGGACCTAATCCGCCAAGACTATCCTCATGACTAGGAAAGGAATAGTGTACAAGTCAACCAAACACATAAGCAAGAAGACAAAGAAAACTCGAACTCCTTGCCGAGAGAGTTACCTAGCCTTAACTCGGCATCGTATAAATTTTGCTCAGTAAGGAGCTCTCTCAACTTAGGAACTTTCATATTAGAAAGTTTCTAGAAGTCCTCTCGATCAAACTCAATCACCTCATTATTTTGGTTGGGGCAGGTATTTGGCGCCCCCCAATTTGGTCAGATTTTCTAATGTTGGTCAGAAGAAATAAAGAAAAATCAGGTTTTCCAATGGTGGATGAAACTAAGAAGTGTCATAAGTTTTTTCTTCTTCCGGCAACCAAAAAAGAACCAACCTTTCTACTTGGGAAGTTTATTTAGCTTGAGGAAAGTTGTGAACAATGAAAGTTGAGGCCGAATCTCACATAAATGATAGAGAATCACAAAACTGGCCAAGACATGAAAAGAGTTTGGATTGAGTTGGGCAGGAATGATATTATATTGATATAGGACATTGTGGATGAACGAGTGTAATGGAAAGCAAAGACTCGCATAAAGGTCCTCCTTGTACACGGCCAAGCTGATAGAAAAGTGCCTTAAGAGCCAATCATTATGAGGTCCTTTTTATAAACTTCTAGCTCATGTATGACATATTTTTCATATTAATAAAGGCATTTGATTCATCATATACTGCTGTGTTATATTTTGTTGATTATGATGAACCCCATAGAGTAGGGCAATGGAATTAGGATTATGATAAAATAATAGTGAGAACTAATTCCTATAAACCCTAATCTAGAATGTTCCTAGTCATTGGACTATCGATTCGGGGATCGATGAATCCGGAAAAACTAGCTTATCCTATGTATGCTCAGTTAATAAGGGTGGTTGAACTCACAATCACTTGTGTAGAGATACTAATACAAAGATAAGGGTGCTCATCAGGGTATGAGTACACTGGACTGATCCGTACCGGGACTATCTTATGGAAGTCTTACTGTTTGTCAAAAGATAGATCCCAGAGTAGAAGTTGTGCATGTAATCTTTAGACCTGAGATCACCATGGTTCTTTGTGCACACTAAGCCATACTTTGGTTCATACTCATTCATGGCATTGAGTCATGTACGGGATGTTCTGTGTATGGTGAAAAGTGTACGAAGGATGTGAGTGGACCAACAAGGAATCGATCTTTCCTGGTAAGAGAAATTGTTATCCCATGTGATCTCTTCGATGAATGACTCAAGGAGCCTTTGATCAAAGCAGAATGAGATTAAAAGTGGTTTCTAATCAGTCATCAGCTAAGTTCTCATGATCGAGATGAAATTCGATATGATTAAGTGTTAGGATTTGACATATATCCATACCTATCATTTAATTTGGATAATGGGAGATTGAAAGATTGAATTGCACGGTAACTTACTATTGAAGGTACTTTGATAATTTCTATCAAATTCCTCATCTTTCGGGTAGGCATGACACGTTGCTAGATGTCAATCTTGTTTTATAGGTTTTCATAAACTAATTGATTTGGTTTCGTGAGTTAATTTGATGTGTGATTTGAATTGGATAATTAGGTGAGCCAATTTGACCTAATTAGATCAATCGGGTTTGATCGGATCAAATCGGCTCAAACCTAAACCTACTGCTGGCTAGATGTGGAACCCAATGGGTCACACACAATAGGGAGTTGGCCAAGAAAGTCATTCGTGATTTAATTAGGGTCATGGCATCCTAATTGGTTAGCCAGATTGCACACTAGCATGTGCAGGCTAACCCAATTCCTAACCCAATTGGATTGGGTCCAGTTGCTTGCTAATTGGGCTAACCTAATTAAGGAAAACCTTAATTAGGCTGAGTCCTAAGTGGGGCTAATTAAATCAGAGCTTTATCTGATTTTATATTGACCTTTTGACCGATTTATGGAAGAGTCCCTGGGGCCAGGGACTCTTGGTGCCTCTTGGCATGCACGAGAAAAATGTAGGGGAAACACTGAAGTGTTTATAATCTGGAGCGCCTTCTCATCTTATCCCCATGCCTCTTGGATAATAATTGACCGGTCAAGCCCATTTGAAATGGCATGAAAAGGTGTGGAAGCAAAAGCGTGCATGAAGAGGCGCATCTCTTCATTTAGCGCGTGCCCTGAAGTAGAGTCCTTCTGCTATGAGAACTCTTCATATTCTTTGATGTTTGAAGATTGAAGAGACACCTCTTGGCTTCCCAGTGACCAGTACTTGCCATGTGGTAAGTCACAGATTATCCAGGAAAGTGGATGGATGCCAATATGTCCTTTGATACATGAGAAGACATATTGGATATGATTTTTCAAGCCAAATAACCTCTCTTTGGTCTTGAAAAATCATATCTGATAACCTGTTGGAGGACATATCACATGCCCCTCTTAGAACTATAAATAGGGATGGTGATATGAGTTTCATATATCTTTTTCACCATAAAGATATTCTGAGTGTTTCTTTATCTCTCCCTCCCTCAATTCTTTAAGACAAGACTTGTCTTGTTAAGACAAGGTCTAATCTTTTAGGACAAGGCTTTGTTTAAGGACATAAGCCTAAGGAGTCCTAGAGAAGGGTTGTCCTAAGACCAAGAGTAGTGTAGGACAGTGTTCTTAGTACCCTATAGTAGGACAGGGTGTCCTACAGTGGTCAAATGTCCAAAGGCTGCCCTAAGAGTTTTGTTGAAGCAAGCAACCCCGGTAGGGATTCTTACTTGGTACTGTTCTCATGTGGATCACCGTTGAAGGGCTTCCACTTGTGAGCCTCGTGGAAAGGATTGGATTTCAGCAATCCAGGTATGTTTTTCTGACTCTATTTATGTTTCATTAATTGGTATTGCATAAGGGGTTCCTGGGAATTAGGGTTTTCTAGCCAATTAGGATTTCATGCTTAGAATTTTTGTTTTTGAAATTCACTTCCGTATGCTGCATGATTTCCGGCACCCTGGGAGAACTCCCATCACAAGCGACCTACTGGGCCGAAGGTCACTCAGTCTCCTAGCCTCAGCACTTAAAGTTAGAGTCTTTTGAGATGTGGTACATCTCTCGGAACCCGATGAGCTCATTCTCGGTAATGTTCGAGACCTCGTACATCAATCCTACCAAGGATCTTGTCGAGCTCCGAGAGGGGCTAGCCCATCTCTTCTTTTCAAGAACTGGGACTTCCTCCTTTGGAGCTTCCTCCTTTGCTGGTTCATCTCCTGAGCCCTCCTCCTTGACTGACTTTGCCCCCCGCAGGCTCATTGCCTTGGATGGGCTCTTATGAGTCCAGTCTCCTAGGAAGGAGTCCAAAGACCCCTGCTCCCTAGAAGGATTACTAACTAAGTGACTCTCGCCATTGCATAACATCCTTCAAGGATGCAGAACGGACCAAGAGAAATGAAGATAAGGAAGAAGAACCCAGAAGGATACCTTCATCTAAGAAGTAAAGGAAAGTAGGAAGGGAAACTACAAATGATAGGCAAAGAGAAAAAAAGGAGCACCTATCCCCACCAGATCCTCACCAACCTACCAAAACCTTATAGGGACCTAAAGGAAGACATAAGAAAGGTATGGGGAACCAACCTAGGGGAAACCTTTAGGAAGCACAGATGTGGATCTCTTCTCCTCCTCCTCTTCCTTCTTCGCCAGCAGAAGTTTCTGCGGTCGCGGCAAGAGACCCCTATTTATACATGCACTGATTGGTCATGATTAGAGCCCTGGCATTCCCGAGGTTGTCGAATTGTGATGCATGGCACAACCTCACTTGGGTACAACTGTGATTGCCTCAAGATCCCAACCAACCGATCACCTCCATACCTTAGGCTCCGTGCAAATCATTTATAGCTCACAGCTAATGGGCCACGTGGAGCGAGGTGGTTGGTTGGGGGTCATCAAGTGAATCGATAGAAGTTGTGACATGGCTTTTCAGATGCCATGCCAATAATTCACCTGTATAATATGCACACTACATCCGAGGCGGCAAGGCATCAGTCAATAATTTCCAAAGCTTTAATTCATGTCTAAAAACTAAAACACAACCCCAACTCTCAAGGCCGACGGGATAGTTGCTCCCTTTTTCAAGAAGCAACAAACTCTGATGGACTAACTTGGTATCATTCTAGACTCAAGAGTGGAGGGCATTTGTTATATCAACTACTTGCTCGACCCTGAGATGCTCACCAGACCACTAATCATAGCGAGGGAACCCCTAGAAAATTCAGAAGTAGCTCAACATCGATTGGCAAACCCGACTCCTCTGATGGCCGGCAGGTCATGGAGCAACCCAGGAGCATGACCTCACTAACTATCACATGCGTTGGCATTGAGAAATCCTTTAATAATCGATCTTGACATTGCACCTCCCAAGCTCTTGCCCAGGCCCAACTTGCAATCATGCTCGTGTCCCCTCTTGGCTAGGCCATCTCTCGATCGGGGGCACTCTTGAGTGGACCACTTCTCAGTGCTCAGCTCCATTCTTTGACATTCAACCTACTACCTCATCCACAGTGAAAGGCACCTGGCCATGTAGCGATGATTGCCTCCATTCAATACCTGCATTCTAGTTGTACAAGTGATAGTCGAGGCATGGAACTTCATGAGGGGTAGCATCCTAGCAAAACTAGTGGTGCTAACAGAAAAGATACTGAAGGGAGAGGCCCCAGGGGATAGGATCCTAACAACTTGTTACTGTCCATCACTCCTGTCAGAAACACCTCCCTGACCACCTTTCATTGTCCTATGTGATGCTACAAGGAAAGTTTCCCCATACACTCCTCATATTTATGCTTGTACAGTCATCAGGGCGCATAGCTCTGGTGGCTATTACCCCCTTCATCCTTCCCTCATCGACATGAGTGTCAGAGTATCTCTGTCGATAATCTCAATCCAGGGACTTTCTAATAGGTCTCCATTCAAGGAGCCACGAGGAGCAGCATCCCTGCCCATCGGAGAAGGCCGGAGGACTCCTTGGTGCCACCTCGACACACCGGAGGGGGACCAGGCAGCAATAATTGTTATAAACAAAGAGGATACATTGTAGGATAGATTATTGTATAAAATAGAATAATGCGAGATTACTAAAAGGTATAAGATGATTGACAAGTGTTAGCATAATTGATCAAGAACTCTTGAGTAAATTATAGAGTAAGTTAGACCTTCACTCTAGGGAGGGAAATAAAATTGAAAGATACATCTAAAAGATTGTAAGTCCTTTTCGTATCAATATTGGCATTAACGATCTGTGAGTGAGTGCAAAGTGTGTGAGAACCTAAATAAAGCCTTTTTCATTCGCCCGCTTTTTATGATATTGAGTGATAGTTATTTACATCAATAACTACTTTTTATTTGGACAATTTCTTGTCTTAAGAACCTCATCTTAATGGTTTCAAGCAATCTTGATATGAATAACTCACTTTTGTCCAAATAACTTTCCATAATATATTTATTTTTGCAGCTAACTATTTACATACAACCGATTATATGAGTAACAATTGACCAATTGGAATCTCTCTAATTGTCTATATGCAACTCAATAAATCTTGTTCGATGCATTTTATTTATCATTTACTATAGTTGCCAATAATTGGTAATTTTGGATGGAAGCAACCTAAACCTGATTCAATTCTAACCAATTTCTTGTTCGCCTGTCTCAACCTAAATTTGACTATTTCATTCCAACCATCCAATCTAGAGGAAAACTAACCTATTGCATGGGAAATTTTTTACAATATTTTTTTATAAGCACTAATAGCTAATAAAAACTACTAAATCGAGTATACTAAACTAAATCAAGCATAATCATATGTTTCATAGTGCTATAAAAGTTGATCTAATTTATCTAAATATTAACTACTTTTGAATGCCAAGCATGATCTCTCTCTCTCTCTCTCTCTATATATATATATATATATATATATATATATATATATATATATATATATATATATATATATATATATATATATATATATATATATATATAAAGTAAAGCATTCGTATAATTTTAGTATGAATACAATAAAAAAGATCAAAAAATAAAATGTCCTGAAGAGGAGTTAGCATGGAATCCATCTCAATCCATAATATATCCCCGGAGTGATGTGCAACAAATGTAGTAACCCAATTAGTAGCTATATTTGCCTCCTGATATACATACTAGACACACAGGGAAGCAACCCCTTGCAATGTACTGAAAATGTCCTGTAGAAGCAAATGAACAATAGCTTTCTTGGCATACGACTGAATCCAACCAACCACAATGAACAAGTCTCCTTCAATCACCAGCTGCTCAGCCCCCACAGTGAGTCTCACATAAGTAATATTAGCCTAAAAACTCCATACTGGGAATAAAGGTCTCAAAAAGGCAACTATCTCCTACAGCCACTAGCCTCAAATCAAGGTCATATATTATAAAATTAGCTCCTAGAAAGTACCCATTATGCCACCTTCAAAGTTGATCTTGAGGTATGTTGAAGGTGGAGGCTTTTAAGAGATAAATACCATATGGGTTGCTCCATGAGCAAAGAGGGAGTTCAGTAGTCCAAAGATCTCAAAATCAAGTCGGACGACATTGGATGAGTCATCTCGACTGCCTAAATCAAAGCTCTCTCCATAACAAACTGCACAGACAATCTCCTCAACTTGAACACCAGACTATTCTTCGATGGCTAGATATGAAAAGCCACATAAGCCACTTGAATCTCAAAGAGTCTAGTCGACTTGAAAACCAAGCTGAGCCTCAAGAACTCCACAAAAATCTAAGTAGGAGTCTCTAATGAACCAATCCCAGTAAATATGTCAATTTGCCCCCAAATCTACATTGTTTTCAGATAGCAGAAAAAAATATAATCCACTATCTCTTTTCCAACATCACAGCATGGGCAATTGGCTGGAAAAGCCATGCCTCTACCTCTCAAAATGGGCATGGTAAGCAAACCGTTCCAAGCACCTTTCTAAAAAAATAAGCTAACTCTTGAATGAATTGCTAATCTTCTTATCCATGTTATATCTAATCTTTGGGTATCTTTAAGAGGTTAAAAGAGTTCTTTACCTTATGATAAAAGTTGGTTACCTCTATTTTTAGCATGATATTTGTTTATAAATATTATTTACCAAAAACTTATAAAAATATCTCTCTCTTGCACTTCAAATATCAATAGCAAAGAAAAAAGGGCATCCCTTGCATCACTTCTAGATTTTTCATGTGGCAGTATTGTCCACAAACATACAGTGCATGCCATGAATTATATGAGCATATGCAAACATTTCATCTTTACATGATAAATGCAAGATGTTCAATGTATACACATAGATGCTAATATTGTAGTTTTGGTTCCTAATCCTAGAGCAATGGATGTAGAAGCATGTCAAGGATTAGTTGCAAGCATCACAAAGCTAATAATAGCTATACATATTACTTTAAAATCTCAAAATCATACCTAACAAAGTAATTCTTTATAAATTTCAGTTTTAGCTCCTTTGTTTTCCATTGGTGCCACACTCGAGTTGAGAAAGTTGACTTCTATCTAGTTCATTATTTAGTGATCACTATCATTGGTGGTCAAAAATAAAACTTACTCACTGCTATAGCTAGTGGTGAGTCAGGATCGTATCCTCGAGGATCGAGGGCAATTATTTCATGAAAAAGAAAGGTAGAAGGAAATTACTTGTAAAGATTAGATTAAAAGCAGTAATTATGAAAAGATGACAATGAATTAATTAATTAAATCGAAATAGTAGGAGAAATAACCTGGAAATCTAAATCCACCATGCACACAAGTTTACCTTTTTTTCTTTATGTCACAATATGTTGGCTTTGGCCCTTGATTTTGATGACTAACAAAATGTTAAGTATATGTTTTATACTAATGTTTTAATTGTAGTTGTGAATTTCAGGAAATAGGCACATCAAATTTTCTATACAAAAGTATCAAACTCACTCAATATGAAGCTAAGTGAATTTCAGAGTTTTAGAAGTCTTCTCACCTTGGAAAACCTTAAAATGGATCAATCTGGGCTCTATGAAGAAGAAGTTGAGGGTTTATTGAAAAATACTTTGAATTTTAAAGCTTGGCACATAGTTTTTTGAATGGCACTACTAAGTGTCGACTCATGAAACATGAAGTGTCGACACTTCAAAAGAATTGACACATAGAAACTTCTTTGGCATGCCTTGTAAAAGTCAAGTGTCGACTCATGAAGAAGTCAGGTGTCGACTACATCCAAGTGTCGACTCATGGCTTGAGATAAAAGATGTTACAGAACTATATTATTTCGAGGATTTTGTTAAGTGCTGACTCAAGGTGTCGACTTAGAAGACTCAAGTGTCGACTCACAAGCTCCAAGTATTGACTTAGAGATCGACTCATAGCTTGAGAATAGAATAAAATGGAATCCTATTTTTTCAAAGAATTATACCTTGAGTCGACTCATGAAGACCCTAGTGTCGACTTATGAAGAAGTCAAGTGTCGACTTATGAAGAAGTCAAGTGTCAACTTACAGGTTTTGATAATAGTAACGGCTATATTTTCTGAAGAAAATATTTGACTCCTAAAGGCTCCAAATGGCTAGTTTTGCTCCACCAACGATTATAAGCCATTTTTTGAAAGTTTTTAGAGTATTTAACTCTCACCAAACTCATTCAATGAGAACTAACTTACAAGAGACAAATTCTACCTTTAAGAATATCACTTCAAAAGTCAAAAAGTGAGTTGAAAAGAAGAATCCTTCTGAAAAAGCTTTGAATTTTGCTATTGAGCCTTCAAATCAACATTCCAAAAGTGGTCTTTCAAAGATTCTAAGGAGAAAACAACTCAAGCAATCAAGAAGAGCTTCATAGCTTCTATTT
The DNA here is from genome assembly GCA_021397845.1 of Areca catechu. NCBI lineage: Eukaryota > Viridiplantae > Streptophyta > Magnoliopsida > Arecales > Arecaceae > Areca > Areca catechu. Next base: position 60,985,843 of record CM038040.1, on the reverse strand, counting down.
TCTACTCTATAGAGAGTTTTTCTTGTACCTTATACTTGTACTCCTACTTTTATTTGTTGTGACTAGTTTCAAGGATATTTGAAACTAGGTGTTAGGCCCTTCCAAGCCGTGAATTGGAATCCAAGCCTAGGTTGGCTTGAGGAAAGGTTGTTGGTGAGCTTAAGTGAGAAAACCAATTTTGGTTTTGACTTATGAGCCCTTGAAAATAAGTTAGCTGTTATCTTGGTGGATTATAGTAAAATTTCTAAGGGATGCTTAGAGAGTGGATGTAGGTGCTTGGTGTGCATCGAACCACTACAAATCTTTTATGTTTGTATGTGTGTTCTTTCTTCTCTTGCCTTTACTACTTACCTCACATAGCATTGCATCTTATTCATATTGTGCTCATTTGCATTGCTTCACAAACACTTTAAGTTCAGCACATATTTGCTTAAATTTTTGAAAGAAATCCAATTCACCCCCCTCTTGGGTTGCTATGCTGGGCAACACAATATCAATAATTCTTGTATAGTTAGGGTTAGAATAGTTTAGTTCTTGCTAGGCATGGGCCATATCCGGAGATCATGTCATATCCTCTTAGAGTATAAACTATCTAACCGTGGTGCAAGTGTAGGGGGTCTAATCTACTATACTATGATCTACCTTTCTTAGGCACATGCCATGTCTTGAGATCACAATACGTCGATAGAGGGTATAAGCTGTGTATGCTAGATTAATACCTTAATTAGAAATAAAACTAATTGATGTAGATAGGAATAGCGAACCTTTATTGCTTAGAAATTAAATACAAAAAGAAGTAGAAAACCTGAGCATAGGCTTCATCTTCATCCCAGGTTGAAGGAGTCTAGCCATGCATTGCTACTGCCAGCATCTCCACCATGATTCCCCTCTTTTCCAATTCTAATACAATGACATAAAAACAAGGCAGCCAGAAACTAGAGTGGACAAAATTTGCTAAAGAATTTTCTGCCTCCAGGTAGAAGTACAGGAGCCTTTTTATAGGGTTCAATAGGGAAGAGGTCTTCATGTTTTTTTGGTATGGGACTAAACATACGGATCATATAAGTGGCTAAGATTGATTGTTTACAAGATTAATGGCTGAATGGTAAATCCAAATCCTAGTTGAAGTAGACCAGTAGAGTCTTGTTCCAAATCAGTGTTGACCTACTGAGGGTTAGGTGCCATTGGATGTTGATCGGAGGTCTAAAAATCAATCACAGTAGGAAAATCATCATGAGCCATTGAGTGCTCTGAGATCCATGCTATCCCTTCTCCCTTGATGGGCTTTGATCCCATTGCCCAGCACCGCCACCAACTCCCTTGATGGCTTGGCAGTGGCTCGAACGGTGGTCAGTCGACGACAACAGGCAGGTGGTGTGGCTGGACGGTGGTTGGCCGATGGTAATAGGTGGGCGATGGTAGATAGTAAAAACATAGTGGTGATGTGAAGAGCGATCTGTAGAGACTGGCTACAGGGGTGACCGATGGGGACGGACATCAATGGATGAGGGGCGGAGGTGGTAGCCGGTGATGAGGTGCTCTTGGCGGCATTGGTGATCGGTCAAATGGAGAAGGGAAAGCAAAATGATGGTGGCCGGTCCAAAGATAGGTTTCCCGGTCACTTTTGAGCCTCTAATGGCTTCTCGAACGGTGATGATGGTGGTGGGAGCGACTCTGATGGTTCTTCGATAGTGGGTGGTGACAGGCAGGTGAAAACAATGACAGTGGTCCATGGACAGGGGTCATGGATTGGCTCCAATGGCTGCTCATGGACCGCTCCCCATTCCGTAGACCAAGTGGCCGGTCCATGGTGGACCGGCTGCTCCAAAAATCATGTAATTCCTTTAACATGGACCGGCCACTCCAAAAATTGTGTAATTCCTTTAACAACTTCAAACCTCGATTTTGGATCTGTTCGAACTCTAATTTGAGTGCCGTCTGTACTATTATACTCCAAAAATTGAGCTCTCCCATCTATGAACTTCTTTTCTACAAAACTTTAATAAAAAGTATTAAATATATATTAATTAATATTTATTTTAATGGTTAAATTAGGATAATTAATAGACTTATCACACCCTCCAACTTAATCATTGCTAGTCCCTTAGCAATGTAATAGAATTATGTGTCACAAGATCCTCCTTTGCAAAATTCGATCTGGGCTTAAGTTTTAGAATAAATTTCATGGTCAGAACTATCAAAAACTTTCTTAGAGTTCATCCAAAGATTTATAGCACTTGTGTTTGTGATAACTAACTTAGTATTTTGGTACTAGCTTGTAAGGAATAATGGTATCTTCATTTATCACTTACTTTGGTCAATTTTCTATACACCTTCAAATTAAGTACATGAGTTGAGGTAGCTTTGACACTACCTTTTTTTTTGCGATATCTTTACACTGCTCACTTTTGACACGAACAATAATGTTACTTAGGCGAAGGTTACTCGATAGAAAATTAATGTTTAGAACTTGCTTTTTTTTCTTTTAAGCAGGTAGCTCTTTCCTTATCTTCAAGTTCTCTTAACGGAGTGTATATCAATTACCAATTTTCAGTAATACTTAAATCTCTAATTGGCCTTACAACGTGTATATCAATTACCAATTTTCAGTAATACTTGAATCTCTAATTGGCCTTACAACTAATATCTAATTTATCTTGTCAGTGTGCATATGCATTGGAAGTGCTAATAGCCATTAGATGACCTAAGTAGGCTGCTAAAAGTCTAACAAGCTAATTTACTCCTTGGCTCGCTATAGTAATTAGCCAATACTTTCTAACTCTATTATCTTTTTCTAGTCAATTTTGCTCAAGAGTTTCTTTCATGGCACATTTTTTAAAGTTTTTTTAAAGATTGCCAAGGATTTTGAAATATATTTTGCTTAAAAAAAGTTTCCTTACCCCCTAACTTAATTTTCATTATCTTCAATGGAGTAAGGAAGACTAAAATAAGGAGAGATACCACCTAGATAAGATATGCCTTGTGTAATGCTGGGAGTGATCATGTAGAGTAGTCTCTTATTCCTAGAATTAAGAATCATTAAAATAGAGGTCAGAAAAATAGCAAAACTTTAGGTTGCCTTCCAAAAAGTACTAAGTTTAACATCTTCAACCAAACGTCATGACCTACTCTGATTCGTATAGAGTCATAACCTTCCCAACTTCCTGATTAGTTAATTCTAAGAATAGTTTCAGGCGTTGTCCATTAACTTTAAAGATAGCACCATTACTTAGATTTTTAATTTCTATAGCTCCATGTGAGAAGACTTCTTTCACTATGTAAGGGCTAGTCCATTTTGATCTCAATTTTCCAAGAAATAGGTAAAGCCTAGAATTATATAAAATAACTTTTTGTCCATGAGTAAAAGATTTTCTAAAGATAGCTTTGTCATGGAAATTTTTAGTTCTCTCATTATAAATTTTTATGTTCTCATATGCTTCATTATTGATTTCCTCAAGTTCATTCACCTATAACTTCCTCTAGCCTCCGACTGCATCCAAATTCATGTTCAGTTGTTTTATAGCCCACATTGCCCTATGTTCTAATTTTACCGACAAGTGACATGCTTTACCAAATACAAGTCTATAAGGAGATATTTCTAAACTGGTCTTGAAGGCAGTGCAATACACCTATAGTGCATCCACTAGCTTCATTGACCAATCTTTTCTATTAGAGATTACAGTCTTATCTAGGATCTGTTTGATTTGTCAATTAGAAACCTCTACTTGCCCACTCATTTGCAGGTAATAGGGTGTGGCCATCTTATGGGTGATGTTATACTTTCTTATCAGTGATGCGAAAGATTGGTTGTAGAAGTGTGTTCCGCGATCACTAATGATAGCCCTTGAGATACCAAAGCATGGGAGGATATGTTCCTTGAGAAATTTTATAATAATTTTGCTGTCATTGGTTTTGCAAGGTATTGCCTCTATCCACTTGGATACGTAATCTATGGCTACCAAAATATACTCATTTTCAAAAGATTATGGAAACAGTCCCATAAAGTCAATTCCCCATACATCAAAGATCTTTACAACTGAAATTGGATTCATAGGTATCATATCTCTCTTTGTGATCCGGCCTATTTGCTGGTATCTAACATAACTTTTACAGTATTTGTAAGCATCTTTAAAAAGGTTAGGCCAGTAAAATCCACATTAAAGTACCTTTGCTACTATCTTCTTAGCTCCAAAATGACCACCACAAGCTTGGTCATGGTAAAAGGATAAAATACTCCTAACTTCTTGATTTGGGATGCATCTCCTAATAATCAGGTTAGGACATTGTTTAAATAGATATGGGTCATCCCAAATAAAATATTTTACTTGAAAGAAAAATTAATTTTTGTCCTGAACATTCCAATGCATCAGAATCTGACCAGTAGCTAAATAATTGACTATGTTAGCATACCATGGTTCCATGGTGGTAGACATAAGTTGTTCATCAAGAAAAGACTCATTGATAGGTAGTTCTTCAGTAGGTGTGATCTAACCTAGATAAATGATCGGCCACTACATTTTTGGTACCCTTTTTTTCTCTGATCTCTAGGTCAAGTTCTTGTAAGAGTAAGATCCATCTAATTAAGCATGCCTTGGCATCCTTTTTTGAAAGAAGATGCCTAATGGCAGAGTGATCAGTATAGATGACTACATGAGACCCCACTAAGTAAGACCTAATTTTTTCTAGTACAAATATCATATCTAGAAATTCTTTTTTGGTAGTAGAATAATTGAGCTATGCATCATTCAAGATCTTACTAGCATAGTAGATCACTCAAGGTAGCTTATCAATTCTTTGACCTAGGACCGCTCCTATCGCATGATCGGATGCATCACATATAAGCTCAAAAGGTTGAGTCCATACATGTGGGTGAATGATCGGGGCTGAGGTTAGTTCTATCTTTAAGTATTCAAAGGACTCGAGACATTTAGATGTGAAGTCAATCTTGGCTTCTTTGGCTAATAGGTTAGTCAATGGTCAAGCCACTTTGCTAAAATTCTGGACAAATCTTTTATAAAACCCAGCATGTCCAAGGAATGATCTTATTTCTTTGATTGATTTAGATGAAGGGAGATTAGCAATCAAATCCACCTTGACCTTTTCTACTTCTATACCTCTGCTTGAAATTATGTGGCCAAGGACTATACCTTCCTTCACCATAAATTGATATTTTTTCTAATTTAATACTAAATGCTTTTCCTTACATCTTTCTAAGACCAATCTAAGGTGATATAGGCATTTAAAAAAGAAGACCCAAAGATGAAAAAGTCATCTATGAAAATCTCAAGGAACCATTCTATCATATCAGAGAAAATGCTTATCATGCACATTTGAAAGGTAGATGGTGCATTACACAAGCCAAAGGGCATACATCTATAAGCGAATGTTCCATATGGACATGTAAATATAGTCTTCTCTTAATTTTCTAGGGCTATTACAATTTGATTATAACCAGAGTATCTATCCATAAAATAGTAAAAATCATGCCCCACTAATCGTTCTAGCATTTGGTCTATAAAGGGTAGAGAAAAGTTGTCCTTCTTGGTGGATGCATTTAATTTTCTATAATTGATGCACACGCTCCATCTAGTTTGAATTCTTGTTGGGACCAACTCATTGTTGTCATTTTGGATTACCATAACTCCTGACTCTTGGGTACCGCTTGCATAGGACTTACCCATGAACTATCTGAAATAGGATAAATTATACCATTATCAAGGAGTTTGATAATCTCTTTTCTTACTACTTCCTTCATGGTTGGGTTGAGTCTCCTTTGGGGATCTTTTGTAGGCTTGGCTTCCTCTCCTAAGTGGATCCTATGTTGAACGATCGAGGGGCTAATCTCCTTTATGTCAGCCATGGTCTATCCTAAGGCCTCTTTATTTTCTCTTAGGACATTCAGTAATTCTCCTTCTTGTACGGAGTCTAGGTTGGCTGAAATAATCACAGGCAAGGTTTTTGATAGACCTAGGTATGCATATTTGAGATGCTCAGGAAGTGGTTTCAGTTCTAATTTGGATGGTTCCTCCATTGATGGCCTGGTTAATAGTTCAGGTACTTTCTCTAGTGGTTCAATTGAAGGTTCCCATCTTAGTTTTCCATCGATTGTAACAACCTCATTAATTTGCTCCCCATCTTGGTTCATGTAGATTTCTTGGTCAAGCTCTTCATCACTAAGGTCAATTGGATCATAAACTGTATCCTAAATATAATTTATGTTAGTCATTTGATGCATATTGGCGATATTGAAAATATTAAGATCGATTAACATATTCCTAAAGAAAAGTTTTATTAATCCATTTTTTCAATTAATTTGGGTATTAGCTATGGCTAAAAATGGTCTACGTAAGATAACTGGGATGTGGCTCTTTGGGTTCGTCACTGGTTCAGTTTCTAGGATCACAAAGTCTACCAGGTAAATAAAATCACTAACTTTGATCAACACATCCTCTACTATTCCCCTGGTACTTTTAAAGAACGATCTACTAGTTATAGGGTCATTCTCATAGGTTTTAGTTCTCCCAACCCTAGTTGTTTGTATACCGAGTATGGCAATATATTGACATTAGCCCCTAAGTCTAATAAAGCCCCATTTATGAGGGTGTTCCCCACTATGCATGAAATAGTGGGCGACCCTGGATCTTTGTATTTTACTGGCATGTGGTTTGACAAGTAAGAGCTCACACTGGCTACCAGAAAGGCTCTCTTGGGTACATGGGTGGTCTTCTTTTTGATACATAGATCCTTAAGAAATTTGTCATAGGCTGGAACCTATTGGATCATATCCAGTAAGGGAATGTTCACTTTAACTTGTTTGAAGACCTCCAAAATCTTATCAAAGTGGGGTGAATTTCGATTAGGCTTAAGTCTGTTTGGGAATGTTGTTACAACCCTGGATTTTGATTCATCTTCTTCTGGCATGGGCTCAACTGGTGGGATGGGCATTACACGGACTCTGATGTCTTAAGTATTTCAGGCTGACCCTGCTCAATGAGCTGTTCAGGTGGTGGGACCTCTAATTCTTCTCCTTCATATGTACCCACCTGGTTATCTATTTGTTTCCCATATCTTAATGTGTGAATGGCATTTAGTTGGTTAATCTGGGCTCCTTGTTTTGATCCTTGGATGCTTAGGTTCTTGGGGTTAGCCTCGGGCTGACTTGGTAGCTTACCTTGTTCTCTCTCACTTAAGGTTGTGGCTAACTGACCTACCTGCATCACTAAATGAGCTATGGCATGGATATTAGAGGATAGTTATTGCCCTCTGTTTCACATAAAGTTATTCAGGGTGGCATTGGTGCTATTTATCATGGCATAGGTGTCAGCTTGGAACTTAGCTAGGGTTTCCAAGGCTTTGTCTAGGGAACTAAATCTCTACTCATTCTCATTAATTGGTGGGTTATTTCCTGTGGGATTGGGCCTTTGGTTAGGCTGGTTGAAGTTGGGACCACCTACACTAGGACCTTGTGACCAAGAAAAGTTTGGATGATTTCTCCACCCTGGATTGTAGGTTGGTGCATAGGGATTGTTGGTTGTTCTTTGATAGGTTGCATTTACCTATGCACACTATTTTCGGTTTGGGTCATGAAGTGGGGGCACTCTTCTACTATATGTCCTGGCTCATTGCATCCAGTGCATGTAGGTGCAGATACTTGGTTTATGTGATTTATCGGGGCCTATCCCTTGAGTTCCAAAGCTTCTATCCTACGAATTAGAGATGCCATCCTAGCTTCTTTAGCTATGGATAGAGAGATTTGGTGCATACCTCTTGATTGTGTGGGTTCAGTTTTCCTAGTTCCCTCCCATAGTTGGCTTTTTTCTGCTAGATCCTTTAGAAACTGCCAGGCTTCATTGGAAGGTTTCTGCATAAAGTCATCTTGACAATTGACTCGAGCATGGTTTTGGAGTTTAGGTGTAGACCATTATAGAAGGTTAGGCAGAACCTCCAAGTCTCTATCCTATGGTGTGGACATTGGCTTAATAGGTTCTTAAATTGGTCTAGACACTTCCAGAAAGGCTCTCCCCCTAATTGATGAAATTGGATAATTTCATTTCTTAACTTGGCTATTTTATGATGTGGGAAGAATTTTCTCAAGAGTGCTTTAATGAAACCCTCCCAGGTTGAGATTGACTGAGTAGATAGACTATATAGCAACTTTTTAGCATTTTTCTTGAGGGCAAAGTTAATCAGCCTAATTTCACAGCATCTTTTGGAACTTCTTGCATTCTCATAGTATCACATACTTCCTCAAATTCTCTAATAAAAATGTAGGCATCCTCAATTCTTGTGAATTTAGGGAGCATGTTGATAATCTGAGGCTTAATCTCAAAGTTGGCAGTATTTATTTGGGATAGCCTAATGTATGATGGTTGGGCAGATCCATTGGATAGCAGTAGTCTCTCAGGCTAAGGGGATGTCCTAATTCCTCCATGGTTAATGTTTCTTGGTCAAGGGTAGGGTTTAGATCTATCCTTACTAATTGACTAGACTCCCTTTTCCAAGTTACAATTTTGAGTTTTTTTATATATATTATATGGAGAGAGAGGGGAGAAGAAGAAGGAAGAGAGAGAGAGAGGAGGTCTAAAGATAAGAGCCTAAGGAGTCCTAAATTTATAGATGATAAAGGAGGGTGGTTTAATTAGGTTAAAACTTCTGTTAGAAGAAAAATAAGTTATCAAGCAATGGACTCTCTATCCTAGGTTACCCTATATCTAAACAGCTCCTAACTATCAAGGTTGCCTTTGAGTCTTTATAGTCAGATACTAACTAGCCACTGGCCAGGTAAGGATAAGGTCGATGGGGGTCCCCCCATTGCTTTCCTTAGATACTAATTTAATTGGCTAGGTCAGACAATGGAACCAATTTAAGAGCTACCTTCTTTTAGGGCTGCATCATCCTTGAATCTCTTTCTTAGATACCAGTGAACCAGGTAATACTGAGCTAGTTTAACGCTTAGGGTCCCTTGCCTATTGAGCTCAAAAATCCTTAGGGGCTAATATCTAATTAATTTTAATTTAAAGCTTAGGTTATGTTGTGTATGCAGGGTGGTGGTTTGTGAACCAAGGAAGGATAATGACATCCCCATCTTATGTTAATTTAGGGTTATGCCCTTAGAGTGTTTTATGGAAATGCAATGCAAAACAAGTAAGCTGTCCAACAAGTTAGGAAGTTTTTAAAGTTTATTATTTATTTCCTTTAATTAATTACATTTTATGGAAGGGTGTCTTAGGGTGTTCTTATGGATTATTTAAGGTAAGTTATTTAAAAGGAAAAGTTAATTATGTTAAGAGTTGACTTATGCAAAGAAGGAAAGTAAATTTTTTTCTTTTTTTTGATAAAAAGAAAATAAGGTAATCTAATAATTAAGACAACTAAAAAAAATGCAATAAACTAAAAAGAGCAATAACTATAAAATAATTTTTTTAAAATTTTTTTTTCATAAAATAATCATGCCTTGGTCCTCGGTAATAGTGCCAAAATTTGATCGCTGTCGTATGTGATCAAAAATAAAACTTACTCACTACTATAGCTAGCAGTGAGTCAGGATCGTATCCTCGAGGATCGAGGATAATTATTTCATAAAAAGAAAGGCAGAAGGAAATTATTTGTAAAGATTAGATTAAAAGTAGCAATTATGAAAAGATGATAATGAATTAATTAATTAAATCGAGATAGTTGGAGAAATAACTTAGAAATTCGAATCCACCATGCACACAAGTTTACCTTCTTTTTTTTATGTTGCAATAGCAATAATTCTTACACAGTCAGGATTAGAATAGTTTATCTCTTGCTAGGCATGGGCCATATTCGGAGATCACGTCAAGTCCTCTTAGAGTAAAAATTATCTAATTATGGTGCAAGTGCAGGGGGTCTAATATACCACACTACGATCTATCTCTCTTAGGTACGTGCCATGTCCTAAGATCATGATACGTCGATAGAGAGTGTAGGCCATGTATGCTAGATTAATACCTCAATGAAAAACAAAACTAACAGATGTAGATAGGAATATCATACCTTTATTGCTTAGGAATTAAATACAAAAAGAAGCAAAAAATCTAAGCACATGTTTCATCTTTATTCCAGATTGAAAGAGTCTAGCCGCACATCGCTGCAGCCAGCATCTCCTCTATGATTCCCCTCTTTCCCAAGCCAAATACAATGATCTAAAAACAAGATAGCCAGAAACTAGAGTGGACAAAATTTACTACCTCCAGGTCGAAGTACAGGAGCCTTTTTATAGGGTTCAATATGGAAAAGGTCTTCATATTTTTTCAGTATAGGACTAAATATGATGATCATACGGGTGGCTAAGATTGATTGTTTACAAAATTAATGGTAGGATGGTAAATCCAAATCCTGATTGAAGTAGACCAGTAGAGTCCTATTCCAAATCAATGCCGACTTGTTGAGGGTTAGGCACCATTATATCTTGATCGGAGGTCTACAAATCAATCATAGTAAGAAAATCATAATGAGCCATTGAGTGCTTTGAGATTCATGCTATCCCTTCTCCCTTGATGGGCTTTGATCTCGTTGCCCGGCATCACCGCTAACTCCCCTGATGGCTTGATAGAGGCTCGGACGGTGGTTGGCCAGCGACAATATGTGGGCAGCGTGGCTATATGGTGGTCGACTGACAGCAACAAGCAAGCAACGGTAGATGGCGGAAACATGGTGGTGATGTGAAGAGCGATCCGTAGAGACTGGCTATAGGGGTGACTGATGCCGGTGGATGAGGGGTGAAGGTGGCAGCCGGTAATAAGGGGTTCTCAACAGCATTAGCAATCGATCGAATGGAGAAGGGAAAGAAGAATGGTGGTGGCTAGTACAAAGATAGGTTTCCCAGCCACTTCTGGGCCTCCAGTGGCTTCTCGGACGATGATACCGGTGATGGGAGTGGCTCCGGTGGTTCTCCATAGTGGGCGGCGACTGACAAGTGAAAATGGTGACAATGGTCCACGGGCAGGGGTTATGGACTGGCTCCAATGGCTACCCGTGGATCGCTTCCCATTCTGTAGACCGAGCTGCAGGTCCATGGTGGGCCGACTGCTCCAAAAATCATGCAATACCTTTAACAACTTCAAACCTCGATTCTAGGTCCGTTCAAATTTTGTTTTGAGTGCCGTCTGCACCATTAGACTCCAAAAATTGAGCTCTTTCTATCCGTGGACTTCTTTTCTACAAAATTTTAATAAAAAGTATTAATTATATATTAATTAATATTTATTTTAATGGTTAAATTGGGATAATTAATAGACATATCATTTAGTTAATATATGATATTATAAAAATTCTATTAAAAAAAACCATTGTGATAATAAAAATTCCAATTAGAGGTTTCTATGATCATGATTATTTTTGCCCTTTTGGTATTAATTAAGAGTTAAGACAATTAAATATGTTGTTTTTAAGATTACCCTATTAAAATTATGATGCAAGTCCTCATTGTCTTTATTTATCCTAATGAAATATCTAGCTCAACTTGTTTGTAGCCTTGCCTAGTCTATCTAGCCCAAACTCTATCCTGTCTAAGCTAACTTGATCCCAACCTTAGCCCAAATCAATACTATTCTATCTAAATCTAGCCAACTTAATTAATCTAATTACATCTGATTACACCAAATTAATCAAATCATTTTCCAACCAATCCAACCCTTTCTTAGACCTATTTCATTTTCTTTCTCCTAACTTCCCCCCGAACTGAGAGCCAAATATAGCATGAGTCTATTAACCCCTAAATCCTATATTTCATCCAAATTGAGCTTGACATGAACTTAGTAAAGGATTAGGCTAAGTCAAGATATCATTGGATCCTTTAAGATTCTTATCTAATGACCCATACCTTTTTATAATGTGTGCATCCTAATAAAAATCTTCTCTTATATTTTGGGATGCATTTTGATAAAACTACTTTCATTATAACCATTATTCTCTCCTTCTTAGATCACTTATCCGCTAACATTCTAAAAAGACACCACGTTAACATTCTTCCTAACTACTCAATTCTTTCCTTGCTCTTCTCCTGCCATATGCTTACCCCTCACAAAATTTTCTTATATGCCTTTCCTTATATCTAATCCTATCATCTCATAACTAACCTCATTCATTTGGATATCAAATCCTTAAGTTGTGTTGATTAGTTTTAGTGCCCCATGTTTGATCCTTTTGTCATATCTGAAAGACTTAAATAATATAAACTCTCTATTAGATCTGAAAATATTTACATCAATTCCATTATTTACTTATATCATTAAATCACTCTTCATATCCCCTATAATATCTTCACTATCCATTTAGCTTCCACATCACCTATCCTTAAGAGGAGAGGAAGATCCAATCAAATTTCTTCATCTTGCTCCTTTCCTCACCCTTTTTCTAATCCTTGTCCTTCCTTCTCTCCTTTAATCCTAGTCTTTTAAAGAAACACAATGAAATAACACACCCTCTTTATCTCTCCACCAATCACCTTTTAGTTTTCTTTTTATATTTTTTAGCCAAAAGGATTTTGACATCTCAACTTCATCATAAACCTTAGATCATCTAAGATTTAATCTTGATAATCAAATCAAATCCTATCTTCCATAAACAATCCTAGCCTCTTAAAGAACACAACCATAAACACATCCTCTTTAAATTTAATATCTAAATAAAGCAACATAAAAATAATTAGAATAAAACAAGGCCACATGAATAAATAATAAAAATAGAAAATACAACATATGCCCAGACTCCGATTTGGATGAGGTTAAAATAAATGGAACAAATAGCTTGTTCATGTAAAATTTCTTAATGACTTACAAGTTGGAAGTGAAATCATTTTCAAGAAGAAAAAAATTAGCAGACTAAATAAAATAAAATTAAAAAATAATTACAGCAATCCAACAAAACATGGTCAAGATGCTTTGTTTTCCCCCATTCTTTGAAATAAATTTTCTTATTGAGATCTCTATTTTTTGAGCCTGGATTTTATTTTTTTTATATATTTTAAATGATTTATGAGATATATGAGATTTTAAAGATAAGTATTTACCAATCTTCTTATCTCTTGAATTATATTTTTTGTAGAACCTTGATTATTTTTTATTTCTTATAGCAGTTCGTCTATCATATGCCTTTTTCTCTTGTCTTAGTCATATGCATTGCAAGTTTGTAGATCTGGTCAAAGCTAATATATATTACATATTCTTTAATAAAAACATCTAACAATTAGACTATAGTTTCACAGAGCCTTGATCTTTTAGGGTGCATATTTTGTACTACAGAGTGTTGTGCATAACTAGATAGCTACAACGTCATTTATCTCCCAAATGGAAGACTCGCTTGCTTTAGAATTTAGGACCACCACGTTCGAATGCCATAGATATAGAATAACTAGTTAGACAATTGACGTAGATTCTTACCACTATCTCTCCTTTCAAGTTTTCAGCAAATAACCAAACTATACAGCCATATGTATTTGTGTCCTTTATTTTTTTGTTTAACAATGCTCCTGCATCAAAGTTATATCCATCGCAAACTTTTCATCATATGATTCCCCAAGATCAACTTTTTTGAGAGAGGGAGGAAAAAAAATGTATCAAAACCCAAGCCTCCACACATCTAGAGCAAGCATCAATTTCGGCCCACCTTGCAAAAAGCTTCATGTAAGCTTCACATGGTACCCTTCTCAACAAAACTTGTTGGCCCATTTCTTCCAAATTTTAAGGTATTGGACATTCTATCCAACTTATCCATCTAATTTTGTTGACAATCTAGCCTAAACCAATTTCCATCTATGTAATAACTAAGAATAGGCCTTTCCTAGTTTATCCATTAACCATGAATAAACATTCCTTGTAAAGAATGAAACTCATGTATAAAAAGAGGACCCTTATGGCTAGAATATGGAAAAATAATAATAAAATTTTCTTCCTTTTCTCCTTTGATTCAACATGGTATCAGAGCCACCGACCTATTCCATCTTATTCCCGTCTATTCTAATATTATTCCTAACCTATTCTCATCTTATTCCTCTCTTCTTCCTAAGTGCCGTTGTTGCCATCGCTGACGCCTCCCGCATGCGACGTCCCGCCCTTGCCGCCCTCCCCTCTCCTCGATGCCCTCGATGCCACCATCTTCCCAGCTCCTCCGATGAGCCTGCAAGACCGCGCCACTGCTCCCCTCTCATTGTCTTCCCCAGTGCCGTCGCCTTTTCCATTGCATCCCACCCCCTTTATCGCTGCATCATGCATTGAGCCCCTCTGACGAGCTCGCTCCTTGTGCTGAGCCCCTCCGACGAGCCCACACCCTGCATCGTCTTGCCTTCTACCGTTACGCCCTTGTCGAGCCCATCCGACGAGCCCGTGCCCTGCACCGAGCCCCTCCGAACGAGTCCGCACCCTGTGTTGCCCTGCACCAAGCACCTCCAATGAGCCTGCGCCCTGCGCCCTGCGCTTGTGCCCTCGCCCTCGCCTTGTGCCCTATGACGAGCTCGAGCCCGAGCCTGCACCCTCGTCCTGCACCATGCGACTGCACCCTGCACCCTGCGACAACACCCTTGTCCTCTGCGCCCTGTGCTGACTCCCTGGTTCTAGTTCTGGCTCCTACTATCTTTGTGGCCCTGGCTCCTCTATGCAACCTTTTCTCTAAAGCCTCCTGTTATCAGATCTCCATGGTAGAAGACAGAAGGCCACAGGCACTTTCCATGGCCTGGTTTTTGGTACACCTCTTCTTAAACATATTTGGAAGCCTTACTTTTCCAAACTTTGAGCAGCTATTTCTGTGGTGATCTGTACCTGGCTCTCGAACGGTGATGGATATCCTTCTCTCCTGATTTCTTCGGTCCGGCTAGATAGACCTCTCACTTATCTTATATGGTCTCAAAATGTGTGGTTGTCATTAAAGCCTGTGGGTTTGAGGGATTTCTCACCGTGGCTACATAAAAGCAGCAATTAGGAGACAATGCAATATTGAAATGAAAATCAGAGAACTCTCTTGTGATGGCCTGGCTTCTCAACTCTATGGTGCCTTTAGTTGGTTAAGGTATGTCCTTTCTTGACACTGTCCGACAAATTTAGAAGGCTACTGCTCGAACTTATTTACAATAAGGCAATATTGCTCAAGCTTTTGAGATCAAATACCGGGTACATGCACTATGAAAGGGCGAACTCTCTATCACTATTTAAATGGCCGAACTCCAGCGGATGTGGTCCGAGCTAGACTTTTATCATCCCTTCAAGGCCTGTTACTCGTAAGATGCCCTTGAGTTCAAGAAATACATTGATGAGGAGTGAATATTTGACTTCTTTGCTAGACTCAATGATAACTTTGATGCTATCCGAGTTCAGATTTTGGGTCGTAACATAAATCTACCATCCCTTGACCAAGTCTTCTCTTTGGTTATGAGTGAAGAAACTCATCGATGGGTGATGCTTGTTCCTGTAGATCCAGTTCGTTCTGCGATGATTGTTTAGCTCTAATCACAATCTCGGGGATGTGGTGATCGAGATATGCAGCTATGCTTGTATTGCAACAAACCGAGGTATGTTTGTGATACTTGTTGGCATCTACATTGTCGTTCCTTTGGTCATGGTCGAGGTGGCGGACGCTCTGGTAGAGCCCTTGGTTTCTTCAAGCAAATCTTTTCGAACACCCCGAAAGTAGTGTTTTGTCTAAGGCATTTCCTCCTCCTTCCTTGCTAATACCAGGAATTCACTATCTATTGATGAGATGCTCCGTCAAATTATGGACCGGCTTAATATTTCCACCAGTAATGCTCCTTCTTCTACTATCGATTTACCTAGTAGCTTTTCTAGTTTTCCCTCCTCTTTTCATTCTCATTTTGCATAATCTCATTTCTCTCATAATGAGTCCAGTGCATGCACTCTTAATAACTTTAACTCTTCTATTAATCCTTCTATAAAGTGGGTCATTGATTCTGGTACCACTGTACATATGACTGGTAATCTTGACATCTTCAAGTCTTATTCATTGTGTTTGGATATAATGCGTATAACTGATGGATCTTTTTGACCTATGTCTGGCAAAGGAACCATCAAGTGTATGCCAACCATAACACTTTCTTCCACTTTGCATGTCCCAAGTTTTTCTACTAATCTATTGTCTATCCATTCTATTGCAAATGATCTCAATTATAAAGTTACCTTTTTTTTAACTTACTGTATTTTTCAGAAACTAACAACGGGGGAGATGATTGGGTATGATAAAATGCACAATGGACTCTACTACCTGGATGAAGGGGAGCTAAAAAATCACTATCCGAAAGCTGGTATGGTTGTTTCATCGTCTGATACTGCTGTGCATGAACTTTAGCTATAGCACCACAGGCTTGGATATATCTCATTCTCTATTTTGTCAAGATTATTTTTCAATTTATTTCATTTGTGTTCTAAAGAACAATTAGTTTGTGATGTGTGTGAATTTGCTAAGCACACGCACAGTAATTATCCAATTTCAGGAACTTGTAGTAATAAACCTTTTGAGATTCTTCATTCTGATGTATGGGGGTGCTCTAGTACTGTTTCCATCTCCGAGCATCATTATTTTGTCACATTCTTTGACTGCTATAGTAGAGTCACTTGGATCTATCTTCTCAAATCTAAAGATGAGGTTGTTCATTGCTTCAAGGAGTTTCACAAACTACTTAATACCCAGTTTAGTGCTAAGATTAAAATATTGAGATCTGATAATGGCACCAAGTATATGCATAAGGAGTTTCATGAGTATCTAACTTCTCATTGCATTATCTACCAAACTCCTGTATTGACACCCCTGCCCAGAACGATATTGCTGAACGAAAGAATCGACACATTTCGGAGGCTACTTGAACATTATTATTTACTATGCGAGTTTCGAAATACTTGTGGGGTGAGGCAGTTCTCACTGTAGCTTATTTGATTAACTGCATACCTCTTTGCACCGTGGAGTACCAAGCACTGCTTGCCTACTACAGGGGCTATCTTCTTTTCTTATACCTCCTTGAGTGTTCGGATGTACATGTTTTGTCCGAGATCATAGTCCTGCAGTCAGTAAGCTTGATCCAAAATCCTTGAAGTATATCTTTGTGGGCTATTCTGCCACTCAAAAGGGATATAAATGCTATTATTCTCCTGAATGATGGATATTTGTCAGTATTGATGTAACTTTTCGAGAAACGGAAATCTTGTTTGATACTCTTTCACCAATTGGGCCACTTAGCTACCTTCTGCCCAACCATTTATCTGCTCTCCCAGAGCAACTGGTCGAGAGGGGGAGATTATGGTACCTGCGAAGCAAGCACAAATTGATCGAAAGGGGGAGATTATGGTACCTGAGGAGCAAGTACAAACTGAGACAGCATAACAGTTAGAGAATGATCCTAATCGACGGGGAGAGCGCATTGTGCGTTCTACTCAATAGTCTCCCTCTGACTTAGTTTCGACATTCCCCTTCGATAATGGTGATATTCTTTCCCCTGATCCTACTTTATATTTACCTATTGCTCATAGAAAAACTTCTCATCCTCGTATTATTCCTTCTTGATATCATTATGTTATTACTAATTTTGTTTCCTATGAGTCCCTTTCATCTATATATAGGTCATTCATTACATCTTTAGATTCTATCTCTATACCATCACATTGGAAGGATGCTATGACAGATCCTAAGTGGAGAAGAGTAATGCTTGAAGAAATGCAAGCCTTGGCAAAAAATCAAACCTGGGATCTAGTTTCCCTACCTATTGGAAAACGAGCAGTAGGGTGCAAATGGATCTATACCGTGAAATAGATCCTTAAGGGCAAAGTTGATCGTTACAAAGCTCATCTTGTTGCCAAAAGTTATGCACAAACATATGGCATTGACTATGAGGAGACTTTTACCTCAAAGCAAAGATCAATACCATTCAAACCCTCATATTTTGTGCAGTGAGCCTTGACTAGAGTTTGTTCCAACTAGATATGAAAAATATCTTTTTACATGGCGATCTTCAAGAAGGGATGTATATGGAGATTCCTCTTGGATTCACTAGTACAAAGACTACTGGCAAGGTCTGTCATTTATGCCAGTCACTCTATGGATAAAAATAGTCACATAAAGCATGGTTTGATCGCTTCTGTTGTGCCATCTTAAAATTAGTTATCAACAAAGTAATGCAGATCATACCATGTTCTTCTATCACAATAAGGACAAGGTTGCTATCCTAATTATCTATGTAAATGATATCATTCTCTTTGGTAATGATCTTCTAGAATTGGCTCGTTTGAAGACCTAACTGGCACAATCCTTTAAAGTCAAAGATCTAGGCAATTTACAGTATTTTCTAGGGATTGAAGTGATTAGGTTATCTCATGGCATCTTTCTTTCTCAATAAAAATATGTCTTAGATTTATTGACTGAGACAGGAAGGTTGGGATATCGACCTGCTACTACTCCTATTGAGCAGAATCATCGTCTCACTGCTGTTGGTGGTGAGCCAGTAGATTGTGAGCGATATCAGCACCTCGTTTGTAGATTGATCTATCTCTCCTATACAAGACCTGACATAGCCTTTGCGGTCAGTGTTGTGAACCAGTACATGCATGATCCTCGTGAGTACCATTAGGAAGTTGTATACAAGATTCTTCAATACTTTTAGAGTTGTCCAGGACATGGGCTTTTTTTCTCTTATCATAAACATCTTAAGGTTGAAGCTTATTCAAATGCTGATTGGGTAGGTTCCAAGGATGATCGTCGATCTACCTCAAGCTATTATACTTTTGTTGGTGAAAATCGTGTGACTTGGTACAGTAAGAAAAAAGTTTTTGTCGCTCGATCTAGTGCAGAGGCAGAATATTGAGCTATGGCTCAAGGCATTTATGAGATCTTATGGTTGAAACGGCTGCTTGCCGAGCTACGTCTGTTCCGATCTTCCTCTCTTTTTCTGTTTTGTGATAATAAGGCAGCCATTAATATTGCCAATAATCTTGTGCAACATGACATAACCAAGCACATAGAGATTGATTGTCGTTTCATCAAAGAGGAGCTTGATCAGAAAGTTGTCCATCTATCATTTATTAAGTCTACGAAATAATTAACAGACATACTAATAAAGGGACTCAACGATTCTATGTTTTCTTCGATTTGTAGCAAGATGAAACTTCATAATATCTTTGCTTCATCTTGAGGGAGAGTGTTGACAACCTAGCCTAAACCAATTTCCATCTATGTAATAACCAAGAATAGGGCCTTTCCCAGTTTATCCATTAATCATGAATGACATCCTTGTAAAGGATGAAAATCATGTATAAAAAGGAGTGGACCCCTATGGCTAGAATATGAAAAAATAATAATAAATTTTCCTTCCTTTTCTTCTCTGATTCAATAGATTTCAAATTCTCAGAATAGCATCAAGTGAATTGTGATTATCAAAAACAAAAAAAGTTGTATCCCGATCAAATTATGTAAGCTGATGTGCTAATTTAAGTGGCTTATCTGGATCGCATAAGTTTATCAATTATGCTGCATATAACTGAACAAATCATGATCCGAGTAAAAACTTAACATTTTATCACTTTTTGCAGAGAAAATTGATTTATTTAATAAGATGGCTATGTAGTTGCAAGTAAGCAGAAAGCTTTTCAATTGGCAGAATGAATCGGTCCTTTCGTGTGTCATGACATTGTTTTAAGGGTACGATGGCTGTAACTTTTCCTTTTCAAAAAACTTTTCTCACAAAATAAAGTTGGAAGTTAGATTTTCCATTTCCTCCTGCAAGTACAGGTGGCTAAACTTTTTCAAGAAGCATGCAAGATTATAATAGGTGCACATAGGGTGTGTCAGAGGATGCCTAATGGTAGTAGCTTCATGTGGTATATGATATCTAAGAGTGACGGCTTCTCGAGCATTCATCTCATCAAACTTCAGACATTAAGACCAAGTTTTGGTTCCTAATATCACTACTGAAAAGCTATGCACAACAAATGTTTATTGAATGCCAATTTTGATATCAAAGTCTTGGCTCCACAGCTACATTCTTGGTTGCCTTTCCTCAATCAAAATTCTTGTTCCACTGCTGCAATTGATTTTTAGTATTTAAGTTTGGTGATTTCTTGGAGTAAAGTTTTGGCAAGCCTTTCAAGTAAATTTTGAAGCCCAAAATCTGATCATCATCCCTTTTCTATTAAGGAATTTTTTTGCCAAAATTGTCCCTATGTGCTTGGATTTCTGATATCAAAAAACTATTTGATATGCGGAGGTACAAAAACTCACACAACTTTTACCTGAGACAAACAGCAAGATGTAACTTTTTTTCTTATTATAGTGATTTATATTAATCATTTTTTATTTTATCTGAATTTACATCATAATTATAATAAACTACTCATTAAAGGAAATAGTGACTATTAATAAAACCTTGATTCTCTCATGTCGTATGTAAATTTCCCAACCATATGATATTTTACAAGAAAAAAATCTTTCATGCATAATGAAAGGATCTGTGACTGCATTGATTCTTGAAAACTTGTGGCCCCAATCTAACCACTCTCAAGAGATCTTTGATAATTCACATTCGAATTTACAGCTAAATATTTCCCTGCAAAATAGGTCAGCCTGTCAAAACCTAGGATTTTGAAAATATAAAACAAAATGAACGCATGACGATTGTCTGAAAAATTGCAGAAATTGCCTTATTATGCTGTTGAATCTGGTCTTAGAGGTTGGCTCTCATTGTGCTGATTGTCTAATGGCATGTATTGGGACATTATAGCCATGATCTCAGAATCCATGTAAGACTGCAAAAGGTAATCATCAGACAGTCAAAGAAATCATAAGGAACATTGTTATGATATGTGAGACCTCCATATTTTTTGTATAGAAATTTTATGGCCAATTTAATTTTCAACTTTGAGATCAACAAACATACCCTGAGCCTGTATTTGTAGAATATGTAAGCTGCAACTCCAGCACCAACCACACATGCTAAAACCAAAATTGTCAGAAGCCAACCAAACCTTGACATATTCTTGCCTGCATTAGAATACAAATTATAATCAAAATAGAATTATAAAATACATGGCAATGACATAAAAAAAATAAAATGATTTTTAGTTGTAATTTGGTTTCTGAAAATCTGGAACAGCTGGAAAATATAGAACATCCATGCAAACCTCATACATCTACTTCTGTGTGCAGAATATTGTAGTACTAAGCACTAATTACATACCACCATAAGTATTCAGTCCTTATTAAAAATGTAAATATACTACAGGTTCATTCCCAAAGTAAAAGCTGAATCCAACCATATAACAATAGATAACAAACTTTTTTTTTTGAAGTTATACAGGTAATATGCAACTCAGAGAAGGAATTTAATACATATTAATTGTGAGCATTATATCTCCCTTTTATTATTGATATAGTATCCTTACCAATGCATGTGTCCTCTGCCTTTATGTACAAAAGATTTCCCTTGCATTTGCAGTCATATCCTCCCCATATATTCTTGCAGGAGCAATCAGGACAGTTGCATGCAAGCTTTTCCTTGCACTCATTAATGTCTGACACATTAATATAAAATTTATGGCCACTTTTTAACATGTAACTATAAGACTTAAACATAAGTCTAAGAAAAGTTTATTGATAATGAGATGTGATCAAAAGGTAACCTTCACATTTGTAACCATCACCACGAAATCCAAATGGACAGCGACAACCTCTCAACTCTAATTCCTTGATGCAACAAGAAAAAATTATTAGTACAGAATTATCTTCTAGAGGTGTAACATGAATAAATATTCAACAGTAGAGAAAGTAAAAACATGACTGAACTGAGCAAGCAGAAAATGTTTTCCCATTCCTTGTTTCTGACCAACAACCTCCATTGTTTACTGTACACCTTCCTGGTCCCACAGCTGTAAATAATATAGAGTGTAAGAACCAAAAAACCTTTACTTTTGAGTACTTCAGGTTATAAAAACCAGCAGTGCTGAAAATTCAGACTATATGGTAATATGACATTGGTGAATAAGCTTAAGATAATTTGTATGTATGGTGAAAGTATGATGCCCGAAAGTCCATCTAAACAAATTTGATCATTGATTACACAAAGAATCATGGAAACATGAGTGGGAACTTTAATCCAGAGCAAGCAACTAGAAGTAAATCTTGGAGTCCTTAGGCAAGATGGATTAGAACTGGAGTATCATCATTTTGAGTATAGAGAAGCTTTGGAGTTCATGATGAAGTCCAACTAATCTTTCATCATTTAGGAGTTGTACTCATTTATTTGCTTTCCAAAAAAAATATGGTTTCTCAATGTTCGTATTATTAGACAACCAGTTTCTCCTTTAAGCACTATAACCTAGGGGTTATGCGACATCTTATTATATAATACTGAAAAATAACTTATCAAGGGAGGATTATTGCATTTAAGGTGTTAACATGTTTGGCCACACCTCAAAGTCAAGAAGATGAACTTGCATAATATATGAAAGTAAAACATATGAATGCTGCATTCAAGACTAAGAGCTGTAAAACAGAGATATTCCTATGTTTCTCTTTAATAATAATGTATAATTGAAAAACAATGTAGCCAACCAGAGACATAAAATGGGACAGGAAAAAGAATACTATGCCATTGTTTTTAAATGAAGATAAACATGGATAACAAATCAGGAGAACCATAAGTAATAAGGATGATAATTTTAAATTATCACATATGTAATGCAAAATGGTGCAGTAGAGTAATTAAAATCTATGAAAACATGATATTTTTAGATATCTAGACGTGAAAATTGTTTGATTATACTTGTCTAGATGGTTTGTCAATATTGATAAGGATATCAACTAGAAAATGCCAAATAACTTTGCAACCATATATACATTTGAGAAATTATCTTGCTTTTGTTAGATGTATTTAAATTATTTAATAATTGTAAAATAAGTTTTCAGTTTTGTAATGGTTTGAAAGGGTTCTTATTTGGTGTTTGCCATTTGGCAAAATATTGGATTTAATTGAAAAATCTCAAATGTTAAAGGGACCGAGGATTCTTTATTGATATATTTTTTGGTCCTAAATTGAATATGTTAATATAAGTCTACTTGCATTTATACCATCTCTTGCTAATTGGGCTTTTGGATTTTTGGCTAAACACCACATGCGTACTTGTCTCACCTCAATGCGACCATCCACGCCATGCACATGCATGAATGTGGTGCAAGCTAGTGATATGTGCATATATGAGATGTGTTTGTGGTTTATTTTTGATTTAAATGATATATTTAATATAATCAACCTAGCTCTAATAAGAACTTTAATAGGTTTGTGTCCTACAAGCCATTGGAGCCTTAACTTCGAGCAGGAGATTACTAGACCTAGGCATCTATAAATAGAGCCCAATAGCTAGAGATCTAGCATAACATGAGATATTAAATATTCTCTAACTGTTGATCCTTCGCTCTTATTCCTAAAAGATTCCCTTTCTTTCAATTTTTCCTATTTTTCTTGCATATATTTTTCACTATTTTAGTATCCGATTTCCACTTTTTCTATTAATTTATTTTAGGAATTCAAGAAGTCATCAAGCCTCTACCATCGTATGCTCATGTAGCACTTGGAGGCTATTTGGATGAAACCAAGATTTATGGTACCTTGAGAGCATCCTTATTGATCACCTGCATGAGAGGGGTGATCTTCCTCTTAAGATAGTGCCTAGCACACCTCTCACCAAGGCATGTTCACTATTCTTACTAGTTTCCAGTTTTTCAAGAATTTTCAATGATATATATTATTTTTCAAACACATTCTAAGAGATTCATATTCATTTTAACAAAGACAATCTAAAGGCAAGACTAGATTTTAATTTTCAAAACTATATATCTAATTTTTGAAAAAAAATGTGTTAGCATTTATTATCTTGAATTAGATTGCAATTCTTATTGGTTTCTTGTTTTTCAAAAATTTTAAAAGTCATTATATTGATTTTCAAGCACAATTTTTAAAGAGTTTTTAAGTCAATGATAGTTTTCCACCATCATATTTTATTGTTAATTATCGATAATATTAGAAGAATCAAAACTTGATATTTTTTTTTGAATTTATTTGGATAAGATTGGAGGAATTATTCAATTTATCCTGTGAACTTGTAACATGGCCATAACTATTAGTGTTGGCATAGAATCCCTTTTCCGATCGAGCAAAGCTACTGGATCACAGGTTCGTTCCCTGGTTTACCTGCAAAACAGATCCCTGGCCAGATATTCTCCAGCGGAGGACACTCCAATGCCTAAGTCAGAGGCGGGCTCCAGCAACAGAATGGGGAAGATTCTGAGGAGGGAGGATGGCGAGGAAAAGAACTCTGGATTTTCGGGGTTTCGTTGTGCCTTACCTGGAGCATCCCCTCTTACCAGTATTTATATCGACTGATCGGCCTGTAGCCCCATTCTCTTTCATACAGTTACAATGGGGGGAGTTAATTGATTCCCCTCTGTTCATAACCGAGGGCGGTTGTTGAACGGTTCCGGCCAGGCCGAAGGCGTTATAGTTGGAGTTAATGGTCACGTGGCCACTTCAACGTGGTTGTGTTTTGGAGGTGATGGTTATGTAACCGATTGTAACCGTTATCCTCCATGTTCATGGGGATTCGAGGTAGGTCGGAGATTTGCTTTCGGACTTCCTCTTCAGGAGTATCTGTTGCTGGATCGGTGGGGTGCTTCAGTTCCAAGATGTCTTCGTCTTGAGACATCTTCGGAACGGCACCTGTGACTGAAATTGAAGATCGTGTCTTTGGCGGAGGCTGAAGACCATGCCTTCGATCGGGGGCGAAGACCATGCCTTCGGTCGGGGGCAAGACCATGCCTTCGATCGAGGGCGAAGGTTGAGTCTTCGACTGGGGCCGAAGATTAACTCTTTGGCTGAGGCCGAGAGTTGGGTTTTTGTCTTGCCCGTTAATTATTCGGCTTCTTCCGGGCGCTTTAGTTCAACAGGCCTAGTTCGGGAGGGACTATATGGGCAGTCGAGCCGGTGGTAGATCTATGCCTGACCGGTATATCCCAATAGTTGCTCCCCACTCTCAGTTTTTGAAGTGGCGGCCTGCCTCGAAGAGTGAGAGTACCGCTGGATTGTTGTTTTCCTCTAGAGAGAGATGCGACTGATGATTATGAAATTTCTGATTTGATCGTTCACCATAACCACTGGTTGATTCGAGGACCAGGTAGTGGACAGCTATCATCTCCTGATTAGAGTGCGAAAAAGGAACAAGTGGACCAGGAGGTCGCTTCTCCTTTTTCTGTTTCACGGCGGTTCAGCCAATCTTTCCGTTGGGATTTGGATAGAGGTCGTGGCCCCTTCCTGTCCCTTGGAAAAGACGCGAGCTCCATCTTCACCATCGATTGGCATCGCGCGGATCATGACCTGCGGTCCTTTCCATGTCAAATCAGCTTAAGGCTGCTTGGGGCTTCGCATCCGTCCCCAGCATCCATGGTGGACTCTGAGAGATGGCCCCTTCTATCGAGGTGGCATCCTGGAGTCTTCCTATCCCTTTATGAGGGGAAAGGGGGGACTGGCTGAGAAAGCTTCTCCACCTTTGTTTGCTTCTGCCCTTGGCCCAGCTTTTCCTGCCCTGGCTACCAGTTTCTTCCATAGGTAGGACCTCTCTCCACTTCCTTGTTTCTTTTTCTTATCATGGCCGAGACCGCGAGAACTCGAGAGGGGGAGGTTGGGTCTTCCGGGACTGGTGATGTGGTGAGTCCAGAGCTAGTCTCTAGCTCCGTTTTGCTGGGGAAGATGGCCCACCTTCGGGAGCGTTACCATGTTCCCGAAGGGTTCCCTTTAATACTTCCCACGCCTGAAGAGCGGGTGCATAAACCTCCCATCGGGTGTCTTGCTGTGTACGAAGATCATGTAAAGGCTGGTCTTCGATTTCCGCTGCACCCCTTCTTCGTCAAAGTCTTCCACATGTATTAGGTTGTGCCTGCGCAGTTGACTCCAAATAGTATTCGGAACATCTGCGGGTTCTTGGTCCTGTGCCATATAGCCAATGTGAGGCCCGAGACCAATTTATTCACTTCCCTCTTCGTTCTCAAGAGGGATTTCCATGGTCATGGATGGTGGGTTATTGGCCCTCGGCCTGGCCGCAAAATCATGAAGGACATACCTAGCGCTATCCACGGGTGGAAGCCCAACTTCGTTTTTGTCTCTTCCACCGAACCATGGGGTTTCAATAGTGAGTGGAGGGAGCCACGCCTAGATGCTAACGCTTGAAAAAAGATTCTAGTGGCCGATCAATCCGATTATGCCTTGTTGTTTGGTTCAGAGGCCGTTCCATCTGTGAACTGTTGGAGGAGAGGAATCTCTATCTTGCGGGGATCAGCGGGTCCCCGGTGTTAGGTATAAGTAGTAGAGGCTTTCGGTCTTCCCCTTTTAGTTTCTCCATGATCCTGCAGTCGATTCTAAAGGGAGTTTTTGTTTGCAGGCGACGAGATGAGGCTTGACTTGGGGTGGCTTCGTCAGTCTTCTAAGAGGACAGCAACCCAGGCTCCCCCTTCGGGATCAGAAGTCCGGAAGAAGATCCGGAGGGATGATCCTGGCAGAAGCAGAAGCGTTTCGTCCTCTAGAGGAACATCTGGGGGGGATGGGGTGCAGACGACAGAGGTTTAAAAAGGACCTCCGCCAGAGAGTTCTTGCCGGTAGCTGACTCTCCAGTACGGATTAGGGAGAGTCCGTCTCCGACAGCCAATGCCCCATCACCTTGCCCCATGCGACAGATAGGGGCAAGGTGCTGCAATTCGAGGAGGAGTCTGTCTGAGAGGCTCCTCCAAGCGGAAGTCATCTTGCGGACCCTTCGGAGCTCTCCACCATGGAGGGTCTTTCGGTCCCTGCCGTTGCTAGGCGGGTAATGAAAGACATTTTGCTGCCCCACAACTTGGCGGTAATCCGGGGTCGGAGCTTTGCCAA
The DNA here is from genome assembly GCA_021397845.1 of Areca catechu. Classification (NCBI taxonomy): domain Eukaryota; kingdom Viridiplantae; phylum Streptophyta; class Magnoliopsida; order Arecales; family Arecaceae; genus Areca; species Areca catechu. The sequence goes on along the minus strand of CM038040.1, from coordinate 60,958,929 downwards.
GGTGTCCGATTTCGCCTTTTCCTCCCTGCTGCAGGTGAGATTTCCACCATTCCTCCCATATCCGATGGGTCATTTAGTTTGTGACTGATCTCATGCCTTGTTTTGCTAGTGTAGCTTCTCTACGACATCACCTTTCTGGAAGAGGGTCTGGGAAGCATTGATAGCCTCATTCATGGCTTGAAGGAGAAGCTCCAAGTGGCCAGAGCTGAGAGGGAGGTGGTCGAGGAGCTGAAGCTGTCCATGGAGAACTAGCTCACTCGCGTGGATGCCGAGTTCAGGATCTGAAGGGTGAACTGAAGAATGCCCACCTGAAGATCTCGCAGCAAGAGGCAAAGCTGAGGAGGAATAAGAAGCAGATTGACTCCTTGGAGCTTTCTACTAAGAAGAACCAGGAGAAGGCCGAAGGCCTAGCCAGGACGGCTGAGGAGGCGACCAGGAGGGCTGAAGAGGCATCTTCGAGGGTCGAAGAGGCAACTGTGAAGGCTGAAGCGGCCAGGAGGGAGTTTGAAGCTATGAGAGAGCAGGCAACAAAAGCTGTTGAAGACTTTAGAAGGTCTTCACAGTTCAAAATGGAAGTAAATGAAGCAAGCCTATTCAGCTATCAATTTGGCTTCAATGATGGACTCGCCAAGGTCAGCGAGGTCTTCCCCGATCTCGATCTTTCCAGTGTCCCCATGTTTGATATTGAGGAGGAAAGAGAGGAAGAGATTGGGGCCCCTAACGAGGTCGAAGAGATGCCAAGCCGAAGTGAAAAAGTCCCGGTCGTAGCCGAGGAGTTGGTTGTGGCCGGTACAGTAGTTCCGGTCCAGGCTGAAGAGGAGGTCTAGGCCGAAGGTTCTCTGGCTCTGGCTCAGGTAGAGGAAATCTTCTCTACCCAGATTGAGGACATACTCTGTTCTGCCAACGCTGGATCTTTCCCGGCTGATCTGTAGGGGCTTGTCAGGCTTCGAGCTTTGTACTTCTTTTTCTTCCCTTGGCATGTAATCAATGAATTCTCCTATAATCAATGAATTCTCCTAGATTAATGAACATTCCTCTTTTCTCCCTTTTTGTGGATGCTAGGGATTCCCTAAGTGTGGAATCTTCGAACTTGGTTTTGGTAAGGCCATCAGTTTTAGTGACGGACTGATTCGTGTAGCCCTTCGTTGAGTCGATCTTTTCTGAACATGGGCTCGCTCCTTAGACCTCGAAACATGTAGGGAGGTCCTTATGTGAGGGAGCTCCTGGTCCACCGGGGGTCTGGTGATCGTTATGCTGTTGCCTTCTGGGTTATGCCGATTGCCTGGGCAAGGTTAAGACACTTCACCCCAGCTTGGATTTTTCCTTGGCCGCCGTTCTGGGAAACAAAGTCGAGCACTTAAGGATTCAGTCTGGAGCGGCGTCGGTGCATCCTGGTGAAGGTAGTGGGATGGCCACCAGTGGAGCTTCGGGTCCTACTGTTTTGACTGCTGAACGGGTTGATAGTGGATGAAGCTATTGTATTTTCCCTTTTGTCAACCAATTGTAATGTCTTCCTTCTGGATGAGGGCTTCTTCCTTCTCGAAATAATGACTAATTTTCTTTAAACTTGTCCCTTTTGAACTGATTCCTTTTTAGTGGGTAAGCCGAAGACTGACCAGTTCGGGGCTGATATTCTCGGCTTGGTTGAAGATGAACTCCGAAGTAGGGTCGTAATGCCGTTGGATCATGGCTGGTCTCTTTAGTGCGGCTGACTGGGTCAGAAAGGACCTAACCGGTCCTTTGGGTCGGAGTTAGTCTCAGTTGGACTAATGTCATGATTGTCTTTTTGCATTGGTGGCAGTGTGAGGGACAGATGTCACCTCATCGTTGGTGATTTGTTGGGAGACATCGAGCATATTTTTTGTTGTTTGTGTGGAGCGCGTTGGTATTCGAATGGTTGCAACTCCGCGTGTCCTGGATGCCGCCAAATTTTTCTTTCCCGAAAAGTGGTCATTAATGTTGTAACCGCCCGAGGGAAATTGCCCTGGGTTCGAAGCGCCGTCGACCTCTATCCTCGAGAGTAGTTAATGGGGACTGTATCGTTCCCCAAGCGGCCATCTAGGTTTCGATGCATTGTTTCGACACGTGGTGCCCCCTGGCTGGCTTGTGAAAAGGTGTGGGGCACGTTTTTCTGTGGCCATCCATGGGTGCAGGATCCCGTTAAATAGGACCCGGCTCTTTCCTTTCGGAGGCCACCGAAACATCAAACTTCCATTTTAAGAGTTGTCCTCCCTCTTTTCCTTAGCACATCACGGAGATGAAGTTCACCGTTTTAGAACTCCAGAGGATGGCTAGGAAGAGGGCTTACGGCTCTCAGGCAGAGGGTGAGTCTAGTGGGAAGGCTTACCGGGGGAACGACGACGACCAGCAACAGGGGGACATTGCCCGTCTGGAGAGGAACGTGTGGGTCCTAGAGGCCCGTCTGGAGGAGACCAGGGCCCGACTTGCGGAGGCCATCATGGAAGCAGAAGAGGCTAGGAGGGAGGCGACGGAGGCCGTCGCAAAATTCATGGTATCATCTGCCTTTAAGGACAAGGTCGCCGAGACGGTCCTGGACTCTTACCATCGGGGGTTCCGGGAGCACCAGGACAATGCCTTCCGGTACTACCACTTGAAGGGCCTGGAGAACATTAGGCCCTCCATCCCCTTCCCTGGTCATGAATATGATTCTAACTTTGAAGAGGAGTCGAAGCCCGAACCAGAAGGGAGGTCCCCCCGAGTGCCTTTGAGAGATTCGACACCCCACGCCGGCATGGAAAGGGGCCGGCGGGTGGTCTTTAGATCTGTCTTTCCACTATCTGCTCTATCCTTTTTTTTTTGTAAAGTCCCCATGATGCAATGAAGAAAGTATCTTTCTTTCCCCTTCCTTCTTTCTCTGTGAATGGCATACCCTGGAACATTACAAAGTGTGGGCTCTCCAGTTTGATGGCCATGTGACAAACTTGTAGAGTCATTTGGGATTTGTTGACGGGATGGGATCGATTAAGCCATCTTGCGAGGTGTCTATCGTCGACAGGATGAGTGATTTGGATTCACTTCGGCATGTCTTCGGATTTACTGTAGGGTAAGGCGTCTGAGCCATCCTCGTGCCTCCCTGTCGAAGTTAAGGTAGGCTGATTAGGCCCGCCCCAGCGCGTCTTCGGATTTACTGTAGGGTAGGTCGCATGAACTATCCCTGCGCCTTCTTTCATAATTAAGGTAGGCTAATTAGGCCCACCCCGACACATCTTCGGATTTACCATAGGGTAAGTTATGTGAACCGTCCTTGCGCCTTCTTTAGTATAAGGTAGGCTGGTTAGGCCCGCCCCGGCGCATCTTTGAATTCACCGTAGGGTAGGTTGTATGAACCATCCCTGCGCCTTTGATCATTTGGTAACCTGATTGGGCTGTCCGTTGCGCTCGTCGGGCATACCGATAAGGCGAGTGGATCAAGCTCACCTTTGTGCCTTTGGTCGATTCCGTTGAATGGATCATTGGGACCATTGTTGCACCATTGGGATGGTGGGCTGTCTAGACTTGAGCAAATGTTCATGAAAATCTCTGAGATATGTTTATTGATAGTACTTGCGAAGATTTTGTATATTCCATGGCCGAGGCAGCATAATGCCATCCAGGGTTTCAAGTCGATATGTTCCTGGATGCACGACTTCTTTGACTTGGCATGGTCCTTCCCAATTGGAGGAAAGTTTGCCCTACTCCATTGGCCTGGATACTTCCGTTCTTTGCAGTACCATGTCCCCAGTATGGAAGGCCTGCTCTTTCATCCTAGAGTTGTAATATTTGGCAACTTTTTGTTGATACGTTGCCATTTTCATTTGGGCTTAGAGTCTGGTACTCGGTAGTAGATCCAAGTCCAACCTTCTATGTTCAGAGTTCCCAGGCTCTTCATACTTATCGATTCTCAAAGATTGTAGGGTGATTTTGATAGGGAGGACTGCTTCGGTACCGTATGCCAAGTTGAACGGGAATTTGCCAGTGGCCGTTCTTGGGGTTGTTCGGTATGCCCAGAGAACGGAGGTCAGCTCCTTTGCCCAAAGTCCCTTGGCTACGTTGAACCGTGTCTTCAGACCATGGAGAATGGTCCGATTTGTCACTTCAGCCTCCCCATTGGATTGCAGATGACCGACGGACGTCAATCTATGTTGCACATGGTATCGAGCGTACAAGTCTTTAAATTTGGGGTTGTCGAATTGCCTCTCATTGTCGGTGATTATAATGTGTGGTATTTCGAACCGGAATATGATGGAATTCTTGACAAAATTTTCGACCTTGCCTTCTGTGATGTGAGCCAGTGGCTCAGCCTCGACCCACTTGGTGAAGTAATCGATGGCCACGATGAGAAACTTCCTTTATCCAGATGTTGGTGGGAACGGGCCAAGGATATCTATCCATGCCCCACTGGGCAAAGGGCCAGGGTGCCGTCAGTTGAGTCAAATGGCTTGCTGGTTGTCTTTGGACATTAGCATACCTCTGGCATTGATCACATCTTCAAACAAAGTCGGCCGAATCCTTTTGAATGGAGGGCCAATAATATCCCTAGCATATTATTTTATACGCCAAAGACCTGCCCCCCAAGTGATCTCCGTATATGCCTTCGTGGACTTCTCTTAGGGCATAGTCGGTGTCTGACGGTCCCAAACACTTCAACAGAGGTTGGAAGAACGATCTTTTGTAGAGGGTCCCGTCTAAAATGACGTATTGGGATGCCATCCAGCGGGTTCTTTTGGCCTCTGCTTTATCTTTCGGTAGTGTGCCCTCATTTAAAAATTTGAGGATGGGATCCATCCAACCGGGTTCAGCCTCGATTTGGTGCACCTCCTTGGTTTCTTTGGCTATGCTTGGAGTTTTAAGGTGTTCGATGAAGGTGCGACCGAGGGATTTCAGAGTGGTGGTGGCGAGCCTAGACAGCACGTCTATCCAAGAGTTTTCCGATCGGGGGACATGAATGATCTCGAAAAACTCTAGTTGAGAGGATAGGGCTTGCACCTTCTTTAGGTATTGGATCATTGTAGGATCTTTAGCTTCGAACTCGCCTTTGACCTGGTTCACTACTAGCTAGGAATCCGAGAAGATTTGGAGTCTCTGAACCCCTAAGTTCTTGGTGATTCGGAGTCCAGCAAGTAAGGCCTCATATTTGGCCTGGTTGTTCGAGGCATGAAAGGAAAATTGGAGTGCGTACTCCACTGTAAGTCCATCCGGCTCGGCTAGTATAAGACCTGCTCCACATCCAGCGGAATTAGAGGCCCCATCTACATGGAGTACCCAGACAGACTCTGCAACCTTCAGAGCGACTCCTTCCTCTTCGGTTGATCGTGCTTTGTTTTCGGACTTCCAAGTGCACTCAGCCAAGAAATCGGACAACACCTGGGCTTTAATAGCCGATCGGGGCTGGAAGCTGATGTCAAACTCACTTAACTTTATGACCTATTTGGCTATCCTCCTCGAAGTGTCAGGACATCGGAGAACAGCCTTAAGAGGCTGGTCAGTCAACACCACGATGGCGTGGGCATGAAAATAAAGCCGTAGTCACTTCATCACAATTATCAAGGAGTAAATCAGCTTCTCCATTTTCGAATATCTTGTTTCAGCATCGTGCAAGACTTTGCTGATATAATAGATTGGCTTATGGGAGCCATCTTCTTCTCTTCGGGCGAAGACCAAACTGACCGCTTCGTCCGAAGCAGAGAGATATAGACAGAGTATTTCCCCCTCTTGAGGCTTGGAGAGCAAGGGTGGGGTCTCCAAGTACTTCTTCAGCTCTTCAAAAGCAATGCAGCAGTCTTCGATCCATTTAAAATCTCGGGACTGTCGAAGTACTTTGAAGAATGGGAGGCATTTCTCGATTGATCGAGAGATGAATTTGCTCAAGGAGGCGATCCTCCCTGTCAGCTATTGTACTTCCTTCTTGCAAGAATGATGCCTCATATCCCTAAGGGCCTAGATTTTCTCAGGATTTGCTTCGATCCCTCGCTTGGTAATGAGGAACCCCAAGAATTTGCCCGAAGTTATCTTGAAGGCGCACTTCGTTGGGTTCAACTTCATATGGTGGCGTCGTAGGGCAGCAAACAATTCTTCTAGGTCCTTAATGTGATCTTCTTTAAGGAGGCTTTTGAAGATCATGTCGTCGACGTAGGCCTCCATGTTCCTCCCCAACTGTTCCTTAAACACCTTGTTAATCAGCCTTTGGAACGTCGCCCCAGCATTTTTGAGCCCAAACGGCATCATTTTGTAGCAGTAAAGACCTTTGTCCGTGATGAAGGCCGTCTTCTCCTCATCTTGGGGATCCATTCGGATCTGATTATATCCGGAGAAGGCATCCATGAAGCTTAATAGCTGGTGACCAGCGGTGGCGTTAACCAGTTGGTCGATTTTTGGAAAGGGAAAGCTATCTTTTGGGCAGGCTTTGTTGAGGTCTGTGTAGTCAATGCAGATCCTCTACTTGCTATTAGCTTTTTTCACCATTACCACGTTGGCCAACCATTCAGGATAATGCACTTCTCGAATGAATCCTGCCTTGATAAGTTTGTTCACTTCCTCATCTATTGCCTTCTGTCTTTCAGGGGCAAAGCTCCTTTTCTTCTGCTAAACCGGCTTATATTCGAGGGCGACTTCCAACCGATGAGTAATCACTTCGGCTGGAATCCCTGGCGTGTCCGAAGCTGACCAGGCGAAGACATCAGTGTTGTTTCTGAGAAAACAAATCATCTTCGCTTTGGTCTCCTCGTCGAGGATGCTTCCAATATGCATGACCCTGGTAGTGTCTTCTTCAGTTAGCTGTACCGGGATGGTTCTCTCCATGGGTTCTCCAGAGTCTGTGGTTGGGTCTCTCAGATCTAATTGATCGCAAGTTGTAGGATCGTTGCATTGCATGTCTTGGATCATCAAGCATTGTCATGCCGTTCTCTGATCTCCCTTTGCTTCTTCGACGCCTCTCCTGGTGGGAAAGCGTACTAGGAGGTGATAAGTTGACACTATGGCCCGAAATTTATTCAGGACGGGCCGTCCCAAGATCATGTTGTAGGTCGAGGGGGTTCGGACTACTGTGAAGTTGATTGGTAGTGTCTTCTGTTGGGATTCGGTGCCGAGGTTTATAGGCAATATTATTTCTCTCTCGACATCGACCTGGTTGCCTCCGAAGCTAGTAAGTGGTATAGGAGATCTTTGTAATTTATTTTTAGGTAGGCACATCCGAGAGAATGCGTTGTAGAGTAAGATGTCGGCAGAACTTCTATTATCGACTAAGATACGACTTATACCATAATTGGCCACGACGGCCGATATTACAACAGGGTCATCATGCGGGGTTTGGGCCCCCATGAGATCGTTGTCGAAGAAGAGTATAGCATTGTTGTCTTTGAGCTATTTTGGGGCATTGCCTTCGGCTCTTCTCCTATCGATCGACCGGTGCAGCATCCCTATGTTCCCATTAGTGGGCCTCTGGTTTGGCAGTTCAGCTTCTTCAGGGGCCCTTTGGGGAACTATAGCTTCCGACCGGGGTCCTTGGCGATCGATGTACCGTCCCAGATAGCCTCTCTTGATAAGATCCTCGATGGCATCTCTAAGCTGGATGTACTCTTCGGTGTCATGGCCATGGTCCCGATGGAATCAACAGTATTTGTTTCTGTTCCTCGCATAAGAGGATGCCTTCATGGGACGTGGCCGTTGAAGATAGTTTTATTTTTCTATCTCCAGAAGGATCTTTTCTCTAGAGAGGTTGAGGGGGTATAGGAGTCGAATCTCTCGCCTGGTGCTCTGGACCTGGGACTCCGTCGCCGGTCAGCATATTTGCTGTTGTTGTTGTTGTTCCAGGGAAAAAGTGAGCCTGGACATACGGAGCCCCTTCTTTAATGCAGACATGGCCACGTGCTCGTTAAGATCAGGGATCTCGAGCGTAGCCGAGTTGAATCTAGAGATATAATCTTGCAGAATTTCTCCTTCGTTCTAGTGAAGGAGGAACAAGATATCCGTGTTGTGGGGGGTCTTGCGGCAGGTCCTGAAATGCAAGACAAACAATTTTTCTAGCTCGGAAAAAGAATCAATGGTACCTGAGCGTACGCTCGAGTACTGCATCCAAGCAACTTTCTTCAGAGTGGCCGGGAATGCGAGGCAATACAGCGCATCTGAAGCCCCTTGAATCATCATGTGGGCCTTGAAACTACCCAGGTGATCAAGTTGATCAGTGGTGCCATCGTAAGGCTCCATTTGAGGGACCCTAAAGTGCCAGAGGACAGCTTCGACCATGATGCGAGCGGTGTATGGAGGGCATAGTTCGTACGCCGCGAGGTCACCATGGTCCCTCTGCTCCCGGAGTTTCGCAACTTCCGATTCGAGGGCTTTAAACTTCCCCTCGTAATCGGGAATGACTTCCTTCGGCAGATCCTTTTCAAGAGTAGAGTCTTCGGAGGAAGCAGAGGGAGATTGCCTAGGCCTCTTTCATTTTCATAGTGAATCGGTGGGTCTAGGCATTTTTGAGCTTCGGCCCTCAGGAGAGGATCGAAGACGGAGGGAAAGATGGGTGGACCCCTCTCGAGGGGCTCTTTTCCTTCGGGATTGAGAGCTATGTCTGGAGGTGGTTAGCGGATGCCCCACCTGGAAGGCTTTATCTTGAAAGTCTTGAACCATAGCTGTGAGGGCGTTGACTTGGTTCAAGAGAGTCTCAAACTACTGCTGTCCCATGACAAGTGTGAGAGGCAGAACATCGTTTCCTACCGGGGGTTCACCCCTCTGGGAGGGAACACGACTTCTGCTTGCTAAGGCGTTCTGAGTCTTTCCTCTCGCCATTGGAGACTCCTTACACTTCTCCTTTTTCTTAGGGAAGGGAGTTAACAGCAGATGCTTGGCATGCTCTTGGTGTACTCTTCATGCCCTTTCCCCTACCCGGCGTGCCAATTTGTTGGCGTAGAATCCCTTTTCCGACCGGGCGAAGCTACTGGATCATAGGTTCGCTCCCTGGTTTACCTGCAAAATAGATTCCTAGCCGGATATTCTCCGGCGGGGAACACTCCGATGCCTAAGTCAGAGGCGGGCTCCAACAATAGAATGGGGAAGATTCTGAGGGAGGATGGTGAGGAAAAGAACTTTGGATTTTTGGGGTTTCGTTGTGCCTTACCTGGAGCATCCCTTCTTACCAATATTTATATTGGCTGGTCCGGCCTGTGGCCCCATTCTCTTTCCTATGGTTACAATTGGGGAGTTAATTGATTCCCCTCTGTTTGTAACCGAGGGTGGTTGTTGAACAGTTCCGGCCAGGCCGGAGGCATTATAGTCGGAATTAATGGTCATGTGGCCACTTCGATGTGGTTGTGCTCGAAGGTGATGGTTATGTAGCCGATTGTAACTGTTATCCTCCACGTTCGTGGGGATTCGAGGTAGGTCGGAGATCTGCTTTCGGACTTCCTCTTCAGGAGTATCTAGCCGATTGTAACTGTTATCCTCCACGTTCGTGGGGATTCGAGGTAGGTCGGAGATCTGCTTTCGGACTTCCTCTTCAGGAGTATCTATTGCTGGATCGGTGGGGTGCTTCAGTTCCGAGATGTCTTCGTCTCTTGAGATGTCTTTGGAATGGCACCTGTGGCTGAAGCCGAAGATCGTGTCATTGGCGGAGGCCGAAGACCATGCCTTTGGCCGGGGGCGAAGACCATGCCTTCGGCCGGGGGCGAAGGTTGAGTCTTTGACTGGGGCCGAAGATTAACTCTTTGGTCGAGGCCAAGAGTTGGGTCTTCGTCTTGCCCGTTAATTATTTGGCTTCTTCCGAGCGCTTTGGTTCGACAGGCCTAGTTTGGGAGGGACTGTACGGGCGGTCGAGCCGGTGGCAGATCTATGCCTATACCAGTTTATCCCAACAATTAGCATACCTAAATTAATCTAATGTATCTTTCAACACTATTTAACTATTAGTGATGGCCTTGGTATTTATGCCTCCAACAACTAATTGTCTACTTGTCTTATGCCCCTTTACACATGACCCCCATCACAATCACCACCAAAAGTAAAAAAAAAGAATGAAACATGTGATTTTGTTAATGTTTTATGATTGCATCTTAAGCAAATTTATTTGAATAAGCTACTAAATACTCTAACATGAACCAAGAATATTCAATGAACTTGATTAAATCTCTAGTGCCATTGTGAATTAGCTTACACTTGATTAAATCTGGAAATGTAAAACTAATGGCAGGTGATAAATCATCTTAAACGAAATAGATCAAGTCAAGTTCATCCACATAACTAAGGAACTGTTGGTTTAAAGTAAATTCCAAAAAAAGGTCTTGAACTCCTGATCATCATCTCATGTTATTCTCAAAGCAACATTGATTGTTTTAACATAATCATTAGGGAGTCAATCAATCAAACTTATAACGATTACCTTGGACTTGGACCTATGTACCAACTATTCTAATGTCAGCTTTGTAAATCTTTCTTTGTGAACATTCCTATCAAGGGTTGCCTATGGGGTTAATGCAAACTATTTCATTTTCCTTCTTACATCTTCCATCATTTTTCTTTCCTCCTTCCTCTTTATTGTCTTATCCCTTTCATCTTTCTTGATTCTTTAATACAAAATTGACAACTTCTGGTTGCCATAGCCTTCTCAAAACTTTGTTGGACTTGTTTAAAACATAAAAGTTGGCTTTTATCCCTTTGTCCTCAATTGGGGCATCTCCTAAGAGGCCTTACTAGTTTTATCAGATGTCTTTTCTAATATTCTTATCTCTATAATATTCTTGTTGTTTGCTCGTGTTATACACAACCAGCCTCCCTCCGAACCAAACCAGAGCCGACGGCCCTTTGCCAGGTTCGACCGACCTACCAGAGGCCCGACCGACCCACCAGAGATCCGACCGACCCACTTCAGTTAGGCCCATATCGATCCAAAACGGGCCGCTCCAGGATAGCTGGGAGGCCCCAGAGGCCCCTTCCAGCTGGTACCAGAATTCTATTACAACATATTTCTGGAAGGGGCCTCTGGGGCCTCCAGGCCATCTTTGGAGCGGCCCGTTTTGGACCTATATGGGCCTGGCTGAAGTGGGTCGGTTGGATCCTTGGTGGGTTGGTCAGACCTGGCTAAAAGGCCGTCGACTCTAGTTTGGTTCGGAAGGAGGCCGATTGTGTATAATAGGAGGGATCCACAGCTAGACAAAATGATGGTGAAAGGAAGAGCTCAGAATATCTCCAACAGGAGAGGCCGCTTCCAGATAAGCTCGGGAGAATCTCTCAGGGAGAACGACGTTGCCCAGCCTACCATCATCCTAGGACAACAGCAGTTCCAAACCCTTCTGAACCACATCGATACTCTTACCACCACAGTTTAGAACCTCCAAGATGTGACCAACGATGGACAGTAACCGCTCGCGGCATCCAGAACTAGTTATCGACCTGCTGTTGAGGGAAGTCGACAGCAAGGAGTCCCTCGACTCTGCTCCCACACAACCCCGGAGCCCTGGAGGTCGCAGAGGACTCATGCCGATGGAAAGAGAGAGAGGTCCGTCTTGCACTCTTCAGCGGATTCGGTCTCTGATGACGACCAGCGACGCGATGGAGATCCGAGGGACTACACCAGCAAACTCCAACGCATGAAGGAGCAAATTGCCAAATTGGTCGATCGGTAAAAAGGAGAAGAAGCGCTGGCGTACGACTCTCGCCCGCCATTCTCAGCCAAAATTATGGGGGAAGCTATCCTCCGTCACTTCAAGATCCCCCAGGTGGACGCCTACGATGGCAACACCGACCCTCTGGATCATCTGAGTACTTATAAGGCCCACATGATGATACAGGGTGCCTCCGACACCCTCCACTGCCTCGTCTTCCCTGTGACACTCAAGAAGGTGGCTCGATTATGGTTCTCCGCTATTCGACCAGGTATGATCCTTCTCCCAGCTGAAAAAACTCTTTTTGTCCCATTTCAAGACCTGTAGCCTGACGCCGAGGAACATGGATTGCCACTTCCTCGTGTAGCAGAAGGAGAAACCCTCCGGGATTACATGGCCCGATTTAATTCGGCGACCATGGAGATTCTAGACCTCAACGAGCATGTAGCTATGTCGGCCTTCAAGAGGAGGCTGCGATTGTCCAGGCTCACTTTCTCACTGAACAAAAAGTTCTCGACAAGCTACTCCGAACTACTGGCCCGGGCTTAAAAATACGTCCTGGCAGAAGAACAAGCGGCAAGTCAATGCCAGGCTGAAGGGAGGTCGGCTCCCAAGAGGAGTGATAGAGCTTCCGAAGTCCGACCTCCCAGCGATGGCACCAACTAGGCTCGATGCCGCAGCCCTAAGTCGAAGGACTTCCCCAGGAGGTTTAAGACTTACACACCTCTCTTCTTCCCGAGGGAGATATTCTTTATGGAGATAGAGGAGACCTTCCTATAAAGGCCTTGCTCGATGAGGAGCCCCTCCGCATCAAGGAACAAGGACAAGTACTACCGATTCCATCGTGACCATGGGCACAGTACAGAGGATTGCCTCCAGCTGAAGGACGCGATCGAAGACTTGATCAGGTGGGGGTATCTGCACAAGTACATCCGACTCCAGAGGAGCCGGGCTGAAACTTCCATCACCAGAAACCCCTAGGAGGAAATAGAGCTGCCCCACCAATGGCCCACCGACGAAAATATTGGCATGCTCCACCGCCGGTCTGATTGGAGGGATGAAGAAGGTCAGGACATCTTAAAGAGGCCTCGGGATTCTAATATAATTAGTTTCTCCAACAAAGACCTCCGAGAGACCCGGTCTCTGGGAATGATCCTGTTGTTGTGTCGGCAATAATTGCCAACTATGATGTAAGGAGGATTTTCATTGATAATGGAAGCTCTACTAAAGTTTTGCTGTATGATGCCTTTGTCAGAATGAGCCTACCTAGAACCAGGCTGCAAGAATCTCTAATACCGTTAACTAGATTTGGAGGGAACTCCGTTGGTGTAGAAGGAGAATAACTCTGTTCATAACCATCGAATCAGAGCCTTGTCAAAAGACCCTCCCTATTAATTTTATGGTCGTCTAGATGACATCTGCTTACAATGCCATTTTGGGGCGACCAGCCTTGAACAAATTCCGAGCCATTGTGTCTACTTACCACTTGTTGGCAAAATTTTCAACTCGGAACGGGGTCGGAGAGATGAGAGGGGATCGCAAGATGGCCAGACAGTGTTTGACCATTCAGGATAGGCAATCGAGAGACCATTCCATCTTGGAACAACTTGATCCCAGGGCCGAAACCGACTACTGCGGAGAACTGGTCGAGAGGATCCTATTCATACCCCTTAGGGAGGACGATCCTACTAGGGTCTTGTAGATCGGGAGCACGCTCAGCGAGGAGGCCAAATTGAAGCTAGTCGGCTTCCTATGGGACAATGCTGACGTCTTCGCTTGGTCGGTGTCAGCATGCCATGCATCCCGTTGAAAGTCATAACCCATCGACTTAAGGTGGATCTTACCTGCAAGCCTATCTGACAGAAGAAGAGGAACTTCTCCCCTGAGAAACAGAGGGTGATTGATGAGGAGGTCAAGAAGCTCTTCGAAGCTGGCTTCATCAGAGAAGCCCACTACCCCGACTGGCTGGCAAATGTCGTGATGGTAAGGAAAGCCAATGGAAAGTGGAGGATATGTGTGGACTATACTGACCTCAACAAAGCTTGCCCGAAGGATAGCTTTCCTTTACCAAAGATCGACCAACTGGTGGACACCACTGCCGGTCACCAGCTTCTAAGCTTCACGGATGCCTTCTCCATGTACAACCAGATCAGCATGGACCCAGAAGACGAGGAGAAGATAGCCTTCGTTACTGACAAAGGGCTGTACTGCTATAAAATGATGCCCTTCGGTCTAAAGAATGCCAGAGCCACTTTCCAGAGGCTGATCAACAGGGTCTTCGAAGGGCAACTTCGAAGAAACATGGAGGTATATATTGACGACATGATAGTCAAGAGCCTCCGAAGAGCCGACCACATCAAGGATTTGAAAGAATCTTTCGACGCCCTGAGGCACCACCGGATGAAACTGAACCCGACCAAGTGTACCTTCGGGGTGACCTCGAAAAAATTTCGTGGCTTTCTGGTCACCCAGTGAGGAATTGAGGTCAATCTGGATAAAATCAAGGCCGTCATCGACATAGGGCATCCAACCAACAAGAAGCAAGTGCAAGAACTCACAGGTCGGATAGCCTTTCTCAGTCGCTTCATTTCTACGTCAGCTGAAAGGTGTCTCCCTTTCTTTAAAACACTACGGCAGTCGCATCACTTCCATTGGACCGACGAATGTCGGTCGGCCTTTGAAGCACTGAAGACATATCTGAAGACTCCCCCCTTACTTGCTAAGCCTGTGGAAGGAGAGTCCCTGTATTTGTACCTATCAACATCGGATGAGGCTGTGAGCTCCATCCTTGTCCGGATTGGGGAGAACAACTAGCAAAGGCCGGTTTATTATATCAACAAGGTACTCCACGACATCGAAACAAGGTATCCTAAGATGCAGAAGCTTGTCTACTCCCTAATTATAGTTGCAAAGCAATTGCAGCCCTACTTTCAGGCACATCCAATCATCGTCCTGATCGATCAACCTCTCAAGGCAATCCTTAGGAGTCCCAATACCTCAAGGTGGCTCGCCAAGTGGGCTGTCAAGCTTGGTGAATTTGACATTTCCTTCCAGCCTCGATCGGCCATGAAGGCTCAGGCGATCGTCGACTTCATAACAGGGTGTACCTAGAGACAGGAGACACATCTACAAACGGTCGACGCACCTGAGGATGATATTGCTGAAGGGTCAGACCCCGCCTGGACACTCCATGTGGACGACGCGTCTAACATTGCTGGTTACGGAGCAGGATTAATCCTGGCCAACCTCGACGGACAAAGCCTGGAATATGCCCTGTGTTTCACATTCCAAGTATCAAATAACTAAGCAGAGTATGAAGCCCTCCTCACGGGACCGAGGATAGCTGATGAACTAAGCATCGGACGGATCAGAGCTTTCTTGGATTCCCAACTGGTGGTCAACTAGGTAAGAGGCGAATTTGAGGCGAGAGATCCGGCAATGGCCAAGTACTTGAGTAAAGTGCAGAGCCTTGTGGCTCAACTTAAGTTTTTCGAGATCATCCACATACCCTGGGTGCAAAATTCTTGGACCGACGCCTTGTCATGGCTGGCCACTGCCGTCACTGATCCCTCCAACCAGGCTTTTGTGAAGCACCTACAAAGCCCAAGCATTGCTGAAGAGACATCGAGAATCCATCTAGTGGAACGAGGGGCATGTTGGATGGACCCCATCCTTGCATTCCTTAATGAAGCAACCCTGCCAAAAGATAGGACCGAAGCCAAATGTGTGCGCTGGATGGCCTTGAAGTATATCGTCCTTGGCAGGACCCTCTACAAGCGATCTTTATGCAACCATTGCTCAAGTGCCTAGGATTGTCGGACGCTGATTACGCACTCAGAGAAGTGCATGAAGGCATATGTAGCGACCACCTGGGAGGTAGATCCTTGGCCTAAAAGATTATATGGCAGGGCTATTACTGGCCAACCATCCAGAAAGACACTGCTGACTTTGTTAAAAGGTGCGACGCATGCAAGAGGTACTCCAATGTTCAAAGGTGACCAGCTAGTCAGCTAACCACCCTGACCGCCCCCTAGCCATTTGCACAATGGGAAATGGACATCCTCGGGCCATTTTTTCCAGCATCTGGATAACGGAAGTTCCTAATCGTAGCCATCGACACTTCATCAAGTAGGTGGAAGCTGAATCGCTGGCGCAGATTACCGAAGCCAAGGTGGAGACCTTCGTCCGAAATTGCATCATTTATCGGTTCAGCATACTGTGGGCAATTATCACCGACAACGGGAGACAATTCGATAACCTGAAGTTCTCGGATTTCTGCCAGCAGTATCATATCTTCCATCGGTTGACTTCAGTTGGACACCCCCAATCCAATGGAGAGGCCGAAATCACCAATCGAATGATCCTACATGGCCTGAAGACCCGACTGAATGACGCCAAAGGACTCTGGGCCGAAGAACTCCACTTGGTACTCTGGGCCTACCGGATTACATCCCGCACGACGACTGGGGAAACTCCATTCAATCTCACCTACGGGAGTGAGGCGGTCATACTAGTAGAAGTCTCCTTGCAGTCTCTTCAGATTGATCATTTTGCCGAACCAGCCATTCTAAGCAAAGAAGGGCTGAGCTCGAGATGCTCGAGGAGACCCGACTCCAAGCGGACCTGAAGATGGCGACCTATTATCAAAGAATGGTTAGATATTACAATTCTCGAGTCAAGGCTTAAAGCTTCTGAGTCGGAGACCTGATTTTATGGAGGTCAGAGATATCCAAGCCAACTGAATAAGGAAAACCCTCCCCCAATTGGGAAGGCCTCTATCGGATAGTCGTAGTGATCCGGGCCGGAACTTATCGACTCGAGCATCTAGACGGATGACAAGTGGCACGTCCTTGGAATGTAGATAACTTTCACAAATAATATTAATAAAGACAGTAATTTACTCTATAAAGAAGTCCGACCTCGATCGGAAAAGGCTCTAGTGCAGCCCACTCAAGTCCGACCTCGATTGGCAAAGGCTCTAGTGCAGCCCACTCAAGTCCGACTTCGATCGACAAAGGCTCTAGTGCAGCCCACTCAAGTCCGACCTCGATCGGCAAAGTCTCTAGCACAACCAACTCAAATCTGACCTCGATCAGAAAGCACTTTGTAGGATCCCTACAAATAGCTAGTTCGAAAATCCCTTAGAAATATTTCTAAAGGAGATGAGTTCGGACTAAGCCGACCTCTCAATACTTAGAAATATTTCTTATAAATGGCTAAGTTAAAAGCCAATGGGGCACTCGGCAATCCCAGAAACGGCCGTTGGTCGGTGACAAGAGGCAAGAATAGCCCATTGAAAGACAAAAAAACAACAAGACAAAACAAAAGATGAATATCAAGATGTTATTTCATTAACCAAAAAATTTTGTACAAGATATGGGCAGACATTTACAGTTAATCTTAAGTCTTGCCAAGTATTTACAAAAAGAGGGAGATCCTTCCCACTCGTCGAAGGAGCTTTGGCTTCGGCCTCCCGCGCAGCATCTGAAGCCTCGACCAAGGCCTCCATCGGTCCCGCATCGGCAGTGGTTTGGGCGTCGACCTCGTTGTCGGCTGGGCCCTCTTTTTCTTCCAGCAGGTGCATCAGCTCTATTGAGGATAGGTCGAGCTCCGGGAAAGTTTTGGTCATCTTCTTCAGGTAGTCGTCGAAGCCGTATTCGTAGCTCGCCATCTCAGCCTCCTCTATCTCATTGTTGAAGTTGATTGAAGCCTTGTATTCCGCCATGGCATCGCGGACCTGCTCCATCACTAGCTCTTTCGCCTCTTTCAGTTCAGTCAAGTACCTCCCCGCCAATGCCTTGTGGGACCGGGCATTCCTTTCGGCATCGGCGGACCGCTCCACCTCGTCAGATAGCCGACGAGTCAAAGACCTTTCCCTTTCCTTCTTCTTCTTTAGCTTGGCCTCCCGCTCAGCCAGCTAGGTCTGCAGGCCCTCTGCCTGCTTCTTCAAATATTTGACTTCGGCCAAACTGGATGAAAGCCTCTCCTCTGCGGCCTTTTACGATGCCACTGCCGCTGCCTTGGTCGCCTTCAGTCCTTCGGCCTCCCCAGCCGAGGCCTCTGTCGCGTGGGCCATCTCATCGAGGCCTCTGCCACGTGGACCATCTCGCCGAGGCCTTCGTCCATCATCAAGATCTTGAGAAGGAGCTACAATCAACGGAACATATTAGTCATGCACAAGAAAAGAAAAGAAGGATGAAGAAAATGAAGGGACGACAAAAGTACCTTCATCAAACTGAGGTAGGTGCCTCTCGCCATCTCGTACAACTTGCGCTTGCTTGACTCCTCCCAGTCAGCCTAGGTGATGGCCCCCTTTAGTAGGTCTCTGGCCTGCCGGGGGTTATGAAGAGCATGCCAATGCTGGAAGGTGTCGTAGTTGACTTCTTCAACCTCTACCCCTCCAGCCACCCCTTTCTTCTCATCTACGGGGTGGGCCACCTCCGTTCGCTCGGTCGATGGCGAGGTCGGGGCCATCTCGATCGGACGGCTGACTCCCCGACTGTATGCAGAGATCCCGATACTTCTGCCGCCAACCGCTCTGACAAGTGCATATTGTCCTCATCGGAGCCTGATGCCACAACAGTCGCGGGCTGTTCTTCCACCCACTGTTTCTTCTGCTTGCCCGCGATTGGCTCCACGGACTGGGCGGCTCTCTTCCTCGCTGCCCGCTCTGCTATCCTCGCACGATCGGACTTCATTTTTTCTCCTGTTACAAGAATAAGATCAGAGTAAGGAAGGAAGGAATATAGCCAACAGAACAAAAAGTCTGATGGCAATGATTTCTACCCTACCTAAGCGTTCATGACAGCTAACTCCAGCCGAGCGGAGGCTGTCCTCACAAAGCAGCTCCTTCACCATTGTGATACCGACTGCCTCTAACTCGTTGAAGTCGGCTTGGTCGGCCATCAAGATTGCCCTCCCTCAGTTAGCTGTCGGCCTCGGTTCCTCCCATGACGGGTTGAAGCCTCAAGGTTGAAGACTGTGTACAAAGAAGAACTTTGACTTCCACCCATGAATGGCTGATGGAAGACTTCCGATTATCTTCTGCCCGGGACGGGGGTTGAACACCCACCACTCCTTGCTCTAGTAGTCTTTCTTCAGAACAAAAAAGTTTGCAAAGAGGGAAGTCCTAGGTTCTACTCCAACCCTCTAGCACAATACCACGAAGCAGCTGATAGCCCGAATACTATTTGGGGTAAGTTGTGCAAGGATGACTCGATATAGGTTGAAGACTTGGATGAAGAAGTCGCACAGGAAAAATCGAAGGCCGACCTTCAAGTGATCTTTATACATCGGGAGGGCTCCCAGGCTCGGTAGCCGGGTCACCCTCCTTTCCCGGTCTGGGACGATGAAATGCAGGGTAGAAGGGATATAGAACCTAACTCTAAGGGCCTCTACCTGATCCTGTACTAGCTCAGATTGGACCTAGCTAGGACCTAGTCCCTCTATCCTACAGCTAGAGCTCCGACTACCAGAGGCCATTGCTACGGGGCTTGGAGGGAAGAACTGACTTGAGGACTGGGTTTCCTAAAAGGTTGAAGACGTTGGAGCTAGCCAAAATCTCTCTTCAAGGGCGATCTCTCTCCAAGGGCGATCTCTCTCCAAGGGCGAATGCGGCAAAAGCTTCGCCCACAGTCTCAACGTCCCCTTTTATAGCCCTTGAAAGAAGCGGTTATCACCATTCTCGAGCGCCACGACCTAGACATCAGCAGGTACAACTCCCCATGCAGCGGAAGTCGATGCGATGGAAGGAAGCACAATCTAGCCACGATCTGCATGATCGCCGGATTAGCGACGGATGGGTCACCCCCAGCGCGGCACCAATTGCCCAAATGTCGCCACGTCACTCAAATCGCCTTCGAAACCCGACGACCGAGCAGGCTGGGCTGGTTGCTCATCATTGCACTTCTTTTGCATTAACTGCCGCTCCCTCCGCTACCAATGCGGGGTCGACACCTGTCCCAGGCACGAGCTTCTGGAGTGGGAAATGAGCAGATGCAACACACCGATCAGATTTGCAATCCCCTCAAGGATGAAAGCATTCAATGCGAGAATGATGCTCTTGCCCTTTGAAGCTACAGGCCCTCCCGAAGGTCAAAAGCATGGGGGGCAACTGTTATATACAACCGGCCTCCCTCCGAACCAAACCGGAACCATCGGCCCTTCAACCAGGTCTAACCGACCCATCAGAGGCCCGACCGATCCACTAGAGATCCAATCAACCCACTAGAGGTCCGACCGACCCACCAGGGGCCCGATCACCCACTTCAACCAGGCCCATATCGGTCCAAAACGGGCCGCTCCAAGGATAGCCCGGAGGCCCCTTCCAGCCGGTACCGGAATTCTGTTACAACATATTCTTGACATCTCAGTGCTATTACTTTGCAGATCCCATGACGCCACTCCATCCTGGTGCCACCTAGCCACTACCAAGATTCCTCTAAGGGCAAATCGGCCATTTCCAGCCTAGCCCCTAATAAATTCCGGTAAGGTTCCGCGCCTATATAAGGTAAAAAGGGACCCCGAGGTAAGGGGCTCTTCCTTCCCCACGAGCTATCTCTTTGCGATCCCTCCATTTTGTTGCTCCAAGTCTCCCACTGACTTAGCCATTGGAGTGTCTCCCGCCAGAACACCACTGGCTTGTAGGACCTTTTTTGCAGAACCGGGAGACGTGCACTCCAGCCAGCCCGGTCGAGAGAGCCCGGTCCGGAAGATTCAGCGGCAACAGCTCGTAATCTTAATGTCCAACATTTTGAGCCATGTAGAGATGCAGAATTTGTTATTTTTGCATGTCAATCTCTAGGGCATGTATTGGTCAGATGTGACAAAGCACCTCTCATATAACAAAGAATGTATGTAATTAGTAACTAAATTCTTAGATGCGACAAAGATTTATTATTTTTGCATGTCAGTCTCTAGGGCATGTATTAGTCAGATGTGACAAAGCACCTCTCATATAACAAAGAATGTATGTAATTAGTAACTAAATTCTTAGAAATGATCAAGATATTCATGAATCGGGTATAATCTTCACAAATGGTTACTCTTCATGTTAGTTGTTCATTCTCCTCAAGGGTTGGTTGTTCATTCTACTCAAGCATAACAAAGTAGTGAATCTACATGATTCAAAATGAAAATACAAGATATGATTTTAAGTAATTAGTAAGTCATGCCATCTTTTTCATAATACATGTCGGTGCTTGGTGATCATGAATACATTTCTGGAACAACTGGCCTCCTTTATTTTTGTGTCTCAGCAGGCTCGTCGAAAAAACTTCTTTATATCCTAGTAAATATCAAAAGCAAAAGGCTTACTAATTTCCACCAGTTTCTTTGGGTCAATAAGCACAATATTCTATTTCAAGCTATGAACAAATGGGAATGGATGACTACATAAAATTAACTTTCAAGATATGAGAAGTTCTAATGGCTTGATCAGGGTGTTGTTTGCACTAATTTTCATGTTTAATTAACTCTCAACCATTGTTTCATTTAATCATACCTGATCATAAATTAAATCTATTATTTATCTTCATAAAAGTGTAATTTTTCCTGATCAAGAAAGTCAATAATATTTGCAGCAAAAAAAAAAAAAGGTTCATATGTTGTATTTTGCAGATGGCCTTGTTATATATCTCTTTCAATATATTTCTCCAACATATAGCTTATATGTTGCTTAATACTTTTCCAGTGGATATGAAGTTTCAGAGTTTGTAATAACAAACATAACTGAACCATGTAAATTCTGAAAATCCATCCTTTTCTTGTTACTAGACATGGAAGACAGAGAAATACATGTGCACTAGAAAAGGTTCATCAAGTTCACTTGAAAACTAACAGAAACAAAAGCAATCTTATTTGATTCTTTATGAAGACTTTTGCCTCAGTCACAAACCAACTGTGAGGTCGCACCAATATGCCGGCCATATAAGTTTCCATCACCAATGTATTTAGGATCATGTAACCTTTAGAATTTCAGAATACCTCTCAAAATCTAATGTTTTAAAGACTACAAAGAATGATAACAATAGTCTGCTATAACTAAACAGCAAAAGTAACAGAAGATTGGGGAGGAACAGATAAGAAGTACCTAGACACGAAGAATAGCCATCACCCTCATACTGAACACCATTAACCGTGGGACATCTACAGATTCTGCCCCTGAAAGTGTCCTATAGAGAGAGACATTATTACAGCTTAATCAAAGGCTTAGCAAATGATAGATACTCTTGATGTATTTGTGGACTAGTTACAGGGTAGTTGCCCATAAAGCATAGGATGCTATACTAGCGCACACGATAAAATACCTTGCAAGCAGTTATATTTAATTGTAAATCCTGCCAACATCCACCATTGGATTCAAGGCACTGATTGGTCTCAATATCTGGGGGCAGAAGTAAACAAGAAACAGTCTTATAAGTATATCAGGTAGAGGTTTGCATAGACAATGTTCAATAGAGGGAGAGTAGGCCTGATGTTAACCTGCACTCAAGCAAACAGGAGGCTCCGTAGACTCTTTAAACCCTGCACATATTGCCTTCAGAACAGCAGTCCTCTCCAATTTTCCTTCAGCAAAAAGAAGAAATACATAAGGAGATGATGAGAGTTCTTAATATGAACCAGACTGCTGAAACACATAAAAGTAGCTGGCTATGAAAGAAACCAAGTTGAAAAAAGCTAGAAGCAGAAACAGAATTACAGTATAATTTGGAGATAGTTAATTGCAACTTTTCCTTTTGCAATATAACACATTCAGGTCATATATATCTGCCATTTGATTATATGAGGGAAAAAAAATGGGGTGAAGCATTTATAGAATATCAATGATTAGTAATCCAATTTCCCAGAACTTATATATGTTCAAAACACTCTATGCTTTGTTTGATTTAAGAATAGAATTTCCATAAAAACCTGCATTGATGTGAGAGAACATAAAACATTAAGTCGACTGTGTAGACACAATATTTAAACCTTGACAAAGTCACAGTAGACTGAACAATGGACTCTAGCAAACCTCGATACTGAACATTGTTTACAACCAGAGTAGGCAAGATGGTCACATCTCCACGATCCCCACTACCGACCTAGAACACAAAAATTGTTTAGAATTGCAGCAATGCTTGCAGATGTTTCAATCATTATCATATAATAAATTTCAAGTTCTAAACACCTCTTATTACTAGATATATATACGAATAAAATTTTCAAATCATGGTACCTGGACTTCTTGCTCTCTCTTCAGGACTTCATTATCAACGTCAGCTTCAGGATCACCCATGCATTTTAAAATCTTGTCCAGAGGTAAACCTGATGCATCACATTGAAACCATATAGAATAGGGAAAAATATTCATAAAAGGATCGATGGCATTTTTGCTGAATCCTTACCAAGAGATTTAACAACTTTCTCTGCACATTCCCTGCTATATTTCTTATCCTTCATCGAACATCTGACATGATAATCTGTCACAAAATCCCACCAAACCCATGGCCGACTGCTCTTATTCGCTACTCTATGAACACAAAGCTGCCTCGAGTTTTCGATCACAACATCCTTGCCATCATACCCCACACCAAAGTCTTGCTCTGGATCAGGAGCACAATATCTCCCATTGTTTATGCACTGAGACTTGCATTGCTTGCTAAGTATGAAAGCTTCAGGGCAAAACCAGGTTATGTAGTGAGGTGTAAACTGAGTGAAGCCTCCCTTCTCAAGAAGCTGTGCATGGCCTTTGAAGTTTTTAACGAAGTCCATTTGTTCGTCGCAGCGAGGGCCACACTCATCATTGCTGTTAGTCCAAAACTCATACTCAACCCTGTTGTCAGGGTGAGGCATGGACTCCCTCCAATCCAGCTTAACCACAACCTCCTCATTTCCCTTCACCAAGGCCTTCTTAAGGGTCTCGGCGAAGGCTCGGTTGACAAGGGCAGAGGGAATGGTGATCTTTTGTACATACCCGGAGTCTCGGCTCTCTTCGGGGGTGTCCATGGTTAGCAAAGGCTCATCAATGTTGTTGGCAACGAGGACAGCGGCGGCACCAGCATTCTGCCCATTCCATGCCTTCAAAGCAAAGTAGCAATCTAGAGAAGGTGACAAGGGTGTTAAGGCCCACTTCTCAAAAGGTCTGATTCAATCTTTGCTTAGAATAGAAGGAAGTTTGGCTTTCTAACCAAACTATGAGCTCCATCAAGGAAAAAGAAAGAAGAGCTACCACATCTAATCCAGTTCGTCTCCATTGATATAGCTAAAATGATACAAAGCACTGCACAATACTGGTAAAAGATTTCTTTCCTCCCATAGATTTAGGGAGAAAAATCTATGTAGTTGAATTGAAAGATGAAACAGGATACTATTATTTGTATTTCTGAAATCAAGCCAAAGGGGAAAGCATTCAGTTATGAAAAACTGATAATTTAGAGAAAAATATTCCAAATTTTACAGATTTGAACACGATGCATTACTTCTTCCTGTTCAATTTGCATGCAAAGGATTAAGAAATCTAAAAGAACAAAGCAGCAGCTAAACTCATATCGACGCACTATCAATTTCGAAATCCTACCTAAGTGAGAATCAAATTGATCTACTAATTCTAGGGCCAAGTTAGGATTAAAACCCAAATTGGCTCATTAATCACCCTTACTAAATTTTAAAAAAACTCAATAAAAGAAAAAGAAAGAGAGGAGACTAAACAAGCATTTAACCATCAAATAGCATATTTCTCATCTTCTTTAAAACTGAGCTATTATAATTCCTAGTTAGAAAAAAAAAAGCATAACTATTATATGAAAAGGACAGCGAAGTATCGTTCAAATCATATCAAGCAACAACCATGACAACTAAGACTGCCAAATATCAGATGTAAGCCACGAGCTCCTACAAAAGGAATAGACAGAGAGAAAGAAGGAAGAATAATTTGATTACCGCCTCGGTCGAGGAGGAGAATCAGCGGCCGTTTAGTCCGAGACTTGAAGGATCCAGTACTTTTGAAGGGCTCGCAACCCGTAGCCCCCTTATCGGGGTACACGATGACGCCGGTCATGGTCCCGCCATAGTCCGGCACGCCGAAGTTGGCGATGGCGGCATCGTGGTGACCCCGGATATGCACCGGTGACAGCACTCTGACACTGCTTTTCTCGACAATGAATCGGCCCGATGCCGAGCCTATTGCCGCAGCCAAGAGGACTAAAAAGGTGGCGAAATGAAGGCTCGCCATTTTTGCCGTCAGGGTTTTTTTTGTGCTTCTTTGGCTATGGAATTAAGAAGGTGAAAGAGAGAGAGAGAGAGAGACTTGGACGAGATGGGAGGAGAAGGCCAACGAAGGTTGGGTTGTTAAAAAATAGTTTTCCTACTTACCAAAAAAAAAAAAAAAAAAAAAAGTTTTCCTAACGGTCCACTGGTGGAGTTAGATGTAGGGAGAGACAGATTGCTTAGTTTCTACACTTTGCCATTATATATTCATTCTTTTTCACATGATGATCTCATTATATGCTGATTCTTTATCTGACGTGAAACAGACGTGCAACCAGACGGAAGGGTGTACGAAATGGACAGTTAGAAAGTCTACGGTTGGACTGATTTGGCCTTGTGTTTTTACTAACACCATGCATATCATTTCTTATTTGTTGGATGCAACCTTACGAATTATCGACTTTGGATTTTTTTTTTTTTTTCCTGATAAATATACATTTCGATCCCATGAGCTGAAGCACTCATAGGTGTGACTACCTATAACACCACATGTTGGCATTAGTATTAGTCTCCTCTTATTTCTCTCTCATGAAGTGATAAGGTGTCATCATAAATGTTGCATGGACTAATCATCAATAGCAATTATTGTATATTAACCAGAAAACCGAGGAACAAATATAGTTATCCCTATAGGAAATTATAAATCTTGGGACTTCCTTAAAAGTTTATAGCCTTAGGGCTAGAAACTTTGGTGCTAACCAATCCAATTATTTTCTATGTTTTAGTCAATTTGGTAAGTGATTGGTTAGACATACAAAGGAAAAAATATAAGGCTATCACTCATGGTTGCAGGTTGTATGTTTTGCACGAAAAAAATAATTAATCTTTCTATAGACATCAATTTCATATTGCACATTTTTTAAATCATAATTTAATTTGTACTGCAATGAAAGAAAGGTATTAGAGTACCTTGAAAGCCGTATAATACTTAATCTAAGATTTGACATTTCCGAAGAAGACCATCATTCTTTATCATCTTTTTGTGCAAAAGATATAATCCGTGCCCATTACTTACAAACTCCTTAATTATCTAATTTAGGCTTGCATTAACACATAGAACATCAGCAGAGTTGAGCTTTCAATTAAAGAACATCATGAATAATAACTCTTTTTAGGCACAATAATAAATATACCATCGATCGAGTATTGATTATTTTGGTCATTTTGAGACTCGCGGGTCATCATCGGCAGAAGGCAAGCAACTAGACCCGTTCCTTCCAAACGTTGATGGTAGGAATATACTCCGAGGAGCATTTTAAAGTTGCGACAATAATCAAGGCTTGATGGCACAAATAATGGTTACTGTATAAGCCATTATAATGACATAGTGGTGTTATTTAAACCATGATCTTGGTCACTCTGATCGATTTCTCATCTGATCATATGATGAAGATAAATGGGTTTAGAGAAGATAAACCAGTTGGTGGGAATATAAAATTAACATATTTATAAAGCTTAGTTCTCACCCAAAAGTGTGGTAGGAGCAGGTAATCAATGAATATTTTAGCTTTTCTCTCGATTAATGCAACCATTAGGTCAAACAAAATGCTAATTATTTCTTAAGTACTGTCCCAGCTCATATGGATGTAATCCCAATTATAAATATATAATAATTGCTAATCTTGCTTTGAGGACTGGTTCATAGTTAATAGATGCAAGGCCTATAAAATTGTTCCACTAAAGAACGACAATATAGTGTGCTGATGGAGTGAGGCTCTCATGGCAACGACCGAGGGGGTAGCGTAGAAGTCCTCCCTCTCCCAATTCCTTTTCTTCCACAAATTTTTTTTTTTTTAAAAAAAAACAATGTAGTAGACTTGCATATATATATATATATATATTTGGAGATAGTGTATTTTTATTTTTTTCTTTAAACAATGCCTAAATGGATCATACGGACTGTAAATTAGTAAAAGTAAACTAAAGAAATCAATTCCTTGGTCGAGGCAGTAGTGGTTGGACTTTAAGGTTCAATTTATTATTTTATTGGCTAGATAATTACTCATTTGGTTTTCCGGTCAAGATCTGACACCTAATTAATTTTATAGATGATTATTCTAGTTATCAGTAAGTTAGTTCATTATTAAATTCTAGGACCGGTTGCCATAACATCATCGGTTCATGAAGTTAAAGTCATTAAAATACTAACTAGAGCTGCAAATGGACCGGGTTGATCCGTGACCTGACTCGTCCGATCTGATTAGACTCTCCCCGAATCTATTTAAAGGATCCATAGATCTGGATCAGATTTAAAAAAATGGATTTATTCATTTTTTGGATTGGATTTACTAAGTAGTGGTTGAAGCTATTAGATTACTTCTAGATTTTGCATATTTTATGGATTTCAAATTATTTTAAATGGATGTTAAAAGTATATTTTTGAATGGTTACATAGCTGAAGAAGTTTTTGTAGAATAACCACCTGGTTTTGAAAATCATGCATATCATGATCATGTTTTCAAACTACATAAAGCTCTTTATGGTTTAAAACAGGCCCCCATGCATGGTATGAAAGACTAAGTAAATTTCTAATTGATAATAGATTTATTAGGAATCATGTAGATATAATCTTATTTTTAAAGAAAAGGCTGATGATCTCTTAGTAGTACAGATTTATGTCGATAATATTATCTTTGATGCCACTGATGAATCTCTTTTCAAAAATTTGCAAAGCTTATGCAAGGTGAGTTCGAGATAAGCATGATAGGAGAGTTGAGCTACTTTCTCAGACTCCATATCGAACAAATAAATGAAGGGATCTTCATCAACCAAGCTAAATACATAAAGGAGATTCTGAAAAAGTTTGGGATGGAGAAGACTAAACCTATTGGTACACCTATGAGCCCTTCATGTAAGTTTGACAAGGATGAATTTGGTAAGAAAGTAGATCAAAAACTTTATAAAGGCATCATTAGGTCTTTACCGTACATAATTGCAAATAGACCAGATATTATGTTTAGTGTATGCATGTATGCTAGATATCAGTTTGAGCCTAAGGAATCACATTTAATGACTGTTAAATGCATACTTAGATATTTATCTAGTACTCTTGATATTAGATTATGGTACTCTAAGAATTCAGCTATAGACTTAATTGTATATTCTGATGCTGATTTTGCTGGCTGTAAATTAGATAGAAAAAGTACTTTTGAAACTTATCAATTTCTCGGAGTTAATTTAATCTCATGGTTTAGCAAGAAATAAAATTCAGTTACATTATTTATGGCTGAAGCTAAATATATTACAGCTACAAGTTGTTATACTTAAATCTTATGAATTAAACAATAACTCGAGGACTTTGGCATCAAATTAATTAAGACATCCATAAGATATGATAATACAAGTGTAATTAACTTAACAAAAAATCCAGTTCAACAGTCAAGAAGTAAGCATATAGAAATTAGACATCATTTTATTAGAGACCATGTTCGAACAATGATGTTATGCTTAAATTTGTTTGTACTGAAATGCAACTTGCTGATATTCTGACCAAGCCTTTTAATGAAGATAGGTTCAGTATGATTAGAAGAGAATTAGGGGTCATTAATTTTTTTGATTAAATCTCGATCTCTCTTCATGACCTTTGAAATCTTTCTTGAAAATCTCTTGATCAAATATCCTTGAAAATCATTTTTAATTATTTATTAGCTATTAAAATCAATTATATTGATTTTCTATGATTTTTTTCCTATTTTCCTGATTTTTTCTCGAAGTGTTGATACATCGAAGTGTTGATACTTGGACTTAAGCTTATGAGTTGACACTTGACCGGCTAGAACCGGTGATCAAATAGGTAAAATGATCCATTCTTTCTCATTTTTCCTTCCATTTTTCTTGAGCTGACACATCCCCTTACTATTTCCTCACTTCCATTAGCTTCCATTCAGTTTTTAAATAGTTCTATTTTGATTTTGAGCCCTTTTTCCCTTTTCTTTTCTCTATTCTTCATGGTTTCATCGTGACTCCCTTATGCATTTTCCTTTCCATCCTTGATATTTCTCTTTTTTTCTGGACAATGGGGCCTAGGAAGCAGTTGGTTAGGAGGCCACATTCAGTATCTCAGGATGCGAAGCACCGCACGAAGGCCAGACACGATGATCAGCCTATAGAGGTAGCAGCACAGCCTGAGATTCCAGTTCGACCTCCACTAGTCCCTAGGGAAAACCACATGGTTTCCAAAGCCATTATCAGGGGATGGAGAGTGGATTTTGACTTTGTGGACTAGCAGCATTTTAGGATTGGTGATTGGCTAAGAGATGCTGGACTTGCACAGTTCTGTTCCCTCCGAGAGTAGTTTTATCCAGCACTAATGGGAAAGTTTTATTAAACTATGGCCCGAGGCATTGATGGATGGACCGTAGAGGTTAGAGGGATCACTATTCCATTATCAGTAGAGATACTGAGCCGGGTATGGGAGATCCCGATATGGGGGAGAATCACAGACTCACTTGTAGACATGATTAGTGGCTACAGGTGCATCTTTGAGAGAGATGACATTGGAGAGGGAGCCAGCATTGTTGCTTCATGGCTATCACCGGAGATGAGGCTCCTGCATCACATAGTTTCCCGAATCTTACTACCGAAGACCGGGAGGTTTGATTTCATCACTAAGAGGGAGCTTCTGGTGATGGTAGCCCTAATATAGAGGATTCCAGTCTGCCTACCTGTACTCATGATACATTAGATGACAGAGGCGGTGACCAGCAGGAGACTTTGTCTGCCATATGGGATGGGTCTTACTATATTGTTTAGAGTATACATAGTCGACCTTGATGGTGAGCCATATAGATAGCTACTCCACATAGATGTATATGATAAGAGATCACTGCATTGCATGGGTTATCATAGGTACCGAGGTCAGTGGAGACAGAGAGTCTCTGGAGAGCCTGACTTGGATTCAGATGATGATGATGCAGATGCTGAGGAGGAGGGTGTACATGGAGATGAGGCTGGGCCATCTGAGCCATTACGAGCTACACCAGAATTGCAGCTCGAGCCATCAGTATTGGCACATACTGAGGTACCACTTCCTGGAGATACTTCTGATAGGATCGCTCGACTGAAGGCTGAGATGTAGATCATTAGACAGCGAGTAGATATGATGCATGTGGAGATGAGATCAGGTTTTCAGGAGATGAAGGAGGGATTTGCCTCAGTGATGGCTACTTTACAGGCATTATCTTCTAGTAGGCCACCTTCATCTCCACCTGCTCCTCCTGCTCCACCTGTAGATATTGAGATAGGAGACGGTCAGGGTGACTCATCCATAGATTTTGATATTGCTGACTTCATGGCGGATTCTGAGCCAGACACTGTAGCTGATGAGGATGTTGATCCCATAGTTGATGCGATGACGACTTCTGAAGTTGCTCTTGCTCCACCCAGTCTAGCTGTTCAGACCCCTGTCCTTTCGAGTACACCCATTATGCCTGATTCTTCAGACTTAGTTGTTTTGACACTTGTCCTATATTTTGATCCATCTATTGACTTATCTACAATGTCATTTTCTGTACACCCTACCATTTTTGATTTTAATAGGACACCAGTTTTACATTCTATATCTCTACCTAGCTTCTCTTTATCCAGAGAGTTGGGATTTTACATCCTGGATTTCACATTCTTTCATCTGGTCCTATTTTTGATATCACTCCACCTATACTGATACTGATTTGACTGATCCTAACCTTGTTCCATTTCCTGTCTCTGCTCCTGACATTGCTTCCTCTTCAGTAAGAGCCAAAGGGAGAGCATGATGTAGAAGTAGAAGCCGAGGATGTGGTGATGTTCTTAGAGCCATCCGCACTAGGCTTGCTGATCTCCGACCGATGTGGTTGCGACCCCGTCCCTCTAGGATTACAAGGCCTATCATTTTAGAGATTGGGTCATCCTCTAATGAGGATAGTACCCCTTAGGTGTGGTCAATGTATTAGTTGGTATCATTTCAGTTAGATGTATGAGTTAGTTACATGTATGTTTGTATCAAACTATGTTTCATTGTATCAAATTTTGGATATTTTGTATCAATGTTTGAAATTATATGTATATGATGATGACATTTTCAGCATTTTCTCTTATGACTCATATCTCTTCTTACTATACTGCTTTTCGCTTTATCTCCACCTTCTTCCTTTCACCTTTTTATGATGACAAAAAGGGAGAGAAATAATGGTAATGGTAATGGAAAAATGGAAATAAGAATATTGGTAGCAAATGGCACAATGTTTAATATTTTGTGGTATCAAATAATAAATAAAAGTGGAGAATAAATGATATAAGTAACTAAAGGAGAGACAAGAAAGTAATAAGTAATAATTAAGAATGGTTAAAGAGGAGAAAAGTACTAAAGAAGAAAATTTGAAAATTTTAACATTTCTAAACCTTTTGAAAATATTTTTTGAAAAATACTAATACATATAAGCTATTTTTTTTAAGTTTGAAAAATATTTCCAAAATCATATATTGAGGGGGAGCTTTAGTTTTATGCTCTAATACTTCAATTTTTATGCTCTGACACTTCTTATTTAGTTTCATGCTCTGATACTCTTTAGCTTTATATTCTGATACTTCTTATTTTCTTTATGCTCTGATACTCTTTATTTAGTTTCATGCTCTAATACTCTTTAGCTTTATATTCTGATACTCCTTATTTTTTAATGCTATGATGTTCCTTATTTTTTATGCACTAATACTCCTTAATTCTTATGCTCGGATATTTTTTAACTCTTATGCTCTGGTACTCTTTATTTTTATAATTTGATACTCTTCATGCTAAAATATTTTTGCTTTGATACTATCAATCTTTATTTTATATTATTTATTATAATATGCTTTGATACTTTTCATGTTGCTCTGATACTCTCTATGTTGTATTGCTTATTTTGATACTCTTAAAGATTTTGCCCTGATACTTTTAACATTCAACTTGTTTTTGCTCTAATGCTTAACTTTCAAATCTATTTAGCTCTGATACACCTTTTGAACACTCATATAAGTATATAGTTCTGATACATTTTAATTATAGCTCTGGTACATTATAGTTACAGCTCTGATATATCGGAACTATATGAATTGAACTCTTTTTTATAGATATATCTACAGCTCTGATACATTGAAACTATATGAATTGAATTTTTTCTTATATATATAGCTCTGATACATCATAGATGAGTTTTTGCTCTTGATAATCATTTCAACTTAACTCTGATACTTATTATCATTAGCTCTGATACTGATAGTCAAATGCTCTGAAACTTATTGCAAATCTTTTGAGCTTACAATGTGTGTATACTTAAAGATTTTGTCATCATCAAAAAGGAAGAGATTGTTGACTCCTATCTTGATTTTAATGAATAACAAAGTACTTAAATATATTTAAGTACTAACTGTGTGTTAAAAATATGTTTATCAGAACAAGGTACTCATCACTGTTGCAGTGTGTTGAAGAATTCAAATGCTTGTTAAACTGTTGAAGAAGTCATGGAATTTTAAGTTATATGGACTTTGGCACATAAGAATGACTTTGAAGGACTTATTTTAAATTTGAACAAGTTTCAGCAAAGTTTCAGCCAAGTGTCGACTCATGAAGATCAAGTGTTGACTCAAGCTGTTGACTCACAAAACCTTGAGCTGATATGCAGAAAGAGTTTCAGCCGGCATGCATGAAGTGTCGACTCATGAAAATCAAGGATCGACACATGAGTCGACTCATGGTCAAGCAAGTGTCGACTCAAGGCCTGAGACCAAAATGAAGACATAACATGCTGATTTCTGAATTTTGTCCAAGTGTCGACTCATGAAGATGAAGTGTCAACTCAAGTGTCAACTTACCAGAAGAAGTATCGATGGACCAGAACACTCCAGAGAGCTTTATAAAATATTTTTGACGTGGTGTCAACTCAAGTATCAACACATGAGTCGACTCATGACCTGAAATATTGACACCTGCAGGTCCGGATGAATGGTAACGACTAATTTTTTGAAGTATAGAACAGCTCCTTTTTGTGTCTAATAGCTATTTTATCCTCTCCAATGGTCATAAATGATCATTTAAGGCTTGGAAAAGTATTTAAAGTGGACCAAATATAAAAGAGAAGCAACTAATGAGAAATTGATTAAAAACTAATGAGCATTCATTAAGTATTCATTACTTTTGAGTGAAGTTGAGCCTTCAAGCATTCAAGAGCATTCAAGAAGCATTCAAGTCTAATTCTCAAGCATTGATTAAGGCTTCAACAACTTGGAGATAAGCTTTCTCAACAGCAATCTAGAGCTTCAAAGAGATATTTGCTTTTATTTTGAAAGCTACTTGTATTCTTATATTATACTTGATTTATCTTGTTGTTCCTAGTTTCAAGTGAATTGAAACTAGTGTTTGGGTTGTTGGTAAGCCTTGTTTGAAAAACCAACTAGGTTGTTGGTGCGTCTTGTTTGAAAAACCAACTAGGTTGTTGGTGAGCCTTGTGAAAAATCAACTAGTTAGCCTTGTGAAAACTAAAGGAATTTTGATTAGTAAGCCCGGAAAAACTAATCTACTATAATCAAGGAAGAATTATAGTGAAATATCCAAGTGGACCTTAGAGAGTGGATGTAGGTGCTTGGTATGCACCGAACCACTATAAATTCTTGTATTTGTGATTACTTATCTTTCTTTTCTTGCATTTACTTTATTACTTCTACTACATACTTTTGTTAAGCATACAAGCACTTTGCAAACACACTAGCACTTGTCTTTAATCTTTGCAAAATTTTTTTAAACCCAACTCACCCCCCTCTTAGGTTGCTTTAGCTGGGCAACACATCTTAGTCCTCAATAGCTAGTGGCATTGTCAGTGGTCTAGCAAGTTCTCAAGGCCAAGTCAATAATTACCATATTAGATGTCCTCCACTTCCAAGTCTAGAAAGCTATCGAGTAGTCCTCTACTTTGTCAATTCTAGTGTTGCATAAATGCTTGTTGAGTTGTTTAAGTTCTGACAAATAATCTAGTCGATGTAGATCTTGCCAAGTATGGTAGCTTCCAACTTTAGTTAAGTTGATTGCTAAGTGAAATTTGTATACGATGGGAGGGAACCCAAATAGGACGAGATAGAACCTAAATGGGATGGAACCCGAGTAGGATGAAACCCAAATAGGTTGGAATTGAACCCAAATGGGATGGAACCCTATTAGGGTGAAACCCAAATAGGATGGAATTGAACTTGAAAGTGATGGAAGTCGAGTAGGGTGAAACCTGAATAGGATGGGATTGAGCCCGAATGAGATGGAACCCAAACCTGATTATGGCAGTTGGTTGTTGCTTTTCTTTGCTGACCTATTGTTAAGTAGTCAAAGAGAAGTGATGGAGGTGAAAACATAGGCATCTTTGTAGTTGACCAAGTGTCAATTGATCAAAGGGCTTGAGGAGCCTATTGGTGGAGATGAAAGTGTTGGGTGTTAAGCGACTAATAGGAGATGGTGGTACAAAAACTCATCCATTTTTACTGCGACAGTGTCAATCGGTCATATAGGAGATGGTAGTATAGGAACTCGTCCATCTAGACTTTGACTAAGAATTAATCAATCAGATAGAAGATGGTGATATGGAGACTCGCCCATCTTTACTACAACCGAGTATCAATCAGCCGGATAGAAGATGATGGTGAATGAACTCACCCATCTTTTATGTGATTGGATGTCAATCATCTAGATAGAAGATGGTGGTGTGGAAACTCATCCATCTTTACTATGACCGGATGTCAATTGACTAGATAGGAGATGTATTAGGATTGTCATGCTCATGCATGGACCTGAAGATACCAGTGAGGAAGTACTTTACCAAGTCTCACATCATTTGAAAACTATTTGGATAGTCAAAGATCAAGCCCCAGATTGCTGCACGTCAAGAATCCAGCTACAGTGACCTAATTATTTTTTCCCGATTCACAGGACTTGTGATGCACCTCAAACTCTACCCCCAAATACTCTAAGAACTAGGGATAGGGATGTGGTACCTTGGAGATTGAAGATCTGGATCGAAACCATGGATGAGGAGTTTTGGTTCAATAAAGACTCCATGGCAGTATCTCCCTTCCAGCAGCCTTTGCTTGTGCTTGAAGTTTATGCTCTTCCTAGACTCGAACCCACTTCCAAGTCCCTGTTCACTCCTCCTACCTTGATCCCTGATTAGACCAGAAGTCTTTCCTGGTCAAAGAACCTCCTTTGGGCATCGGGAGAGAGAGTCTTAATGGACTCAATCTCCTAGCACTAAACCTCCCAGCTACACACTCCTTCTCATGCCACGCGCCCTTCTTTCTTTCCTTTAGAGCACATCTTTTCTATTGTTTACCATGAGAAACAACCCTCCACACTCTCCTCCAGAGGCATTGGGGGTTTGGGCACTTGAATCTCACTAGGAGAGAGACTCTTAGGTGAATTGGTCTCTCTCTTAGTGCTAGTGCTAATCACTAGTCTTCATGCCACCATGGCCCTTTCCAAGGAAGAGGGGCATGCATGAAAGCTTCTTGTTCTGCTCCTTGGATGGCATGCAATACCATAGAAAGGGGAAAGAGGTTAGGAAAAAAGGGGTTCTATTATTCCTTCAAGCTAGGTTTACATAAGGTACCCTTTTATAGATCAAAGGATTCTCCTAATCCAAATAAGACTAGAAACACAAACCTAAACCTAACTCAAATTCTTCCAAGGCTAATTCAATTAGGAGAGACTCATCCAAGTCTATGTACACCCATGACTTGATATACTCTTACACCCACTTGGACTCAAACTTGAATCAACATGGATAGCCCTTTCAAGACCCAAAACCTGGGATCTCGATCCTGTGGAGGGCCGAACCTCCACCCTTGGACCAAACCGGTCCTAGCCCTAGGATCCAAATCAATCTTAGATACTTAGAGTTATCACCATGACTTCTCTCCTATCCTTATAAGGCTTGGGAGCATCATATTTGTACCAACAACCTTTATCTTGGTGCCTACAAGCCTTGGCATGTTTTGCACGAACTGTTTATACGAACTTGCTATAGCCGTGCTGCTACTGCGCACCCTAATAGTTTCTTTTGCAAACTCCAATAGTAATGTCAACCCGTTTGACCTTGGAGGCCTCTGAGATGCTCACCTCCACTTGGGTTGATGCTCCTTGCTTGTGTTCAGGCACCCTCCTATGTCCTATTGGTATCTTTTTCTCCTGTACTTGCACTAACCATCACTTTAGCTTCTCTTGGAGGAATTGCAACTCACCTGTCTTAGCTCAGACCTACTTATCTCTTTCAAAGCTTACCTTAACCTCCTTATAGGTATCTGGGTCCTCTCTCACTACAACTTAATTATCTAACATTATCTTCTCAGAGCCATGCCTCTTTGGTGCTTGTGCATCCCGTATCAACTCATGCAATGTATCACCACTGATGGTGCTATAATCTGTTACCTTTCCCTGAATCTTTTGACTCTAAATATATGCCAAACCTCCCTCCGCTTGTGGAGGCACCTCTGGTCTATGCTCTACTTGAATGATGACACCTCCTGGTGTCCTTGCAAAAGAAAAAATCAAAATCGAGGCTAGTTATCTAAAGCTATCCTATTGGTCCTCTTGCTGCACCTCCACCATTACTACTCCCATTTGAGAACCTTTGCATTCCATAGGCCCTTCTGAAATACCTAAAAGGAACTCCTCCTCCTATAAACCAGTAGCAATACTCTAAGAATCAACCATCTCTATCATCCCAAGGCTTCGCAAATCCTGCTCTGGTCAAACCACTGAAGTATCCCAACTACTTCACTACCTTTCTGCATCCAAAGGCCATATAGTTACTTCTTCAGCTCCACCTTAACCATTACCCCTTGGGGAACCTCTTCTCTAGCATACCAAATGCTCCTTATCTATCCAAAAATCAATCCCTTGCTGTCCATCTTTACTAGAGAACTTTGCTATGAATTTGTTATACACTCTAGCCTTTCCTCTATGACTGGATCCAACCACAGTAGGACCAAAAAGTCTATTATCAAAACCTTCTAGCCTGAGAAGCTTCCCTTCTTGTTTAGCTTCTTAGCCTCCACCTTCAACTATCTACTCTTGGTTGGCCAAACCACAACAAAAAGGTAGATTTGAAGCATACCGTAGAACAGGTACAGATTTTAGCAAACCTAAACAAAATTCCACCAATCTTCTTTCTCCCTTCTTGGATGCTTCTCCCTACTTCCCACCCTCAAAACCTGACCTCTTGATCTCCTCTCCTTGTCTTATACCTGGCTAGGAGTCTCACCAGGTTTTGGAAACCCAGGACCAACAAAGAGACCCAAGAATAGCATGTAATCAAATTTTATTTTGAATATAATTTCTGCAGCACCCTGTTCTTCCCTTTCATGCTCTCCTGGCTCTGATATCAATTATTAGGATCACTGTGCTCATGCATGGACCTGAGGACACTAGTGAAGAAGCACTCTACCAAGTTTCACATCATTTGGATACATTTGGATAGTCAAAGATTAAGCTCTAGGTCGTTGTGCATCAAAAACCCTACTGCAGTGACCTAGTTTGTATTTCCTCGATTCATTGGACCTATGATGTATCTCCAGATCTCAAACTCCACCCCTAAATATCTAAGAAATAGGGATAGGGGTGTGGTGCCTTGGAAATTGAAGATCTAGACTGAAACTATGGATGGGGAGTCGTAGTTCAATAAGGACTCTATGGTAGCATCTCTTTTCCAGCAGCCTTTGCTTGTGCTTGATGTTTTGTGCACTTCTTGGACTCAAACCCAACTCTAAGTCTCTATTCACACCTCCTACCTCGATTCCTGATCAGATTAGAAGACTTTCCTATTAGTCCAACCTCCATTGGGCATTGGGAGATAGTCTTAGTAGACTCAAACTCCTAGCACTAAACCTCCAATGCTCACCCCTTCCCATGTTAGGTGCCCTTCTTTCTTTCCTCTAAAACATGTCTCCTCTACTATTTACTATGAGAAACAATCCTCCATGCTCTCCTCCTAAGGCATGGGGGGTTTAGGCACTTGGATCCTGCTAGGAGAGAGACCCCAGGTGGATTGGTTTATCTCCTAGCATTAGCCTAAGCGTTAGTTTTCATGCTGCACATGCTCCATTCCAAGGAAGAGGGGCATGTGTGAAAGCTCCTTACTGCTGCTCCTTGGGTGGCATGTATTGCTGATCCCGCCGCCGCGCCTGTGGCTTCAGAGCCGCCGATTCGACTAGATCGTCTCACCCCTGGGGTCTCCTGGCTTGATCAAACTTGCAAGACAAGGTCAGAAACCCTGGCCGGGGATTCCGACGAGGGAGCTCCGACGGTCAAGTTAGTAGACGGCGAGAGGGAACAGATTCTCTGGGACGGGCCCCCGAAGGAGTCCCAGACTCAGAGAATGTGCTAGCAAAAAAGGTGCCAGAAAGAATAGAAACCCGGCTGGGTTCCTTTGCCGAGCTCACGCCAAAGGGCCCCCTCTCGGGACCTTGGATCTTGCTCTTGGAGCGGAGTCTCCAGCCTCCGTTTCTTGCTTGCCCACCTACCTTGTCGTCTATTCTCTCCTTCATTTTATCTTCTCCTGTTGCCCCCTCATTTTTTGCTCATGGGAGGCTCCTTTGTTGCTTTCATCTCCTCCCCTCAGTCCCTTTCTCTTTCCCCTTCTGGATCAGAGAGCCGGGCGGCTTTCCGGCCTCGTTTGCTGAGCCTAGCGAGGAAAGAGTAGGGGAGGGGGGCGCTGGTCAGATTGCCGACCAGACCTCGGGCCGAGCATGAGCGCTCTCCTTCCCAGGCACCGACGCTGTCCGTTATCGGGTCCTGTTTTGTCAGGGCATCGTCTCTCGACTGCGGAACCTGTCGGGCCGATGTAAGTGATGTTTCACGTGTCGCCGCCGACCGTATGGGGTGCCTTTCTCGGAGTGCGATGTGCACGGCTCGAGGGGCAACCTCGGAGCTCGCACTCCCATTCCTCGGGACCTTCTCAGTACAGGCTGGCCCGCGTCGGCCGAGGTGGACCCCTCCTGGGTGGACACCTGGCGGAGCGGCAGGAGGTCGCTCGACTTCGGCTGAGGTGGTCCCGTCTCTGGACGCCACCTGGCGAAGGAGCGAAGGAGCCCGGCTCGACCTCGACCGAGGTGGGACCATCTCAGGGTGCCACCTGGTGAGGGAGTGGGCGAGCCGCCGGCTTCGGCCGAGGTCGACCCCTCCTGGGTGGACACCTGGCGGAGCGGTAGTAGGTCGCTAGACTTCGGCCGAGGTGGTCCCGTCTCCGGGTGCCACTTGGCAAAGGAGCGAGGGGGCCCGGCTCGACCTCGACCGAGGTGGGACCACCTGGCAAGGGAGCGGGGGAGCCGCCGGCTTCGGCCGAGGTGGACCCCTCCTGGGTGGACACCTGGCGGAGCGGCAGAAGGTCGCTCGACTTCGACCGAGGTGGTCCCGTCTCCGGGCGCCACCTGGTGAAGGAGCGAAGGTGCCCGGCTCGACCTCGGCCGAGGTGGGACTGTCTCAGGGTGCCACCTGGCGAGGGAGCGAGGGAGCCGCCGGCCTCGGCCGAGGTGGACCCCTCCTGGGTGGACACCTGGCGGAGCGGCAAAAGGTCGCTCGACTTCGACCGAGGTGGTCCCGTCTCCGGGTGCCACCTAGCGAAGGAGCGAAGGGGCCCGGCTCGACCTCGGCCGAGGTGGGACCGTCTCAGGGTGCCACCTGGTGAGGGAGCGGGGGAGCCGCCAGCTTCGGCCGAGGTGGACCCCTCCTGGGTGGACACCTGGCGGAGCGGCAAAAGGTCGCTCGACTTCGGCCGAGGTGGTCCTGTCTCCGGGCGCCACCTGGCGAAGGAGCGAAGGGGCCCGGCTCGACCTCGGCCGAGGTGGGACCGTCTCAGGGTGCCACCTGGCGAGGGAGCGGGGGAGCCGCTGGCTTCGGTCGAGGTGGACCCCTCTTGGGTGGACACCTGGCGGAGTGGCAGAAGGGCACATGCCGAACTCGACCTCGACCGGGGCGGAGCCGCATCTGACTTGGCCGAAAAAACTCCACGTGGCTCGAATTACACCCAACGAAATCTGAGACATGCGACGTCATCGTTATAGCTGTAACAGTTGCCCCCCAACCCACCATTCCGTTAAGGTGTTGTGGAACGGGACGTGGGGATTAAATGCGGAAATGACGTGGGGAGGCGAAGATCTTGCATCATAATTGCCACGATCCTCGTCGCCATTCCTCGATGCGCCCAAAGCCCTATAGGAGGCTGCCACGTGTCGCCTATTCGGCCGTAATTAATGCATCGCTTCGAAACAGAGGCCGTTTCCCTATTAACGAGGCATCAGTGTCGAGCATGCATCCACGCGGCATCCATCCGATGGCCCGGAGCGAAATGACGGGTACGGCTGCTGTCGATTGAGTTTGAAAAGGAGGGGACTTTCTGGAACGAGGCCCTTTCCCTTGCTCCGTCGGCGGTTTGCAGCAGGCTATCTCCCACTCCCCCGCGTTGCACAGTGCATTTCGGTGAGTGCCTCTGCTTCCTTCTTCGCTCCACCCCTTTCCTCTAGGATCCTTTTCTCACCATTTTCTTTTTCATGGCGCGCCGTCGCCATGTTTCTTCTAACCCGGACGAGGCCGGTCCGTCCCGGTCGAGGACTCCATCGCCTTCCTCCTCGGAAGAGGAAGTGATCCCGGAGGAGACCTGCAGGCGACTCCAGCCTGGGGGTATCACCATAGGTATCCTTGGGGGTGTTAGGTCTCCTCCCGTCGTGTCTGCCCAACCTATCTCTTCTCTTCCTCCTCCGGTCCTTCCTTCAGTCGGTCTCTCCGGTCACGTTTCGATGATGACCGAAGGTGACCTTTCCTTGCTCTGGGAGGTCTATGGCATCCCGGGGTCAATCCGTCTTTCTCTTTCGTGGCCTGGGGATCGCGTCACCATGAGTGGCCCCGG
This sequence comes from Areca catechu, assembly GCA_021397845.1. Taxonomy (NCBI): domain Eukaryota; kingdom Viridiplantae; phylum Streptophyta; class Magnoliopsida; order Arecales; family Arecaceae; genus Areca; species Areca catechu. The sequence goes on along the minus strand of CM038040.1, from coordinate 60,918,203 downwards.
CCGCATAGCTTTCTATGAGGACTTCCTCCTTGGGGGTCTTCGGTTTTCTCTGCACCCCTTCTTCCTTTCTTTCCTCAGCCATTTCTGTCTGGTCCCGGCCCAGTTGGCTCCCAATGCCATCTGGGTCATCTTCTCTTTCATTGTCTTCTGTCACTTCCACGGGTTTGTTGCCCGTTTCTCCCTCTTCAGGGCTCTGTTCACCCTGAAGAGGTACTCCACTGAAGACGGCTGGTGGTACATCTCGCCCCGGCCCAGGTGTCTCCGGTTCGACCTCCCTTCTTCCATCAAGGGTTGGAAGAACTGGTTTTTCTTTGCCATATTCAAGGACGTCGACTGGGCCTGGAACGAACCGGATCGGTCTCCGAATCGGAACTCCCAGGTCGAAGCGGCGGACCAAGAGGCCTACTCCCAGCTTTTGAGCGACGCGGTCCCAGCACTCGATGTTCTGCTCTCGGAGCAGAACTTGTTCGAGGAGGGGATTAGTCACATCTGGGAGCCGGGTGAAGCTCTGCTTTTCTCTCACTTTGCCGTTCCCCCTTCTTCTTTTCTCCTTCTATCCGGGCTGACCGATTCCCTTTCTATTGCAGGCGTGAAGTTTTCCCTGGAGAACCTTCTGGAGGGCGCGGCTCAGAGGGACACCGCCGAGGGAGACGAGCCCGTGACGAAGAGGGCTCGCACCGAGGTGAGCCAGGAGACCGTGCTGGTGCCCGTGCCCAGTCCGAAAATTGCTGCTTCCCTGCCCAGGCCGCCTCGGGCCAGGGCCACCAATGCTCCAGCCGTCCGACCTGATGGGGCTGCTGCAGAGGGAGGCCCACCGGCCGTGGTTCCATCCCGTGCTGGCCCCATCATCACTGCAGGCCCGACGGCGTCGCCCGTGACTCCAGCCGGTGCTCCGACGGTGGCAGTCCCGCCCGGGGGTTGGTCGCTCCTGCAGCCGACCTGACAGCCCCGCCATCGACGATCTCCAACCGGTGCTTCGTGATCCACGACCAGGGGCTCACGGAAAAGGTGATGGAGTTTGCTTGCACCTCCCGGTATCGCCGACTTCAGGGTGGCCGGGACTATGCTGATGCCCTGCTCGGGATCCTCCTGCAGCTCTTCATGGTAAGTCCGAGCTCGGATCCTTCTCCTTTTCGATTCTAGTCAATTTTTTTACTAACCCGTTCTCCTTGTCATGCAGATTGGTACCGAAGTGCTCCTGTTGAAGAACTTCCTCGCAGGGTACGTAAAGAGGGACGTCGAGAAGGAGGAGAAGCTCGGCAAGCTCGTGGTCGACGTGAAGGACCTCATGGAGAAGGGGGTCGAGCTGCGGGGAGCAACCAGGCCCTTCAGGCAGACCTGGCACGCGCCGAGGGGCGCATCAAGGACCTGGAGTCCTCTCTGTCCGAGGAGAGGATCTCCAACCAGTGACGCATGGAGGAGGACGCGGCGGAGAGAGCTCGCCTCCGAGCTCATTCCCAGATGCTGGAGCGCCAGCTGGAGGAGGCCCAGCAGGAGGCGAGCGCGGCCAAGGAACGGAGCGCCTACGTCAACGGGCTCCTGGAGGCCTCGAAAAGGGAGGCGCAGGAGGCCATCCCGAGATTCCGGGCTTCCGATGAGTACGTCTCGGAGGTCCGGGAGGCCACCGTGGACTCCTTCCTGAAGGGGTTCCAGGTGTGCCGGGAGAAGGTGGGCTCCTTCTACCCCGGGCTCGACCTCAGTCGGGTGGTGCTTGGGGGTAGAAGACAGGAGCCAACCAGCGAGGCACCAGTCATGGCGGTCGATGCGGCTGTATCTCCAGAGCGGCCCTCCGAGCAACCAGTTGTCGACGGCGAGGAGGGGAGCGCGCGCGCCAACCTGAAGATCCCGCCACCGCACCGAATTAGACCTTCAGCTGTATTTTCCTTCTCTTTTCTTTTTTCTTTCTTTTTGAGGACTCTCGACCTATCGGGACTCCTTCATTGTAGAACCTTTTCAAATCAATGGAAACTTAGATTTTGCTAAGTCCCAGCCTCTTCTTCCTTTTCTCTTTTTCTTTCTTTTTGAGGACTCCCGGCCTGTCGGGACTCCTTCATTGTAGAACCTTTTCAAATCAATGGAAACTTAGATGTTGCTAAGTCCCAGCCTCGTCTTCCTTTTCTCTTTTTTTTTTTTTTTTGTTGAGGTGTTGGTGTCGAGTGCCGAGACGAGGCGCTGCGGCTTGCTCCGGGCTGAGTCTGTGGGTGGACCGGGTCCCATCCAGCATTCAGATCAAAGTTCGGAGCAAGCCGGGCTGGACGACAGGAGAGTAGGCCTTGCACGGGCCCTTCGGGCTTGCCGGGCCATCCTTTGTGATCGCGTGGGCGAGCTGGGCTCTGCCCCGCCTTCCAGACCGAAGTCCGTGACTTCCGGACTGAACCCCGGGGCCGCAGGCTTTGTTCAAGCCTTGCGCGGCTTGTCGAGCTGTTCTCTGTGATCGCGTGGGCGAGCTGGGCTCTGCCCCACCTTCCAGACCAAAGTCCGGGACTTCCGGACTGAACCCCGGGCCGCAGGCTTTGTTCAAGCCTTGCGTGGCTTGCCGAGCTATTCTCCATGATCGCGTGGGCGAGCTGGGCTCTGCCCTGCCTTCCAGACCGAAGTCCGGGACTTCCGGACTGAACCCCGGGGCCGCAGGCTTTGTTCAAGCCTTGCGCGGCTTGCCGAGCTGTTCTCCGTGATCGCGTGGGCGAGCTGGGCTCTGCCCCACCTTCCAGACCGAAGTCCGGGACTTCTCGCTTTCTTGGGTCTCCGGTCGCAGCCTTATATGCTGAACTCAGAGCCAGGCACCTATTTTCCTACGAGGCGAGAAGAAGCGTTTGAAGTAAAGGAACTTTATTGCAGGAGCTGGAGGAACCTTACATTATTGATAATACATCCTTAGGTTTGAGGCGTTCCATGTTCGAGGAAATCTGGATCCTCCCAATTCCTCCAGGTAGTAGGCCCCGTGAGGAAGGACTTCCGCTACCCTGTACGGGCCTTCCCAGTTCGGGGAGAGCTTCCCGCACTCTCGAGGCTGAGAAGCTTCAGCGCGCCGGAGCACCAGGTCTCTGGGGCGAAAGGACTTTGGCCGTACCCGGGAGTTATAGTACCTGGCCACTCATTGCCTGTACGCTGCCATCTGGACTCGAGCCTTGTCCCTCGTCTCTTCAAGAAGGTCCAGGTTAAGCATCATCCTGGTGGGGTTCTCTGCTTCGTCGTACTGCTCCACGCGCAGGGTGGGTAGACTAAGCTCAATCGGGATAACTGCTTCGGCTCCGAAGATGAGATTGAATGGAGTCTCATCGGTGGCCGTCCTCGGGGTGGTATGGTATGCCCACAGGACGCTTGGGAGCTCTTCTGCCCACCGGCCTTTGGCCTGATCCAGCCTCGTTCGAAGGCCTTACAGAATGGTCCTATTCGTGACCTCGGCTTCTCCATTTGTCTGTGGGTGAGCCATCGAGGTGAAGCGATGGTGGATGTCGAGGTCGCTGCAGAATTTTTCAAACTCCCGGCAGTTGAACTGATGCCTATTATCAGTGATCACAGTGTGGGGGAGGCTGAAATGGCAGATGATCGACTTCCAGAAGAACCTGGCGACGTTTGCCTCGATGATCCGCGCCAAGGGTTCAGCCTCAACCCACTTCGTGAAGTAGTCGATGGCCACAATCAGGAACCTCCGCTGTCCGGACACTGGTGGAAATGGTCCTAGGAGGTCCATTCCCCATTGGGCGAATGACCACGGAGTTGAGAGCTGGGAGATTGGAGTGGAGGGCTGCCGCTGAACCACGGCGTGCTGTTGGCACCGATCACACTTCTTCATAAAATCGATGGTATCCTCCTTCATCATCTCCCAGAAATAGCCTTGACGGAGAGCCTTGTAGGCTAGCGTTCTGTCCCCCACGTGGTTCCCGCAGATGCCCTCATGAGTTTTCTGGAGCATGAGTGTGGCCTCTGCGGGTCTCAGGCACTTGAGGAGGGGATAGAAGTAAGACCTCCGATACAGTTGCCCATCCATCAGGACGAACCGCGCGGCCTTCTTTTTGATAAGGCGGGCCGCTGCATGGTCCTCCGGCAAGGTACCGTCGGTTATGTACTCGACGTACTTGTCCATCCAGTTGGGCTCACGGCTGACCTGTTGGACTTCCATTGGGATCTCGTATCTTGGGGCCTTGAGGCGCTCTACATGAGCGTGACCTAGCATCGAGTCCGGCAGGGTCGCCAATCGGGAAAGAGTGTCCGCCCGGGCATTTTCCTCGCGGGGGATGTGGAAGATGCTGAAGCACCGGAATCCGGCTGCGCTCGTTTTGACAAGCTCCAAATACTTTGCCATTTGAGGGTCGTGCGCAGCGTATTCTCCGGAGATCTGTCCAGCCACCAGCTGGGAGTCAGTGAAGGCTTTGAGGTTGGCCACGCCCAACTCGCGGGAGACCCTCAGCCCGGCGAGGAGTGCCTTGTACTCCACTTGGTTGTTGGTTGTGGCGAACTGAAAACGGAGTGCGCATTCGGCGACGACCCCGCCGCCGTTGGAGAGAATGAGTCCGGCTCCGCTCCCACCGGAGTTCGAGGCTCCATCCACGTGAAGGATCCAAGTGTCCTCCTCGGGTTCCTCGAGGCCTGGTTTCAACTGCTGGTGCGAGGAGTCCCCCTCCGGCTCCTTGCCTAGGCCCACGCACTCGACCAAGAAGTCGGCCAGCACTTGCGCTTTCATGGCCGACCTCGGCCTGTAAGCGATATCGAATTCACTGAGCTTGAGTGCCCACTTCGCCAATCGCCCCGATGTGTCGGGTCGGTTGAGTACTACTTTCAGCGGCTGATCCGTCAGGACGGCAATGGGATGCGCTTGGAAATATGGCCTGAGATGCTGAGCAGACACTATTAACGCAAAAACGAGCTTTTCGGGCCGGGAATACCTGAGCTCCGCATCGCGGAGAAGTTTGCTGGTGTAGTACACCGGTCGCTGGACTCCCTGGTCGTCGGTCCGAACTAGGACCGAGCTGACGGCCTCCGGGGTGACTGCCAGGTAGAGGATGAGCTCCTCTCCCTCCTCGGGCCTGGAAAGTAGTGGGGGTGATGCAAGCGTCTTCTTCAGCTCTTCAAAGGCCTCCTGGCACTCCTCGGTCCAGGCAAAGTTGTTCATCTTCCTCAGCACTTTGAAAAAGGGTTGGCAGCGGTCAGCCGACCTGGAGATGAACCGGCTCAGGGTGGCTATCCGGTCGGTGAGTCGTTGCACTTGCTTCTTGGAGGCGGGCTGCTCCATGTCCAGGATAGCCTGGACCTTCTCTGGGTTGGCTTCAATCCCTCTCTGGGTTACCATGAACCCTAGGAACTTCCCAACGGAGACGCCGAAAGCGCACTTCACCGGGTTCAGCTTCATTTGATGAAGTCGGAGGTTGCCGAAGGTCTCCGCCAGGTCGGCCACATGATCCGAGAGGGGCCTGCTCATCACCAGCATGTCATCCACATACACCTGCATGTTGCGGCCGATCTGGTCCTTAAAGACTTTGCTGACCAGTCGCTGGTACGTGGCCCTGGCATTCTTAAGACCAAACGGCATCATCCGGTAACAGAAAGTTCCGTGGTCGGTGACGAAGGCGGTGTGCTCTTCGTCCTCCGGGTTCATTCAGATCTGGTTGTACCCGGAGAAAGCATCCATGAAAGATAGGAGGCGATGCCCTGAGGTGGTGTCAACCAACTGGTCAATCTTTGGAAGAGGGAAGCTGTCCTTTGGGCATGCTTGGTTGAGGTCGGTGTAGTCCACATAGATCCTCCACTTACCACTGCTCTTCTTCACCATGACCACGTTCGCCAGCCAGCTGGGATACTGGACTTCCCGCACGAAGCCGGCGGTGAGGAGTTTCTCCACCTCTTCGTGGATGGCCCTCTGCCTCTCCGTGGTGAAGCTCCTCTTCTTCTGGCGGACCGGGTGGCACCTCGGGTCTACGTTCAGCTTGTGTGTAATGACCTCGGGGGGAATGCCCGGCATGTTGGCTGCTGACCAGGCGAACACGTCTGCATTCATGCGGAGGAATTCCAGCAGGCGGGTCTGTTCCTCCTCTGGGAGCTGGGCCCCCACCTGCACCATCTTCAGTAGGTCCGAACTGAGGGGATAAGTCAGTAGGCGCTCCATGGGTCCTCCACTGGGTTCCTTCTCCCTTAGGTCAAGGTCATCGACGTCGGGGGTGAGCTCGGTGCCCCGGGCACCTGGGACCGTCTGAAGGCAATGCGGAACTGGCATAGTCGTCCCCCTCATCACCCCGAGTCCGGAGGCTGTGGGGAATTGTACTAGCAACCGCTTCGTAGAAATCATGGCATCCAGTTGGTTGAGCCCCGGACGCCCGAGGATCGCATTGTAAGGCGAAGGGAGCTTGACGACGGTGAACGTCATCAAGACTATAGTCTGCCGAGGTGGGGATCCAGCGGTGACCGAGAGAGTGATCTCCCCTTCGACCCCCACCGAGTCCCCGGTGAAGCCTACCAGGGGGGTGTGCACCGGCCTGAGCTGATCATGGGATAGATTCATTCGGGAGAAAGCATCATAAAAAAGCACGTCAGCCGAGCTCCCACTATCTACCATAATTCGGTGTACAGGATGCTTTGCGATGGTCATCTCGACCACCACGGCATCATTATTTGCATTCTTATTTTCACTCCCCTTCTCAGAAAGGGGTACATCCTTTGGGTTCCCGACCTCCTGGGCTCTCTTCGCTGCCCGCCCGATCCCACATGAGATCATGCCCACTGGCTTCTCTATTGGGCGATTGTCGATTGCGGGAATCGAGGGTAAGGCCACGAGCGGCTATCCCTCCGCTGGGACCTCGTTCCTGATGAACTTCCTGAGGTAGCCTCTTTTGATCAGCTCCTCAATTTCCCGCTTCAGATTGCGACACTCCTCCGTGTCATGGCCGTGCTCGCGGTGGAACTGGAAGTACTTCGACTTGTCTCGGGTACCTCTCGGGTTCTGAGGAGGAGGTCGGCGGAGGTAGTGCTCGCCCTTAATTTCCATGAGGATCTTCGTTCGGGGAGCGAGGAGAGGGGTGAACCTTCACTCCGGGGCTGCCTCGCCCTTTAACCTCGGATTCGGGCGAGGGTCGGCAGATGGCCCAGGCCTCCAGGCTCCTGGAATGTCCCTCGGGGCCGGCTTCCTCAAAGTCTTCCCGTCCAGCTCTCGGCGGGTGCGGTCGGCCTCCTCTACTTGGATGTACTTGTAGGTATGGAGGAGGAGCTTGGAGTATGTCCTGGGGGTTTTTTGTCCAGGGAGTAGGTCAGGCGGGACGTCTTGAGCCCACGCTTTAGGGCCAGCATGGCAATGGGCTCGTCCAGGCTGTAGATCTCCAGGGCAGCGGTCTTAAACTGGGTGATGTAGTCCCGAAGCAGCTCCTGGTCCTGCTGGCGGATAGAGAAGAGGCTATCCACCTCTCTTGGCACCTTCCGACAAGCATCGAAGTGTGCCACAAACTTTCCTTCCAACTGATGGAAGGAGCAAATAGATCCGGGCTCGAGGCGGGTAAACTAGACCCGAGCGGCCTTCCGGAGGGTAGCGGGGAAGGCAATGCACAAAAGAGCGTCCATGGCCCCCTGGACCCTCATGAGAGCCTTGTAGATCTCCAGATGGTCCAGGGGGTTGGTGGTCCCGTCGTAGGGGTCCACCTGCGGCATGCGGAACCGGCTTGGAATCGGCTCCGCTTGGATTTCTTCAGAAAAGGGAGGACGGGAGTCATAGCCCGCCGGGTCTGCTGAGGAGTTCTGCAGGTCGACAAATCGGCGGGCGAACTCCGCCAATTTGCGCTCGTGCTCCTCCAGACACCTCTCGGCCTGGCGCCTGATGGCCTCGTCGATGGAATCTTCCACCAAGGCTGCTGGTGAAGGGGGCGCCGATCGATCTCGGTGCAGGGTCTTGCCACGGCGTCGCTTGCTGCGACGCACTGTCTCGGCTTCATCGACCGGGGATCGACTCTCGTGATCCGCCGAACCGGAGTAATTTCTTTTTGCGGGAGTTTGATGGCTCCCGCGGGGGTTGGAGGCTGCCTGTGGTTGGGATGGCCTGCCTTGGATGGAGCGCAGGCTCCCGTGCGGCCCTGCGGCCCGGGTTGCGGGGGTCCCTGGCTGAGGCTGCGTGGCTAGGGAGCGCTGCTGATGTTGTAGCTGCCGAACCGCCATAGTCAAGGTCTGCAACTGCTGATGACGGCCGCGAGAGGTCCGTCTGCCGAGGTCGGCTATGGTGGAAGAGGAGGGGGAGCGGGGAACTCCCTCTTCGACGATCAAGTTAGTAGACGGCGAGAGGGAACAGATTCTCTGGGACGGGCCCCCGAAGGAGTCCCAGACTTAGAGACGTGCTAGCAAAAAAGGTGCCAGAAAGAATAGAAACCCGGCTAGATTCCTTTGTCGAGCTCACGCCAAAGGGCCCCCTCTCAGGACCTTGGATCTTTCTCTTGGAGCGGAGTCTCCAGCCTCCGTTTCTTGCTTGCCCACCTACCTTGTCGTCTATTCTCTCCTTCCTTTTATCTCCTCCTATTGCCCCCTCGTTTTTTGCTCCTCGGAGGCTTCTTTGTTGCTTTCATCTCCTCCCCTCCGTCCCTTTCTCTTTTCCCTTCTGGATCAGAGTCCATGTACACCCCTGACTTAACCTATTCTCATATCCATTTGGACTGAAATCTGATCCAACATGGATTAGCCCCCTCAAGATATAAAATCTTGGATCTCAAGCCTGTGGAGGGCCAAACCTTCATCCTAGGACCAAATCATTCCTAGTCCTAGGACACAAATTGATCCTGGATACTTGGAGTCATCACCATAACTTCTCTCATGGCCTTCCAAGACTTGGGAGCACCATATCTATACCAACAAGATGGTGGTGTAAGAACTCATCCATCTTTACTATGTCCGAGTGTCAATGATTGGATAGGAAATGGTGGTGTGGAAACTTGCCTATCTTTATTGAGACTAGGTGTCAATCAGCCAAATAATAGATAGTGGTATGAAACTCATTTATCTTTACTATGACTGATTGCTAGTCGATCGAGGGGCTCGAGGTTGGTAGATTGGGTGCCAATAAAACTAGATGAGACTTAAGAACTTTATTAGAAAAAAATTTCTTTGTATTGCCGAATGAAAATGAGTACATCATTGATAATAGATTTAGAGATTCTCAGCATTCCATATTTAAATGGAGTTCCATTAAGGTCTTTGATCTATTACGCTCCTCGATGTAAAGCTTCTATTACTCGATAGGGTCCCTCTTAGTTTCGAAAAGGTTGCCTTGCTCAATCGATCTTATGACCTCTGCATACCGTAGTACAAGATTTCCTGGATGAAAAGTTCTTGGCCTTACATGAGAGTTATAGTATTGAGCTACTCATTATAGGTACATAGCCATCCAAAGGTAGGCTTGATCTCGAGTCTCTTCTAGCAGGTTGAGGTTGGCCCTTAGTCGGTTTAAGTTGCCTCACTCATCAAAGCACTCAATCCACATGGTCAGGAGTTTGATCTCGATCGGGATCATTGGTTTGATATAAAAGGCCAAGCAGAAGGGTGTCTAATTTGTCGAAGTTTGAGTTGTAAGGTAAGGTATGCCCATAGCACACTGGATAACTCCTTATCTCACTTGCATTTAGCTTCATCCAACCTATTCTAAGCCCTTGAAGAATCATTCGATTCATCACCTCTACTTCCCCATTTGATTGAGAGTGATCAACATATTTGGTATTGGATATAAAGTTTGGTGCTGAATTTTTTGAATACCTGGTTGTCAAATTGCTAGCCATTATCAGTAACAATAGTGTGAGGAAGTCTAAATCAACAAATAATAGATTTTTAGAAGAAACTTTTGACCTTGTTCTCGGTAATGTATGCTAAGTATTTTTCTTCTACTTATTTGATGAAGTAGTTGATGGAGACAATAAAAAATTTTGACTAACCAGTTGCTTGGGAGAATGGATCGAGTATGTCCATCCTCCAGTAGATGAATGGCTAGGGAGAAGAGTGCTGGGTCAACTATGTTATCGGTTACTGCTGGATATAGGCAAGCTGTTGGCATCGGTCATACTTCTGGATAAGCTCCATGGCATCTTTCCACATGGTGAGCCTGTAGTATTCTTACCTCAAAGCTTTGTAGGCTAAGGACCTACCTCCTAAAATGGTTTATGTAGATGCATTCGTGGATTTTTGAAGTACATAATTAGCTTTGATGGGTCTCAGACATTTGACTAAGAAAAATGAGGACTTCTTGTAGAGCTGTCCATCCAATAGCACGAACCAAAAAGCTTTTCATTTTAGCAACCCCATCTCTTTAAGATCATTAGGTAGGATGGCTTCAGTTGGATACTTGATGAATAGATCCATCCAACTTGGCTCATGGGTAACCTATTAGACTTCCTCAATTTTACTGATACTAGGGCTTCCAAGTACTCAATGTATGTCTGTCCAAGGGAGCTATCTACTAAGGTTGTGAGCCAAGAAAGTGTGTCTACCTTAGTGTTCTCACATTGGGGAATGTGAGATATTCTGAAGTATCGGAGTACTGACATGAAGGTCTGGACTTTATCAAAGTACTTGACCATCATAGGGTCTCGAGACTCATACTTACCAGTGACTTGACCAGCCATGAGCTAGGAATTGGTGAAGACCATTAGATGCCTCACCCTAATTTCCTTGGCTAGCTTTAGTCTAGCTAGCAAGGCTTTAAATTCATATTAGTTGTTGGTCACCTTGAATAAGAAGCATGAGACATACTCAGTGACTATCCCTTTTGAGTTTATGAGGATGAGTCTAGTGCTCCCTTGAGTGTTCAAAGCACCATCCACATGAAGGATCCAGGTCATCCCAGGGTCAGGTTGCTTAGTAGGTAGGTTAGTAGGTGCTTCCTTAGGCTTGTTGTTCGATAATGGGCACTCGACAAGGAAGTTGGCTAGGACTTGAGCCTTCATAGATGACCTTAAGTGATAGAAGATGTCAAACTCATTAAGTTTGACTATCCATTGGCCATTCTTCTAGAGATATCAGGCTAATACAAGATAATCTTGAGTGGTTGTCAGTCAGGATGATAATTGAGTGAGCTTAGAAATATGGCCCGAGATACTGTATAAAGATGATTAGTGTATAAACAATCTTTTCAAGTTTGGAGCACTTGGTCTCTGCATCGTCAAGCGCTTGCTGGTATAGTAGATAGGCTTTTGGACTCCTTTGTCATCCATCCAAACAAGCATGGAGCTAACTATCTCTGGAGATATAGCAAGGTACAACTAGAGCTCCTCTTTGACTTTAGGCTTAGAAAGTAGGGGTGGAGATGCAAGAAACTTCTTTAGCTCCTCAAAATCTTGTTGGCATTCTTCCATCCAAATGAAGTTGTGCATTTGGCATAAAACTTTGAAAAAGGGTAAGTAGTGCTCTGCCGATCACAAAATGAACTAAGCATTGTAACCTGCTTGGTTATCATACTTTCTTCTTAGAGGTCAGATGTCGCATGTTGAGGATTGCCTGAATCTTCTTGGGATTTACTTCGATACCCCACTTGGTGACCATGCATCAAAAAAACTTGTCAATTATGATACTAAAGGCATATTTATTTGGATTCAACTACATTTAACATCAACAAAGGGTATTGAAGACTTCTTCCAAGCTTTTGATATGGTTGGCCTCCTCGGAGCTCTTGACAAGTATGTCATCGATATAAATCTTCATGTTTTGACTGATCTGGTCCTTAAAGATCTTATTGGCCAATTATTGATAGGTAGCTCCTATATTCTTCAAACTGAAAGGCATTACTTATAGCAATAAATACCTTTATTTATTATGAAAGTAGTATTTTTCTCATCCTCAAATGCCATACTAATTTGGTTGTAACCCGATAAGGCATCCATGAAGTTGAGTAGCTTATGCTTGGATGCTGCATCGACTAACTAATCAATCTTTGATAATGGAAAGCTATTCTTTGGACATGCTTTATTAAGGATGGTGTAGTTGATATAGATTCTTCACTTTTTACTAGCTTTGTCGACCATGACAATGTTGGCTATGCAGTTGGGGTAATAGGCTTCTTAGATGAATCCAGTATTAAAAAGTTTATTGACTTCTTCATCGATGGCCTTTTGCTCTTAGGGATAAAACTTCTCTTCTTCTACTAGATTGGCTTGTATTTCGTATTGATGTTTACTTTATGGATGATTACTTCTAGAGGGATCCCTAGTATGTTTGACATCAACTAAACAATAATATCAGAATTGATCCACAAGAAGTCCAGTAGTTAGCTCCTTTCCCCTTGGATAGAAGAGCTCCATCTTGGATAGACTTTGCTAGATTGTCCTAAATGGGAAGGAGAGTAGTTGTTCGACCAGTTTGCCTTTCTTCTCTAGTTCTCTCTGGTCAGTAATTGGTATTTCATTGGCCTTTTTTTATACTTTGAGTGGTATCAAGAAATACTATTAGGCTAACTGTTGATCTCCACACATCTCATTGACTCCATTCCTTGTTGGGAAGTAGATGAGAAGGCATTTAGTTAAGATGATGGTGTCTAGCTGGTTCAGCCCTGGTGGTCCAAGGATGACATTGTAAGCCGAGGGCATGCGGACTACTATGAATATCATAAAGATAGTACTCTATCAAGATGGAGTCCTTACTATAACTGAAAGAGTGATTTCTCTTTTGACCTTGATTGAGTCCATAGTGAAGCTAATTAAAGGTACAAAACTTGCTTTAAGCAATTTAGATGCAAGTTCATTCAAATAAAAGCATTGTAAAATAAAAGATCGGTCCAACTTCTATTATCGACTAGAATTCTTTTTATATCATGCTTTGCTATCATTATAGAAACAATGATAGCATTATTATTAGGATTGTGAACCCTAACAAGGTCCCTGTTAGAAAAAGAGATTATATTCTCTTCTCTCTCCTTCCCTCTTGGCCTCCTCAAATAGTGCTTTACCTCGTAGGAGATCATACTGACTTGCTCCTTAGTTGGCCAGTTGTCGATCTTAACCTAGGTCAAGTACTAGCTAGGATTCTAGGCATCAGGCTAGACTTCTCCATAAACATATTTTCTAAGGTAGCCATACTGAATAAGTTTTTCAATCTTTCTTTTCAGGTGGTAGCACTGCTTAGTGTCATGACTATATTTTTAGTAGAATGCCTATATTTGCTCTTGTCACGAGTGGTCAGGGGCTTTAGTGAATGAGGCCTTCATAAGTACTATTTGTCTTCTATCTCCATTAGAATTTGGCTCTAGGGGAAGGAGAGGAGTGTGATTACCAGCTTGCTGGTAAAGTTCTTTGACTTGGAACTTTGTCGATGGGACATGTCGAGCTTTTTTCTGCTCAAGCTCTGCTTGGCTCTCCTCAGGCTTGCTTCTTCTTTAGCTTTGTTAATAGGACAAGTCAAGCTTTTCTACTTGAGCTTTGCTTGGCTCTCCTCAGGCTTGCTTCTTCTTTAGCTTTCCATCGATCTCTCATCGAGTGAGAGCTCCATCGTCTGCATGAATATACTTTTGTGCATGGGCCAGCATTTTCAAATAAGACTTGGGAAAAGTCTTATCTAATTAGTAGGTGAAGTAGTAGGGGCGGAGTCCTCTCTTCCAGGCTAGTATGGCCACAAAATTGTCTAGATTATAATACAAGGATAAGGGTGCTCATTAGGGTATGAGTTCACTGAACTGATCTACACTAAGAATATCTTATGAAAGTCTTACTATTTATCAAGAGATAGTTCTCATAGTGGGAGTTGTGCAAGTGATATTTAAACCTGAGATCACCATGGTTCCTTATGCACACTAAGCCTTGTTTTGCTTTATACTCATTCATGGCATTGAGTCATGTACGGGGTGTTCTCGGATATGGTGGAAGGTGTATGAAGGATGTGAGTGGATCAACAAGGAATCGATCATTTTTAGTAAGAGAAAATGTTATCCCAAGTAATCTCTTCGATTGATGACTCAGGGAGTCTTTGATTAAAGCAAGATAAGATTAGAACTGTTTTCTAATCAGTCATCATCGGAGTTTTCATCATTGAATAGAGATTTAAAATGACTAAGTGCTAGGGTTTGACAATTATCCATACCCATCACTTATTCAAGATAAAGGATGATCGAAAGATTGAATTGAACGGTAACTTTCCACTGAAGGGTATTTTGGTACTTTCTACCAAATTCCACATCTTCTAGATAGGCATGATATATTGCTAGATGTCAATCATGTCTTGTAAGTTTTTATGAATCAATTCAATTGGATTCTGAGTCAATTCGGAAGCTAGTTCGAATTGGCAACTTAGGTCAGCTCAATTTGACCTAATTAGGTCAATCATGTTTGATTGGATCGAATTAGCTTGAACTTAGACCTACCGCTAGCTAGATATGAACCCAAAGGATCACACACATTAGGAAATTAGCCTAGGAAGTCAATTGGTATTTTATTAGGGTCATGAGATCCTAATTAGTTAGCTAGATTACATACTAGCATGTATAGGCTAACCTAACTCCTAATCTAATTGAATAAAATAAGGTGGCTCTGATACCACTATAAGGTTTTGGTGGCACATCGAAAGAATAGATTTCAAAAATATTTCATTTTGAAACTCCAAGAACTAGAAAAACTAAGCCCAAGATCCCTTATTCATTATAATCAACAAGTCATTCAAACAAGGTTTGGAAAAATACCTGGAATGCTAATTCCTTCTTCTTTCCACTAGGCACACAATTGCTTGCCCTCCAGAGGTGATCCACACAGGAATTGAACCTAGGAACCATTCCTTAGTAGGTTGCTTATTCCACCGGGACTCTTCTGATGGCCTCTCTTCCTTTGGCAGCCACTCCTTCCTTGCTCAGATCTTTGCTCTCCAGTAGAACACTCTGAGCCCTCTCCTAAACCTCTGTTTACTCTCTTTATCACTTCCTAATTCTCTTCCTAAACCCTTATCTTGAATGACGGACTTGTCTTAAAGAAAGACCTATGTCCTAACAAGGAAAGGAAGAGACAAAGAGGACAAAGTGGCAAAGTGTAAGAGTATAAGAAAAAAAGGATAAATCAGATACCTTCGACATAAACATCGAAGGCTTTAAATAGGAGATGGGGGGGTGCCAAATATGGCTCTTCATTAGTCTTTGATATGTCAAACGACATATCATATTAGACCCTTTATGAAGGAGTCTTATCTTGAAAAATCATGACACTTCTTGCTCCAAAAGCCTTGTTCGTGCCCTATGTGTATGGTGCATGCTATTGAATGATAGTGAATATTATCATGTATGGCAATCATAGTATGATGCTTGCCACTGGTTAGGTGTTTTTACACATAAACCCTAATCTACATAGAGATATGTGTAGATTATTTAGTCACATTATGTTATATTGTAAGGTTATCCTAGAATGATGACACACATATCACATATTTGGTATCATGTCATATGTGCATGGTTTTGTGTTATGAATTCATTATGATATGTTATATCCCAGTAACTATTTCAGATTGGGTTAGTCACCATGGCCGTCCGGTAATAGAAGCCAAGTAGGGTTTAAAGGCCCTCTCTTCTTATTCAATAAGATCTCCTATGGCGTGTTGAGGTGCCGCTGTGACCATATCCCATGAACAAGTGAGGTGAATGGATTATTGTCATAATCATGCTATGTTATGCATATTAGGGTTTATATGCTTATATGATGTCATGAATATGATGTTTACTTAGGATGTGTTTGAGACCACTAAAAGCCCTTATAATTAAAATAATTAGTCATAGTGTAAGTTAGTCAAGAGGCAAAATTCATTTAGGATTATATGATTAGTCAATTGGTGTCTAGGCAAGTGGTTCTGGAAATATAAAGGGAATGAGATTTTTTAATTAGTTCCATTGTCTAACCTAGCCAATTTATTTGGTATCTAAGGAAAGCAACGGAGGGACCCCTTCATCTCTTCCACTTACCAAGCCAATTTGGTTATATCTGGATCTTAAACTGAATATTCCAATTGAATTAACACACTACAGTTTGCCTTCCTTCATGCCAGGTATAGTTCATATTAATGACTATGGTAGGTTTGTTGTGTAACACAAGGCCTACCCTAGTGTTAAATATGAATTATCTTAGTGCAGTTTATGCTTTATAGTATGTTTGGTAGTATTGCTTTATTGTGTAATACAAGGGCAATATTATTCGAACATGTCTATATGGAAATGAAGGGTTTGACTAAACTAAGACATTATAGTTTGTTGTGTAACATAAGACTATAAGTGTCTTAGAAACAGTTCATTTGTTGAGAATTGTATGGGTCACAATTGAAAAGAAATTCCTACCTTTGAACTCATGAGTGTTTATTGTGTAACACAAGGCACTTATGGAGATTAGGATCTCAACCCCACTAAAGAAACATGGTAAGATTTCTCGCTTACCATAGGTGAGGGTTATGGTATTCGAATAAAATAATGGGAGACATAATTAGATATAAAGTCCTTATCTAGTTATGAACGCCATCTTGAGTGGTCTGCTTATACTGTTCTTTATTAAATATTGATTTTATTATGGCTTCAAGTTTATCACTATGGGGAATTAGATACTAATAAGTTGGCCAGTCCCAATTATGTAGACTAGTTGAGGAACTTGAGGATAGTATTAATTCAGTAGATGCTTTCTTATATTCTTGATTCTCCAGATCCAGAGCCGATCGGAGAGGATGCTTCGAGGAGGAAAGGGACACACATAAAATGTGGCTAAATAACAGCATGACTATCAGATGCATCATGTTGGTCTCAATGAGCAATGAGCTTCAGAGGCAACATGAAGAGATGGAACCTTAGTCCATATTGCTCAATCTAAAGGAGCTTTATGGAGAGCATAGTAGGGCTGCTCGGTACGAGATATCAAAGCAGTTGTTCTGTACACGTATGTGTGAGGGTTCATCAGGTCAAGCCCATGTTTTGAAAATGATTGACTTAATCACTCAATTAGGTCAATTAGGGTTTGTAATAGATGGTGAACTCAACTAGGACTTGATCCTGTAGTCACTCCCGGATTCCTACTCTCAGTTTGTTCTAAATTATCATATGAACAAACTAAATATTTCTTTGCCTGAGCTACTTAACATGCTTAAGATAGCAGAGAGCCATTCTGAGGGAGATAAGACTCATCTTCTTCTTGTTGATGGGAAGAAGAAACATGCAACAAAGATAGGTTTGAAAAAAAAACTCAACCCTAAAAGGAGCATCTAGAAGAAAAAGAAAGCAAAGAAGGCTGTTAATGATGGAGCCTGTTTCCACTACGGCAAGTAGGGGCATTGAAAGAAAAATTGCAAGACATATCTTGCAAGTGTGAAGCAAGATGCTAGAGGAGCATCTAAAGGTTTGTACATGATACAAATAAATTTATCATTAAGTGCTTCTATTTCTAATTCATAGGTATTGGATACCGCATGTGGATCTCATATCTGTAAGTCATTGCAAGGACTCCACAGAATTAGAAGCTTGAAGAAAGGTGACTTCGAGCTATATGGTACAAGTTGAAAGCCATGTATGCTAAAGCTGTGGGCACCTATCTTCTATTATTACCTTCGGGTAATGTACTAAAGTTAGAAGATTGTTACTATATCCCAAATGTTATAAGAAACATTATTTCTATACCCTTATTATTACAACAAGGATTTGAAATAAGTATAAAGAGCAATGGCTGCTTTATTCTTTATTATAATAAAAGATTTGGACATGGTTATTTTATCAATAGTCTTTTAACTTTAGAACCCAATGATAGAATATTACTTGTTGATAACAAGAAAAGAAAGAGAGATAATGTTAATGTCATATTTCTCTGGCATTGCTGATTGGGTCATATAAGTGAGTCAAGGATAAACAAGTTAGTTAAAGATAATTACTTTGATCCTCATGATTTTCAATCATTAGGAACTTGTGAGTCTTGTCTCATAGGTAAAATGACCAAGTCTCCATTCACTGGACATGGAGACAAGGCAACCGAATTATTAGGTCTTGTACATACTGATGTATGTGGACCTATGACAACTCAGGCCAGAGGTGGATACTCTTATTTCATCATGTTTATTGATGACTTATCTACATTTGGACATGTATATCAGATGAAACACAAGTCTGAAACCTTTGATCGATTCAAAGAGTATCAAAGTATGGTTGAGAAACAAACTGGATATAGTATTAAAATTCTTCATTTTGATCGAGGAGGAAAATACTTGTCTAGTGAGTTTCCAAACCATCTTAAGGACAAAGGCATAATCTCTAAATGGACTTCTCCTTATACACCCTAATTAAATGGTGTGGCAGAAAGGAGAAATCATACCTTATAAGATATGGTGAGGTCCATGATGAGCTTCACAAATCTTCCTATTTCCTTCTGGGGATATGCCTTGGAAACTGCTGCTTATATTTTGAATAAGGTACCATCAAAGTCAGTAACTAGCACTCTATACGAGGTATGGAATGGTAAAAGACCAAATCTTAAACACTTGAAGATTTGGGGTTGCTATGCTTATGTCAAGAATAATTTTGCACATAAATTAAGTGCTAGGGTTGACAAATGCATGTTCATTGGTTATTCGAAAGAGGGTATTGGATACCTCTTTTATCATACTACTGAACAAAAGGTATTTGTCAGAGACATGCTACATTCTTGGAGCAAGAATTTATCCAAGAAAGAAGTAGTGGAACAACACTTGAACTTAGTGAAGTTCAAGACCAACAATCAATTCCTAAAGAGTCCTCAAATGAAAATCCTCAACTAAAGGTTCTTGTTGACCAGGAACAGCCATAACACACGCCCTCTCTGAAGGTCAGAGGGAGTACAGGGTGCACCTCTTAGATATGACTTTGTCATTGGGAATAACAATGAGGCCAGTATCATTCAGAATGATGATCCTGTGACTTATATGGAAGCTATCGAGAGTAGAGACTCTGATAAATGGCTAAATGCCATGAAATCTAAAATGGACTTCATGTATTCCAATCAGATTTGGACCTTGGTAGATCCACCTAAAGAAGTTAACCTAATATGGTATAAATGGGTCTTCAAGAAGAAGATTGGAGCAGATGGCCAATTAGATACCTACAAGGCCAGGCTAGTGGCAAAAGGTTTCAAACAAAAATATAATATTAACTATGATGAAACCTTTTCACCAGTAGCAATGCTCAAGTCCATCAAGATTTTGCTTGCAATAGCAGCATACTATGATTATAAAATCTGGCAGATGGATGTAAAGACTACTTTCCTCAATGGATATCTTGAGGAAGAAGTCTATATATCACAACCAGAAAGGTTTGTCTCAATAGGAGACAAAACCAAATATGCAAACTTAAAAAATCAATATATGGATTAAAGCAAGCATCGAGGAGTTGGAACATCCATTTTGATGAAGCAATCAGAGAGTTTGGTTTCATTAAAAATGTGGATGAACCTTGTGTGTATAAAAAGATAAATGGGAGTGTAATTATCTTTTTGGTTCTGTATGTCGATGACATACTTATCATTGGGAATGATATCCCAATGTTACAATCGATCAAAACTTAGCTATCATCAAAATTTTTCGTGAAGGATCTGGGAGAGGCATCCTATATATTAGGGATAAAAATCTATATAGATAGATCTGAGAGGATGCTAGGCTTATCCCAATCCAGGTACATTGACTTAGTGTTGAAGAGATTTAACATGGATGGAAGTAAGAGGGGTTACTTACCTATGAGTCAAGGCATACCTCTCTCCAAAAAAATGTCTCCTATGACATCGAAAGAAAGAGAGAGGATGGTTATGGTTCCTTATGCTTCCATTATAGGATCGATTATGTATGCCATGTAATGTACCAGGCCTGATGTTGCTTATGTCTTGGGCATAGTAAGTAGGTTTCAGGCATATCCAAGAAAGGATCATTGGAAAGCTATGAAAAATATTGTTAAGTACCTGAGAAGGACTAAGAATATTTTTCTCCTATATGGTGGATGAGAATTAAAACTAGAAGGATATACAGATTCTAGTTTTCAATAAGATCCAGATGATAGCAAATCCATATCAGGATATGTCTTCACCTTATATGGTGGTGCAGTGAGTTGGAAGAGTACAAAGCAGCCGACTATAGCTGACTCAGTCACTGAGGCAAAATATATAGCTATAAGTGAAGCCGCAAAGGAAGCTGTCTGAATAAAGAAGTTTATCATGGAATTGGATGTGGTTCCTGAAATACAACAACCAGTGCCATTATATTGTAATAACACTAGAGCTGTTGCGCAAGCTAAAGAACCAAGGTCTCATCATAAGTCCAAGCACATCCTAAGACGTTTCCACCTTGCTCAAGAAATCATAGGAAGATAAGATGTTGTCATCGAATGAGTTGATATAAAGAACAATATAACATACTCATTCATTAAAGCACTACCTCAGTAGTAGTTTGATCGCCACTTAGATTGTATGGGTATAAAATACAAGGGCGATTGGTTTTAGTGCAAGTGAGATATTGAAAGGAAAATGTCCTAAAAGCTAATCTTTATAAAGGTATTTTTGTAATCTTTCAACTCTTATATGACATTATTGTATTAATAAAAGGTATTTTATTTCATCATACTTTTGTATCTTATTTAAAGATTATGATGAATCCCGTAGATCAGGGTAAAGGAATTAGGGTTATGATGGAGATCATAACGGTGAGACCTAAGTTTCTATAAACCCTAATATAAAATATTCCTAGTCATTGGATCATCGATTCGGGGATCGATGCTTCCGGAAAGACTAGCTTATTTTATGTATGCTCGATGGAGAGGGTGGTTGGTCTCATAGCTACTTGTGTAGGACATTAATACAAGGATAAGGGTGCTCATTAGGGCATGAGTTCACTGAACTGATCTATATTGAGAATATCTTATGGAAGTCTTACTACTTGTCAAGAGATAGTTCTTATAGTAAGAGTTGTGCAAGTGATCTTTAGACCTGAGATCACCATAGTTCCTTATGCACACTAAGCCATGTTTTGGTTCATACTCATTTATGTCATTGAGTCATGCACGGGGTGTTCTCGAATATGGTAGAAGGTATATGAAGGACGTGAGTGGATCAACAAGGAATCGATCATTCCTAGTAAGAGAAAATGTTATCCCAAGTAATCTCTTCGATTGATGACTTAGGGAGTCTTTGATCAAAGCAAGATGAGATTAGAAGTATTTTCTAATCAGTCATCAGCAAAGTCTTCATTATCAAATAGAGATTCGAAATGACTAAGTGCTAGGGTTTGACAATTATCCATACTCATCACTTATTCGGGATAAAGGGTGATCGAAAGATTGAATTGCACGGTAACTTTCCACTGAAAGGTATTTTGATACTTTCTATCAAATTCCATATCTTCTGGGTAGGCATGACATGTTGCTAGATGTCAATCATATCTTTTAGTTTTTCATGAATCAATTCAATTGGATTCATGAGTCAATTCAGAAGCTAAATCGAATTGGCAACTTAGATCAGCTCAATTTGACTTAATTAGGTCAATCAGGTTTGATTGGATCGAATTGACTTGAACCTAGACCTACTGCTGGCTAGATATGGAATCCAAAGGGTCACACATATTAGTCAATTGGCCTAGAAAGTCAATTGATATTTTTTTAGGATCATGGGATCCTAATTGGTTAGCTAGATTACATACTAGCATGTGTAGGCTAACTTAACTCCTAACCCAATTGAATTGGGTCTATAAGGTTGCTTAATGGGTTAACCAATTTGAGGAAATCCTAGATTGGGTTTAGTCCAAAGTGGGGCAGCAATTATCTGGTTTTATCCAAATTAATTAAGCCTTTATCTTATTTATTTGAAGAGTCATGACTTTAAGGGACTCTTGGATATAATTGAAATGTACGTGAGATAAGTTGGCGCGCAGATGGACCTAGAGTCCTTCTGTTTAAGGGATTTGGTTTCCAAGTGAAACAAGGTGTCCCTAGCCTTATCCCATATCTAATTATCTTGACTTAATAGCGGTAGAAAAAAAAATGGGCGGTGGGAAAGATTGGCGTGCACAAGTGAAGGGTTGCATCCCTTCACTTGGTTACCACAATTATTCAAACCAAGAGTCTTTCTTATTGAAGGACTTGACTCTTGGATAAGCCACTTGATTCCATGCCATCTAAGAGCCTATCATCTGGTTACATGCCACATGGCATGAGGACAAAAGGCCAAGATTATCTAGAGGGCACGAACAAGGCTTTTGGTACAAGAAGTGTCATGATTTTTCAAGATCATAAAGGGTCTTATATGATCTATTGTTTGACAGATCAAAGGCTAATGAAGAGCCATATTTGGCATCCCCCCATCTTCTATTTAAAGCCTTTGGTGTTTATGCCTAAGGTTTTGATTTATCCTTTCTTTCTTACACTCTTGCACTCTGCCACTTTGTCCTCCTTGTCTCTTCCTTTCCTTGTTAGGACATAGGTCTTTCTTTAAGACAAGTCCGTCATTCAAGACAAGGGCTTAAGAAGAGAATTTGAAAATGATAAAGAGAGTAAAGAAAGGTTTAGGAGAGAACTCAGAGTGTTCTATTGGAGAGAAAAGGTCCGAGCAAGGAAGGAGTGGCAGCCAAACTAAGAAAGGCCATTAGAAGAGTCCCAGTGGATTAAGAAACCTACTAAGGAGTGGTTCCTAGGTTCAATTCCTGTGTGGATCATCTCTGGAGGGCATGCAATTATGTGCCTAGTGGAAAGAAGAAGGAATTAGCATTCCAGGTATTTTTCCAGACCTTGTTTGAATGACTTGTTGATTGTAATGAATAAGGGATCTTGGGCTTAGGGTTTCTAGTTCTTGGAGTTTCAAAATGAAATATTTTTGAAATCTATTCTTCCACTGTACCACCAAAACCCTATAGTAGAGAGATCCATGAAAGGATTTTCACTGGATCTTGATCATAGATAAATAGAGAACAAAGATTGGAGCTTTTCAAAAGAGAGGGGGAAGAAATGATGGAAGGAGGAGATTAATATTGGTGAAGGAACGAAATGGGCTGGATGGAGAGGGGTGGGCACAGAAGAGGGTCACGATGGAGGAAAGTGTTTGGAACATAGAGGGATGATGTTTAAAGGATGGAGGTGATGGATGATTGATTTTATTTTGGTGAAGAGG
This sequence comes from Areca catechu, assembly GCA_021397845.1. Lineage (NCBI taxonomy): Eukaryota > Viridiplantae > Streptophyta > Magnoliopsida > Arecales > Arecaceae > Areca > Areca catechu. The sequence continues at coordinate 60,895,152 of CM038040.1, read as the reverse complement.
GAGAAAAAGATTAGGCGAAGATTGGAGGAGAAAGTATTAAGATATATGCTCTGGAAGCCAATCAGGCCAATACACATATTTTTTTAAAAATAGTTCTATATTTGACTTCTTTTGTTATTAATGAAATTGGACTTCTAATTTCATTCATGTTGTGTTTGTATCCATGAATCATTTAAGGAATTAATAAGATAATGATAGTATTCTTAAGAGTTAAGAATTTGAGGAATATGCCATTGATGATTGATTCGTAAATGCTCTTGATTAATAAATTTTTATCAGGATATTGATTGATTTAATAAGATTAATGCATGGGTCATTTCCATTTTAGGATAGATGAGTCTTGAGTTTATAATATAGGAACACTAGAGTAAGAGTGTAGATAGTTGTTAGTGAATTAAGATACTAAGCATGACTGATACGAGAAGTCACTTGGAGGTCTATCCACTTATCAGTCACTTACTCGATGTTGCAGTAGTTTAACTGGTTCTTTAACTTGACTAGTATTTTGACCTGTGATATCTCAATAATTCAGAATGGGATTACTATAGTTTGACTGTACATATACTTGGTCCCTAGCCATATGGATCCTTGTAGTGTATATTGATTATAGTATATTCATTATAGGAATAGGGTATGAGCCTGTATAGAATTTATGATCCTTGATATATAAGGTAGTTAGTCCTATGTAATTGATGAGATTGATCTCAAAAGACCTTGGCTAGGATAATGTGAATAGTAAAAAGGGATTTCCATCATTTTCACATCATGATCTCAAATCAAATAAATTTAATATATGATAGATGAAAGGATTTGACAAGTAATACTATAACCTCCATCTAGTCAAGACTAACGATAAAAGGATTGTATCATGCATTAACTACATCTAGAGTTTTATTTAATTATATTCTATCAGGTTGCCACTATATGCTGCTAGGCATTACTGATAGATTATGAGACCTACGAGAATTATCTTGATGGTTGATAATTCTTATTAGATGAGTTAGAATTATTTGAAATCATCAAAAAGAGTTTCACTGATTTTATAGATAAAGATCACAAAATATCTCATTACTAGATAAAATAGAACCTATATGGTTATACATATAAAAGGTTATGACTAATTGAATGGTTGGATTATGATTTTTGAGTCACCATAAGACCCGATTATCAAAATGATTATAGCTAGTCTAATTTGTAATTGTTACAAATTGATGATCCTTAAATGCAAAAGTTGAAAGAGAGAACTTACTAACAGTTAGTAAGTTTTAGGAGAACTTATATATAATTATTATGATATTATTTTATTTAATTTGATCGAACTAAATCATTGAGGTTAAGTTCGAACTAAATCATTGAGGTTAAGTTCAAGTCAAATTAAATTGGAATTTAATTTGGTTAGATCCATTTTAAGTTGACCAAACTAGTTAGGATTTTGAGATAACCCTAATCCTGGTGGTTATAAAATATGGATTCTCATTTTTAAACCTAAGCCACCTCATCATGTACTTATTTCATGTGAAGAAAGGAGGGCATATCCTAGGGGCTTAACAAAAAGAAGGTCGACATCCAAGAATTGGATGCCGAAAGGAGTCCTTCACAGACATAACTCCTTATGCTTAAGAGTTGGGTGCCCCATGGAACTCACACCCCAATCACCGCTTGCTTAGGAGTTTTTCATGCCAAGAGTTGGCTTCTAAGACTCCATGCCAAGGGATGTTCACGTTAAAAGAGTTTTAATGCCAAGAGTCATCATCCTCTAAGTGGTTTCACATCTTAAAAGAGAACTCTTCACATAAAACCCTAACTCCCCAAGGACTCCTCCATGCTAAGAGGTTTTGCACTCAAGCATTGTCATGCCCAAGATCTCATGTATAAAGGAGCTTCCCATCAAAAGAGTTTTGATACCCAAAAATGAGTTTGACTACCAAGGATTTCACATGAAAGAGGGCTCCTTGCACCAAGATTTTTGTACGCTCATAAAAAGGGGCCGCTTCCTCTTATCGTCAAGTGTAAGAATAAGGAGAAAATAATCCACCATTCAAGAGGGATCTCTACAATGGAGCTAGCACCCTGGTGAGATCAAAGACTGTTGATTAGATCAAAATCTTATGTGAATACCTGTAAAGGCAGTGTGCTTGTGCAGCATCAAGAGAGCTATGAAGACATCTACAATCATCAAATTATGGTAAAGATCTACCCAACAAAGGTGATGATTTTAATCTCACTTTCCTCCTATTAATCTTAATTTTAAAACTATGAGGGATTTGGATTTTGAGATGAGATATTGCATGTTTATTTGAAGAGTTAAGTTTTATTTCTACTGCATAGTAGTCTTAACTTTTCTAATAGTGGTATCAGATATGATGTCATATGTTTTAAGATTAGATTTATAGATTTGGGTATTCTTGACAATTCTTTGTTGTTTTTCATGATTTTTGTTGTGATGATCAATCACAAGCACATAGGATCATAAATAGAATGATTAATGGATTGTTTAACAACATTCAAATCAATGTTAAATGATTAATTTAATATCCAAACCTATTATTTATTATTTTTCATGTATGAGGTACATATAATGATGATCATCGATTGTGATCCTTTTGTCTTTATCTTTATGATGTATCATGTGTAAGGAAATCTTATAATTTTAAATTACTTAATTTTTAGGTGCCTGCGAGCATCCACCAATTTATATAATTTGGAGATATACGAGTCTTGTTAGATTAGAGTTAAAGGATTGTAATTAATTGTTATATTTTTATTATCCATACCAATGGTTGATCTGTTTCAAGCCACACACAACTAGCATGGATTGAGGCTAGATCAAGGTGTTGATCATAATCAAATCAAGGAGTTGAAGATGATCAAACCTATTGATGTGTGTGTGCTTGTAATTTTGTCTCTAAGATCCTGATTCCAGCTTAGTGGCTCAAGCCTGAATCCTTTACTGTCCATGATCATCACCATTTTTTATTCATGTTTAGTGATTTTATTTGCATTAGATATAACTAATTAAAAATTGAGATCTGAATTTTAATTTTCTTATAAATATTAAGTCGAGTGGTCTTTTGTCATTGTAGATCCATGGGCATTTTTTAGTGTTGACTAGCTTATCTAGGTATAGTGGTCAGTTGCATCACAAAGGTGCAAACACTCTAATAGCATGAGATGTTGCATAATAAAGATGGGATTGGGCCTAATAACTATTAAGTGAGGGATCTAATAATGACTTTGGTTCTACATTTGAATAGTGGGTCTGACTTAACTAAGAAATAAGGCCAATAACTATTAGCAGAGGTTCACATGACTTAGAGACCAAAGATCACTATAACTTGCTTGAGAAGTATTAGATAAGAATTATCCGCTCACTAATTGGCATGTTGCCAATAACTATTAGGTGAGGTAGTGAGTTAAATAGATAGGACTGCAGTATGCACTTGAAACCCTAGTCACAAAGAGTTTCCATTTTTCTATCCAAGTATAAGAGTCTTGAGGAAATAGTCAGAGGCACATTTATTTTAAAGGGACCTTAAAATAATTTTTTTTGAAAACAAATATAAAAATCTAATTTGAAACTTTACTCTCTGTAAAATAAAATGACTGCTCCTAACCTTCTTGCTCCCATTCTTAAAACCAACTGACTAACCAGAATCAATTATAAAGACTGGCTCAAGAACTTTAAAATAGTTTTAAATTTTAAGAAACTAAGAAATGTTCTCGACCAAGATCTCTTCACATTTTAAGTTCTAAGAAGCTAAGTTATGTTCTCCAGAACTTAACTTAGCTTTAAGTTTAAAATAGTTTAACTTAAAAATAGTCTTAAGTTCTGAGAAACTAAGTTATGTTCTCGACCAAGATCTCCTCATGTTACCAACCTGTCTAATGGTTGACCAAAGGGTAGCGTAGGATAAATGGATCGATGATGACAACAAGGCTAGGTACTATATTATGGTGTTGATTATTTATATATATTTAATATTTCTTAATTTTTTTATGGGGTCATTTGACCCCATATTTACCTACATGCATCTGCCACTAGAAACAAATATGTTCATAAAAATTTGAAACATTCTAACCATTTCTAAATGGATTGATACACAATAATCTAAAATTAATAAATGATTAGAGTGCAGTTGAAAACATATGCTGGCAGTATATGTGGTTAAAATATGACAAACATGATAGCTACTTTTTTTTTGGTAAACTTAAGGAGCAAAGCTTCCATTGAACCAGACCATATTACAAGATAAACCACAATCCCAAGAAATATTAACCTAGCTACAACTTGTCATTAAGATAAGAGAAGTAAAACAACTTCCAACAAACTTTCCAAAGGATTACAAAATAACAGTCTGCCAACCTTATATATGATAGTAAAATAGTAATAATAGCACTCCCAAACAATACTTTGAAAAGGATTGCATTTCTGGCACTTCAATGCATCTAAAGAATAGTCTAGCTTGCAATAAAATGATTATAATAACTCCCCCAATCTAGATACCATAACCTTTTTAGTATATGATACATTCTCCTCCAGAACCCACTACTAAAATTGAATTAATAGAAAAGTAGAACATCAAAGCATATAGAGCAACAAAGCCTGTAGAACAAGCATATAGAGCAATCTAGCTACAATAAAATTTGAATAGCAAAGCATGCAGAATAGTCTCCACCAATGCAAGATATAGATGCCTGCCAACATTATATATGACAAGAGAATAGGAAAACTTCATAAAGGATTAGATCACTAGCACTTCAAAATAGTAGAAGCAGCAGCGGAACTTGCAACAAAATAGATAACTCTCCCAGATCTGACATCTAGAATATGAGAATCTACAAAGGATCAAGTGGTTGGATACTAATGAAGGATGCTGAACCCATAAGGCCACCCAAGAGGAATTTAGACAATAGAACCAGTACACCAGCACATGAAAATAACACAATTTTATTCCACTGCATAGGATTTGCAACATAGAAATCACATCATCAATATAGTTGAAAGAAAACTGTAAGCATACACCATCAATACCAATTAATCATAATAAGATGAATGATAGATCATTCATTCCCCCTGCATAAACCTGTAAAGACAACTATTAGTATATAACAATTTTAGAATTTTTTCCTTTTCTTATCTAGTTGAAGAATAAAAAGCATATCTTTGGAGATGAACTGCAGGTTTGACTATTGGTACTCCCCCTTATGAGCATATTTTGCAATAAAATTAGCCAATTGGTTAGCACTCCTATGGACATACTATGCTCGAGAAGAATTACACTTAAATATAGAAATTGAATGTTAGTGAGTAGTGGATGTAGCTGAATGTGCTTGCTTTGAAGAGAAGATAACAAGGATATAGTAAGAGTAGAATCCCCTTCAAGAATAATATGCATAGCTCCTAGAGTACAAACAGCTTCAGCTAGACACCAACAGGCCACTAGGAGTTTTGTATATTTAATAGAATAACGAATAACTGGTTTATCTGCCACCATAATAAGATGCCCCTCAGCATTTCAAACAATAAAGGCAAAAGAAACCTTGTTATCTAACATAGTAACATCATAATTGATTTAAGTTTTCCATAGGGGGTGGTGACCAAGTAAGAAGATGTTTTAGAGGATTGCTTGAGTTGAGTAACTTAGGAACACCACAATGACTATTTGGATACTAAATTTGAGCACTATATATGATTGTGACAGTGCTAAGGAAGCAGATATTGATAAATCTTACAAAGAAGCTGGTTAGGCAAAGTATTGTTATGATTGAAAAGGTGTTCATTGTGGGCATCCCATAATAACCAAATAGTAATAGCAATGAGAGACTTAGTCATTGTACTACAATGACCATTAGAAAGAAAATCCAGCAAACCTAAGATTGGGCAGACATATATCCTGACATACTTTCAAAATTTGGCACCAACAAGAGGCAACAATATGATGAGGATATGAGTCATATCCTCTAAGCTTGCTAGGCAAAGATCACACCTTGTATTGTTCTACTCAGTAAGACTTTTTGATAATAAGAAGCTTTTGCATAGCAGCCTTCTCCATTGAACCTTCTATTAAATGAACCGACCCTTGGAAGCACATTAAGCTTCCATATCCAGTCCATGGTATTCTCCAACATTACATGAGAAGGTCGAACCAAAGGGTACAAGTCTTTTAGGTTAGGTTTATTAGATAAGCTTCTCTCCCATGTCAACTTGACAGGTACAACATGTTTGACAATAGGCATCCTAGATATATTTTTCATCATCTCAGTTGACATAATAATAGAGATTAAAGGTATGTTTCACTTCCTATTTTGAGTAATGAAATTACATACCTTGAGATTGTCAAGATTGTCCTCAAGGTTAATGAGAGTAGCCTAGAGACAAATAGGCAAATATGAAATCCAAGGATCATTTACAACGTTGACATAGGTACCATCACCAATAGCCCAAGAAATGTGACTCTGAATAGTATGGCCCCATCTAAAAATTTTTCTCCAAATAATTGAGGAGTGCCGAGAATTATAATAATTATGCCAAGAACCTTGAAACTGGTATTTGGCTATGACAACCTTGGCCCAAAGAGAATTAGGATCAAGAATCCATTTTGTCACTAGTCTGGCAAGAAATGCCTATTGCTTAATGTGAAGAGGTGGAATATTTAGGCTTCCTAAGTTCTGTGGCATACAGATCTTGTCCCATTATACAAGATGAAATCTCATCTAGCCTAAAAAGTGATGCCATAAAAAAGCTCTGTGTTCTTTCTCAATCCTATTAATTACCATTACTAGAACATGGATACATGAGAGGCAATACAACAAAACTAAGACAAGCACAAATTTAAGTAGAGTTGTTCTTCCTGCATGGATAATGCTTTCCATCTATAGTTTTGTATTTTGACATTCACCTTTGTTTCAATGAAATTGTGGCCATTTCTAGTGAGAGCTTTTCTAGATATTGGCACCCTAAGACACTTCCACACCCTTGATGTAGCATTCATTTGAAGTAGACTCCTAATCTGATTTTTGATTTAGGCTGGAGTTTTAGGACTGATCATTACTTGAGATTTTGCAAAGTTCATAGTCTGCCTAGAGATATTATAATAAGCATCACCAATAGCCCTCAAACAAGCTATATTAGCAACAATAGCCCTAGCAAATAGGCAGCAATCGTTAGCAAACATAAAATGAGAAATAATATAACCATTTCTCCGAGATTGATAGGCTTTTAGTAATCTGTTCTGCACTACAAAGTGAAGCATTTGAGATAAAACCTCAGAGCATAGAATGAATAAGTAGGGTAATAATGGACATCCTTAATGGAGACCTCTAGAAGCTTGAATCCACTGAGATGTGGATCCATTGATAAGCAGAGCCATATTAAAATTTTAAACACAAGCTTTTATCCAGGCAATAAACCTTGGATGAAATCCAAATCGAGCTAAATGGTGAAGCGAAATAGCCAATGCACTCTATCATAGGCTTTCTCTATATCTAGTTTCAAAATTATGAAACCTCTAGTTGGAGAAGCTCTTTTTATAGAATGCATCAATTCTTGGGCTAGTTAGATGTTTTGACCAATATCTCTGCTCTGAATGAAGGATGCCTGCTCCTTAGAAATAAGATGAGGTAGGATGGGTTGGCACCTATTAACAAGGATTTTAGCCACAATCTTATAAATTGTATTACACAAACTTATTAGACAAAAGTTTGTAGCTTGCTTCAAATTTTCTTTTTTAGGAATAAGAGTTATAAAATCCTTTCCAAGCTTGGGTCATGATACCAGTAGAGAAGAAATAATGAATTGCATGGATCACCTCATGCTTAATCCTATGCCAGAATTTTTAAAAGAAAAAAGCTAGGAACCCATCAAGGCCAGGAGTCTTATCGGAATCCATAATCTATACTACCTTTTTAATTTCAACATCAATTACTGGTCGAATCAAGAATTTATTTTGGGTAGATGTGATAACTAGTTAAATAATATTATTTTCAAGCATTGGCCGAATCAAGAAATTATTTTGGGTAGATGTGATAACTGGTTAAATAATATTATTTTCAAGCTCCTCCACCTAAGCAAGACATGTCCATCTTTGTTGAAAATGATTAAGCAGAATGCAAGCAATATCATTATTATTTTCATGCATTTCCCTTGCTCATCCATAATCCCACATATTCTATTTTGCCTCCTTCTCAGGATAGTTGATCGATAGAAATATCTAGTGTTAGAATCCCCATGCTTCAACCAATTAACATAATCTTTTTGCCCCCAAAATATCTCTTGCAAATAAAGAATTTTATTATATTCTCCGAGAAGGTCCATAAGAAGATTAAACTGAGATTTTGAGAGTCCTCCCATCTCTGCTTCCTACATTTGTAGATCATAGATTTGTTAATACAGAGATTGCCCCTTAGTGAATATATTACCTATCTTGTATTTCCATTTCATTAAAGCCTGCTGAATATTATTCAATAGCATTGCAAGCTTAACAGCAAGAGAATAGTTTTCCTTGACATGCCAGGCTTGATCTATGACCTTTGATATTCATACACAATGAAGCCAAATATTTTCAAATCTAAAAGGGATATTAATATAAGCAATTTTACCTTCCAAAGCAAACTAGAGTGGGCAGTAGTCCAAAGCAAAGAGAGGAAGGTGAGTAATAGATGCCTCAAGGTGCCTATTCAACCACTAATCAGAAGCTAAAGCTCTATCCAATATTTCCAGACTCTTGCATTACCATGTCTATTATTGCACTAAGTGTAATTTGGACCCTTGTATCCCAAATCAATCAGGCCTGTATGGTGATCAAAGTTGAGAAACTCTTTAATATCTCTAGTAGCTTGGAAAGGTCTTCCACCCTGACTATCAGAGTGATTAAGAATGTAATTAAAATCTCCAATTAGTAAAGTGGAAATTTGTAAACCTAAGACTTCCTGAGCAAGCATCCACAAGCTTCTTCACTCGATCCCACAAGTACTAGTATAAACAAATCCAACAAGCCATTGTTGTTGATAGTAGGGTGTGTTAACTCCAAAAATGACTTGCTTATTCGTATGAATAAGACTTAATTGGCCCATATTTTTCATCCAAATGATAATGATGCCCCCCGACAGTCCTTGGAAAAGCAACATATACACACTCCACTATGATCCATGCATTTTTAGACTTTATGCAGCCCTAATTTAGGAATCTTAGTATCCAATAAATAACAGACTTTAGGATTATGTGTTTTAATCATTGTTTTAGCATAATGTGCAAAGGAGGGTTTGACCACTCCTTTGCAATTTCAAGAAATGCTCTTCATTTATTAGTAGATAAATATGTAGCTGAATTCTGTACAGCCACATTCTCATTCGACTCTTGGATAGCCATTTCTTGTTGCATGTGAGATTCAGAGTCTAGAGATGGAGATGGGTTCTCAAGCTCATTCTCCCATATGGTCTCACTCCTACGCTTTCCCTCTTCAAGCTTTTGTTTTGTAATTTATGAAAAATAAGAGCATGGGACTTAGATTCATTACCTTGTACATTTGCATGACTGCTTTCCTCTTTTTGGCCTCTGCTTTGCATCATAGAAGAGGATACTACATGATGTTGCTAGCCTTGGTCCCTTGACATTCCTGCCACTGGTCTCTAAACCTTTTACACCTAGTCTTTTGTCTTGAGATAATGGCTAATGAACTTTGGATAGCTTGACCCCTTCCATGTGAGCCTGGATCTTCCAATATGATTAGTTTTGCTTTTGATGGAGAATCATCTTCTCTTCCTTTATGAATTATAGGTATATCATACTTTGGCAAGGATCTTTTTCTTTTTTCTTTTGAAGTAGTAGGGCTTGTAATAGGGGGTAAGACTTTAGAATCAGAAACAAGAACCATTTATCGCAGTTGGTTTTCCTCCTCAGATTGGTTTGTCATCAATGGAGAGAATCAGGAGCCTGATCCAATTTTAGAACTTGTGTTGGGTTGGAAACTAACCTTTTTAAGGGAACCCTACCTTTGGGGCTTTTTTGTGGCATCCAGGTTGGAGAAGGTTGTCCACCAATAGGGGACTGGTTAGTAAGTTCACTATTAGGTGGTGAAGAGGTGATTGATACCCTGGCTATTCGGATCTAGGCTCTATATAGCTGTTTGGTCCTTGGCCCTTAAAACAATCATAAGATTCTATGACTCTACCAATCAGGCCACAGTAATAGTTAAGCTTTAACAACCTTTATAAATGAAAGGCTGCCAGTGTATTGTCCCTTTGACCTAAATATTAACCTCTAGGCAAATAGCCTTCTTCACATCCATTAAAATACAGACCCTAGCAAATTCTTTATGGCTAAAATCTTCCATCCACTCATCAAAGGTTAGAGGAAAGCTAGCAATAAAGACAATTTTAAAAATTTTCTCTTTGTCCCATAGTTTTATTGGTAGATCTAGTAATCAAATCTAAATTCAAGCCTGCCAGATTTTATCATGGCTAGGATTGAAGTTCGGTCACCAGCTTTCCAAGGCTAGTAGTTGACCTGCTAGAGTCCATGGTCCTTTGGCCAATATCCGAGCTTGGACCTCCTTAGAGGAAAGATCAAAAAGAACTCCCTCCAAGAGAGTGGAAACATGAGAATTTTCTTGGATATTCCATCTCATTTTTAACTTATTATGGATAAAATCTATAGGAAAACCTTTTCCTAAAAACTTACCAATCAACGCTGCTTTCTAATGATTGCATTCTTGCTCGATATCATCATCTGCAAACCTTACCACTAGCAATAACCTCTCTTGAAGCTCTAGCACCTCCGCTACCATGGCTTTGGAGGATTCCCATCTGAAATGCCGGATGCCCTGAATAGCCTGAGCCCAAGACCTTCCCGTCTCTGAGCCCTAAACTCCGTTTCCACTATTCTTCCTCTTGGGACTATGTGAAGGAGAGCCATTTTCCCTTTTTGGAGATGGGTCTAGCATCTCCTTGCCCACGGGGATGAAGCCCTCTCCTTCCTAGCCTCCTCTTGCTTAGAATCTTTCTTTACGAACTCTCCAATTGAAACCGTAGACTTTCTCTTTCACTCTCCTTTCTCACGCTTTCTCACTCATCACGAACTTGATTGCTACTTTAATATAATAGGAACACATACCAGTATTATCATCAATAGATGAAATATTAGAAGCAAATTGGAATCTAAAGCTTCATACTGGTAAATTACAATGAAACTAGTACAACCATTCCTATTTTTCGAGCATTTAGCAAGCAAGGTAGGTATTCAAGTCACCAATATCTACAACCAACAAATTGTTTGCTATAGTTGAATTCCTTAAAGCATATTACAAGTGTAAATTAGATACAGCAATCATGACATTTAAATATTTCAAAATGCATTCGAGTCCATCATTCCTTAATTTTCTCCCATGATTCATTTTGTAAGGATTCGGTTCCATTAAACCACTTTTCACATTTGATTACTTCAGTGGCAATTAGAAATTCAACTGATTACATTAGACAATTTACATTCAAATAGCTAAGCTTGTTCTACCTGTAATTTCATCTTCTCAAATATATTTTGCCTTCAAGAATTTTTTGATAAAAATAAAAAATTGTAGTAGCCTCATATGAGTACATCTAATAAAATTAGAAAATATAATATATTTAAAGTCAACGAAAACATCCGACGCATTGTCCATAGTATATCAATGAAGTGCTAAGCAAAAAAAAATGCCTTCGAGTCCACTATATTATTCGTCTCTCAGTAGATATGCCTGGCTACCAGAGATGCGCATCCTACCACAACCATGACTATCAAGAGTGGATAGATAAGAGTAGAATCCGGTCATGTCTGAACTCACCTTATCACCACAACTGAATCTTCCTCAACAATCAACTGATATGTTCCAAGACTTCGCTATGCAAAGGCAATAATGTCTATTTTATCTTCACATGGCTAAGCTTACTCCACCTTAAATTTATCTTCTCGCATCTATTTTGCCTTTAGGGTAACCTTTAATTTAACTTGTTTGCAATTTTGCCTTCAGGGTAACCTTTACTTTCACTTGTTTGCAATAATGTCAACCATGTTGCCATTTTGGTTAGCAGAGGCACAAAATAATGCATTTTTTTTAAACAAAATGGAAAAATAAAGCGGAGATGTTGAAGAATTCATATCACTTCAGGTTGCCAAGGCTAACAGTAGGCACTAATTCATAATGTAAATGTTAGAATGGCACCAGAAAAGCACTCCATGAACTGAGATGTGAAAATGGTGAACTTCTACCCCCTACCATGGTAGAAAATACTTGTACCCAATCACAAATCAAGCTTGAGCTATAGTCTCAAGCAGATTTCAACCTAGTTTAGACAACATTGGCCTGGACTTAAGGTCGAGTACGACTATGAAATGGAATTGTTACAATATGCAACGGGGTTCTGTAGGAGGGGATAGGTTGAGCTTTCAATCTCAACTGATTTAGTGTGAGATTCTCCGTATCTTTTGTTAGGTAACATAACAGGATCCTCTAATTAGATGTCACTGCTGGTTCACCATCTTCTGTTTTTTTTGTTAATTTACTATGACCTTGAAATAAACACAACCAACATTTGCATGCAGCATATTATGCAACTTAGTACCTATGTACAAGCCGAATACTGAATGACTAATCCTGAGTGTCTAGGTCTTTACCCTCGTTTTTTATGGGCTTGGTGACTCTCCTTTCTTACATGCTAGCATTAAAGTTATATTTGACAGCAAGTAATCTATCCAAATTATTAGTAATTTAATGACCCTATCATAGTATTGTATTTGATACTTTTTTCTGGATAACAATCTATATATTATCTGGTAATCTAGATTACCTCCGGAAAGGATAGTGCTGCATCTCTGGCAAGATTGCTCGCAACAAAGAAAAAACGCCGACAACAGCTGTGACAATGTAGGGCCTCTTTGTTGTTGGTAAAAAAGGAGGGGGCTGTCGGGTGGATGTACTCTACCGAGGAGAGGGACAAGGGTGAGCAATGAAGAGCCAAGTTCTGGCAAAGAATAGGTTCCATAAAGATCCCAAGAAAAGATCTCACAGGCAACCATATCTCTTTCGGTGAGACGGACAGTGGAGCTGCAAAATGCCATTGCCAATGGATAATGCAAGATCATATATCATGGATGAATGATTGAGCATCGTCATGTAGGATCCCAACAATGGCAGCTACGATCGATGGAAATGGAGAGAGTGGATAGTGCTGACAGGTAAAGGAAAGGGGTGGGCAGCATTGAGAGAGGGGAAAGGGGTGGGTTGTACCAACGAGCCCGCCGGGGGGAGGGGGGGGTGGAGAAAAACGAAGAAGGAAAAAAAAACTTAATAAATAAAAAATATTAAAATTATATTTTATAAATATAAAATAAATTTATATATATCTAATAAATAAATAAAATATAAAAAAATATTTTTATAAATATAATATAAATTTAATTTATTAATAGTTTGATAATTTAATTTTATAATATGAAATATTATTTATATATATATATACCGAATACAATAATTTACATCACTAGCAATTCAAATTGCTGGCAATCCATGTTACCTTTCAAAATTGTTTGGCAATGCATCAATCATAACCTAACTAGCAGCGTACATCAATCACGAGCCTGACATGTATCTATCTAAGTAGGAAAAGGTACAAAGAAAACACACCCAAAAAAAAAAAAAAGAATGACCTGAAAGAAAGCTACAAATAAAGTGAAAAATGCAATAGGAAGTCTACTTCAACATGTGCACTGATCACTCAAGTTCACTGAAATGGAATTTGAAATACAATCTTTGCTCCCCAAGGTTAATAAAAGGTTCATTACATTGACAGACATACCAAAAACCGCTAACCACATAAAAAAGGATTCCTCTTTCACCATCTGAAGTTCCATTTATATATTGCGTTTCCTGATCTTTCCTTAACCACGTTTCTTCCCTTTGTTCAGTTTTAATTTCTTCTTTATCTTGTTCTTACTTATGCCACGAACAGGCTTCAAGAGTGATTTGGACTGATCGCCTTGAGAACTTCCTCCATCAACCATTTCCACATCTGTTCAGAAACAATTGAAATGGGTACATCAAAAACAAATGATTGATGAAGAATGAAACCATGAAAGATACACACACCCAAAAAAAAAAAAAAAACTACAGGTAATCACAGGTACTCTTTTTAGAGGTATATCAGCAAAATTTTCCATCGAATTTAGTTTTGAAGCTAATCACTGTACAGAACTGGTGAAAAAGGAAAATTTTATGTGAGTTTGAATACAGCTAGAGCCAGGTTGAAAGGCCAACCACAGCCTCTAAATCAGATAAGGGTACGCACAAACCCAACCAGCAAAAAGGAGAGTTCCCATATTGACACTAGTAATTGTTCAGCCTTCAAAAGCAATACTTGAATACACAAACCAAGCAGATTTTAGAGTTAATCAAATTCTAAATTATTCAAATTTAAGGGATCACATTCTCGGACATAGATCCCATGTAGTTGTTCACTTGTTCTTACTGTCTGTCATGCACACAGAATATTCATTGTAGCCTTCAACCATCCCCTGCTGGAAGAATCCACATTCATGGCTTACATATTGCAAAAAGAAGAGACAAACTTCACCTAGTTCATTAAGGAACTGCAAGTGTAGCTTAGGAGTTGTTTTTGGACTACCACCAAATACAATTTTGTCACAACTACTACTCGTGCTCTCATATTTCCTACCACCAAACATCAGTGAGATTCTTATTTGGTTTAATCATCTCATCCAAGTCTCGGTAGTATTTTTCCCCATTTTCTTCGTTACCATTCATGATCTCATCCAAGCCTTTTTTTACTTGTCCAAAATTCCAACTCTCCTATAGTTTTCTCTCCTTCCTCGAACGTGCTAATTTCTTACTCCATGCCTCCAATTATGTAACTCGACGCATTCACCTCAAAATCCTTACTTCGCCATGATCGGCTTCCCACTAATTCTATATCTCTGTTGGTTTTTTGAATAAAGTCTTCTTTTTTCATAATTATCTCTATCAAGTCCCGGTTAACATCCCATCCTTCGACAATATTTAAAAATAAAAATTCAATTTTTATAACCAATTTCTCAAACGTAGTTCCCAATCTTTCTTACACTAAATCAAATTGGGAACATGGATATCACTATTGTTGCTTGAGCTAAAGAATCTACACTGCTAGGGTTAATCAAAGAGTTTATTCAAAGACATTTAAGCCCGAACAGCCATGGAGTCGATGAAAGGAATTCTAAATTCAGAAAGACATGAGCCAACGAAGAGAAAGACACAGAGAGAGGGATCGCTCACCCATTGCAGTGGAGGGCTCGACAGGGGCGGTGGAGGGGCCGCGAACGGGAAGCTTGGGTGCGGCGAGGGCGGCCTCCTGGGCGGCAATCTTGGCCGCCGCCTCCTTGTCGTTGAAGGGCTCGGCGATCTCCCTCAGCATCCTGAGCGTCTTCTTCTTCTTTGACCGCAGCGACTTCGCCATCCGTCGAGCACTTCCTCTAGCTCTCTTCAAGCGCCTCGGAGAGAAGCTTGGGGTGTAGGGTTTGGGAGAAGAAACCGTTGATGCGGAAGTAAAGGCTGCTTTTATGTCGTTGATAGTCTGATTCAACCGTTCTCGGGCAGGGGTTCGGTGGTCAAATGGTTTAGAACATCTGATTCATTTTGGCAGGTGAAACTAGCAAGAAGTGTTGTAGATGACCATGAAATTTTTTTCATGATCTAATATTTTAATTTATTTTAGATTGATTAATATTTTCCACTTTCGACCTTCATAAGAATATATTTAATAAAATATTATATATTTAAAATATATTTGCATCACATATTTTCTGCTTTTTCAAAAAAAAAACATAAAAATAAAAAACCCATTGAAAAAAAAAAAAATACTAGGCACCACTTCTTTTATTTTCTGCCTTTAAAACTTTTGTTATATTAAAAAAAGTAAAAGTCTACTTTATGTTTTTAAGAATTAAAGAGTTCAAGTTGTTAAGCAGAAATCCCTTCCCATCTCCTTAGAATCAATTTGATTAGGGATAATATGGGATGAAAAAATAAAATTCATATATTATCATATCATATTTAGTATGAAAAGTGGAAGAGAAATATGATAAAAATTAGTGATCCTATGCTTATTTTTTGTAGAGAAGGCAAAATAAAATATTATTAAAAAGTTGGTATTTGATAAATTTCTAAATGATAGTAATCCATACTTGACAAAAATATCTCCAATAAAATATATTTATGATACCTGAATTTATTTTGGTGTCTTCCCAAATTCAATCAATATAAAGCTTTTGCAAAATAATTAAAATACAAATAAAATTATGCAAAGGATCATGTGATTATAATCATTATATAAAAATTAATTGAAGATAACAATACCATTTTAGTATTAAAAAAATATTTTTTATTAATATGTATTATTATTGACAAATCACCCTTCACTAGGCTTTGGCGACACCTGAGGATCTATTGGCTTCTCTGGTAGAACGAAGAGCTGCTCTTAGGTGCTCCATGGATGGGAACCTATAAAAATAGTCTTTTGACGGGTGGTGGTGCGGGCACCAGACTCAGAAGAATACTTCAGGGCTCCATCTAGATCTCTGATTGACCTTGCCTGAAGAATTAGGATTTTCTGGTTTTGTAATAAAAGTTGACTTGGTCAACTCAATTTTTTTGAGTCTGCATTTTCCTGCAATTTAAATTTTGTTGAGTCATGTTGACTCAGTACAAGTCTTAATGAGTGGTCTAGGTCTTCTCCAGGGTGCCACATTTTCTTCCAAGCCCAAGCAAGTGGGCGCCACACTCCCAGCCACACGCCAGAGTCCAGGGGGCGCCACATCTCCATCCAGTGTGCTTTGGTCCCCACACTACAAGAAAGCAGGTCCCTTCTTTCATGCGCCACTTAAGGAGAAAATAATCTGGGATCCACAATCCAAGGGGGCGCCCAAAACATTTCCATAAGAGCCAAGCTAAAGGAGGAAAGAGGCATTTCTTGGGGAGCACTTCAAGGGGGCGCCCAATCTATGCCTAAAAAGACCAAAGCAAAGTTGGGAAAGCCATGACTTGGGGAGAAAGAAAAGGAGGTGTCCAAAAGAGTTGAGCCATGAAAGGAAGAAGCCAAAACTTGGGGAGAAAAACTAGGAGGCGCCCAAATACTTCCAAATAAAACCAAGCATGGAAGGAAAAAATTTTTCTTGAAGAGCAAGGCTAGGAGGCGCCACCTACTTACCATTTGGAGCCGCCAATCAACACTTATGGAAGCTCTTGGCCGGCCATATGTGAAGGATTTAATTCTACAAGCCTAATTTGAGGATCCATCCTATTAGTCCCACATGGGAAGATGTAAAACCCTGACCTCTTGTAAAGATCTATAAAATAAACCCCTCTTGTAAGTTTGAAAATAACTGATGAATGAATTCAAATTTTGTGTGAGCAACTTTATGTTTCTCTCTTCCGCACTTGCATCCAAGTGTTGAGCTCTGTGAGGGAGTAAATCCGGGTTCCCTAGGAACCTTGAGGAGGTGTGAGATCTCCAACCCCCAAAACCCAAAACCCTAGGTTAGCCACTTCACTTCCAAACCCTAGCCGCCCATCATCCTCTTCACTCCATGAAACCCTAGCCTACCCCATCTCTCACGGCCCCTCTCTCCAAGTAGAGGCTGACCACCAGCATCCAGGTCCAGTTCGGCTACTTCGAAGACAGAGCAAATTCCAGAGGAAGTCAGATCAGCATTCCAGGAGAATCAGGATTTCAGCAACATCAGCTTTCAAGTTCTACTATCTGGTAAATCCTTTCTTGAGTATCTGGTTCCATAACTTGTTCTTCTTCTTTCCCAGATCTTGAGTTCAGAAGAAGCCAACTCTGCCAAAGGGCCAGTATTGGAGGATCCATTGCGAAGATATCTGAATCCGGGGATCCAACAATCTGCTCAAGCGAGTCCTTCCACTAAACTCTGTGAAGATCACTGCCTGGTCTGTAACCCTTCTCTTCTCTTTACTTCTGTCCTGTTGAAAGTTCAGAGCGAAACCCTAGGTCTGGGAGTTTCTCAACCCCCAGCGATCCTTTACTTCTGAACTACTCTGATAACCTAGTTTCTTTAAATTGTGCTTTCAATTATTACATAGTTTCTTTCAATTTAGTTTAACTTTCCTTTGAGTCAAAGCCGACTTCTGAAAATATATAAAAAAAAAAAGAAAAAAAAGAATTAGTCTTAATTTACTTCCGCATCGCATCATCTCTTCTTTCGTTCTGCATCATTTTTGGTATCAGAGCTTTTGTTCTGCATCAATTTTGGCATCAGAGCCCTGTCTATGATTTCTGACTTGCTTGCATGTTTTGAGTGTCTCTCTTTTTTACTTTGTCTGCTCGAAGTAGATTCCCCAGGACGTCCGGTCCTAGGAACGAAGCGAGGTGCAAGCCTCCTCTTCCCATTCCACGTGGTGTTCCTAGGGCATGTAGGGGATCCGCTGGGTTACAACTTCGTAGCAGGAATTGTAAACGGAAAAAGCATTCTGTTTTCAGTCTGTAACTATCCTGTTGCAGAAATTGTTTCTCATTGTAGATAACTCCAAATTATATGATTTTTATTTTTCTGGAACCATTATAATTGAAACTATTTTACATAATTTTAGTATAATTTATTGGTTTCTGTGAAATTTTTGAGAGTTAAATTACAGCAACTCTATTTCTGTGTTTCTGCAATTCAATTTTTTTGAGTGATCATCTCCTAATTCATCTTAAGGGCAATTGAGCATCTAAGATAAGGGGAGGAGTTGATAACCTCTCCTTAGCCCAAAACCACTATCCATTCATTCGATCCTAAGCCTAAGTTTAAAATTTATTAGACTTAATTTGCCCTAGTGGGCTAGGGACACCAACAAGTCGGGTCTAGGCTAGTGTTGAGTCAGTTTGTCTAGTTACTCTGTGTGTGCTTTGTACTCAGTGTCTAGAACGGTGGTTCAGGGATTCTATCCCAAAGGGCTTGTGTGCTGGTCTGCCTACCTGGCCAATCTCTGATTGGTGTCTAGGATTGGCATTTAGGGACCTAACACTCCCCTTACACATGCCTGGCTGAGTCCCGAGTTACTACAGGCTAGCTTGCCATTCTGATTGGGCATCTAGTTTGGGCTCTAGGTCTAGTTAGCCCGTAGTCATTTCAGTCGAGTCTCATTCGGTGTGTTTGCTTGTATCATCATATCTACCCGGAATGGAGTACCCTACCAACCTGGTCAAACCCAACCTGATTTAGAGGCCATGGTTAGAGCTCTTACTGAAAGTATGAACAAATTGAGTCAGGATATGACTGATACTGTTGTCCAGTTTGGAGACCGAGCCCAGGTACTTGAGGAGCCTAGGCACCGAAATTGGACCCCTGACTCAGAATTTGGTAGACCCCAATCTCACCCATACCCAGAGCCTAGGAGACCTTTATACAGGGATCCTGAACCTAATCATTGGAGGTTTGATCTAAGAGCCTATGACCATGATCTTGCCCCTGAGTCTAGCCCTAGGTGCCTATACCCATACTTGGTTGACTCAGAGAAGGGACCCGTTAGGAACACCAAACCTTATGCACCCACTTTTGATGGAAGACAAAAGATATATATTAAGTGGGAAGAACAAATGGATCAGTATTTTGAGTGCACTAACATATCGGAATTAGGACAAGTTAGGTTAGCCAAAACCAAGTTCACCAAACATGCTAGGTCGCATTGGTATGCTATTGAGCGTGAGTGTTATCAAAGAAAAGAGGAAATATATACTTGGAGAGATATGAAAAGTAAGTTGAGAGATAGGTACCTAGGTAGATCCTATGAGAAAAGACTTTTAGACCAATGGTACCAATTACGACAAGGTAATAGGCCTGTGTCTAAATATATCGAGGACTTCCAGTGGTATGACATGAAATGCAATACCATTGAGACCGAAGCTCAGATCACATCGAGGTTTAGGGTTGGGTTACACCCAGACATTTATAGGAAGCCTAACCATGATATCTATAGTGTGGATCGTGTCTATGAGAGGTCCTTACAATATTCTAGACCAGTCACTCAACAACCCAAGTCTTCTAGATCAAACCATTTAGATCCACACCCATGCCCAAGAAAGGTCTCTACTAGCTTGAAACCCAGTGTGACCCAGGTTCCTATATCGCAAGAATGTTGGTTTTGTGGAGAAAGAGACCATAAATCTAGTCAGTGCCCATGCATAGGACTGGCTTGTGCACAGCTAAGTGGTAAGAATCCTAAGGATGACATTAATGAGGGAGAACCCAAGCCTACCAATGAGGAAAAGAGGTTAGGTATGACAAGCCCAGAATCAGTTGACCCGATTACCACTGACCCGAAACCTATTGAAGATGGCATCGAGAAGTATATGATGCTGGCTTGAGTCTAGTTGATGAATATGAGGGGAAAGAACTTGAAGAATGTGACATCGATACTATTGGTTCCTTACCTGAGGAGACCTTGGAGAGCAACCAAGTGGTAGGACCTAGTTCAGAAATTCAAGAGATTTGTGAGAACCAGGTTCCTTTAGTCAAATACCCCCAGGAAGAACTCATAGTGTTAGCCCGAGCTATCAGTTCGTACCCTCTAATGACAGTCATTCCCCAAGTACCAATTGAAGATCTTTGCACTAAACTGTTTAAGTTCGCCCACCCTATGGTAGATCCTCTCCTTAGGATGACTGAATCATGCCTCTTACAATTGGACCTTGTCCCATGCTCAGCCACTAAGGTCTCTCCCGTAATCTCAGTTGGACATCCTTTTCTTGAGCGGATTGATTCACCCAGTCCTGTAGAAGTCCTCCATATGGCCCCAGACCCCTTCCTTCGCATGACTAAGCTACCCTTCTATAGAGTATACCTTTCCGCACCCATAGGTCAAATTTCAAGTCTTGAGGTCATCATCCATAGGCCCTTCCATGAATCATTCTCTAATCCAGTTCTTAAGAAAGTGGATCATTATTTGCTTAGAGAACAAACCTTAACTATTGCAATCACATGTCCTAGGCTACTTCCCGAACCATCTCTTGATCCATTCCTGGGAGTAGCAAACTTTTTCTTTCGTAAGGATGACCAGTTGACACTCATAGATCATCATTCAAACCTTCAGGTCACCACCTTTAGTCAACAGGTAATTCGAGACTCCACCTCATATCTCCTCCCTTTCTCTAGGACTTCCAATGCTTCTTACACCATCCAAGTATACTTTGTCGAAGTCTTTAGAGTGAACCACGTGACAGAACCTATTAGGTTTGCCACCTACTTCTGGAAGACCTTATGGCACCTACTAGGTACCCATGATAAGTTTTCATGCTCTGCATGACATCCTCCGACCCAAGGTCAAACCTAGAGAGCCGTAGTTTGTTAGGTTTAGACCTAGGGTTCCTTTGGAATAAAGTCCATTCTTTAGGAATGCGGCGTCAGTCTAGTTTAGTTTTTCTTGACACTTTACTAGGCTTTGGCTCAGATTTTGGTTTGATTGAGAGCACCAGGAATTGGGATTTGTATTTTGTCCAGGGCTGAAATTGCATTCAATGTTTCGATCAATAGGTCTATAGGCTAGAGTCCATTTGAAATTGTGCATGGTTACAAACCTCACACACCTCTTGACCTAGCTCCTTTACCAGTCCACACACGAGTCTCCGAGTCTGCTGAAGTTTTTGCACAGCATATAAAAGACTTGCATAAAGAAATTCATGCCAAAATAAATTTAAGTAATGAAACTTATAAGAAGTTGGTTGATTCTCAAAGGCGAGTCAAAACTTTTGTTGAGGGAGACTATGTAATGATTAGGTTAAGGCCTGAACGGTTTCCTCCTGGAACCGTTAGAAAGTTACATGCTAGAGGAGCTGGACCATTTAGAGTGGTGAAGAGAGTAGGGTCCAATGCCTATGTGCTCGAGTTGCCTTCAGAACTAGGCATTAGCTCCACTTTCAACATTACAGACCTAGTAGAGTATAGAGAGCCAGCTGTGATTCCCAGTGAGCCTTTTGAACCTAATCCTGCTCTTGAGAGTGAACCCAACCCTGTGTGTCCACTAACAAATTGGCCTGTGAGGAAAGAGCAGATTGAAAAGATCCTGGATGATCAGGTTATCTCTACTCGTAATCGAGGATATCAAAGATACCTGGTCCGCTGGCAAGGAAGGCCAGATTCTGATGACTCTTGGATCTCCCGAGAAGAATTACAAGAATTGGACCAAGACCTCTTGGAGAGATACCAGAGCCAACTTGATCCATACTCGACAGGGTCGAGTTCCTCCCACCCCGGGAGAATTGGTGCGGGCACCAGACCCAGAAGAAGACTTCAGGGCTCCATCTGGATCTCTGATTGACCTTGCCCGAAGAATTAGGATTTTCTGGTTTTGTAATAAAAGTTGACTTGGTCAACTCAATTTTTTTGAGTCTGTATTTCCCTGCAATTTAAATTTTGTTGAGTCATGTTAACTCAGTACAAGTCCTAATGAGTGGTCTAGGTCTTCTCCAGGGTGCCACATTTTCTTCCAAGCCCAAGCAAGTGGGCGCCACACTCCCAGCCACACGCCAGAGTCCAGGGGGCGCCACATCTCCATCCAGTGTGCTTTGGTCCCCACACCACAAGAAAGCAGGTCCATTCTTTCATGCGCCACTTAAGGAGAAAATAATCTGGGATCCACAATCCAAGGGGGCACCCAAAACATTTCCATAAGAGCCAAGCTAAAGGAGGAAAGAGGCATTTCTTGGGGAGCACTTCAAGGGGGCGCCCAATCCATGCCTAAAAAGACCAAAGCAAAGTTGGGAAGAGCCATGACTTGGGGAGAAAGAAAAGGAGGTGTCCAAAAGAGTTGAGCCATGAAAGGAAGAAGCCAAAACTTGGGGAGCAAAACTAGGAGGCACCCAAATACTTCCAAATAAAACCAAGCATGGAAGGAAAAATTTTTTCTTGAAGAGCAAGGCTAGGAGGCGCCACCTACTTACCATTTGGAGCCGCCAATCAACACTTATGGAAGCTCTTGGCCGACCATATGAGAAGGATTTGATTCTACAAGCCTAATTTGAGGATCCATCCTATTAGTCCCACATGGGAAGATGTAAAACCCTGACCTCTTGTAAAGATCTATAAAATAAACCCCTCTTGTAAGTTTGAAAACAATTGATGAATGAATTCAAATTTTGTGTGAGCAACTTTATGTTTCTCTCTTCCGTACTTGCATCCAGGTGTTGAGCTCCGTGAGGGAGTAAATCCGAGTTCCCTAGGAACCTTGAGGAGGTGTGAGATCTCCAACCCCAAAAACCCAAAACCCTAGGTTAGCCACTTCACTTCCAAACCCTAGCCGCCCATCATCCTCTTCACTCCACGAAACCCTAGCCTACCCCATCTCTCACGGCCCCTCTCTCCAAGTAGAGGCCGACCACCAGCATCCAGGTCCAGTTCGGCTACTTCGAAGACAGAGCAAATCCCAGAGGAAGTCAGATCAGCATTCCAGGAGAATCAGGATTTCAGCAACATCAGCTTTCAAGTTCTATTATCTGGTAAATCCTTCATTGAGTATCTGGTTCCATAACTTGTTCTTCTTCTTTCCCAGATCTTGAGTTCAGAAGAAGCCAACTCTGCCAAAGGGCCAGTATTGGAGGATCCATTGCGAAGATATCTGAATCCGGGGATCCAACAATCTGCTCAAGAGAGTCCTTCCACTAAACTCTGTGAAGATCACTGCCTGGTCTGTAACCCTTATCTTCTCTTTACTTCTATCCCGTTGAAAGTTCAGAGCGAAATCCTAGGTCTGGGAGTTTCTTAACCCCCAGCGATCCTTTACTTTTGAACTACTCCGATAACCTAGTTTCTTTAAATTGTGCTTTCAATTATTACATAGTTTCTTTCAATTTACTTTAACTTTCCTTTGAGTCAAAGCCGACTTCTGAAAATATATAAAAAAAAAAAGAAAAAAAAGAATTAGTCTTAATTTACTTCCGCATCGCATCATCTCTTCTTTCGTTTTGCATCATTTTTGGTATCAGAGCTTTTATTCTGCATCAGGTGGTGATGTTGAAGAACCCTCCGATACTCAAATCAATGAATGGGAGAGATGGGTTATAGCAACCGGAGCTGAGAATAATTGTAAGACTGAATGAGCATGAGA
Organism: Areca catechu; assembly: GCA_021397845.1. Taxonomy (NCBI): domain Eukaryota; kingdom Viridiplantae; phylum Streptophyta; class Magnoliopsida; order Arecales; family Arecaceae; genus Areca; species Areca catechu. The sequence continues at coordinate 60,871,030 of CM038040.1, read as the reverse complement.
GTAGTGTAAAGATGCATTACCTTCTCCAGGGATCCCCTCTGATTAATTTATAGAGTTATATATAGTAATAGAATGCCATTTACTAAGTGGCCTCTAGCACATGTAACGGATTTTTGATGAAATGTTGAAATCTTGTCCCCTGAAATCTTTGCTATTGATATCTTTCTATTAGAATAGCTAATTCTATTGAGATCTTTCTTCCCATGATCTTTTTTACCATGATTTGTACTAGGATAGCTAAGATCGGTTGGATTTTGTGTCACTTACTCGAGCATCATGGATTCTGATTATTCGGGTAGCCTGCCTGTTGCCAAGAGAGGGAGGAGACCTTGTCGAGAGAGAGGGGCCATTGACATTATACCCTAGCATGCCTAATCAAGTTTTAAAGTTAGTTAGGTCTAATTAAGTGCTCGATGGATGCACATAAAGTAATGTCAGTTGGACCATGCAGTTTGTAGGCACTTGGTATAAGGTATTGAAGATAGTTGGTGTAGTGGCCGAACTAGTCGCCCTCTACTTAGTTGATTGTCAGGGAATCAATAGTCTATAGTCATCTCCTTCTCAATTGGTAATTTGATTACCATCTCTTCCTTAATCGATGATGCAGTCAATGGTGTGGCCTCTCCTTTGTTGTCCGATGGTTGTTTCGAGACCAAATAAGCAGTTGCCATAATAGATGCTCCCGACTTTTGAGTCCAGAGTATCACCGAGTAACATTGTTAGGTGTGTCATCTCTAGACAAAGATAGTAATTACTCTATCGATCTCGAGAATTGGACAAATCTTTTTATCCTTTAGGCATTGATTGGTTTCTTGGAAATTGTTACCTATCATTTTGTCACCTCAATTATGGAAAAGAGAAATCATTAGCATAGAGCTCGAAGATACTATGCAATAACCCTTAAAAAAGCTGATGATTTATCTGATCTCCTTGGCTAATGGTACCATGCCATGTGGCTTGGCAACTATGGTACTTAAATGATTCATGCAAAGCCCAGGACTAAGAGTTAATTGACTAGTAAAAATTTTAGAGTAGCTCGGTGGTACTCAGTCAGAGTGGGCCACATGTCAAGATTTGGCAACTTTGATGGGATCAAGGCTCCATCTCAACCATTCAGGCTTGTATAAATAAGGCTTTGCTGCCATGATTGTAGGGACTCTTGAGCTTATGGAAGAAAGTTGGAAGAAGGGAAGAAGATTTTTGCTCTCCAAGGACTTTACTTTCTGGTTGGTCTTCTTTTGCTTTCCTCCTTGCTTTCTTCATTATCTCTCTTTGAAGGTCCTGTAGAGTTGCTATAGGGGTTTTGTTCTTTTCCCCACTTGCTTTGGTTCTCTGTCTTCTACCTTTATCTAATTCTTGGGTGAAGGAATTTGAAAGAATAGTACCTTGCAAGCCGATCGTTTAAGGAATATGATAGAGATTATTCTATATTTATCTTTCTATTCATATACATGACGTTAATTATTAATTCTAATAAGGCATTATGTTTTATCATATGCTGCATTTTATCTTTATATGTTTGATTATGATGAACTTCATAGGTTAGGACAATGACTATAGAGTTATGATGAGATCATACTAGTAAAGCCTAAAATCTTCATAGTCCTGATCTAAAATATTTTTAATCATAGGATCATTGAATCGGGGATCAAAGATACCAGTAAGACTAGCATATCTTGTGTATGCTTAATGGAGAGGGTGATTGATCTCACTATTGCTTGTATGTTGATACTAATACAAGGATGTGGATGCTCATTACAGAATAAGTTTATTAAAATAACCTACTTATTGAATATCTAATGGAGTCTTACTTGCATGTCAATAGATGTTTCAATAATGGGAGTTGGTGTAAGTAATCCTTTGACCTGGGGTTTCCATTATACCATGTGCATATGGATCCAAGTTTTGGTTCTTATCCTAGCATGACTTTCTGAGACATGTGTTGGATGTTTTGAGCTTGGTGAACTATGTATGGAGGTTGTGGGTAATCAACAAGGAATCAATCACTCCCCGTAAGGAGAGAGAACATCTTATATTATCTTATAGGATGATGACTCTAAAAGTCTTTGGTCAAAGCATGATAAAAATTAAAAATAATTTCTAATATTTCATTGACCAAGTTGTCATCTTTTGATTGAGCATTATATGGTTAAATAATTGGGTTTGACATGTTTTCATATTCAATGACTTATCCGGGATGTTGCATGATTGAAGGATATGAATTACATGGTAATTGCCATTGAAGGGTATTTTAATATTTTTTCATCAAGATTTTACATCTTTTGGATAGTCATGATATGTTGCTAGATATTAATCATAACTTGTAGATTTGCATGAGTTAAAGAATTTAATTTAAGGGATTAATTAGAAGAGTTTTGATTAATCAGTGCAATTGGGCTTGACTTAATGTCTAATTAATGTAATTGAATCAGACTGAATCTACTACTGGCTAAAATGTGGAATCCATTGGGTCTCACCATTTGGGAATTGGTCTTAAATCAATTGATTTGATCAATTTGAAATTTAATTGAAATTCTATGTGTTCATTTTACTATGCTAGTGCATAGGTAAACTCTAATTCTTATTTGACCTAATATAATTAAATTAAGTTAGGTTAGCCTTGCTTAATTTGTTTAAGTCCTACATATTTAATTACCTAGTTGATCTTAATACTTAATAGCCTAATTATGGATTTAATTATTGTATTAAATCTGATTAGGTTAGGTATACAAGAGAAGAATGAATCCTTCTCTTATACAACTCTTAAAATTCCCTCACCAAGGAGGCATTATATGGGGACAAGGAGAGTCCCTCTCCCCTGATATTCTATCACTTCAGCCATCTTTAATTGGGATGTCATAAGTGATTGGCATGTGAAACACCAAGGAGGCGTGGGAGAGTCTAACTCATTTAGAACTCTTCCACAAGCCAAAATTAACTGGGTTTTTAATTTGTGGCAAATTGGGAGAGTGAAAGTCCATCTCATATAAGACTCTCTCTCCTTCTTTGAATGAAGAGGTGCCTATTTATTGGGTATTTATATTTTATGATAGTTTGCATTAGTTTGCATGAGAGAATGTGAGGAGGCATGGGAGGAATCCAATTTGATTGGACTTCTTTCATATACCTCATAATGAAGAGGTTTGATCAATTAATATGGGTTTAAGCTTTCTAATAAATGCCTTAAATGATTTAAATTAGATTTAAATCAGTTAATCTTTTAGTATTCCCTCCTATGGCTAATAAAAGGTCAAAACACCTATGGCTAATGAAGGGTCAATTCAGCCCTATATATTGAGATGGGTTCTAAGGGTTAGGACATAAGTTAAGATTCTGATTTTTGGTGCTATATTATTCCTATAGTTGATGTTCATGGTCATAAATATCTAAGGATTGTAGGGTGTTAATATCTTTGGGTGCAGTGCTATTCTAGTGCTATCTTTTAATGGTGAGATTAGGGATGAGTGAGCTTTCCTTGTGAATCAAAGTTTTATTTTTGATTTAGATCCTTTTTTGGCATGGTAGTTTTTGGTCTTTTAAGTGGTTCTCTTTTGATGAGAAGAAGGTAAAGTTTGGATCCAAGTAAATGAATAGGTCCTAAATATTTGATGAAGAAGAATTCAAAAAGAGGCTGTCAATGGGAAGGTCATTGTTCTTTTCCTGTATGGACTATCACTGAAGGGCATCCATTTGGGTATCTTATAGAGTACCATCTTGTCCCCTTCTGGTTGTATTTACAAGTTTGTTTTACTAACCATTTTCTGTGCTTATTTGTAATTTACAGGGTGAATATGGGATTATGATCTTTGGTTATCTTTTGTTTCAAGTTATTGAAAATAGAATAAAAATTTTAAAATTTATTTTTGCTACATAACATTATTATAATAGTGATATCAGAGCCATCCTTGCTAATTCAATTAAGCATAGATTCATTTTATTCTTGATTGGATCTAATTCATTTTAGGAAGTTTTGAACCCTAATCAAAATTAGTTTAGATTTTTAATTTGACTTGACTTAGTCCAAATCTATAATGATTTAGGTCTTGGATTAAGTTAACTCAAGTCATTTGATTTGATCAAATGTTGAATCAAATCTTCATTTGATGATATTTGGCTCAAGAGTTCGTCAAATTTATCAAACTCCCTATTTGGTGTTAATACCTTTATATATTGGTTAAGTTATGTGATTATGCATATTTTTGGATTTGATTCATATGAATTATCATTCATATTGCTAATAAGTAATATACTTGTTTATGCAAAACAATATGTTTATGAATCATTTAATGCTTCATATTTAGGCTTTGTAAATGCATAGCTAAGTTGTTATATTTTAAAACATATAATATTATAAAATTAAAGATAGGATGTGTTTGAGATCATTAAATCCCTTTGTAAAATTAAATTAAGTCATGGTGTCAATAATCTAAAGCAAATCCATTTTGGATATGATTAATCGATTATTGTCTAAGAAAAGTGATTCAAGGATGGTAAAGAGAACTTGGTTATTTATTTAAGTCCGTTGCTTACCTGGCCATTTTTTGATATCTACGGCAAGCACGGGGAGCCTTCTACTTCTTTTCCATTTACTCGGGCAATTCAATTGATCTAAATCTTGAATAAGGAATGCTTAGTGATTGTACACTACTGATGCCTTCCTTCATGCTAAGAATTTTATTATTTCAAGGACCATATAGTAAGTTAGTTATGCCATCCATAAGGCTCACTACGAGAATTGATTTGATATTAACTTGTGCATAATGATGCTTATAGCATATCTAAATTTTATTATCTTATTGTTCTATCCACAATGATGGCATTATTTAAATATGACTATATAGAAATGAAGGGTTTGACTTAAGTAAAATATTATAGTTTGTTGAGCTATCCACAAAACTATAAATATTGTAGAGACAAAGGTGATGTGATGTAGGATGATCCTAGGACTACCATGATTGCAAGAAAATAGAAACTAATTTTTTTATAATTTTTTTAGAATTTTAATTTGCAGGCTAATGACCTGAAATCAAGTAAAGATGAGCAGGAAAACTAATAATGAAAAGAAACATCATACCCTCAAAGAACTCATGCAAAATAATAAAAGAAAGGATTTCGAAAATTGAGAAACCCTTAGTTAGGATAGCGTACCTTCATCAAATTAGAAGTTAGAAGGGGGAAGGATTTTACCAAGCACTGAATCAAAAATTTGCTCGAAGCCAGGGTCACACAGCACTTGGAATTGTCGCCTGGAAGACAAGCCTTTAGTTTCCCGGTTCAGGCAGCTATCTGGGATCGGTCTTGGAGGCAAAGAGAGCCTCCTCTTTAGAGAGGAAACACCACGGGGATCCTGCAAGCGTCAGAGGTTAATAAAATAAACAAGAAAATAAAGGAAAGAAGCTAGATTTTAGAAGAAAGAAGGATCAGGGTTTGGAATAGCTGGCGGCCTAGGGAAGAAGAAGATCCTTAGCTTCATGGGCAGCTAGGGCTTCTTCTCCTTGGGTGTGGAAGATGAGGACTTGGGCATGGAGGCAGGGGTCAGCTAGGGCACACAAGGACAACCACACAAAATACAAGAACACCAATGCTAGAAAACAAATCACCAGAGTTTTATTTCATCAATAAGGTATATGAATACAAAAGGAAGAGGGGTGGGGTATTTATAAGAGTTCCCATGCCCTCTCCTAATAAGGATAGGAACACATAATTTGAGTAGGAAGAGGGTTATAAACTTTGAATGCAATTACAATTCCTAAAGAACTTAGGAATAGAAATCCTTAATAGGTTAGGAAGGAATATTCTTGTGTTGACCTAGTCTTCTTTTCCTTCCTTGGACTGGCCAAAGGCTTGGGCTCCTCTTGGAATTTGGCTTGGACCTCATGGGCACTAGCAAAGGGCATACTTCTTGGGCTTGGGCAAAAATTAGATGGGCCCTGGTTGGCTTCCAAGGGCTGGGGCGTTTGGACCTGGTGCTTGGGCTGGAAAACCCTGGGCACCCATTCTGAAATGGACTTGGAGAAGAGCCTGGGATGCCTCCTCTTACTGGGCTCTTGGGCTTGAGATGTTCTTGGGCTGGGGTGCCTGGCATATACTTGGAATCATGGGGCACCCTTGGTCTTGGAATATACTATGGCATTTGGAGGGCATCTTGGTATCTAGAAGGCATCTGGGGGGAATCTTGGTATCTGGGGCGGCAATCAAGGCCCATTAAGACTGATGTGAGGGCCTCTAACTCCTGGATGAAGCTTGGTATAACTCCAAAACTGGGTATCCTCTTCTCTTGTATAAAATTGGACCAGTACTGGACTAATACAAATGTACAGGATTCAATGGGACTTAACTGAACTGGACTAGGGTTGAGACAAACTAACTTGGGCATCTTGCCTCAACTTATTACAGGACTCAATATTACTTGATTACAAATTTTGACACATAGGCAAGGGCTTAAAATTCTAATCGATAAACCAGATAGGGTCCAGTAATCTGTGTCGGATCCTGGTGCCCCCACCATGATGTTGAGAATTGTTTGAGATACAATTAGTAAAAGTTATTATCTTTGAACTTATAAGTGCTTGTTGTACTATCAACAAAGCATTTGTAAGGAATTGGGATCTCAATCCCATTTGGAGATCTACATTTAGGTTTCTTGCTTCCTGATGCAGGACGAGTGCTCTGATACCAAAAATGATGCAGAACAAAGAACAAAGAAGCGTATGCGGAAGTAAAATTAAGATTAATTCCTTTTTTTTTGATATATATATTTTAGAAATTGGCTTCGACTCAAAGTAAAGCTAAACTACATTGAAGGAAACTAGGTAAGGATTGAAAGCACAGTTTAGAAGCAACTAAATTATCAGAGTAGTTCAGAAGTAATGGATCGCTGGGGGTTGAGAAACTCCCAGACCTAGGGTTTCGCTCTGAACTTTCAACAGAACAGAAATAGAGAGAAGAGATGGTTTACTAACCAGACAGTGATCTTCTCAGGATTTTGGTGGAAGAACTCTCTCGAGCAGATTGTGGGATCCTCGGAGTTGGCTATCTTCGTAATGGATCCTCCAATACTGGTCTCGTGGTTTGGTCGGCTTCTCCTGGACTCAAGATCTGGGAAAGAAGAGGAACAAGTGAAGGAATTCAGAAACTCAAGAAAAGATCTTACCAGGTTGAAGAACTTGAAAGCCGAAGTTGCTGAAATCGAATTCTCCTGGAGGCCGATCTGACTTCCTCTTAGAATTGCTGTAGATCTGAAGTACCTGGACCGGAGCTGGATGCTGGTGGCCGGCCTGGACTTGGAGAGGGTGGCCGTGAGAAGAGGAATAGACTAGGGCTTGGTGGAAAGAGAAGGGTGATGGCGGCTAGGGTTTGGGAATTGAGTGTCTAACCTAGGGTTTAGGGTTTTGGATAAAGATGGAGATCTCTCACCTCCTCAAGGCTCCAATGGAACCCGGATTACTCCCTCACGGAGCTCAACACTTAGAATAGTGCGGAAGAAGAGAAACCTAGGTCACTCAACACAAGAGAATAGCAAAAATAATTTTTCTTCATTTTTTTTTCAAAGTTACAAAGAGAGGTCTATTATATAGACCTAAAATTTTCTTCTAGCTTGTACAAATTCCCATGTGGGACTAAACTCTTCCAACCTCTAGATTAGGTAGAAAACCCCCTCTCTTGGTCGACCAAGACTTCAAAAAAAATTGGGACGGCCATAAAGGAATTTTTTTTTGGAATTTTTATGGCGCCTCCCTTGGAGTTGGATTTGGATTTGGAGTCCTCCTCTTCTTATGGCATTTCTTCTTTTCTTCCACTCCAAGTTAAGCTCTTTGTTTTTGATTTGAACTTCAATTGGATGTCCTTCTTTGATTTCTTCTCCAAGAGAAGTTTTCTTCCTTCTTTGCTTAGGTAAAATAGGCAGGTATGGGCGCCTCCTTTAAATTAGCTTCCAATTTGATTTTTTTCTTCTTTGGGTGTGGGGACCATGACACTGGGATGCCTCTGTGGCGCCTCCTGGACTCTGGCGTGTGCTCGGAGTGTGGCTGGGCGTGTGGCTTGGAGTGTGGCCTCCACTTGCTTGAACCTTGATTTGATTGGAAGATAAATGTGGCACCATTTTGGACCAAATTGAAACCACATCGGGACTTGCACCGAGTCAACATGACTCAACAAAATTTAAATGGTGACTCAAGAAATAAATAAAAATAAATAAACTGGTTGACCAGGTCAACCTTTATTACAAACCCTAATTTCTCGGGCAATGTCAATCAGAGATCCAGATGGAGCTCTGAAGTCTTCTTCTGAGTCTGGTGCCCGCACCAATTCTCCCGGGGTGGGAGGAACTCGACCCTGTCGAGTAAGGTTCAAGTTGGCTCTGGTATCTCTCCAAGAGGTCTGGGTCCAATTCTTGTAATTCTTCTCGGGAGATCCAAGAGTTATCAGAATCTGGCCTTCCTTGCCAGCGGACCAGGTACCTTTGGTATCCTCGATTACGAGTAGAGATAACCTGATCATCCAGGATCTTTTCAATCTGCTCTTTCCTCACAGGCCAGTTTGTTGGTGGACACACAGGGTCGGGATCACTCTCAATGATTGGATTAGGCTCAAAAGGCTCACTAGGAATCACAGCTGGCTCCCTGTACTCTACTAAGTCTGTAATGTTGAAAGTAGAGCTAATGCCTAGTTCTGGAGGCAACTCGAGCACATAGGCATTGGATCCTACTCTCTTTACCACTCTAAATGGTCCAGCTCCCCTAGCATGTAACTTTCTAACGGTTCCAGGAGAAAACCGTCCAGGCCTTAACCTAATCATCACATAGTCTCCCTCAACAAAAGATTTGACTCGCCTTTGAGTATCAGCCAACTTCTTATAAGTTTCATTACTTAAATTTATTTTGGCATGAATTTCTTTATGCAAGTCTTTTACATGCTGTGCAAAATTCTCAGCAGATTCGGAGACTCGAGTGTGGACAGGTAAAGGGACTAGGTCAAGAGGTGTGTGAGGTTTGTACCCATGTACAATTTCAAATGGACTCTTACCCGTAGACCTATTGACCGAGTCATTGTACGCAAATTTAGTCCTGGACAAAATACAAATCCCAATTCCTGGTGCTCTCAATCAAACCAAAATCTGAGCCAAAGCCTAGTAAAGGGTCAAGAAAAACTAAACTAGACTGACGACGCATTCCTAAAGAATGGACTTTATTTCAAAGGAACCCTAGGTCTAAACCTAACAAACTAAGGCTCTCTAGGTTTGACCTTGGGTCGGAGGAGGGCATGCAGAGCATGAAAACTTATCATGGGTGCCTAGTAGGTGCCATAAGGTCTTCCAGAAGTAGGTGGCAAACCTAATAGGTTCCGACACGTGGTTCACTCTAAAGACTTCGACAAAGTAAACTTGGGTGGTGTAAGAAGCATTGGAAGTCCTAGAGAAAGGAAGGAAATATGAGGTGGAGTCACGAATTACCTGCTGACTAAAGGTGGTGACCTGAAGGTTTGAATGGTGATCTATGAGTGTCAACTGGTCATCCTTTCGAAAGAAAAAGTTTGCTACTCCCAGGAATGGATCAAGAGATGGTTCGGGAAGCAGCCTAGGACATGTGATTGCAATAGTTAAAGTTTGTTCTCTAAGCAAATAATGATCCATTTTCTCAAGAACTGGATTGAAGAATGATTCATGGAAGGGCCTATGGATGATGACCTCAAGACTTGAAATTTGACCTATGGGTGTCGAAAGGTATACTCTATAGAAGGGTAGGTCAGTCATGCAAAGGAAGGGGTCTGGGGCCATAAGGAGGACTTCTACAAGACTGGGTGAACCAATCCGCTCAAGACAAGGATGTTCAACTGAGATTATGGGAGAGACCTTAGTGGCTGGGCATGGGACAAGGTCCAATTGTAAGAGGCTTGATTCAGTCATCCTAAGGAGAGGATCTACCATAGGGTGGGCAAACTTAAACAGTTCAGTGCAAAGATCTTCAATTGGTACTTGGGGAATGACTGTCATTAGAGGGTACGAACTAATAGCTTGGGCTAACAATATGAGTTCTTCCTGGGGGTATTTGACTAAAGGAACCCGGTTCTCACAAATCTCTTGAATTTCTGAACTAGGTCTTATCAGTTGGTTGCTTTCCAAGGTCTCCTCAGGTAAGGAACCAATAGTATCAATGTCACATTCTTCAAGTTCTTCCCCCTCACATTCATCAACTAGACTCAAGCCAGCATCATATACTTCCTCGATTCCATCTTCAATGGGTTTCGGGTCAGTGGTAATCGGGTCAACTGATTCTAGGCTTGTCATACCTAACCGTTCTTCCTCATTGGTAGGCTTGGGTTCTCCCTCATTAATGCCATCCTTAGGATTCTTACCACTTAGCTGTGCACAAGCCAGTCCTATGCATGGGCACTGACTAGATTTATGGCCTCTTTCTCCACAAAACAAACATTCTTGCGATATAGGAACCTGGGTCACACTGGGTTTCAAGCTAGTAGAGACCTTACTTGGGCATGGGTGTGGATCTAAATGGTTTGACCTAGAAGACTTGGGTTGTTGAGTGACTGGTCTAGAATATTGTAAGGACCTCTCATAGACACGATCCACACTATAGATATCATGGTTAGGCTTCCTAAGGTTATGCTCGGGATCACGGTATAAGGTCCTCCTAGGCTCCTGGTATGGATGAGGTTGGGGCCTATTAAATTTTGGATCAGGGATCCAATTTTGATGTCTACGTTTCTCAAGGACTTGGACTTGATCCCTAAGCTGGGTAAAATTCTCATGGACTTGTTCTTTACACTGGGTAACAGTAGCAGTCAAATCCTGGCTTAACTTGTTCATGCTCTCAGTAAGAGCTCTAACCATGGCCTCTAAATCAGGTTGGGTTTGACCAGGTTGATATGGCACTCCGTTTCTGTTAGACATGATGATTCAAGCAAGCACACAAAATGAGACTAGACTAAATCGACTACTGGATCACTAGACCTAGAGTCCAAACTAGATGCCCAATCAGAGTGGCAAGCTAGCCTGTAGTAACTCAGGACTCAGCCAGGCAGGTGTAAGGGGAGTGTTAGGTCCCTGAATGCCAATCCTAGACACCAATCAGTGATTGGCCAGGTAGGCGGACCAGCACACAAGCCCTTCGGGAATGGATCCCTGAACCACCGTTCTAGACACTGAGTGCTAAGCACACACAGAATAACTCAGCAAACTGACTCAACACTAGCCTAGACCCGACCAATTGGTGTCCCTAGCCCACTAGGGCAAATTAGGTCTAACTGATTTTAAATTAGGTCTAGGTTCGAATGATTGGATGGTGGTTTTAGGCTAAGGAGAGGTAATCAACTCCTCCCCTTATCTTAGATGCTCAATTGCCCTTAAGTAAATTATGAGATGATCACTCCAAAAAGAATTGAATTGCAGAACACAAAAAATAGAGTTGTTGTATTTTAATGCTCAGAATTTTTACCGAAACCAATAAATCACAGAAAAATTATGGAAAATAGGTTCAATTATACTGGTTTCAACGAAGCAAAAATCATGCAATTCAGAGTTTTATGCAGGGAGAAATAATTCAGACAACAGGGAAATTACGGGCTGCAACTAGATTGTCTTCCCCGTTTATAATCCCTGCTACGAAGTTATAACCCAATGGATCCCCTACACACCCTAGGAACACCCCGTGGAATGGGAGGAGGAGGCTTGCACCTCGCTTAGTTCCTAGGACCGGACGTCCTGGGGAGTCTACTTCGAGCAGACAAAATAAAAAGAGAACAATCAAAACAAGCAAGCAAGCAAATCAGAAACCCTAGACTGGGCTCTGATACCAAAATTGATGCAGGACGAGTGCTCTGATACCAAAAATGATACAGAACAAAGAACAAATAAGCGTATGCGAAAGTAAAATTAAGATTAATTCTTTTTTTTTATATATATATTTTAGAAATTGGCTTCGACTCAAAGTAAAGCTAAACTACGTTGAAGGAAACTAGGTAAGGATTGAAAGCACAGTTTAGAAGCAACTAAATTATCAGAGTAGTTCAGAAGTAATGGATCGCTGGGGGTTGAGAAACTCCCAGACCTAGGGTTTCGCTCTGAACTTTCAATAGAACAGAAATAGGGAGAAGAGATGGTTTACTAACCAGACAGTGATCTTCTCAGGATTTTGGTGGAAGAACTCTCTCGAGCAGATTGTGGGATCCTCGGAGTCGGCTATCTTTGTAATGGATCCTCCAATACTGGTCTCGTGGTTTGGTCGGCTTCTCCTGGACTCAAGATCTGGGAAAGAAGAGGAACAAGTGAAGGAATTCAGAAACTCAAGAAAAGATCTTACCAGGTTGAAGAACTTGAAAGCCGAAGTTGCTGAAATCGAATTCTCCTGGAGGCCGATCTGACTTCCTCTTAGAATTGCTGTAGATCTGAAGTACCTGGACCGGAGCTGGATGCTGGTGGCCGGCCTGGACTTGGAGAGGGTGGCCGTGAGAAGAGGAATAGACTAGGGCTTGGTGGAAAGAGAAGGGTGATGGCGGCTAGGGTTTGGGAATTGAGTGTCTAACCTAGGGTTTAGGGTTTTGGATAAAGATGGAGATCTCTCACCTCCTCAAGGCTCCAATGGAACTCGGATTACCCCCTCACGGAGCTCAACACTTAGAATAGTGCGGAAGAAGAGAAACCTAGGTCACTCAACACAAGAGAATAGCAAAAATAATTTTTCTTCATTTTTTTTTCAAAGTTACAAAGAGAGGTCTATTATATAGACCTAAAATTTTCTTCTAGCTTGTACAAATTCCCATGTGGGACTAAACTCTTCCAACCTCTAGATTAGGTAGAAAACCCCCTCTCTTGGTCGACCAAGACTTCAAAAAAAATTGGGACGGCCATAAAGGAATTTTTTTTTGGAATTTTTATGGCGCCTCCCTTGGAGTTGGATTTGGATTTGGAGTCCTCCTCTTCTTATGGCATTTCTTCTTTTCTTTCACTCCAAGTTAAGCTCTTTGTTTTTGATTTGAACTTCAATTGGATGTCCTTCTTTGATTTCTTCTCCAAGAGAAGTTTTCTTCCTTCTTTGCTTAGGTAAAATAGGCAGGTATGGGCGCCTCCTTTAAATTAGCTTCCAATTTGATTTTTTTCTTCTTTGGGTGTGGGGACCATGACACTGGGATGCCTCTGTGGCGCCTCCTGGACTCTGGCGTGTGCTCGGAGTGTGGCTGGGCGTGTGGCTTGGAGTGTGGCCTCCACTTGCTTGAACCTTGATTTGATTGGAAGACAAATGTGGCACCATTTTGGACCAAATTGAAACCACATCGGGACTTGCACCGAGTCAACATGACTCAACAAAATTTAAATGGTGACTCAAGAAATAAATAAAAATAAATAAACTGGTTGACCAGGTCAACCTTTTTACAAACCCTAATTTCTCGGGCAATGTCAATCAGAGATCCAGATGGAGCTCTGAAGTCTTCTTCTGAGTCTGGTGCCCGCACCACTTCCATTTTAAAGGATCATGGAATTCGTTAGAATAGTGAGAGATATAATTGGATTAAAGAGCTTATCATTTTATGAATATCATTATGAATTGTTTGTTTATATTTTATTTTTGTGTTTGTAGTTAATTCTACATAATATTATCCTTACTTTCACTACATGGCATACTTGATACCAACAAATTGACCAGACCTCACTATGTTGATTAGTTGAGAAATTTAAAAATTATCCTTAATCAGGAGAAACTATCCTGCATACTTAATTTACATGATCCTAAACCTCTTAGAGATGATGCTACTAGGGAGGAAAGGGCCACATATAAGATGTGGCAAAATGATAGTTTGACTATTAAGTGTATCTTGCTTGCCTTAATGAGTAATGAGTTGTAGAGGCAACATGATAACTTGAATCCTTAATCCATACTTCTAGATCTAAAAGAGTTATGTGGTGAACAGAGTAGAACTGCTAGATATGAGATATTTAAGTAACTATTCCATACAAGGATGAAAGAGGGCTCGTCTATGCAAACTCATGTCCTTAAGATGATTGACTTGATCTCTCATCTGGGTCAATTGGATTTTATCATGGATAATGAGCTCATTCAATATTTGATTTTACAATCACTAGCTGAATCATTTTTCCAGTTTGTTAATAATTATCATATGAACAAACTAGATACCATTCTACCTGAGCTGCTCAATATACTCAAAATAGTTAAAAGTCATTTTCAATTGAAAGATACTCATTCCTTCTTTGTTGAGAATATTATAAAAGAAAAGGCTGGCAAGAGAAAGGGTTTGAAAAGGAAAAAGAAAAACCCTAAGACAAACATCTCTAAGAAAAGGCAAAGAAAGTCACTACCAAAGATACTTATTTTCACTTGGCAAGGAAGGATATTGGAAGAGAAATTGTAAGTTTATCTTGTTAACTATGAAGGAGAAAAAAGAGGCAAATATTGTTTGAGGTGTGTATATGATACAACAAAGTTTATCATTAAGTATTTCCACTTCATATTCATAGGTATTAGACATTGCCTATGGTTCTCATCTTTGCAAATCGTTGTAAGGGCTGCAGGGAGTAAAGAAGCTAAATGAAGGTAATTTCTAGCTATTTGGCAATAGTGGAGAGTCCATATATATTGAAGCTGTTGAAACTCACCTATTGAAGCTACCTTCGAACAAAATTATGGAATTATAAAATTATTATTATATGCATAAGATTAATAGAAATATAATTTCTACATCTCTATTGCTTAAACATGATTTTAAAATTAATGTAAAGGGCAATAGTTGCTTTATTTATTTATTTAATAAATTTTATGGCAATGCTTATGTAGATAATGGTTTGTTATCCTTATTGCTGGATGATAATGTTTTTCATATTGATAAAATAAAGAAAAGAAATAGAGAAGATGTGAATGTCACATATCTCTTGCACTACCATCTTGGTCATGTTAATGAATAAAAATTAACAAGTTACACAAAGAAAAGTTCTTTGAACCATTTGATTTCGAATCATATAGTACTTATGAATCTTGTCTCATAGGTAAAATGACTAAGTTTTCATTTATTGGACATGGATAAAGGGGCAGTGAGTTGTTAGGACTCGTGCATATTGATGTTTGTGGTATATCTACTAAAACTAGAGTTGGATACTCTTATTTTGTCACATTTACTGATGATTTATCAACGTTTGAATATGTGCATTTAATGAAATATAAATCCAAGGCTTTTAATAAATTTAAAGAGTATCAAAGTTTGGTTAAAAAATAAATTGGTAAAAGTATTAAAGCCCTTCGATCATGTCGAGGTGGTGAATACTTATTTAGTGAATTTTTTGATCACCTTGAGTAGCATGGAATTCTCTTTGAATGGACTCCTTATGCACTATAGTTAAAAGGTAAAGCTGAAAGGAGAAATCGTATCTTATTAGGTATGGTACGGTCCAAGATATACTTCATAGATTTGTCAATATTCTTCTAGGGTCTTGCTTTTTAAATAGCCGCATACTTATTAAACAAGGTACCGTCAAAGTTAGTTCCTGATACTCCATATGAGTTATGGAAGGGTAAAAGGACTAGCCTCAAATATCTTAAAATATGGGACTATCTTGCTTATGTCAAAATATATGATGGACATAAGTTTTGGATTAGATTAGTGTAGAATTGTAGGTTATCCTAAGAAGAGTATTGGATATTAGTTCTACTACCCTACTAATTAAAATGTGTTTGTCCATAGGCATATTATTTTCTTGGAGTTTATCCAAGAAAGAGATAGTGGAAGAATAATTGAACTTGGAGAACTTCAAGACCTATAGCATTATAATCCTTAATCAATAGTACCCAGCAATGAAATACAACCACAAGACATACCTCTTCTTCGAAGGTCAGGAAGAGTGTGAAATGCACCTCTAAGGTATAGCTTTGTCATTAAGAATGACAGTGAGCCACACATCATTGAGAATGATGATCTTATGACTTATTTGGAAGTGTTGCTACTAAGATCGTCATGGCTTGTAGCTGCTGTCGGTGCTGAACTGCATTTCCTCCACTGCCTAGCGGTCCTATGGTTCTGGACCTGCAAAATAGGGGTTAGTGACCAGGGCTGAGGGTTCCGGCAGGGGCACTCCGATGGTCAAGTCAGTGACGATCCAGGAGAACAGATCCTCCTGGTCGAGCCCCTCTTAAAGGACTCCACACTAGGAATGAGTAGTGTGAGAGTGGGGTGCAAGTGTGTCAGGAGAATGGTGGCCGAGCTAGAGGGAGTCTCTATATGACCTTTCCTCCTTCCCTTATTTGGGTTTTTTGGTGGTGCATTGCCCTCTGGTTGAGCTTGCACTTATGTTTGTGTTTGCATACCTCCCCCCTTCGGGGGTGTCGAATGTTCTTTGTAGCCAAGGTGACCATTGGGCGCCTGCCACGGGACCTTCACTGGGCTAGCAGGCACATGTGGCGGTGTCCCGTGCTGTGGACGGGACATCTTTCCTGATTCATGCTAAGGAAAGCTATCATGTGTTATGACATTCTTCCTTGTTGCCCCGTTCTAGAAAGCCTGGCAGTGCCTCGATCGGGGGGCCGCCGCCCCCGGGATTTGAATCTCCTAGCTGACTTCCTCTTCCAGGTGGTTTAGGTGGTTGGTGAAGAGCGTGGCACCTCGATCGGAGGGCTCCTCCCCTTTCTGGTGCAAGTGGGAGCTGCGGACAGTTATTGTGGCCTGGTGGGCGTCCTGCTGCAATCTTCGGGTGGCTTGCCGGTGTCCTAAAGTGATGGTGCTGTCTCTCTGCTCATCGGTGTCTTTGCTTGAGCTAGAGGCCGAGCAGAGGAGGTAGGGCTCGATCTGGTGGAGGGCAGAGCGCAGCCTCGGCCCAAAGGGCTCGACCTCGGAGAGACTCCAAGTGGCGGAGGAGGGCTGAGCTCGACTCTGGACCACAGGGCTCGATCTCGAGGGGCTCGATCTGGCGGAGGGTAGAGCGTGGCCCCGGCCCAGAGGGCTCGACCTCGGAGAGATTCCATGTGACGGAGGAGGGCTGAGCTTGACTCCAGACCACAGGACTCAATCTCGAGGGGCTCGATCTGGTGGAGGGCAGAGCACGGCCCCGACCCAGAGGGCTCGACCTCAGAGAGACTCCATGTGGTGGTGGAGGGCCGAGCTCGACTCCGTACCACGGGGCTCGATCTCGAGGGCTTGATATGGGGGATGCCGCTCAGCTCTGGCCTAAGCATCCCAGGCTGGCAGGCCCGACCTGGCGGAGGGCAGAGCTCGACTTCGCCGGACGACCCAGTTATCCTGAGAGAGCTTAGCCCGGCAAAGGAGCCCGAGTAGAGTATCTGACGTGGTGTCTGACAGCTACTCCACGTCAGTGATCATGCCACATCATTTGCCCTCCACTCCCGAGGCTCGTTAGTGTGTGGTGCCCGGGTCGAAGCGAGTAATTGCATTGCTGACATGGAAAGGTGAATATCCAGCATAATTATGGCCATGATCGCCGGTGTTTTGCGAGACGATTTCTCAGGCCATTGCGAGGGCACCACATGGTCACGTCCGAGGAGTAGTTATTACCGGCATGAAATCCAGAATGGCGGGGATGCCTTTCTCACTGATGGCTGGCACGTGGCATGAATCCGTTGGTGGAGAGGTAGTAACGGTACGGATGCATCGGGTCTCTTCGAAATGAAAAGAAGTTTTTATCCAAAACATCTATTCTTTCGAATTCTTCATGCTCGCTGTAGTACCCAGGCTTCCCTTTCTTCCTGATTGCCTCAGTCCCCCTAAGGAACCAGGTTAGTCTTTCTTCTCTTCTTCTTCTTCTTCCCATCATAATAGGATTCCTCTTCTGAGTCTAGGGCCTTCCCCCAGCTGAGTCTGTCCCTTTTGCTCCTTGGGTTCCTTGCTTCTTCTTCTTTTGAAGATGTCTCATTTTGGTCCGGGCTTCCGTCCTTCCACCAATCCGAACGAAGTCGGTCCTTCTGAGCCGAGGACACCATCTTCTTCCTCCGATGAGGAGGGTGATGGGGCACGCTTCGAGTTCAGTAGGAGGCATCCTCCTGGCCCCATATCTATTAGAGAACCAGGGGCTGGTCCTTCCCATCCTTCTCATCTTCCTTTCCCATCCGAACCTGTCTCCAAGTCTATCCGATCAACAGGTCCCAGTGGGATCGCTTCAACTATTTCTGCTATGGAGCTGGGGACCATCTAGGATGTCTATGACATCCCGCACTTTGTTCGACTTCTGATTCCCCGACCAAGGGACAGGGTCACTTTGAGTAGCCCAGGCCAGATAGCCTTTCATGAGGAGACCTTTTTGGGAGGGCTCCGGTTCCCTTTCATCCCTTCTTCATGTCTGTGCTGATGAGCAACTACCATCTGGTTCTTGCTCAGCTAGTCCCGAACGCCATCAAAACCATCTTCTCCTTCATCGTACTCTGCCACTCCCATGGGTTCGTTGCCCGATTTTTCTTGTTCAGGGCATTCTTCACCCTGAAGCACCACCCCACCGAGGACGGGTGGTGGTCCTTGTCTTCTCACCCAAGGGGCATTAAATTTGAGCTCCCCTCTTCCATCAAGGGATGGAAGATTAAATTCTTTTTTGCCACAGTCGAGGGGGTTGACTGAGTCTGGAGTGATCCGGATCAGTCCCCCAACCGAGTCTCTGCGTTTAATGCGACTGACCAGGATGACTACGAGCAGCTCTGCACCACTCAGATTCCTTTCCTTGAGGTCCTACTATCAGAGCAGAACCTTTTTGATGCCAGGGTCGACCCAACGAGAGGGTTGGGTGAGTCCGGCTCAGGTCTTTCTTTCCTCTATGCTTTTATACTGACCTTTCTGAGCTCTAACCATTATGTGATATGTGTACAGGAATGATCTTCATGGAGAGCGACTTGCTGGCGATCACCAGGAAGAGGCCGCCAGCCAGGCTGGCCGATGAGCCTCCACCGAGATGGGTCTGGGGGGAGAGCGCATCAGTGGTCGCTCCCGCCATGCCGGTCGCCCCGAGTAGGAGGGAGGCCAAAGCTGCCCCTACACTAGTGGAGAGGATGATATCCACGGTGCCAGGGCCAAGACAGCGGGTAGTTTGGGAAGTCCCTGAGCAGCCCAGGCAACAGGGAACAGCCCCTGCCCCGGAGCCTGAAGTGGTCATCCGAGCCAGGGCTGCAGCTACCGCCGCCACCGTGTCCCCCAGCTCCCCGAGCCCGGCTGTAACTGAGGTCGAGGAGGAGGTTCGAGCTGGGGCTGGGCCTGTGACTGAGGTGCCACCTGAGAATGTGCCGAATCCACAGCCCGCTCCCTAGGGCTCCGCTATCGGTGGAGCAAACGACCCTACTCCCGGGGAGAGTAGGAGAGAGGAGGCATTCTATTCAAGCTAGGGTTGGAGAGCTCTCTGCTCCGGAACCACGTATTAGCCGAGCGCATGATGGATTTCTCGATCCAGCCATGTGATCGGCAGGGGATGGATGGTCAACGGCTGGGGGATGTGATTAGCAGTATCTTTTCCCAGCTCTTCTTGGTGAGTGATCCCATCCCTTTTACTTCTTTCTTTTTCTTCTTTTATTTTTTTTTGGAAATCTTTTGCATGATGTAGATCGGTGCCGAGGTCCTCTTCATAAAGGACTGCTTCCAAAATCGGCAGAAGGATGACTAGCAACAGGCAGCTGAGGTCGAGTCATTGAAGATTGACCTGAAGGAGAGGACCGACACGAATGTGGTGCTCAGTCAGAAGGTCAAGGACCTCGAGAAGAAGCTCACCAATTCTGAGGGGCGAGCAAAGGAGCTCCAGGAGGGCCTCGACCAGGAGCGGGGCTGGTTGAAGAAGAAGGCCAAGGAGCTCGCTGATGCTGAAAGAAGGCTGGGGCTATTCAACACCGAGGTAGTCTGGAAGAGAGAGATTGCTCGATCCCTTTAGACTGAACTGGCGACGGTGAAGGAGAAATTGGTCACGGCTGAGAGGGCGGCAGAGGAGTCAGCCAAGTCGGCGGAGGTGGCCAGGGGGGAAGCCACCGAGGCAAGGAAGGATGCTGAAGAGGCTGTGGCCAGGCATAGAGCCTCGAAGGAGTTCATCGCTGAGATTCATCAAATGGCATCGGACTCCTTCTTCAAAGGCTTCATGTACCTGCACGGTCGAGTTGAGGGGTTCGTTCCTGATGAGGGCCATAGCCGCCTCAGTTATCCTCAAGCCTCGGACATGGAGTTGGGCCCGGAGGCCGACGTCGAGGGAGCGGCTACTGCTGAAACTTCTCTGCCAGTCGAAGCCGATGCTGGGCCACCTGAGGCCGAAGCTGGGCCACCTGAGGCCGGAGCTGCCCAATTGGAGGTCCCTGAGAATGAGACGTCGTAGCCTCATGGCCCTGCTGGGGGGCCAGCCAGAGTGGAGTAGCCTTCCATCTTGTCTTTCTCTTTCTGTATTTGATATGGGTCGCCTGGTATGTTGGGGGCCCGGAGATGCTTGTAAACAACTTTTATTAGCGAAGTGGAAGTTTTCTTGCTATTTGTTCCCGAGCATTGCTTGACTCTTCTCTCTTTTCCTTTTCTTTTACTTTTCTCTTTTTTTTTGGAGTACGCAGCAAGATCAGAGAGAAGGGTTTCACCTTGTCTGGGGCTTGGTCTTCAGGCTCCAATGTTGATGAAGTGAGCTCAGGATTTCGGTAGTTTGGGAGTAGCTGGGCTCCAAGATTTGCTGGCTGGAGAGCTGGGCCCCGGTCTAGGTTGCCCGAGAGCTGGGCTCAGGTCTTGGTGTCTTGGAGCTAGGCTCGAAGACTTCTTGGCCAGAGAGCTGGGCCACGGTCCAAGAGTTGCCTAAGAGCTGGGCTCAGGTCTTGGTGTCTTGGAGCTAGGCTCGAAGACTTCTTGACCGGAGAGCTGGGCCCTGGTCCAAGGGTTGCCTGAGAGCTGGGCTTAGGTCTTGTCTTGGAGCTGGGCTCGAAGACTTGTCATCTAGAGAGCTGGGCCCCAGGTCTTGTTCTCCTGAGAGCTGGGCTAAGATCTTGGTGTCTTGGAGCTAGGCTCGAAGACTTGTTGGTTAGAGAGCTGGGCTCCGGAATTGGTGTCTTGGAGCTGGGCTCGAAGATTTGCTGGCCAGAGAGCTGGGCTCCAGAGTTGGTGTCTTGGAGCTGGGATCGAAGACTTGTTGGCCGGAGAGCTGGGCTCCGGAGTTGGTGTCCTAGAGCTGGGCTCGAAGACTTGTTTGCCAGAGAGATGGGCCTCAGAGATGGTGTCTTGGAGCTAGGCTCGAAGACTTGTTGGCCGGAGAGCTGGGCTCCGGAATTGGTGTCTTGGAATTGGGCTCGAAGACTTGTTGGCCGGAGAGTTGGGCTCCGGAGTTGGTGTCCTGGGGCTCCGGGGTTGATGGTGTCTTGGAGCTGGGCTCGAAGACCCCTTGACTGGAGAGTTGGGCTCCAGGAATGGTGTCTTGGAGCTGGGCTCGAAGACTTGTTGGCCAGAGAGCAGGGCTTCGGAGTTGGTATCATGGAGCTGGGCTCGAAGACTTGTTGGCCGGAGAGCTGGGCTCCGGAGTTGGTGTCTCGAAGTTGGTTTCGAAGATTCCTTGACCGGAGAGTTGGGCTCCGAGATTGATGTCTTGGAGTTGGGCTCGAAGACTTGTTGGCCGAGAGCTAGGCTTCGGGGTTGATGGTGTCTCGGAGCTGGGCTCAAAGACTCCTTGAACGGAGAGCTAGGCTCCGAGGTTGATGTCTTGGAGCTAGGCTTGAAGACTTGTTGGCCAGAGAGCTGGGCTCCAGAGTTAGTGTCTTGGAGCTGGGCTCGAAACTTGTTGGCCGGAGAGCTGGCTCCGGAGTTGGTGTCTTGGAGCTGGGCTCGAAGACTTGTTGGCCGAAGAGCTAGGCTCCAGAGTTGGTGTCCTGGAGCTGGGCTTGAAGACTTGTTGGCCAGAGAATTGGGCTCCGAAGTTGATGGTGTCTCGAAGCTGGGCTCGAAGACTCCTTGACCAGAGAGCTGTGCTCTGGAGTTGGTGTCCTGGAGCTGGGCTCGAAGACTTGTTGGCCAGAGTGCTGGGCTCCGGGTTTGATGGTCTCTCGGAGCTGGGCTCGAAGACTCCTTGATCGAAGAGCTGGGCTCCGGGAATGGTGTCTTGGAGTTGGGCTCGAAGACTTGTTGGCTAGAGAGATGGGCTCCAGAGTTGGTGTCTCGGAGCTGGGCTCGAAGACTCCTTGATTAAAGAGCTGGGCTCCGAGGTTGACGTCTTGGAGCTGGGCTTGAAGACTTGTTGGCCGGAGAGCTAGATTCCGGAGTTGGTGTCTTGGAGCTGGGCTCGAAGACTTGTTGGCCGGAGAGCTGGGCTCCGGAGTTGGTGTCTTGCAGCTGGGCTCGAAAACTTGTTGACCGGAGAGCTAGGCTCCGGAGTTAGTGTCTTGGAGCTGGGCTTGAAGACTTGTTGGCCAGAGAGCTGGGCTCTGGAGTTGATGGTGTCTTGGAGCTGGGCTCGAAGACTCCTTGACTGGAGAGCTGGGCTTCGGAGTTGGTGTCCTGGAGCTGGGCTTGAAGACTTATTGGCCGGAGAGCTAGGCTCCGGGGTTGGTGTCTCGGAGCTGGGCTCGAAGACTCCTTGATCGAAGAGCTGGGCTCCGGGGTTGATGTCTTGGAGCTAGGCTCGAAGACTTGTTGGCCGGAGAGCTAGGCTCCGGAGTTGATGTCTTAGAGCTGGGCTCGAAGACTTGTTGGTCAGAGAGCTGGGCTCCGGAGTTGGTGTCTTGGAGCTGGGCTCGAAGACTTGTTGGAGATTTTCCTGCAAGGCAGATAGCTACTTGTGCAAAAGAAAATCTTTATTATTACTGGAAGAAGACCTTACATTATTGATAGTTTCTTCTCAGATTACAAGCATTCCATGTTCAAGGGAACTTGACACCATTGAGATCCTCGAGGTAGTAGGCCCCATGTGAGACGACCTCAGCCACTCTGTAGGGCACTCCCAGTTTGGCTAGAGCTTGTCGCACTCCCGAGGTTGAGATGCTTCGGCTCGGTGTAGCACCAAGTCCCCTGGCCTGAAGACTTTCGATCTCACCAGCGTGTTGTAGTACCGAGCCACCCATTGCCGATATGCTGCCATTCAGAGTCGGGCTTTGTCTCTTGTTTCTTCGAGGAGATCTAAGTTGAGAAGCAGGTGTGCCGAGTTTTGCACCTCGTCGTACTGTCGTACTCGTAGCATGGGCATGCTGAGCTCAACCGGGATGACTGCCTCGGCCTCGAAGACAAGGTTGAAGGGTGTCTCATCAGTTGCTGTCCTGGGCATTGTGTGGTAGGCCCACAGAATGCTCGGAAGTTTTTCCACTCATCTGCCTTTGGCTTGATCCAACCTAGTTTTGAGCCCTTAGAGGATGGTTCGATTGGTCACCTCAGCCTCCCCATTTGTCTGGGGATGAGCTACCGAGGTGAAGTGGTGTTGAATGCCGTGCTCCGCGCAAAAACCTTTGAACTCTCGGTTATCAAATTGTCGCCCGTTATTGGTGATGATGCAGTGAGGGAGTCCAAAATGATAGATAACAAACTTCCAAAAGAATTGGCAAACATTGGCTTCGGTGATCCGAGCTAGCGATTCTGCTTCGACCCACTTGGTGAAGTAGTCGATTACCACTAGCAGGAATCTTTGCTGTCCAGGTGTAGGGGGGAATTGTCCTAGGATGTCCATTCCCCACTGAGCAAAGGGCCAAGGAGACGAGAGCCGGGAGATCGGCGCTACCGGCTGGCACTGTATGTGGGTGTGGCACTGGCATTTGTCACACTTTCTGACAAAGTCGGTGGCATCTTCTCTCATGGTCTCCCAGAAGTACCTCTGGCGAAGTGCTTTATAAGCCAGTGTTCTCCCTCCCACATGGTTTTCATAGAGGCCTTCATGTATCTCCTGGAGCACGAAGGTTGCCTCTGCGGGCCTGAGGCATTTCAGGAGCGGGTAGGAATGAGTCGGCGGTAGAGCTGGCCTTCCATTAGAACGAACAGGG
This sequence comes from Areca catechu, assembly GCA_021397845.1. Lineage (NCBI taxonomy): Eukaryota > Viridiplantae > Streptophyta > Magnoliopsida > Arecales > Arecaceae > Areca > Areca catechu. Next base: position 60,847,118 of record CM038040.1, on the reverse strand, counting down.
AGGCCTTCTTCTTGATGAGGTATGCTTCCACACTGTCCTCTAGCAAGGTACCGTCAGTGATGTACCTAACATACCTGTCCATCCAGCTCGGCTCGGGGGTGACTTGATGTACCTCCTCTGAGCTTTTGTAGCTTGGATTATCGACATACTCGAAATAGGCGTGCCCCAGTGATGAGTCTGGAAGGGTTGCGAGCCTTGACAGTGCATCCGCGCGCGCGTTCTCCCCTTGGAGGACATGGAAGATGGTAAAGCATCGAAAGTCTGCCGTGCTGGAGCGGATTCGATCCAGGTACTTCATCATCTAAGGGTATCTGGCCTCATATTCTCCGGAGACTTGCCCGGTAACCAGTTGAGAGTTGGTAAAGACTTTCAAGTTCTTCACGCCCAGCTCGCGGGAGACTTTTAGACCCGCGAGGAGTGCCTCGTACTCCACCTGGTTATTTGTCATGGCGAACTTGAAGCAGAAAGCACACTTCATCACCACCCCATCGCTGTTGGCGAGGATGAGGCCTGCTCCGCTCCCACCGGAGTTGGATGCGCCATCCACATGGAGGATCCAAGGATCCTCCTCTGGTCCGAGCTCCATTTGGAGCTCCGTTATTGTCTGCTCTGGCTGGTGGGGACACCTGAGGCACCAGAATAAGACAGAGGCTTTTCAACCCTCTGTAAATTGATCAATAATTTATGAGTCCATCTGTAATAAGGGCTTAGCTCATCTGAGTCCATTTTAGTTGTTATTTGAGTTTTTTGAGTTGTTATTTCAGTTCTGTACTAGTCAGCTCATGTTGAGCTAGTTCAGTCCAATGCTGGTCAGCTCATGTTGAGCTAATTTTATTTTTTTTTTGAGTCCTATCCAAGCATATTTAAGACTCAAGACCACATCATACAAGTAAAGACCAAGTCCAACCAGATTGAAGACATGGAAGTTTAGCCCAAGTCCAACCCAGCTTGAAGATTTGAAGACCCTAGGAGGAAAATTCAGAAAACCCTGATTTCTTGCAGATGCCCTCCAGAAGCCCAGATTCCCTTCCAGATGCCAAAGTATATTCATAAATAAGGGAATCCATGATTCCAGAGGTCCATCTGCATCCTAGCCCAAAGAAATCAAGCCCAGGTGCCAAGCCCAAGCCCCTAAGAAGCAAGATACCAAGGAATATTCCTGCTACCTGGCTACCAGGCCACCCCAGCTTCCAGAGGCCCAAACCCATGCACCCGAGCCCCTTTGGGCTGGCCTTTTGCTGCTCCTAGAAGCCCAACACGCCCCCTTAGGCATCCTTGGAGTCTTGACCAAGTCAAGAAAATTTTTAGGGATTTTTCTACCTAACATTTCCTTATTTTCTAGCTAGGGTTTGAGAGGGAAAAGGATTCTTATGTAAAGACTTATGTACCCTTACTTGGAGCCCAAGGTTAAGGGTCTATTTAAGGAACCCTAGCCTCTTGTATGAAGGAGAATTTTTGATGAATAAAAAAATCTTGAGTTCTTCTATTGAGTTGTGTGATACCCTGCTGTGTGCATAAAGGGGTTTGTGAGAGTTTTTCTTCCTAGTGTTGCAATCATCTTCCTGCTGCCAACAAGCCTCTCAGATCCCTGGATGCCCACTCCAAAAGAAGCCTTCCCTTGCTATTTTTTCTTTATTTTCTTGTTCCTTTGTGAGTTTTCTAACCCCTGACAGGTCGTTTACAGGTCCCCGAGTTCCTACGAATCCAACGACTCCAGCCAAGCCTCAATCGAATCACCGAGCAGAAAGCCGGGTATCCGCGGGTCTTTGGCTCGGTATTCCAGGCCGCATCCATCGAGGAACGAGAGACCCCTTCGCTGCGATCTTCACAGACAATGTCAGGTACACCCCTCTACCTCCAGTAGTTTTATTGTAGGAGAACTTGCCATAACCGAGGCTTCTCAGCCCCGGCGGTCCTTCTTTGCTACTTTTCTAGGTCCTAATCTGCATGCTGATCTTCAAAAATTCATACAAAATTCTCTACAAACAATTTTGATCTGAAATTTGGGAATTAATCACCTAGCTCAACATGTAAAACATACAAAAAAATTGCATGCATATTAGTCCTCCATCATTTGGTATCAGAGCTTAGATTAGGGCTTATTTTCTGTAATGTTTTAGTCCGTATATGCTCTGTTTTTTAAATTATTTCTCCCTGTTAAAAACTCCAAGAATCTTGAAATTTATTTTTCTAGATTAACAATAATTCAAAGTAATTTTATTAATTTTTTAATATTTTATTATGGCCTGTGAAATTTTTTCAAGTCGAAATACAGCCTGCAAATTCTCGGCTCTATTTTTTTTCAGCAAGACAAGTTTAGAAGTTTTAGGGTTTTATTTAGCTTTTTTTGCATATCTTTTAATTTTAGTATATTTCCTGCATATTAGGCCATAATTTACAAGTTTTCTTCTATTTAAGAAAATACTAAAAAAAATAATAATAAAATAAAATTACATATTCTCCAAAAAAAATACCAAAAACATCTAACCCTAATTTGCATCATTTGCCTGCCATCATTGCATAATCTACTTTTAAGGGCACTCTTTCTATGTCAAATGAGGGGAGGATTTGATCACCTCTCCTTAGCCCAAAACCACATCCCTTGCATTTGGTCCCAAGCTTTAACCTAAAATTAACTAGACTTAATTTGCCCTAGTGGGCTAGGGACACCAACTGGTCGGGTCCGGGCTAGTGTTAGATCACTGTGTCAAGTTAACCTGTGTGTGCCTTGTGCTCAGTGTCTAGAACGGTGGTTTAGGGATTCAATCCTGAAGGGCTTGTGTGCTGGTCTACCTACCTGGCCAATCTCTGATTGGTGTCTAGGATTGGCAATCAGGGACCTAACACTCCCCTTACACCTGCCTGGCTGAGTACAGGGTTACTATAGGCTAGTTTGCCACCCTGATTGAGCATCTAGTTTGGACTCTAGGTCTAGTCAGCTATAGTCAGTATGATTGAGTCTTGCATGAGCACTAGATCAGGAGTTTCATATCACCCACCTCCTTCACAAATGTCTGAACCCATGGAAAATTTGCAATCTCAAATAAAAGCCCTAGCTGATCAAATGGCCCAGATGGCTACCCAGATAACTACCCAGATGACCCAGTTAACTCAGTCTCGTATTCAAACCAATGATAGAATTGACCATCTTGCCAATAGGTTTGATCAGTTAAAAGTCCGGGTAGGGACCCCAGAAAAAAACCATGGGTCACAGTCTGAGCCAGATCCTAATTCCCCTCAACCTAGGAGGACCCCAAACCCTAATCCATACCCTGAGGTCGAACCTAGGAGAGCCCCTCATCCTGACCCATACTATAACCCTCAGCCTAGGAGGACCCCAAACCCTGACCCATACCAAGAGGCCGAACCTAGGAGAGCCCATCGTCATGACCCAATCCCTAAGGTTAGTCCTAGAAGACCCAATCAGGATTTTATAGACCAGGAAGATAGATCCTATTTACCCTCTCCCTATAAGCCTAGTATACCTACAACCTATAGATCTTATGACTCCTATGAACCTAGAACCTATGAATCCATAACCTATGAACCTAGATCCTATGACTCTAGATCCCATGATCATAGATCCTATGCACCCACACCCTATGAGCCTAGTAGACCCAACACCCAATATTCTGACCCATATAGGGAGTCCAACCCTAGGAGGACCCAATATTCTGACCCATATAGGGAGTCCAACCCTAGGAGAACCCAGTATTCTAACCCATATAGGGAGTCCAATCCTAAGAGGACCCAATATCCTGACCCATATAGAGAGCCCAACCTTAGGAGGACCCCATACCATGATCCATCCTTAGAACCTGACCATAGAGCTGACCCAAAATCCTATGACCCCAGATCTTATAATCCCATGACCCATAGATCTGCACCCTTGTCCTATGAGCCCAGAGAACCCATAACCCCTAAGTATCAATCTAGTACTAGTCAAGTTTTCCTTAGTCAACTTGAACCCCATAGGATTAGCACCCCTAAATATGAGCCCAGTAGTGAGCCACTATCTCTTAGGCAACTTGAACCGACTAGGATTAGTGTCCATAATCAGAAACCAGGACCTAGCCAATTTTCCCCTAACCGACCTTCTCCAACCATTCCTGAGATTGACAAGGCTTACATCAATGCGGAAGTGTATAAAGCTGATGCGAGCCTAGTGGATGAGTATGAGGGAGAAGATGAGACACCTATAGATAACCTAGAAATAGTTGGCCTAGTAAATACCCAGGTAGAAGCCAACCTAGAGGTAGTTGACCCTAACCACATCCAACCAAAAGCTATAGTGGAAGAACAAATAGAGGAAGAGAACCTAGGTACTGCTGTTAGAGCCTTACCTGAGGAAACCGTAGAGGAGAGCCAAATTATAGAGTCTAGTCCTAAAATACAAGAACCTGAAGAATTTATTAAGGACCTGATCTCTTTGAATCAGTACCCTCAGGATGAGCCTCCTCCTATAGTTCCTATTAAGGATCTCTTCCCTGAGATTAATAACCCATCCTTCCATTATACAAACCCCGTAGATATATCGCAACCCCGTAAGGTTAACCTCATTAGTATAGGATTAGTTCCTGACACCCCATCTTTTATCCTATTTTATCCAACTAACCATGAACCTTTTTCTCTACCTTACCAAACTAATTCTGAACCCACTTCCTATTTTCTGCCCTTTCCTGACACCTCCAGCATTTCTAGGATCATTAGATTGCATTTAACTGAGATTAGCATGCTGCATGCATTCATCACGCATGTTAGGTTTGCATCTTACTTCTGACATACTATTTGGAATTTGCTAGGAGTTCACTGTAAATTTTCATGTGCATGTCAAGCTAGGATCAAACCTAGAGAACCTATAATCTATTAGGTTTAGATCCAAAGAGTTCAATAAAATTTTCTTCGATAGGAATGCATAGTCGAGTCTGTTAGGTGTCAGTATGAGTCCTTTGCATCATTTGTTAGGAGTCTGCATGTGCCTAGCATGTTCACCACCCGCACTAATCTTAAAACAACTAGCTAATTCCCGAAGAAGGGTCAAAGAATTTGATGTAGTGGATTCTATCTTGGTTAGGCTTAGGCCTAAAAGAAGCTTCATGCTCGCAGAGCCGGACCTTTTAAAGTGATAGAGAAGGATTGGATCAAATGCCTAGGTGTTAGAATTGCCTTTGGATTTGGGCATTAGTTCTACCTTCAATATTACAGACCTGGTTGAGTATAGGGAACCGGCAGCGATACCTAGTGAGGCCTTTGGACCTATTCATTTTCATTGTGAGTGACCCTAACCTAGAGTGTCCACAAACAAATTTGGCCTGAGAGAGGAGAACGGATCGAGCGTATCCTGGATGATCAAGCCATCACGACCCAGGGCCATGACTATCAACGCTTCCTGGTCCGATGGCAAGGCTGGCCAGAGTTGGACAATTCATGGATTCTCGAGAGGACTTGCAACGTCTCAACCCAGACCTTCTCGAGAGATATGTGAGCCAGTCTGACCTTCACTCGACAGGGTCAAGTTCCTCCCATCCCGGGAGAATTGGTAGGTACACCTGAGGCACCAGAATAAGACAGAGGCTTTTCAACCCTCTATAAATTGATCAATAATTTATGAGTCCATCTGTAATAAGGGCTTAGCTCATCTGAGCCCATTTTAGTTGTTATTTGAGTTTTTTAAGTTGTTATTTCAGTTCTGTACTAGTCAGCTCATGTTGAGCTAGTTCAGTCCAATGCTGGTCAGCTCATGTTGAGCTAATTTTATTTTTTTTTGAGTCCTATCCAAGCATATTGAAGACTCAAGACCATATCATACAAGTAAAGACCAAGTCCAACCAGATTGAAGACATGGAAGTTTAGCCTAAGTCCAACCCAGCTTGAAGATTTGAAGACCCCAGGAGGAAAATTCAAAAAATCCTGATTTCTTGCAGATGCCCTCCAGAAGCCTAGATTCCCTTCTAGATGCCAAAGTATATTCATAGATAAGGGCATCCATGATTCCAGAGGTCCATCTGCATCCTAGCCCAAAGAAATCAAGCCCAGGTGCCAAGCCCAAGCCCCTAAGAAGCAAGATACCAGGGAATATTCCTGCTACCTGGCTACCAGGCCACCCCAGCTTCCAGAGGCCCAAACCCATGCACCCGAACCCCTTTGGGCCGGCCTTTTGCTGCTCCTAGAAGCCCAACACGCCCCCCTAGGCATCCTTGGAGTCTTGACTAAGTCAAGAAAATTTTTAAGGATTTTTCTACCTAACATTTCCTTATTTTCTAGCTAGGATTTGAGAGGGAAAAGGATTCTTATGTAAAGACTTATGTACCCTTACTTGGAGCCCAAGGTTAAGGGTCTATTTAAGGGACCCTAGCCTTTTGTATGAAGGAAAATTTTTGATGAATAAAAAAACCTTGAGTTCTTCTATTGAGTTATGTGATACCCTGCTGTGTGCATAAAGGGGTTTATGAGAGTTTTTCTTCCTAGTGCTGCAATCATCTTCCTGCTGCCAACAAGCCTCTCAGATCCCTGGACGCCCACTCCAAAAGAAGCCTTCCCTTGCTATTTTTCCTTTGTTTTCTTGTTCCTTTGTGAGTTTTCTAACCCCTGATAAGTCGTTTACAGGTCCCCGAGTTCCTACGAATCCAACGACTCCAGCCAAGCCTCAATCGGATCACCGAGCAGAAAGCCGGGTATCCGTGGGTCTTTGGCTCGTTTTTCCACGCCGCATCCGTCGAGGAACGAGAGACCCCTTCGCTGCGATCTTCACAGACGTTGTCAGGTACACCCCTCTACCTCCAGTAGTTTTATTGTAGGAGAACTTGCCCGAACCGAGGCTTCTCAGCCCCGGCGGTCCTTCTTTGCTACTTTTCTAGGTCCTAATCTGCATGCTGATCTTCAAAAATTCATACAAAATTCCCTACAAATAATTTTGATCTGAAATTTGGGAATTAATCACCTAACTCAACATGTAAAACATACAAAAAAAACTGCATGCATATTAGTCCCGCATCACTGGCTCCTCCGTAAGCCCGGTGCATTCGACCACGAAGTCGGCTAGGACTTGGGCCTTCTGGGAAGACCTCGACCGATACACTATGTCGAACTCGCTGAGGAGAAGGGACCACTTTGCCAGTCTCCCGGAGGTATCAGGGTGGCTAAGTATGGCCCTCAGTGGCTGGTCCATCACGATCACGATCGGGTATACTTGGAAATAGGGCCTAGGTCGCTTAGCAGATATTATTAATGCAAAAATGAGTTTCTCAGAGCGAGTATACCTGATCTCCGCATCGTGGAGGATTTTGCTGGCATAGTACATCGACTTCTGGGATCTGTCCTCGTCTGCACGGATGAGGATCGAGCTGATGGCTCCAGGTGTAACTGCCAAATAGAGTAGGAGCTCCTTCCCTTCTTCCGGTCTAGAAAGCAGCGGGGGAGAAGCCAGGAACTCCTTCAGCTCCTCGAAGGCCATCCTACATTCCTCTGTCTGGGTGAAGTCATGCATCTTGCATAGTGCCTTGAAGAAGGAAAGGCAGCGATCGGCCGACCTTGAGATGAACCGGCTCAGGGCGGCAATATGCCCCATCAGGCGCTAGACCTGCTTCTTGGACGTCGGGTGCTCCATGTCGACGATCGCCTGGACCTTTTCTGGGTTCGCTTCAATGCCCCTCTGGGTGACCATGAAGTCGAGGAACTTTTCTGATGCCACTTCGAAGGTGCACTTCGTCAGGTTCAGCTTCATCTGGTGTTGCCGAAGGTTGTAGAAGGCTTCGACGAGGTCGATGATATGATCTGAGCTTGGCTTGCTTATGACGAGCATGTCGTTCACGTACACCTGCATGTTCCGACCAATCTGGTCTTTGAAGACCTTATTGACCAGGCACTGGTACGTGGCGCCAGCATTCTTCAGACCAAAGGGCATCATCCTGTAGCAGTACGTCCCTTGGTCAATGAGGAAGGCGGTATGCTCCTTGTCCTCAGGGTGCATCTGGATCTGATTGTATCCGGAAAATGTATCTATGAAGGAGAGCAGCCTGTCCCGAAGTGGCATCCACCAGCTGATCGATCTTCGACAGAGGAAAGCTATCCTTTGGGCATGCCTTGTTGAGGTCGGTGTAGTTTACACAAATCCTCATTTGCTATTATTCTTGTTCACCATTACCACATTCGCTAGCCAGCTCGGATATTGCACCTCCTGAACGAAACCAGTGGTGAGGAGTTTATCCACTTCCTCGTTGATAGTCGCATGTCTCTCCGGGGCGAAGCTCCTCTTCTTTTGACAAACTGGCCTGTGCTTTGGGTCAATGCTCAACTTATAGGTGATGATGTCGGGGTAAATACCTGGCATGTCCGCCGCTATCCATGTAACACATCTATGTTTGTCCACAGGAACTCCAACAGCTGAGCCCTCTCCTCCTCTGGTAACTGGGCTTTAATCTGCACCATCTTTGCAGGGTCATCCCCGAGTGGGTAAGAGAGTAAGTGCTCGACTGGGCCTCCTTTGGGATCTTGAGCTCTTTGTTCAAGGTCGTCCACCTTGGGGTTGCCCTTGAGGGCCTTGTCCCCAGGAAGGGTTTGGAAATAGTGTTGCGCCGGTTAGGGTGCTCCCCTCATTTTTTCGACACCGTAAAGAGTTGGGAACTTTACAAGTAGCCTTTTGTGGAGATGACGGTGTCGAGCAGGTTGAGTCCGGGTCGGCCCAGAATCAGGTTGTAGACTGAAGGAAGCCTGATGACCGTGAAAGTCATCATGACGGTGCTCTGCCGAGGTGGGATCCCGGCAGTGACTGGGAGAGTAACTTCTCCCTCCACCCTTATAGAATCACCTATGAAACCAACAAGGGGTGTGTGCACAGGTTTAAGTTGAGCATGAGAAAGATTCATCCTGGAGAAAGCATTGTAGAAAAGTACATCTGTGGAGCTTCCACTATCAACCATGATGCATTTTACAGGATGCTTCGCGATCGTCATCTCGACGACCATGATATCATTATTTACATTTTTTCCCCCGTCTTCGCCTTTCCTCATAAAGGGGAGTATATTTTCAAAATGCCCTGCCCCCCGAGCCCTCTTGAGTGCACGTCCGGCTCCCCAGCATATCATCCCTACCGGCTCTCGGTAGGGCGGTTGTCAACTGCAGGAACTGGCGGCAGAGCAACGAGCGTCTGGGGTTCTGCTTGAGGTCTGCCCCCCATAAACCTTCTGAGGTAGCCCCTCTTGATGAGCTCTTCGATTTTCCACTTGAGGTTGAGGCATTCCTCGGTGTCGTGGCCATGGTCGCGGTGGAAGCGACAGTATTTTTTTTTATCACGGTTAAAGGATGGCTTCATCGAAGGCAGGTGCCTCAGATATTTCTCGCCCTCGATCTCCATGAGGATCTTCGTCCTTGGGGTGAGGAAGGGGGTGTAACTCTCCTCAGGAATGGGAGTGCCTCTCGGCCTTGGTCCTTGCTGGGAGCTCCGAGCTGGGGGTTTCAGCTTCCGCACCTTAGATGCCTCGACGAGGGTTGGCTTCTTTAGTGGCCTCCCATCGAGCTCCCACCTCGTACGATTCGTCTCCTCGACATGGATGTACTTCTGAGCTTGGAGTAGGTCTTCAGGGGCTTCTTTCCAAGCGAGTTGGTCAGGCGGGAGGTCCTGAGCCCTCGCTTCAAAGACAGCATCGCAATCGGCTCCTCAAGATTGTAGATCTCAAACACGACAACCCTAAAACGAGCCACGTAGTCCCGTAGTGGCTCGTGATCTTGCTGCCTGATGGAGAAGAGGCTGTCTGCCTCTCGTGGCATCTTTCGACAGGTATCAAAGTGGGCTACGAACTTCTGTCCCAACTGGGCGAAGGAATTAATACTCTATGGTTTCAAACGGGTGAACCACACCCAGGCTGCCTTCCGGAGAGTAGCAGGAAAGGCGACACAAAGGAGTGCATCGGTGGCCCCTTGGACCCTCATGAGGGCCTGGTAACTTTCCAGGTGATCCAGGGGGTCGGTGGTCCCATCGTAAGGATCCACCTACGGCATACAGAACCGACCTGGGATCGGCTCTTCTTGGATTTCCTGAGAGAAAAGAGGGCGGGCATCATTGCTCGCTGGCTCGCTAGTGGAGCCTGGTAGATTGGCGAACCGGTGGGATAATTCTGCCAGCTTGCGGTCATGCTCCTCCAGGCACTTTTCTGCCGTGCGCTTGATGGCATCGTTAGTAGACCCCTCCACCGAGGGAGACGGAGAAGGTGACATGGGTGCATGGCACCCGTGGCAGAGGGTTCTACTTTTCCTACCTCGGCGGGGCTTGGACACCTCCCACTCAAGGTTCGGTGAGCGACTCTCCCTGTCAGCAGACCCAGCTCGTTGTCTTTTTGCCAGAGTTTGGTGGCTACCTTGGTTGTCAGTAATTACCGGCGGCTATGAAGGCCTTCCTTGAAAGGAACACAGGCTGTCGCGGGGTGCTGTGGCATGGGCCGTGGGAGTCCCTAGCTGCTGATGAGTGGCCAAGGACCGGTGCTGATGTTGAAGTTGGTGCACTGTTGTGTCAAGGATCTGCATCTGTTGGATGAGTGCAGCCAGCTGGGATTCTGGTGGAGGTGGTTGAGCTGGAGCGGATGGCTCCACCTCTGGATTGTGTGGGTTTCCCCGGGAGGTGGGATCCCTCGCACAATTGGTGGAGACCTCTCTCGCCCTTGTCGTCACCATCCTTCCATCAGACTACTTGTAAAGGGGGTTAAAGGAGGATCAAAGATCGCTTCTCATCCCCCTACCTGGCACACCAATCTGTTACCGCCAAGATTGTCGTGAACTGTAGCTGCTGTCGGTGCCAAAGTGCACTTCCTCCATCGCTCGGCGGTCTTGTGGTTTTGGACCTGCAAAACAGGGGTCAGTGACCCGGGCCGGGGATTTCGACGGGGGAACTCTGACGGCCAAGTCAGTGACGATCCAGGAGAACAGATCCTCCTGGTCGAGCCCCTCTTGAAGGACTCCATACTAGGAGGAGTGAGTAGTGTGAGAGTGGGGTGCAAGTGCGTCAGGAGAATGGTGGCCGAGCTAGAGGGACTCTCTATGTGACCTTTCCTCCTTCACTTGCTTGGATTTTTTGGTAGTGCGTTGCCCTCTGGTTGAGCTTGCACTTGTGTTTGTGTTTGCATACCTCCCCTCTTCGGGGGTGTCGAACATTCTTTGTAGCCAAGGTGATCATTGGGCGCCTGCCTCGGGACCTTCGCTGGGCTGGCAGGCATGTGCGGCAGTGTCCCGTGTCATGGACGGGATATCTTTCTTGATTCATGCTAAGGAAAGCTGTCATGTGTTCTGACATTCCTCCTTGTCGCCCCATTCCGAGAAGCCTGGTAGTGCCTCGATCGAGGGGCCACCGCCCCAGGGATTCGAATCTCCTGGTTGACTTCGTCTTTCGGGTGGTTCAGGTGGTTGGTGAAGAGCATGGCACCTCGATCGGAGGGCTCCTCCCCTTTCTGGTGCAAGTGGGAGCCGCGGGCTGTTATTGCGGCCTGGTGGGCATCCTGCTACAATCTTCGGGTGGTGTGGGCACCAGAATCAGGAAGAGACTCCAACCAATTCAAGTCAAATCCGAGTCCTTATGGTTGGATGAGTAAAAGAAAGTCCTGTAATTTTTTTCTTTCTTTAATTTTGAGTCCAAATAATTATGTAATTCGAGTCCATTTCAATTTTATGTTGGGACTAGTCCAGCTTGATTAATCTTGTATTTGAGAGTTGGGTCCAAATGAGTCAAGTCCAATCCATGAAGAATCAAACCAAACCCCTATGAAGAATCAAACCAAACCACATTTGAAGACTAAAGAAGACTCAAGTCTTATACTCCAAAGAAAGACCAAAGCCACCTCAAGTGGGGACCACATGCCACATGACACATGCCACCTCATCATCCAAGGTTGCTGCCACATCACACATACCACCTCACCATCCAAGGTTGCTGCCACATCACACATGCCACTTCACCATCCAAGGTTGCCGCCCAAGAGAAGAAAAGGGGAATTTGAATTTGAATTGGCTACAACCTCCAACACAACTTCCTCCACTACTCATGGGATGCCCCATATTTTTCTCCACAAATTTTTCTCCATGATATTTGGTGTAGTTTGAATTCAAAATGGCTTAATAGTCTATAAAAGACTCTTAGTCTTCTTGTAAAGAGAGGATGGAAAAGAAAAATAAAAAAATTTCTTCTATGTGAGTTCTATGTGCCTAAGTGGTAGTTCTAAATTCCTCTCCCTATCCCACGCCAACCCTACTTTCTCCTCCTCCATCTCCAACGCCTAAGACACTCTCCTTCTTCTCCAATCTCAAGCTATCTCTTCAATATTCAGGGTTGATCAAGAAGACCATCACAAGGAGGCCGGCCTAATCCATTTCAAGTGATCTACCATGGCGCCAAGATTATTCTTCAACAATGCTTCCTCGACTCTTCTTTAGTTTCTCCATTTCATGACTAACGTATTTTACCAAGTTCCTAATCTCGAGGTTTCTTTGTTGTAGGGTTCTCCGGTATTCCAAACTCAAGAGGAAGAATTACTTGCCATAATCCAGAAAACAAGAAGGGCCCTCAATTTGTAGTATGGTCTTGTCATTTGGGAGGTCTCTTCATGAGTGAACTTGATCTACTTGAAAGATTAATGCTAGGTATGTTCTAGTATCGATTAGGTCTGAAATATTAAATTTGCCTAGCTTAACTTGTGTGGTTCGAATCTTATTCCTATTTCTTTGTTATTTTGATTGTCTTATTAATTAGGTTTACGTTTGATCGTTCGAGTTCTCTTCATTAAACCTCCTTTGATACTATATGCTGAACTAATCATATGCAAATAAGAAATTGCTAAGTTAATCTTTGCTAATCTCCTTTAGGGTTGCATAGTTGCATCCTCATCTTGCATGTCCCCACCATTCTTGGTATCAGAGCATGGTAGAATAAGTTCCTGATTGCATAGCATTAAGTCCTTGAAGTACTTGGATCGGGGGCGTTACCAGGCCGTCCGGTCTTAGGAGAAAGTAGGGTTTAAACACCCTCTCTTCCCATTCCACGGGGATCTCCTAAGGCATGTCGGGGTGCCATTGTGATTGACCCGTGAAAAAGAAAGCCAAAGGACTTCTTAGATTTCATTTGTGAATTTTGCATTGGGCATGTTCTGTTTTTCTGCTTGCTGTATTTTTTGTAGGCTGACTATAATCCGCCTGCAACTCCAAAGGAAAGTATCACATTCCTCGTTGGAATATTTTTTTTTCTGTTCCATTTTAAGTTGCTTATCACCGTTTAAAACCCCAATCTGATAAAAAATTCACAAAAAAAATGAAAATTCCTGCAGTCCATCAGTGTTATCAGGGTTTCTGTTCTGTTCTGTTCCTTTTCATTATCTTCATTTCAGAATCTGCCTAGAATAGTACAGATTTTATTTTGAATTTTTTTTCATCTGGTATGTCATCTAGAAGTTAGGAGTTTTCTATGATTTTTTTAGATTTTTCTGACATTTTTTTCTGCACTTATCAACACTACTTTTAAACTGCAACACACTACTTCTGTACCTGAAATTTGAAATTTGCATGCATCTCATGACAAATCAAATTAAGGGCATGAAATTGACATAGGGTCAGGATTTCATCACCTGTCCCTAGCCCAAAAATCACCAAATTGCATATCGATCCAATCCCTAACTAAAATTGATTAGACATTAATTGCCCTAGTGGGTTGGGACATCAATTTGGTCGAGCCCGGGTTATTGTCAACTCATTGTGTCAACTAGTCTTGTGTGTGCCCTATTACTTGGTGTCTAGAATTGGGACTAAGGGCTTGGGTGCTGATCTGTCTATCGGGCCAATTCCACCGGGCCTAGGTAGGCCAGAGACAGGATCTCACACTCCCCTTATTCTAAAACCTGGCCAAGTATAGAGTTACTACAATCTAGCTTGCCACCTTGATTAGGCAACTAGCTTGGAACTCTAGGTCCAGTTCAATTCAATTGGGAAAGCTTGTGCAACCCATTTCTTCATCTATTATTGAAAGCTGGTGTCAAGGATAGAGGTTAAGTGGCTCAAGCCAAAGCGGTTCTTGTGGTTTTTAATTAGGACCCAGTGAAAGCTGGGGGAACCTCCCACAGACCCACCTCCTGACTGGCCAGTGGAAGAGAGTAGCTGTTGATTTGATTGTATCTAGTCAACTCAGTTTATTTGGACTAGCCGGTTTAGAAAACTCGTAGTTCGGGTCTGAGTCTAATTGTTTGCATGACAACTAGGTCAGGCACACCTTACCACCCTTCACAAGCCCAACTTAGTTCATCCATGGATACTAGTATGGAAAGCCTTATGAGATCTATGATCGAGAAGATGGACCGTTTGGATGCTAGGTTTGACCAGCTCGAGGAAAGGATAGGAACCCTAGAGGAATCTAGGTTGACCCCAACTGAACCACCTTCACCCAGATTACCTTCAGTTCGCCCTAGAGCCCAACGACAGGAACATATACCTGATCCAATTCATAGAAGGCCACATCAGGATTATACTGATCACACTCCGGAGCCAAATCCTAGAAGACCTCGCCATGATACTTTTGATCAGGATGATCGGGCCTTAAGGAATATACGTCTAGATGCACCAACCTTTGAGGGAAGCCTAGATCCTAAGGTGTACATAGACTGGGAGGCTGACATGGACCAATATTTTGACTGGTATGATATGTCTGAAGAGAGAAGATTCAAGTTTGCCAAAATCAGACTAGTCCGTCAGGCTAGGTTGTATTGGGGAAATGTCGAACGCATAGCTAGGCAGAGGGGAGACTTACCTATAGTGACCTGGAGAGACATGAAGAGAAAGCTTAGAAAGAAATATTTGCCTATGTCTTATCAGCAAAGGTTGTTAGATCAGTGGCAACGATTGACACAAGGAAATAAGAACGTTTCTGAGTACGTTGCTAAATTTGATGAGTTTGTAATGCGATGCAATGTAGTCGAGTCTGAGGCAGCCACATTATCGAGGTTTAGATCAGGATTGAATGAAGATATAAAAGGAAAACTATTTTTGAGAGAAGTCCATGATTTAGATCAGGCATACCAAGTTGCCATGGACTATGAGAGGTTTCAAAGGAGAGCTACATTTAGGCGACCTGAGCCCATTAGATTTAATCCTCCTGTTAGTCGACCTAGTTCAGTCCCTGGTACAACCAATAGACCAAGATCCAGCTCGAATCCAACCCCTAGGACCAACCCTGCCATTCCCCCAATTCCTAAAGAAGACAAAGGAAAGAGCCCTGAAGTTTGAGGTGAGAGGGAGCGAGTTTGCTATAAGTGTCGTAAACCAGGTCATTTCGTGAGCCAATGTCCCTCTAGAGCTTTACATATAGGGGAGGCAGAAGAAGGTGAATCAGAACCCCTGGAGAATGATGAAGAGGAGGTTTATGAAGCAGGGGATTGCTTGGCTGATGAATATGAAGGAGATGAAGAAAATGTAGACTCATCAGATGTGTTAGGAGTTGTGAGATGTATCATGACACAGACCAAGGAGCAGGAAGACTGGCGTAGGACTAGCATCCTACACACATTTGTCAAAATAGGAGAAAAGGTCTGTAAGATCGTGATCGATAGTAGAAGCTGTGTCAATGCCATTTCCACTAGTGCAGCCAAGAGTCTAGGATTACCCACTGAACCACATCCCAATCCATATAAGGTATCCTGGATCGATTCCACTTCCATCCCAATCAAGCAGAGATGTCAGGTCCGAATCCAACTTCAGTCCTATCAAGAACGAATCTGGTGTGATGTTCTCCCTATGGGAGTAAGTAGCATCATCCTAGGTAGGCCATGGCTGTTTGACCATGATGTGACAATTTTTGGTCGATCAAATTCCTGTGCTTTCAATTTCAATGGCAAGAAAATTGTCATTCATTCAACCCAGCCTAAGGACAACACCAAAAGAGGAGTTAGCAGCCTGAAAGAAAAAAGGACTGGATTAAATTTGATAGGTGCAAGAGAATTAGAAAAAGACATTAATGAGGGAGCACCTATTTGGATGGTAGCTGCTAAGGAAACTATGGACCACACCCCTGTAGAACACCCTCAAGAGGTGGTTCAATTATTGAAAGACTTTGAAGACGTGTTTCCCGAGGATCTTCCCGACAATCTTCCACCTTTAAGGGACATACAGCATGCCATAGATTTAGTTCCTGGCGCGACTTTACCTAATTTGCCTCATTATAGGATGAATCCAACTGAACATCAAGAGTTACAAAGGCAAGTTAGTGAACTTCTTAGAAAGGGGTTTGTTAGAGAAAGTTTAAGCCCTTGTGCAGTCCCTGCCTTGTTAACCCCTAAAAAAGATGGTACCTGGAGGATGTGTGTAGACAGCCGTGCCATCAACAAGATTACTGTCAAATATAGGTTTCCAATCCCAAGACTGGACGATATGTTAGATATGATAGCCAGATCAACAATTTTCTCCAAGATAGACTTAAAGAGTGGCTATCACCAGGTTAGGGTTAGGCCTGGAGATGAATGGAAGACTGCTTTTAAGATTAAAGATGGATTATATGAGTGGTTAGTCATGCCGTTCGGTCTGTCCAATGCACCCAGCACCTTTATGAGAATTATGAATCAGGTGTTGAAAACTTTCATCGGAAAATTTGTGGTGGTCTACTTTGATGACATTCTTATCTATAGCAAGACTAAGGCAGACCATTTAACCCACCTAAGACAAGTTTGCCAAGTCCTTAGAAAGGATAGCCTCTATGCCAATATCAAGAAGTGTGATTTCTTAACACATAGAGTTATCTTTCTAGGATTCGTAGTAACATCTGAAGGAGTGTCCGCTGACCCTGCGAAAATTAAGTCAATAGTAGAGTGGCCTGTACCCAAGAGTATCCATGATGTCCGTAGTTTTCACGGTTTAGCCACCTTCTATAGGAGATTCATTAGAGGGTTCAATACAATAGTGGCTCCAATCACTGATTGTATTAGGAAGGGAACTTTTGAATGGACTAAAGCAGCAGACAAAGCCTTCCTAACAATTAAGAAAAAAATGACACACGCACCCGTCTTGAGGTTACCCGATTTTACCAAAGTGTTCGAGGTTGCTTGTGATGCTTCTGGGATAGGAATTGGAGGTGTCTTGAGTCAAGAGAATCACCCAGTAGCATATTTCAGTGAGAAGTTAAATGAAGCGAGACTAAGGTATTCCACCTATGATAGGGAGCTGTATGCAGTAGTTCAGGTATTACGTTATTGGAGGCATTATCTTCTACCACAAGAGTTTGTCCTATTTTCTTACCATGAAGCTCTTAGGTTCCTTAGTTCTCAGAAGAAATTGAACCCTAGGCACGGGAAATGGGTAGAGTTCATACAAGCTTATACGTTCGTACTGAAACATCATGCCGGAACTGAAAATAGGGTTGCTGATGCATTGAGTCGTCGTTCAATGTTGTTGAATTCTGTGAGCACTGAGGTAGTAGGGTTTGAAAGATTAAAAGAGGAATATCCTACATGCCCTGATTTTGGTGACATCTATCGATCCCTTCAACAAGGACCATCTAGTGAGCATAGTGATTATACCATTTTAGATGGATACCTTTTCAGAGGAAATCAGTTGTGTATTTCCAAGACCTCTGTTAGGGAATTTCTGATCTGGGAAGTTCATGCTGGGGGCTTAGCAGGACATTTTGGTAGGAATAAGACCATCTTAGCAATAGAAGACCAATTCTTTTGGCCTGGTCTCAAAAGAAATGTGGCTCAGATTGTAGCTCAGTGCCGTATCTGTGCTGTTGCAAAACAGCAAAGACAGAACACCGGTCTGTACACACCCTTACCTGTCCCTGATTATCCATGGAAGGATATCAGCATCGATTTTGTAGTAGGCCTCCCTAAGACGTCTAGGAAGTATGATTCTGTCTTTGTGGTTGTCGATCGTTTCTCCAAGATGGCTCACTTCATTCCTTGTTCTCAAACTTTAGATGCTTCGAAGGTGGCCAAGCTTTTTCTCGATCAGGTCGTTAGGCTTCATGGTTTACCCAAAACCATTGTGTCCGATAGAGATGTCAAATTTACTAGCTATTTCTGGAAAACCCTCTGGCACATGCTCGGTACCAAGATGAAATTCTCTACTGCCTATCATCCTCAAACCAATGGCCAGACTGAGGTAGTAAACCGAAGCTTAGGAAATCTGTTGAGATGCTTAGTTGGTGACAACCTAGGAAACTGGGACCTATTACTTCCTCGTGCTGAATTTGCCTATAACAGCTCAGTTAATAGGTCTATTGGGAAAAGTCCATTCGAAGTGGTCCATGGATACAGACCTAGGAAGCCTTTAGACCTAGCTCCTTTACCCACACATGCACGGGTGTCGAGTCTGCCGAGTCATATGCACAGCATATTAGGGAATTGCATAAGGAGATTAGCCAAAAGATTCAAACGAGCAATGAACTATATCAGCATATGACTAATTCACATAAACGATTAAAAGAATTTAATGAAGGGGACTCCGTCATGATCAAACTTAAACCTGAAAGGTTTTCGCCGGGAACTATGAAGAAACTCCATGCCCGGAGAGCCGGACCTTTCAAAATAATAAAGAAAATTGGACCAAATGCTTATGTATTAGAATTACCACCAAGTTATGGCATTAGTTCAACATTTAACGTTTCAGACTTAAAAGAATACAAAGAACCTGCATTGATACCTAGTGAGCTTTTTGGTCCTAATGTTTCTTTTGAGAGTGAAACACCAAATGAGTGTCCACCACCAAGTGTTCCTGAGAGAAAGGAGAGAATTGAAAGGATCTTGGATGACCAGATCATTACTACTAGAAATAAAGGCTACCAACGTTATCTGGTTAGATGGCAAGGATGTCCTGAATCTGAAGACTCCTGGATTTCCCAAGAGGACCTACAACAAATCGACCCGGATGCATTAGAAACTTATCAAGCCAACCCTCACTCGATAGGGTCGAGTTCCTCCCACCCCGGGAGAATTGGTGTGGGCACCAGAATCAGGAAGAGACTCCAACCAATTCAAGTCAAATCCGAGTCCTTATGGTTGGATGAGTAAAAGAAAGTCCTGTAATTTTTTTCTTTCTTTAATTTTGAGTCCAAATAATTATGTAATTCGAGTACATTTTAATTTTATGTTGGGACTAGTCCAGCCTGATTAATCTTGTATTTGAGAGTTGGGTCCAAATGAGTCAAGTCCAATCCATGAAGAATCAAACCAAACCCCCATGAAGAATCAAACCAAACCACATTTGAAGACTAAAGAAGACTCAAGACTTATACTCCAAAGAAAGACCAAAGCCACCTCAAGTGGGGACCACATGCTACATGACACATGCCACCTCATCATCCAAGGTTGCTGCCACATCACACATACCACCTCACCATCCAAGGTTGCTGCCACATCACACATGCCACTTCACCATCCAAGGTTGCCGCCCAAGAGAAGAAAAGGGGAATTTGAATTTGAATTGGCTACAACCTCCTCCACAACTTCCTCCACTACTCATGGGATGCCCCATATTTTTCTCCACAAATTTTTCTCCATGATATTTGATGTAGTTTGAATTCAAAATGGCTTAATAGTCTATAAAAGACTCTTAGTCTTCTTGTAAAGAGAGGATGGAAAAGAAAAAATAAAAAATTTTCTTCTATGTGAGTTCTATGTGCCTAAGTGGTAGTTCTAAATTCCTCTCCCTATCCCACGCCAACCCTACTTTCTCCTCCTCCATCTCCAACGCCTAAGACACTCTCCTTCTTCTCCAATCTCAAGCTATCTCTTCAATATTCAGGGTTGATCAAGAAGACCATCACAAGGAGGCCGGCCTAATCCATTTCAAGTGATCTACCATGGCGCCAAGATTATTCTTCAACAATGCTTCCTCGACTCTTCTTTAGTTTCTCCATTTCATGACTAACGTATTTTACCAAGTTCCTAATCTCGAGGTTTCTTTGTTGTAGGGTTCTCCGGGATTCCAAACTCAAGAGGAAGGAATTACTTGCCATAATCCAGAAAACAAGAAGGGCCCTCAATTTATAGTATGGTCTTGTCATTTGGGAGGTCTCTTCATGAGTGAACTTGATCTACTTGAAAGATTAATGCTAGGTATGTTCTAGTATCGATTAGGTCTGAAATATTAAATTTGCCTAGCTTAACTTGTGTGGTTCGAATCTTATTCCTATTTCTTTGTTATTTTGATAGTCTTATTACTTAGGTTTACGTTTGATCGTTCGAGTTCTCTTCATTAGACCTCTTTGATACTATATGCTAAACTAATCATATGCAAATAAGAAATTGCTAAGTTAATCTTTGCTAATCTCCTTTAGGGTTGCATAGTTGCATCCTCATCTTGCATGTCCCCACCATCGGGTGGCTCGCTGGTGTCCTAGGGTGATGGTGCTGTCTCTTTGCTCGCTAGTGTCATTGCTCGAGCTAGAGGCCGAGTAGAGGAGGTAGGGCTCGATCTGGCGGAGCGCAGAGCGCAACCCCGTCCCAAAGAGCTCGACCTCGAAGAGACTCCACATGGTGGAGGAGGGCTGAGCTCGACTTTGGATCACAGGGCTCGATTTTGAGGGGCTCGATCTGGCGAAGGGTAGTGTGCGGCCCCGGCCTAGAGGGCTCGACCTCGGAGAGACTCCACATGACGGAGGAGGGCTGACCTCGACTCCGGACCACAAGGCTCGATCTCGAGGAGCTCGATCTGGCGGAGGGTAGAGCATGGCCCCAGCCCAGAGCGCTCGACCTCGGAGAGACTGCACGTGGCAGAGGAGGGCTGAGCTCGACTCTGTACCACGGGGCTCGATCTCGAGGGGCTCGATCTGGGGGATGCCCTCGGCTCCGGTCTAAGCATCTCGGGCTGGCGGGCCTGACCTGGTGGAGGGCGGAGCTTGACTTCGACGAGCGGCCTTGTTACCCTGAGGGAGCTCAGCCCGGCAAAGGAGCCCGAGTAGAGTATCTGACATGGCATCTGACAGCTACTCCATGTCAGCGATCATGCCACATCAGGAAGTAATCATGAGTATTGACTTTGATAAATGACTAGAAGCCATGAAATCTGAAATGGACTCTATATATACAAACCAAGTATGGACTTCGGTTGGTGCACCTGAGGGTTTGACCCCAATAGGTTGCAAATGGATCTTCAAGAAGAAGATTGGAGTAGATGGCCAAGTAGAGACCTATAAGGCTGGGCTAGTAGCAAAAGGTTTTAAATAAAATCTTATTATCAGTAGCTATGCTCAAGTCTATTCGGATTATGCTTGATATAGCTATATATCATGACTATGAGATTTGGCAGATAGATGTCAAGACTACTTTTCTCAACGAAAACTTTAAGGAAAGAGTGTACATGATTCAGGTAAAGGGATTTGTCTTAAGTAGGAGATCAAATTAAGTCTCCAGGATTAAGAAATCTATTTATAGATTAAAACAAGCATCGAGGAGTTGGAACATCTATTTTCATGAAATAGTTAAATCGTTTAGCTTCATAAAAAATATGGATGAACCTTGTGTGTATAAGAAGACAAGTGAGAGTGCTATTATTTTCTTAGATTTGTAAATGGATGACATACTGCTCATTGGGAATATTATCCCAAGTTGCAATTGCTCAAAAATTGGCTATCTCGGAAGTTTTCCAAGAAAGACTTAGATGAAGCATCCTATATACTTGATATAAAGATTTATCGAGATAGATCTAAAAAGATGTTAAGCTTGTCCTAGTGTAGTTACATAGATTTAGTATTGAAGAGGTTCAACATGGATGGGTATAAAAGAGGTTAATTACCCATGGATCATGGCATGTATCTCTCTAAGAAGATGTATCCTAAGACAACTGAAGAGAGAAATAGAATGATTTCTATTCCTTATACCTTAGCTGTAGTATCAATTATGTATACTATGTTATGTACAAGCTTGATGTGGCCTATACACTAAGCATGGTTGCATATTTCAGACTGATCTAGGGAAAGATCATTGGAAAGTTGTGAAAAGCAATCTCAAGTACTTAATGAATAGAGATGTTTTTCTCATCTATGATGGATTGGATTTGAAACTAGAAGGTTATACCAATTCTAGTTTTCAATATGATCCAGATGATGGCAAGTCCATTTTAGGATATGTTTTTACTCTATATGGAGGAGTAGTGAGTTAGAAAAGTTCTAAGTAGTAGACTGTAGCTGACTTAGTTACTGAGATAGAATACATAATTGCAAGTGAAGCTGTTAAGAAAGCCATCTGGATGAAGAAGTCATATCCAAGTTGGTATAGCTCCTAAGATTGAGTACCTAGTGCCACTTTTCTGTGATAATACCGAAGTTGTTGCATAAGCTAAGGAACCAAGTCTCATCATAAATCCAAAAACATTCTGAGACGGCTCCATCTCATTTACGAGATTATTGAAAGATAAGATATGATCATAGAACAAGTTGACATGAAGAATAATATAGCAGACTTGTTCACTATAGTCTTGTCACAGTAGTAGTTTGAAAGAATAGTGCAATGCAACCCGATCGCATGAATAATATGATATGGATTATTCTATATTTATCTTCCTATTCATGTACATAATATTAGTTATTAATTATAATAAGGTATTATGTTTCATCATATGCTACATTTTATCTTTATATGTTTGATTATGATGAACCCCATAAAGGAAAATATCTTTAGGATTATGATGAAATCATACTAGTAAGACCTAAAATCTTGATAGCCCTAATCTAAAATATTTCTAGTCATAAGATCATTGAATCAGGTATCAATAATGCTGGTAAGACTGTCACATCTTATGTATGCTCAATGAAAAAAATGATTGATTTGATAATCACTTGTATGTTGATATTATAATACAAGGATGTTGGTGCTCATTAGAGAATGAGTTCACAAAAATAACCTACTTGAATATCTAATGGAGTCTTACTTGCATGTCAATAAATGTTTCAATAGTGAGAGTTGATACAAGTAATCCTTTGACTTTAGGTCTCCATTATACCTTGTGCATATGGATCTAGGCTTTGGTCATACACTAGCATGGCATTCTGAGACTTGTGTGGGATATTCTTGGCTTGGTGAAGTATGTATGGAGGTTTTAGGTGATTAATAAGGAATCATTCACTCTCGGTAAAAAAGAAAATATTTTATGTTATCTTATAGGATGATGACTTGGAAAGTATTTGGTTAAAGTAGGATGAAAATTATAAAGGATTTGAGTCATTATCAATTAATTAAGAGTTATGTGGTTAAGTAATTAGGTTTGACATGTTTCCATACCCAATGACTTATCCGGGATGTTGCATGACTAAAGGATATGAATTGCATTGTAACTTGCCACTGAAAGATATTTTGATAATTTTTTACTAAATTCTACATCTTTTGGGTAGTTATAATATATTGCTAGACATTAATCATGACTTATTTATCTTTTGTGAGAATCCTTTCAATGAAAACACACTTAAAGCAAATCATTAGTCCTCAAATTATACTTAACTATTTTACTTATCATCAAAATCAATTAGTGGAGTCAACAATCTCTCCCTTTTTGATGATGACAAAACCCTTAAGTATAAATTGCTTTAAAAGTAAAGCTTTAAGAGAATTGATCAAGATGCACAATATTGAAAGCATTAAGTGTATCAACCATTACTTAAAGATATAATCATTCAAAATACAAGTAATAGAATTTGAGCTTATTTCAAAGATAGAGAGTATCAGAGCTTAGTCAAAACTTAGATATTTATTTAAATGCATTAAGAACATTTATCATGATACTCTTACAATGAAAATTTTAGCAATTAACAAAGCTCCCCCTGAATTAATGATTCATAACAAAATTTGTAAGAATCTTTTCAAAAACATTGAAAGAGGGGTTTTGAGAATCAAATTTATTTTGACAAAAGATGAAGCTCCCCCTTTCATAAATTCAGGTTTTCAAAAAAAAATTAAAAGTTACTCCCCCTTTAGTTTGGAGAAGTAAACACATTTATACTTAAATAAAGTCATGAACTACTCCCTCTTTTTGTTATCACTAAAAAGGTAGGAAGTAAAGGAAATGAATAAACAAGACTAAGCATAGTCATTGAAAGTATAAAAGCAATTCAAGACATCATTCATGTCCATCAAAGATATAGAAATGAGAAAATAAAAGGTTTTTCATATATGTATTATCAAGTACAAAACAAAGATAAAAGTACATGTAAGCAAGAAAGTAAAATATCTAGAAATATAAAATTATTTAGAAATACATCAATGTCCTAATCCTCATCCATCGAGTCATCAGAAGATGAACCGATCTCGATCGGTCCAGTATAAGTAAAAGATCGAGCTCGCGGCCATCATGGTCGAAGATCTTGAAGTCTGGTCCTGGTCGGCTGAGAAGGGGTACGGCATCCACGTCCTTTGCAATGAATATAAGTCCGACCTTTGGCTGAAGCGGTAGAGGTAGAAGCTACGTCCTTCGCAGGAACTGAATTGATCGGGTGAATCATCTCAGCAACAGTTGGAGCAGGAGTATGGTCAAAAGTGGGCCTGAATCGAGATACTGAAAGCCGGGTGTATAAAACCCAAGCTCTCGAGAGACTAACGATGTATGAAGGGTAGGACTAACAAAAGTAGGTGTAACAGCTGATGAAACAGGCGTATCAAGAACAACAGTATCAGCGGTAGAAAGTATCGGTGTATCTATAATATGTGTATCAAGTGTGAGGGTCTCGATGATAGGTGTCTGAATGTCAGGAGAATCAATGAATGAAATATCAATGTCAGGTAGGTCAACAACAGGACTAAGAATAGGAATCGGAACAGGAACTGGAGTGTGATCAAATGATCTGGAAGGAGAGGATGGATCAGGTATCGGAGCAGGTGAGAAGGATGGGTCAACAACTGGTCTCACAGGCATGTCATTCGTCACCTCCACAACTGGCTCTGACGTAAGATCAGCAATGTTAAAATGGCCTGAGTCAGTCACCTCATCTCCATCAATATCTCCAATCACTGTATCTGCATCTCCATCTCCAACGATAGTCTCAACACTAGTGTCGATATCAGCAATGTCATCTGCTGGAACTAAGCAAGAACATCAACAAAAGCATGAACTGTGTTTGCAGCAGGAGCACTCATAGAAGCTCTGGATAGTGCTGAGAGAATAGCTGAAGTACCATCACTAAGACCAATGTGGCCCTCTCTCGTATTAGCAATAAAGACATCTAGACGCTGCCTCATGATGAAAACATCAATCTCTATGCGTCTGACTCTGTCCTCTAGAGTATCTAAAATACCAGGAGTCTCCGTCTGTGCTGGCTGTGGCTGGACAGATGTAGAAGGATCATACTAAGCTAGCTATGCTACCGTCTCAGGCTGTGTCTCGCTCGGTCCAGCCTCACCGAAAAAAATCCGCTCCTCCTCTACTGTATCCTCATCAATGTCAGCTGCATCCTCGACCTGTACTGATGTCCTATGTGTCCACTGGCCTTGGACTAAATGATAACCCATGCGATGCAGTGATCTGATGTCATATACATCGGTATGGATCAGAGTACGATAAGGCTCATCCTAGAAGCTGACTCCATACTCCCGAAACAGTATAGTCAAATCCATGCCATACGGTAAGCAGAGCTGCTGACTAGACGCCTTCTCAGTAATCTGATGAACCATCAGAACAGGAAGACAAATCGGTGTCCGCTGAATCAGGGAGACCATCACGAGAAGCTCTCGCTCGGCAATGTAGTCAAATCGAACGGTCTTTGATAGAAGAATCCGGGCAACTATATGATGTAGCAGTCTCATCTCCACAGATAATCTCGATGCAGGAACAGTGGCTCCCTCTGGTAAGATATCGGACTCAAAAATGCACCGAAGGCCACTAACTCTTTCCATCAGACTGTCAATAACTGATCCAGCCATGGGTATATCCCATACTCTGCTCAAAATCTTTGCTGAAATGGAAATATCCCATCCTCTGACCTGAGCAATCCAGCCATCTGATCCGCGGGCAAGTGATCTGTAGAACTCTCTCATCAACCCGGGATAGTATCTCTCGCTGAGCAAATAGAAAGATGCCAAACCAGCATGTCGGATCCAACCTCCAATCCTAAAATGCTGCTGGTTTAAGAAAGAGAAGTCCACTCGACGTCCTCCAACCACTGTCTTGGAGCTCATCCATCTAGAAGGTGCAAACAATGGTCGTACAGGCGGATCTGGAGCTCTAGACTCATGTCGGGCCTTCGTTCTCCGCTCTTCTTCATGCTGTGACTAACGCGGTCGGTAAATGACTTGTTTGCAAGGACCCATTGTCAAGATTGTAGGTTTGGGCATGGTTTTTGGTGGAAAATGAGAGTTTCTAGGGTTTAGGAGCTAAAACCTAAGAAGATTTCCAACAAAAACGGCTACCAAAGTCTCAAATCCAAGAAATCCATGGCTAAAAACTAAGAAATGGGAGGATGAACAGTATGGATACTTGGAATCGAGGTGTCGACTCGAAGGAGAATGAATTTTAGGGGAAAAACGGTTCGGAAACCCTTAAAATCTCAGTTTCCCATCGGACATGTGTCGACTCATGCGTGTGTCGACACATTTTGGTGTCGACACATCGACTTAAAAACTGAAAAATTATAGATTTCACAGAAAGATCAAAATCAATTGAAATAACAGGTTTTTGGAGTCAAATCAGCAATGATCAATCATGATATATCATTAATAAGGTTAAATTAATCTAGTTTGAGTCAAATTGGGAAGAAATATTTAATCAAATGGATAGATGATCCGAGCTCTCTTCTAATCATATAGAATCGATCTTCCAAGAGATGTTTAGTTAAAATATCAGCTAATTAAAATTCAGTACATATAAATTCAAGCAAAATATCATTGTTTTCAACATGATCTCCAATAAAGTGATGCCTAATTTCAATGTGCTTGCTCCTAGAGTGTTGAACAGGATTTTTAGTCAAGCAAATAGAACCGGTATTATCATATTTAATAGGAGTTCTAGCCAAGTTGATTCCAAAGTCTTCAAGTTGTTGCTTAATCCATAGGATTTGAGCACAACAATTTCCTGCTACAATATACTCAGCCTCAGCTGTGGATAGTGCAATTGAAGTTTGTTTCTTGCTAAACCATGAGATTAAGTTAACCCCAAGAAATTGGCAAGTTTCACTAGTACTCTTTCTATCTAATCTACAACCAGCAAAGTCTGCATCAGAATATCCAATCAATTCAGCAGAAGAATTTCTAGCATACCACAAACCAATACTAATAGTACCAGACAGATATCTAATAATGCGCTTAACAGCCATAAGATGTGATTCCTTATGTTCAGACTGATATCTAGCACACATGCAAACACTAAACATAATATCTGGTCTACTAGTAGTCAGATACAGTAAAGATCCTATCATGCCTCTATATAATTTCTGATCTACAGATTTACCATTTTCATCTTTATCTAGTTTACATAAGGGGCTCATAGGCGTACCTATTGACTTTCAGGTCAGCTCGAACTTTCATCGTTGAAAATATTGAACTCGAGGAGTCGGCTTGCTTCAACTTGGGTCGACTCTTCTTCTCAGAATCGGAAATCTTTACTCTGGAGGAGTCGGCTTGTTGCAGATTGGGTCGGCTCACTTTCTCAGGTCTTCAAAAATTGTTCTAGTAGAGTCAGCTCATTCTGGTTGGGGTCGACTTGCCTAGCTGTTTCTCATAAAATATTATGAATGGACTCTGGACGAGTCAGCTTGGTTCTACTTGAGTCGGCTCGGATGCTGCATGCCAGAATCCTTGGTGCATGCCATGAGGTGGAGTCGGCTCTTCTTCAAGTTGAGTCAGCTCGAGTGACTTCTTCAGGATTTTTACAAGTACGCTCAAGAATTCTCTCACCAACACTCTCAAACTTTTGATACAAACCAACTCAAAATAAATTTAAAGCACGACACACATAAAAGTAACCCATTTACATGATTTTTCTTAACTTTCTCTTTGGGTTCTTTTTTACAAAATACGATTACAACACAACTCAAAACAAGAAGTATAAATGTAGGAGTTGAAGTTTGAACAAATAAATCATCCTACAAAAACTTATAAACCACTTGAAGAGTTGTTAGTACAATATGTACATGCTCCAATGTTTTGTTATCATCAAAATCACTCAAGGGGTCGACAATCTTCCCCTTTTTGATGATGACAAAACACCGGGCATGAAAAAAAAAAAAAGATAAAACTTTACATTTACTTGTATAATTGTATTTGCAAGAATGTATAAACAAGTAGTAGACTGTATAATTGTATTTTTATGATATGCTCAACTTTCATTAAGATCGAACCAAGGAAGGAAAATTAGGGTAGTGAGAGGTAATCTCCCCCTCAATAAGATACTCCATGTTTTAACAAACTTTCCAAGCAAGGCAATATTTTTCTCAAGTATTTCATGAAAATCTCATTGTTCATAGCACGTATATCAAAGTTTCTAAGAAAACTTTATGTATCATAGCTTATTAGAGCTTAAAAAGAACTTTATGTATCAAAACATTTATGCTAAAGAAATTTTCAAGTATTAGAGCACATCTTTCATAAATTGATCATATTGTGAAAAATTAATGTTCAGTTTTCTGAACATATCAATAAAGCACGTTATGTTTTATGTATCAGAGCATAAAAGAGATAGAGGTATAAGGTTTAATCCTTTTCATCCAAGAATATCTTCCTAAATTTCTCCTCCTTTTTGTCAAACAATCAAAAAGGAAGTTACAATGAAGCTCAGATTTTGAAACAGAATGAGAAAGTATTTAATATTTATTTGAGATAATTTTACTTTTTCAATTTCATTTTGATATTCTATTTAAAATGTATCACAGTTGCATTAAGGACATTGCATAAGCACAAGAGTAATTCATGAGACAAAATACAAACTTTCATTTCATTTCAATTAGAGATTTTCAATACAAAGTACAAAATATGAAAGTAAGACAGACTTTCTAATCCTAGTGAATGACCTAAAGGTGTGGAGCAGGTGTCCTAGGATGTGAAGATGAAGAAGGTCCAGGTGAAGGTCTAGGTTGAGAGGCAAAGGATGAAATGACAGTGGTGTGCAGTTGTTCAAACAGAATCTGAATTTGCTCCATTTCTTCAGTATTTTTCTTTATTTCCTTGTGAAGTTCAACAAGTTCTTTTGCTTGCTCATTGGCAAAGGCCTCTGTAGATCCTCTTAGTCTTCCAAATTTAGCTCTTATAATTCCAATTCCTTTGATGTAATCTTCTTCCATTCTTCTACCTTCTTCTATTGAACCCATTCTAAAAATCAGATTACTCATTTCAATCCTGAATGCTTCAAGAGTAGTATTAACAGATGTTTTAAGGGATTCAGAACCAGATGACATCAAGTCAAGTATGGGTTGAATGTCTGGCTGAATTACACTAGGTGTACCTTTAGAGGCTTCTAGAATATTTATTCTACTGCGCATATCATTAATTTGACCTCCAAATTGATCTAATCTCATTTCAACTAACTGACGAAAGTCATCAAACATGTTAGTCATTGTAGAGGTGATTGAGTCAGTTAGATTACCCATTTGTTGTGAAATGAAATCCTACAATGCTGATGTGTCAATGATAGGTGCAGGAGGAGCAGTGCTGGGTATAGGAATATCATAAGCTGTCTGATCATAAGTAGGTGCAGTAGGAGGCATATCAGGTATATTATCCTTATGAACAGGAGCATCAAAACCAGTGAGATCAGGTGAGCCTGGCTGAGGTTGTGACTCAGGAATAGGCATAGAAATGTCTTCATCGATGCATATCAATCTATTGCAATCGACTCATGGAATCATTAGCTTGGGCTCTAATTTTAAATGGTCGGTCAACATCAATCTTGTACCAATAGTTTTGCAAGGTTTGAGGTCATTCATTAGGATCAAGGAAGCAATACTCCATGAGACTTTTGGATCGTTTAGTAGGATCCATAACCTTTTAATCTTATATGGTTAGATGGTTTCTAACCAATAGTCTTCTTATCCTAGCAAGAATCTTTTTTGATTTTTTTTGTTTTGTTCAGAGGAGAGAAAAAAAGAAGAAAGAAAGAGAAGAATTCTAAAGTTGAGAAACCTAAAGGATCCTAAATCTATAGATGATAGAGAAGCATGTCTTAACTAGGTTAAAGTTTGGTTAGCATAAACAAGTTATCACACAATGAACTCTCTATCCTAGGATTATCCTATGTCTAGACAGCTCCTAACTGCCAAGGTTGTCTTTGAGTCTTCGAAGTCAGATACTAAATGACCACTGGCCAGGTAAGGGTATGGTCAATAAGGGTCCTCCCATTGCTTTTCTTAGATATCAAATAAATTACTCAGGTCAGATAATGGAACCAATTAAAGAACCACCTTCCTTCAGGGCTACATCATCCTTAAACCCCTTTTCTAGATACTAGTGAACCAGTTAATACTAAGCTAGTCCAACTCTCAGGGTTCCTTATCCTAGTGAGCTAGAAGATCCTTAGGAGCCAAATCTAATTGATTTTAAATTAAGGCTTGGATCAATGCAAAATGCAGGATGGTGGTTTGTGGGCCAAGAAAGGGTAGTGAAATCCCTACCTTATGTTGTTTAGGGGTTATGCCCTTAAAGTATTTTATAGAAATGCAATGCAAAACAAACAAGATGTCTAACAAGTTAGAAAGTTTTAAAAGTTTATTATTTGTTTCCTTAAATTAATTATATTTTATGGAAGAGTGTCTTAGGATTTTCTTATGGGTTATTTAAGGTAAGTCATTTAAAAGAAAAAGTTAATTATGTTAAGAGTTGATTTGTGAATAGAAGGAAAGTAATTTTTTTATGTTAATAAGAAAATAAGGAAATCTAATAATTAAGGCAACTTAAAAAAGCAATGAACTAAAGAGAGCAATAACTATGTATAACAAGAGAGTTTTTTTTGAATTTTTTTTATAAAATAATTATGCCTTGTTCCCCGGCAATAGTGCCAAAATTTGATCACTATCATAGGCGGTCAAAAATAAACCTACTCACTACTATATCTAGTGATGAGTCGTATTGTATCCTCGGGGACCAAGGATAATTATTTCATGAAAAAGACAAAGAAAAGTGATAATTATTCAAATGTTTAGAAAATAGATAATGAGTTAATCAAAACTAATCAATTAAAACTAAACATGAGATTGAGAGGTTTATATGAGTCATAAATTATGTAGTTGTTCTAATCTAAATAATCAAAATCTATATTTGCTTCAGAATCTTTCTAACTAATCCCTGGCATAGGATATCTTAACGAGTATGAATCATATCTTATCAGGATCATGGCCCATCCTATAAGTATAGGCTATCCAATGCTTAGTTAAAAAGATCCTAATAAGATATATAAATAAAAATCCTAAAATTAATTATCTATATTGAGCATGGACCATATCTTATCAGGATTATGATCCATTCCACTTAGGTAATCAATTTAGGAGATCAAATAGAAAAGAATTGAAAAGGGGATTGAAAGTGTTTATTTAACTGAATAGAAGAGAAAACAATTACACATTAATAGAAAGATTCCTATACTTCCCTACAGACTGCATCTTAGTCGAGCATAACTCCAAGAGACATCTTCGTGGAGAATTGGGATGCTGTCACCACACCTCTTACCCTAAAGAACTCTTCTTCTTGATTCCTCTCCCTCTCTCTCTAAAATCCTAAACTAAGTACAAGAATAAAATAAAATATTATTGGTAGAATTGATGATGGAATTGATCCATGGGGTCCTTTTATAGAGCTTATCGAGGGCTTTCTCTTGATCAAATTTGGAGTCAATCTGGCTCAAAATTGGAAGTATATTATGAGGAGCAATCTTAGCCATCTGATGTGTGGCCTGATGGGATGATCAACAATGTTTTTCCTTCTCAAGTGGCCGAGGCTATCAAATTTCCTGATCTAACTCCCTATTGCCCGAAGAGTCTTCCTTCTTCAATTCAAAGTCTATAATTGGCTTTTCCCAATCTCGGATGAACTACAATATTGGGTGGATAGCAACGGTTTATGGTGTGCAATGGTTGGTAGAGGGATGACAGCGGTGGAAGGTGATGCACAGTGGTAGGCTATGACTGAGGGAAATGGTTGGATCAGGGAAAGAAAGCTAGCTGGCAACGATAGTAGAAGTGTTGAGCAAAGGCCGATCATGTAGTTATCTAGCAACTTCTCCGATGATGGGTAGTTTTTGGATAGTGGATGACCGATGGTTCGATGGGGTTGAAGATAGAAAAAATTGAAGAAGATAGCCGACAAGGAGGCCAAAAGCTTGGCGCAGACAGTTGGCCATGGCATTCATGGTGATCTCCCAAGACAGGGAGCATGGGTGGTGGCGGCTTCCTAGAAGTACTGTAGCTTCTTAGTCAATGATGGTGATGGTGGTGGTGGACAGATGTTCGACATGGATTTCCCACTGAAAAACTAGGTAGTTTGACTTCCTAGTGGCATCTCTGATAGCCGGACAGTGTGAAACGGTGGTAGTGGTCCACGGGCAGGGATCGTGGACCGAGGTTCATGGCTACCATGGACCAACTAGCCTCCCTGTGAACTAGCTAGCCAGTCCATGGAAGACCAGCTGCTTCAAAAATCATGCGGTTTATTAATAATGGACCAGCTGCTTCAAAAATCATGCAGTATATTAATAAACTTCAAACTAGATTTTCGAGCTTGTTTGAACTCCAATTTGGACTCTAAAAATTGAGCTCTTTCGATCCATAGACTCTTTTTTATAAAATTTTAGTAAAAAGTATTAATTCTTAATAAATATGGATTAATTAATATTTATTTTAATGATTAAATTAGGATATTTAATAGTCTTATCAAAATTCATGTTTTATAATTATTTGTTAATCTAACCAATTAATTAGATATTTATTTTTATAAAATTTACATTGCATAGAACTATAAACCTATTTTTTATTAATGTACATATTCTATAGCATCCGTACAAGGATCAGAGAATTATATATTGGTTAATTAACTATCTAGTTTGGGCAGTTTTATAACTATAAGTAATTATAGTAATCAAACGATATGTTAAAGGTTAAAAAGAAATTTTGGACATCATTTTTTTTAGTTCTCCTCAAACATATTCAGCTATATGGGGAGAACTAAGGAAAAATATTGCTAAAATTTTTTGGCCTTTATTGCATATCATTTGATTACTGTAATTGACTTATAAAATTAATATTATTCTTAAATGGGATAGGACCTAGCTTTACCTATTAGTTGGTGATTGGATACATTTATTATGTAAGTTATTTTAAATAATAGAAAAGGTAGAGGCCCTCGTTGAGATATAAGAGTTTGGATGCCAAGGTGGAGGCCATCACTAAGAGGTGCTTGGACTTATAAAAGGAGTCTAAGAAAGGACAGGTGGGGCTTCAAAGAAGAGTCTTCAAGCTAGAGTTGAAGGTTCACAAGGAAAGGCACAAGAGTGCTTTGCTAGAGGTGAAGCACAAGGAGTCGAGGTCCAGAAGTTCATCACAAGTGAGGAGCACTACTTATTAGCCTCTTCAGATATTTGGTATCCTTTAAAGTCTTCATCTGATTCTTCCTCTTCTTCCACTTGTTCATCTTCTTTCTCTTCTTTCTCTTTTTTTCTTTTCTTGGATAGAAAATTTTATCCAAGAAGGGGAAGAAGAGAAAGAAGATGAAGAAGTGGAAGAATCAAATAAAAAATATGAAGGATATCAAATATTTAAAGAGGATGATGAGTAGTGCTCCTTGCTTATGATAAACTTCTGGACCTCTGACTCCTTATGCTTCACCTCCAGCGAGCACTTATATGCCTCTACTTGCAAAACTTCTGCTCTTGCTTGAAGACTCTTCTTCGAAGCCCTCTCTCTCTTTTCTTGGACTTCTCTTCTAAGTCTAAGTACTTCACTGTTATAGCCTCTACCTAGACATCCAAGTTCTTATATCTTGCATCTGGAACACCACCTTTGGTCACTCTTATTCTCTCAAGTTTTGCCTTGAGTGTGGGATGCGAACTCCCAAGGATGCATTTATTATGTAAGCCATTTTAAATTATAAATAATTAGTAAGTGTTTTGCCTTGTATTTGTGTATGCAAAATCCTTAGATGGTGTGCAATCAACTATAGTTGGATGGACCATCGAGTAGTTAATGAGATAATTTCTATTGAATATAACAACGATGTTAAGTACTTCTATGATTATACTTTTGGAAATGTAACACTCTTAGTTCAAGAATGGGCTCATTGTCCTTATAATAGATGTGTCAATAGATAAATGTTTGATAAAGATACAAGTACCCATTTATATAAGTGTGAATTTATGCCGAACTACAAGCATAAGTACCTGCATGGGGAGACATGGGAGAAAATTGCAAGGGTTTGAAGTTCACAAGATAGGGACATGGATAGAATGGTAGACATGGTTATGGATGCAATTGGTCCTAAATTTGACTGAGATATGGAGGATGATCCAAAGCTGACAATAGTGATTTCTATAGCATGTTGAAAGATACTAATGAACTATTATAGCCAGGATGTGAAACATACACTATACTATTAGCTATGTTAGAGTTATTAAACTTGAAGGCCAAGATTAAAATGATAGTTAATTATTATAAGAGGATGGTAGCAATAATAAAGAAAATGCTACCAAAGGAAAAGAAACTTGTTGGGGCTTCTATGCTTCAAAGAAAATGATGAAATGGTGATTTGAATTTTATAATTTTAACTGAAAGTGCACGGTATACAGAGTAGCATGTCTTGTGAGTACGGGTCAATCTCACGAGAACATAGATTTTTAAACTATATTTAAAACTTTGCTCAGGCGAGCTTTAACAAAGATGAGATACTTATTACTTAAGGAAAAAATATAAATTGAAAAGACAAGTAATTTTAAGATCTAGGGCTTCTGAATCCACTAAGCCAATACTTAGAAAGCTTTTCTAAGATTTTTTTTCAAATTATCTTTTCTATTTCTTTCTTTGTATTAACTAAGTATGGATTATGAAGATTTTTTAGTCCAACTATAATCCATCAAAGTTGCCTACAAAGAAAAAGAGAAAAGAATTTAAAAATGCTTGTGACTTTTCTATTTTTTAGCCTCCTTGCACCGAATCAAGTATGAACTATGAAGGGATTAACATCCAACGATAGCTCATCAAGTCTCTTGGCAAGAAGTTTAAAAGAAAGAAATAAACCCTTTAAAAATTAAAGTCCAAGAAAAAAAATCTTAAGAAAGGGCTTCTAATTATTGTCTAGCTTCATCGCCAACCCTAGAGGATTTGCTTAGCCAGACATGATTTAAAACTTTAAAAATTATAAAAAATAAAATCAATTCCGTACTACTTTGTTGAAATTTAAATTGCAAGAATTTAAAGAAATGCAGAAATAAAACTACACTAATTGCAAAAATTTTAAAATATGCAGAAATAAAAACTAGCCTAATTATATTTTTAAATTGCAAAAAGATTAAACTAACCTAATGTTGGAATTAAATGGAACAAGAAAATGATTGAAATAATAAAAATAAATTTTTATTACTAAAAAAAACTTGAACTACTTTGAAAAGAAAATGATAGACTCTCTCTCATAATTTACTCTCTTGCTTGTATGTTGGAAGGATGGAAGGAAGTTGAGAAAGGGGAGAAAAAAAATGGCTCTAGAAAAATAATACGGGAAATTCTACTCGGGGTATAATAATTTCGAGGTGCCTTGGGAGATGTTTATTTATAGAGGAGCCAAACGTCGACCCCGTGGAAAATCAGAGTTGGTTTCTCATCTCTGTTTCCTCAATTTCTTCCGGTTCCCTATCCTTATCCCCATAACAATACAACCACCGCATTCTTATACCACAACCGCTCAGCAACCAAACTTAATCTTCATTTTAAAATCAAACATCGGTGTTATCCCTCTAGAATCCGACCTTTCTTCCTTTCTACTCCTTCAGACATCCAAATTCCCAACATGCTTCTGGGTGCTGCAACGACTTGACCAAGAGCAGGCAACCGTGGAATAATGGCAACGGAGAACAGGATGGCTCTGGCAACTTTCTTATGGCCTGCGGCGGACCGGATCAAGCAGAGGATGGCGACAGCCAGTGGTTCTGAATGATGACCTGGGCGGAGGTGCAGTTGCTTGGAAGCTCGATCGATGGATGGCAAGCGGCGATGGCAAGAGCTTGGTCCGGTGACGATGGAGCAGGCACCCATGAAGAAGGCTATGGACGGGATGATGAAGCGGACGACGGTGAACTCGGACAGAGATCTGGGATAGATCCGGAGAAGGGAGAGGAGGCGGAAGGCAAGCGGCGATGGCAAGAGCTTGGTCCGGTGATGATTAGCAGTAGGCACCTGTGAAGAAGGCTGTGGACGGGATGATGGAGTGGACGATGGTGAGCTCGGACAGAGGAGATCTGGGACAGATTCGAAGAAGGGAGAGGAGGCGGATTGCAGCGTGTTGAAGACGAGAAGAAGACCAGTGATGCAGCGAAAATGGTGGCGGCTCTTGGGATTTTCTCAGCCATTAACAGCCTCTCCGGCAAGCGAGGAGGGTCCCGCCGGTGAGAGACGGAGCTCCGGCAAGTTTCCCGATGTGAGTGGTGCTCGGTTTGGCCTGTGGTCCACGGACAAGAGTCGTGGACCAGCTGCCATGGAGGATATGGACTGGCCAACCAACTCATGAACCATTCAGCCGGCTCCCTATGGACCAATTGCATCAATTTTCGTTTAACTTCATGAATAATTCCTTCAAAATTCTCGGTCCAGCTCATTTGAAATCCTAATTGCATGCTGTACATCGTTGAACTTCTAAAATCATTCCCTTCCTATTAGTAGAATTTTTTTATTAAAACACTAAATAAAAATATTAATTTTAATTTAATAAAATAAATTTAATTAATAAATTAATATACTTATTACTAATTTTTATGTACTTATCACTCTTCCCAACTTGAATCTTACTTATTCTTGAGTAAAAATAAATGAAAGTTCATAAATTACTTATTATAAATAATTATGGAGGCTATCAAAAACTCTTAATATCCTACACAAGTTTATTTAGACTCATTGTTACACTTTTTATAAGCAGAAGATTTCCCGTCACATAGTAGATGAAATGGATCATTGGGATATTAATAGCTTCAAGTAAATTGATTAAATGCAAACTCCTTTCTCCAAATAATTCTTAACCAACTCTTACTATTATTTCTAAAGCCTCTGCTCCCATGAAGTGGTGAGATATTATTTTAGTACAAGTATGTTCCTCTTATTGCTACACTTTTCTTTTCTTTTTAAATATAGATCATACAATGTCTCAATCTCTTAAGCTTTCTATCTGACTCTTGTAACAAGTTTTCAACCAATGTCTTTCAGACCAGTTGGTCTTAGGGCACTAGATGTAGAACACCCCTCGGGCTTACTGGCTTGAGTCAGAAAGGCTACAGATCAAAACTGGCTGTATAGTAAAATTTCTTCACATCTCTACTTTTTGATGCGAGACTCAATTGTTTACTTAGATGAAGAGGCCCGGTTACTCGGTGGAACAATGTTCAGAATTTGCTTTTATTATCTTTTTTTTATCTTTTTCTTTTTCTTTTTTCTCTAATATAGGAAACTTTGCATTCAACAACATCCATACACATCCAAAAGGTAGATTCTTTTTTGATGCAAATAGGAGGGTTAGAATTATCTAGAAATTGATTTCATTTTTACATTTTTTCTTGAATCTATTAATATTTTATCCCTCAATATTTCAAAAATTATCTATACTGTTCAATCAATTACTTATCAAAAGTGTGTAATTTACCCTAAATCCAAGATCGACAAGTATAAGATAATAAGGTGAAGGTAGCTCCAAATATTTACTTACTCTTCTTATTATTCCCCCATGAATTAAAAAAACAATTCTAGATATAAACATGATATGGTATAAAAAGAAACGAAGATTCTTGAGGAAAAATTTTATTGAGCTCTCCCCCCAACTTAGCTAATGGAGCTCATTTGAGTCAGGATCTGAGAAACCTAAACATACTAAAAAGAAAATTATTAGAAATAAAGGAGCTGGGTTGCCTCCTAGGAGTGCTAAGTTTAATGTCTTCAACCAGACTAAGTAGTGATAGCAGGCTAATCAAGATATGTTGGTTCATAGAGAACCATGGCTTCTTCCATAGATTCTATGGGTAATTCCAAGAATGGTTTTAATCATTGAACGTTAACTTTGAAAACAATACCATTGCTTGGATTTTCAATTTCTATAGCCCCATATGGAAAGACTTCCTTAACTATGAAAGGTCCTGTCCATCTAGACCTAAGCTTCCCAGGAAAAAGATGTAACCTTGAATTATACAAAAGAACTTTTTGTCCAGGAGTAAAAGATTTTCTAAGAATTGCTTGATCATGAAATACTTTTGTTCTTTCTTTGTAGACCCTGGCATTCTCGTAAGCTTCATTTCTAAGTTCTTCTAATTCATTGATCTGAAGCTTCCTATGATCTCCAACTAAGTCCAAATCCATGTTCAATTTTTTAATTGCCCACATAGCTTTGTATTCTAATTCAACAAGCAAGTGACATAATTTTCCAAACACAATCCTGTAAGGAGACATTCCTAGGTTGGTCTTGTAGGCAGTGCGATATGCCTAGAGTGCATCAACTAATTTTAAAGACCAATCTTTTCTATTAGCATTAATAATTTTCTCCAAGATTTGTTTGATTTATCTATTGGATACTTCTACTTGCCCACTAGTTTGAGGATGATATGGTGTAGCTAACTTATGGGTAACATTATATTTTTTAATTAATATGGCAAAGGGTCGGTTGCAAAAATGTGTCCGATCACTAATGATTGCTCTGGGAATACCAAAACGGGAGAGAATATTTTTCTTAAGAAATTTAATGACCACTTTGCTATCAGTGGATCTACATGGAATAGCTTCTACCCACTTAGATACATAATCAACGCCACTAAAATATATTCATTTCCAAAGGAGTTTGAAAATGGTCCCATAAAATCGATTCCCCATACATAAAAAATTTCTACCACTAGGATTGAATTGAGTGGCATCATGTCTCTCTTAGTGATTCAACCCATTGGTTGGCATCGAGCACAACTTTTACAATATATATGTGTATCCTTAAATACATTAGGCCAATAAAATCCACATTGAAGTACTTTGGCAGCTATCTTCCTGATGCAAAGTGACCACCACATGCTTGGTCATGACAAAATGATAGAATACTTCTAACCTCATTATCCAGGACACACCTCCTAATGATCTGATTAGGACACTGTTTAAACAGGTAAGGATCATCCCAAATGAAGTATTTCACTTAGGAAAAGAATTTATGTTTATCTTGACTAGTCCAATAAGAAGGAACTTTACCAATGGCTAAATAATTTACAATATCAGAATACCATGGTTCAATGGACATAGATATGAGTTGCTCATCAAGGAAAAATTCATTAACAGGTGGTTCACTAGATGGTGCGATTATGATTCGGGATAAGTGATCAGCTATAGCATTATTTGTTCCTTTCTTATCCTTAATTTCTAGGTCAAATTCTTGAAGGAGCAAAATCCATCTTATTAGACGTGCCTTAGCATCTTTCTTTGCTAGGAGATATTTAATGGCTGAGTGTTCAGTATAAATAATGGTGTGCGACCCAACCAAGTAAGACCTAAATTTTTCTAAAGCAAAGACAACAGCTAAAAACTCCTTTTTAGTAGTTGTATAATTAAGTTGCGCATCATTTAAAGTTTTACTAGCATAAGAAATAACTCTAGGCAACTTATTAATTCTTTGACCTAAAACTGTACCTATAGCATGATCGGATGCATCGTACATGAGTTCAAAGGGTTCACTCCATATGGGTGGATGAATGATAGGAGCAGAAGTGAGTGCCTTTTTAAGGAATTCAAATGACTCTAAGCACTTAGGAGTAAACTCAAATTTTACTTCCTTAGCTAACAAATTTGTCAATGGATGAGCCACTTTACTAAAATTGGGTATAAACCTTCTATAAAATCCAGCATGACCTAAAAATGAACTAATTTCTTTAACAAACTTGGGTGATGGAAGACATGCAATCAAGTCAACTTTGGCTTTGTCAACTTCTATTCCTTTTTTTTGAAATTACATGGCCAAGAACTATATCTTCTATAACCATGAATTGACATTTTCTCCAATTAAAAACTAAATGCTTCTCCTTACATCTCTCTAGAACTAGTCTTAGATGGTTTAAACATTTGGAGAAGGTAGGGCCAACCACAGAAAAGTCATCCATAAAAATTTTTAAAAATCATTCAACCATATCAGAAAAAATGTTGATCATACATCTTTGGAAGGTTACTGGTGTATTGCATAACCCAAAGGGCATGCACCTATAAGCAAAGGTTCTAAATGGATAAGTAAATGTGGTCTTTTCCTGATCTTCAGGAGCTATGGGGATCTGATTATAGCCAAAATATCCATTAAGAAAAAAATAAAACTCTTGTCTAGCTAATTTCTCTAACATTTGGTCAAAAATGGCAAAGGAAAGTGATCTTTCTTTATTGCAGCATTCAATTTCTTATAGTCTATACAGACCCTCCATCTTGTTTGGGTTCTGGTTGGGATAAGTTCTTTTGCTTTATTTTGAATCACCATTATTCCAAACTTTTTAGGTACTACTTGAACAGGACTTATCCACGAACTATCAGATATAGGGTAAATAATTCCATTATCAAGTAACTTCAAAATCTCTTTCTTGACTACTTCTTTCATTATTGGATTTAATCTCCTTTGAGCTTCTCTAGTTGGTTTAGCCTCTTCCTCTAGGTGTATCCAATGTTGAACTATGGAAGGACTTATTTTCTTAATATCTGTCATGGTCCAGCCTATTGCTTCTCGATTTTCTCTTGGAATAGTCAAGAGCTCCTCCTCTTGTTTAAGATTTAGGTTTGAGACAATAATTACAGGCAAGGTTTCCTCTAGACATAAATACGCATACTTCAGGTGCTTGGGGAGGGATTTTAATTTTAATTTAGGTGCTTGCTCTAATGACGGCTTGATTAATGGTTTAACCATTTCCATTAGTGTTTTAATAGGAGGCTCCCATCTCTGGCTATGTTTATCATCACCAAATATTTTATCAATATTTTCATACTCATGTGTTGGCCAGATACTAGACTTAAGATCAACTTCTTCATCGCTAATGTCTATAGGTTCATAAATTTCATCTTGGATTATATTTACATTAGCATGATTGGTGGATTCATGTTCCAAATTAAATATATTCAGCTCAATAGTCATATTCCCAAAAGATAGCTTCATAAGTCCATTCTGATAATTGATTTTAGCATTAGCATTAGCTAGGAATGGTCTTCGTAAAATAATCGAGATATGACCTTTAGGATTTGATACTGGTTCAGTCTTCAAAATAATGAAATCTACAGGGAAGATAAAATTACCAACTTTAATTAAGATATCCTCAACCATTCCTTTAGGGATTCTAAAAGATCGGTCTGCTAATTATAATATGATCCTTGTTGGCTGAAGTTTTTCCAATCCTAATTGCTCATAAATTGAATAGGGTAGAATGTTTACACTAGCCCCTAAACAAGTAATTCCTTCTTAATGTGGGTTTCTCCTATAACACATGAAACTGTTGGAGATCCTGGATCCTTGTACTTTATAGGCATGTGACTTAACAAGTATGAACTTATACTTGCTGCTAAGAAAGCTTTCTTTGGTACATTGGTAGTCCTTTTCTTGGTACAAAGATCTTTTAAGAATTTAGTATAAGTCAGAACCTGTTGGATCATGTCTAGCAGAGGAATATTTACTTAAACTAGCTTAAACACCTCTAACATTTTGTCTAAATATTTTGATTGTTTGTTAAACCTTAATCGATTTGGAAAAGGAGCTCTAGAAATTATGGATACCTGATTTGGTGGATTATTTGTAGCTTGAGTTTGTAAGGTAGGTTGTTCATTTGATGGCTTAACTGACTCCGTAGTTAAGTATTCTCTAGTGTCAGATATATCTACCTTATTATCCACTTGTTTTCTTGATCTTAAAGAATAAATAGCATTTACTTGATTGACTTGATTTCCTTGGGATGGTCTATCATTTTGGTTCCTTGGGTTGGGCTCAGGTT
The DNA here is from genome assembly GCA_021397845.1 of Areca catechu. Lineage (NCBI taxonomy): Eukaryota > Viridiplantae > Streptophyta > Magnoliopsida > Arecales > Arecaceae > Areca > Areca catechu. Next base: position 60,805,046 of record CM038040.1, on the reverse strand, counting down.
GACTAGGTAGCCTACCTCGTTCTCTTTCATTAATGGTAGATGGTAGCTGACCTACCTGCATTTCCAAGCGGGCTATGGCTTGAGAGTTTGAATTTAGAAGTTGGCCCATGGTTTGCATAAAATTACTCAATGTGGCACTGGTGTCAGCATTGGATTTAGCTAGGGCTTCCAGGCTTTTCTCTAAAGAACTAAGTTTTTTATCATTGTTATTGAAGCCTGGTGGTAATGGTGGTAATGGGTTGTTCATTATAGGATTAGGTCTTTGGTTTTGTTGATTGAAACTAGGACCACCTACATTTGGGCTCTGTGACCATGAGAAATTTAGATGATTCCTCAATCCTGGGTTATATGTGGGTGCATAGAGATTGTTCATTGATCTCTGGTACGTAGCATTCACATTCTCTATTGGGTTCATCAGGAGTGGACATTTCTCAAGGACATGGTCTGGTACATTGCACCCATTACACATTGGTGCACACACTTGGTTAAAACTGGCTGGTCTCTAAGCTATAAGGCCTCTAACCTATGTGTCAAGGTTGCAGTTTTGGCTTCTGCAGCTAAGTTTGCATTTGGTGCATTCCACCTCTTGAAGGTGTGGTCTTTCTGGTTTCCTAGTTGTTTTCCATTATGAATTTTTTTCAGCTAGGTCCTCTAGAAATTGCCATGCTTCATTAGATTTTTTATACATAAATTGGCCTGGCACACAGACTCGAGCATGGTTCTTGAATTGGAATCTAAACCCTCATAAATGATTTGGCATAGTCTCCAAGTTTCTATTCCATGGTGTAGACATTGGGTCAAGAGGTTCTTGAAACGGTATTTCCAAAATGACTCACCAGCTAATTGATAAAATTGGTTTATTTCATTTCTAATTTTAGCTATTTTATGATAAGGAAAATATTTCTTTAAGAATACTCTTACAAAGCCCTCCTAGGTTGTGATAGATTGATTTGGAAGACTATAAAGCCACTTTTTAGTATTATCCTTAAGGGCAAAATTAATCAATCTCAGCTTGATTTCATCCTTTGATAATTGTTACAGCATCATAGTTTCACAAACCTCTTCAAATTCCCTAATAAATATATATGCATCCTCTATTCCAGTGAACTTTGGAAGCATATTAATCATCTGAGGTTTGATTTCAAAATTATTTGCTGTGGGTTAAGGCAACCTTATGCAAGAAGGTTGGACGGAACCAACTGGATAACATAAATCCTTAAGGATTTGGGGTTGATTCGTTATATCCATTGTAGAGGTCGTAGGATCTGAAACAAGAATTAAATTAGTTCTAACAAGTCGACCTGATATCCTTTTCCACACAAGAGATGGAGAATTCACTAAATCTACTGTTTTCTATTTTTTTGATTTTTGTATATTTATATTTTTTTAATTATTTTATATTTTTTTATTTTAGAAGCTTTTCTTCAAAAAAAATCTAAATCAATTCAACCTTTTCATACCCTAAGATAACCATGCAACATAACTTCCAGTTATGCCAGGACAACCTTATATCAGGGCAGTTAGATTGAAAATATCTAAAGTAATTTAATTTTTTTTTAAAGTTTTTTTTTAAAATTTTCAAATAAGTTCCATGCAAAACTAATCCTATCCTCGGGTTAACCTAGAACTAGACAGCTCTTAACTGTTCCAAGTTGACCTTCGAGCACTCCATGTTTGAACCAATCACTAAATTGGCCAGGTAAGTGTAAGATTAGCGGGGGTCCCTCCGTTGTTTTCCTTAGACACCAATTGGATTGGCCAGGTCAGCGAATGGAACCAATTAAGTAACCGCCTTTCTTCGGGACTAAGATCCTTGAATCACTTTCCTAGATACCAATTCAATGATTGAAACTAGCTTGGTATAACTCTTAGGTGTCCTTGTCCTAATGAGCTTGGATGTGCCTAGGGTCAGTATCTAATTAATTTTATTTGGAGGCTTGGGTTGATGCCAATGAAGGAGGAGTCTTTGATGCAGGACTATTCATGCATGCCAATTTTTTTTTGTTGTTAGCCATTAAGTTAGAAGTTTATATCCTAAATTTCAAGCCAAGATATTAAGTAGGGAATTCTATTGAAAATCTGAAGCATATGCATGCAGAAATAAATCCTAAAAGTAAAGAAACAGGATCGCCAAGGCTACGAAGCCCTGGCTAGGACTAGCTCTTCTGCAATACCGCTACCAGAGGAGTCTAGGGGATGTACCTGGTAGAGATTTGAAGATTGATCCATGAAGAGTTTGCTCATCGCTCCCGGATGCGGCCTAGAAAATAAAGCTATCGACCTTATGGATTCGTGGCTTTCAATACGGTGACCCGAAAGCTGGTCAGATGGAATCCTTGGATTCGTGAACTCTGAGAGACCTGTAAATCACCTATCAGGGGTTAGAAAACAAGGAAGAATAGGCTAGATGGCTGAAAGAAGAAAAAGGAAGAGAGGTTTGAGGAAGGTGACCAAGAGATGAAGAAGGCTGGCAGCTTGGAGGCAAGGTGCAGGGATCACACAAATTCCTGGAGGGATCACACAGATACCCTTAATCATACATAAATTCACTCAAAAATGTGAGGAAGACTCAAGAGAAATTCATTCATAACAGTTCATAATAATTGATCATTAGTTACAAGAGGGTGGAGGGATGGGGTATTTATAGGTATTTCCATGCCCTCTCCTAGTTAGGATAGGAATACAAGATTTGATAGGAAGAAGGATTACAAAGTGGCATAGAACTAGGAGTACACAATTTGAGTAGAAATAAAATAGGATCTCCTTGTTAGAATTGGTCTTCTCTCATTCTTTGACTTGGTCAAAAGCTCCTTCTTCAGCTTGGATGCCTAAATGGACTTGGGCTTGAACTTTAGGGCAACAAGGGCATCCTCCAATGGGCTTGGGCAGTCTTCAAACTTGGGTGCATGGGCTTGGTCTTAGGTGGCCTCCAAGGTTGGTGCATGGGCCTGATTCATGTCCTCCTGGTGGGCTGGAAATCCTGGACTCCATCTGAATGTGGACTTGGGAAGGCCTGGGGCGCCATGGGCTCCTGGGATTGAAAAGTCTCCTGAGCTGGGGCACCTAGAATATTCCCGGGTATCATGTGGTGCTTGGAATCTTCATATGTGGAGCTTCATGGATTTTTACTTTGAGGCTGGTTCTCCTCCTCTTGTATAAAACTGGACTTATACTTATAGGACTCAATTGGACTGGACTAGGATTGAGACAACTCAATTGGACTTCTAGTCTCAACTTAGTACAGGACTCAACTTACTTAACTAGACTGGATTAATTACAAAATCAATACATGATTAAGACCTCAAAATTGATAAATGGCTCACAATGAGCTGACTCGATCAACTAAGCTTGAATGTAATCCAAAGCTTGACTCATGAGCCCTAATGGCATGAGTCGACTCTAGATACAGGACTCAAGTGTAACAGAGCTCATGACCCAAATACAAGGCTCAATGGGCACAATTGGGCTTAATTAATCAAAACCCTAATTACAGGATTTCAAGTGACTCAACTGACTTAAGCCCAACTTACAAGACTCAAAGGGCTAACAGGACTTGATTGGACTCAAAGACAAAATTGGAATCATGGCTAAGGGACTTAAAACTCAGGGACCCATAGTGAACTAGGGTTGACCTGATGCCCCCATCAATCTTGTTTGCGGGCTAAGGAAGGGTGATGAACTCCCCACCTTATCTTGTTTAGGTTTGTGCTATTAAAGTAATTTAAAAATGTTATGCACAAATAAAAAGATAAGCAAGTTTAAACTACATACTAATATTAAACTAAAATCAAAATAAGATGTTGAAAGAAAAAGGAATAATTTAGATTATGTACCTAGCTTCTAGCACTCGCCAACTTAAAAGAAAAACTAAAGATGTTAGATAAATTAGATTAAAATTAAACTAAAAGCATGAAGAGAAAGAATTTTAAAACTTACCAAGACCCCGGCAACGGTGCCAAAAACTTGATGTGAATTTTATAATTTTAACCGCAAGCGCACGGTGTGCAGAGTAGCACATCCAACAAGTAGGGTCGATCCCGTGAGGAAATGGATTTTTAAACTATATTTAAAACTTTGGTCAGGCAAGCTTTAACAAAGATGATATACTTATTACTTAAGGAAAAAATTAACTAAATTGAAGAGACAAGTAATTTTAAGATCTAGGACTTTTGAATCCACTAGGCCAATACTTAGAAAGCCTTCCTAAGAATTTTTTTCAAATTATCTTTTCTATTTCTTTCTTTGTATTAATTAAGTATGGATTATGCAGAGAATTTAATCCAACTATAATCCATCAAAGTTGCCTACAAAGAAAAAGAGAAAAGAATTTAAAAATGTTTGAGTTTTCTATCTTTTAGCCTCCTTGCACCGAATCAAGTATGAACTATGAAGGGATTGAAACCCAACGATAGCTCATCAAGTCTCTTGGCAAGAAGTTTAAAAGAAAGAAATAAACCCTTAAAAATAAAAGCCCAAGAAAAAAAATCTTAAGAAAGGGCTTCTAATCATTGTCTAGCTTCATCGCCAACCCTAGAGGGTTTGCTTAGCCAGATGGTGGGGACACCAGAGGTACCAGAATAAGACAGAGACTTCTCAACCCTCTGTGGATTAATTAGTAGTATTTGAGTCCATCTGTAATAAGGGCTTAGTCCAGTCGAGTTGTTATTTTATCACTTGAGTCCTGTACTAGTCAGCTCATGTTGAGCTAGTCTTCTTCCTGAGTCCTGTACATGTCAGCCCAAGTACAAGAGAAGACCAAGCCAGTCCAAGTAAAGACCAACCCAATTGAAGACATGAAGACCAACCTAATTGAAGACATGGAGACCAACCCAATTAGAAGCTATGAAGACCATGAAATCAGAAGCCTAGAAGACAAATCCGAAGCCCTGAAGCCCTGGACTGTAGCCTGAAGCAAATTGGGCTAGCCAGGGCCCAGGAGGAGAACCAAGGGGCACCAAGCTTATGGTCACCTTCCCCTTGGTTGGCCACTTAGAGGCACCCCTCTTGGCTGACCAAGGCAAGTGAGAGAGGGAGAGTTTGAGTGAAAGAGGGAGAGTGGGTTTCCATGTATCCTAGCAAGGGTTTGGGTGGGACTCAAATTCCTATGTAAAGTCTTTTTTAACCTTACTTGGGGGCCAAGTCTAAGAGTCTATTTAAGAGACTCTACTCTTTTATATCAAGAAACTTTTTCATGAAATAATATTGAGTTTATAACTTTGCTGTGTGCTACCTACTGTGTGCTAAAAAGGGATTCTGTGTGAGCCCTTCTTCTTCCCGGTGTCCTACGCCTGCCTCCAGTCTCCATCTGCCTCTCCAAGCCCTAGCTGCCCTCTTCAAACACCTTCATCCCTTTGCTGGTTTTTCAATTAACTCTCTATCTGTTCTTTGTTTTCTAACCCTAGAATGGCTGTTTGCAGGTCCCTCGGCTTCTATGAATCTAACGACTCTAGCCGGGCCGTAATCGGATCACCAAGTAGAAAGTCGAGAATCCGTGGGTCTCCGGCTTGATTTTCCAGGCTACATCTGGAGTGAGAGCGACCCCTTCATATACAATCGATATCGAGCGCATTAACCATTATCAGGTACACCCCCCTACTTGCCAGATGCCTTATTGTAGATGAACTAGCCCAACCGAGACTTCTCAGCCTCGGCGGTCCACTTTCTATTACTTTTAGGTCCTAGCCTTATTGTAGATGAACTAGCCCAACCGAGACTTCTCAACCTCGGCGGTCCACTTTCTATTACTTTCTGTTATGCATGCTTTTAGCTTTTTAAATTTTATATAGAACTCTTTACATAGTTCCTTGGTCTGATCTTCAGGATTCAAACATATAACTCAATATTTAAAAATACAAAAATAATTTGTATGCATATATAGTTCCACATCACTAGACATGATTTTAAACTTTAAAAATTATAAAAAATAAAATCAATTCTACACTACTTTGCTGAAATATAAATTGCAAGAATTTAAAGAAATATAGAAATAAAACTACACTAATTACAAAAATTTTAAAATATACATAAATAAATAATTACAAAATTTAAATTGCAAAAAAATTAAACTAATTTAATGCTGGAATTAAATAGAACAAGAAAATAAATAAATTAATAAAAATAACTTTTTATTACTAAAAGAAACTTGAATTACAAAAGATTTAACTCTTAAATTATTCATAGGGCTTGGAGTTAAAAAGAAAATGGCAAAAACTCTCTCACAACTTACTCCCTTTCTCGTATATTGGGAGGATGGAAGAAAATTGAAAAAGTGGTGAAAAATTGGCTCCACTCCACAGAAATAATATGGAAAATTCTACTTGGAGAATAATAATTCCGAGGTGCCTCGAGAGATGTTTATTTATAGCGGAGCCAAACTCATCGAGTTTTTTTTTAAAATAATATTTTTTTAAAAAATAATTACCAAAATAGGTTCGGTAAAACTTATTTACCGATTTAGGTGGAGGGGCTGACGTGGACGAATTCATCCTTCGAAAGGACGAATTCAGTTCAACTGAATTCCTCCTCCCATTTTTTTTCTGGATTCCGGGTGAAGTTGGCAAGGGCGACTTCAGCCCAAAATGCCCAAAACATGGACCATTATCGAGTTCCACATCTCGTACTTCTGTGACTTGACGCTACTAGCTATGAGTTGGTGAACACCTTTAAAGGGCTTTACTCCAAGCTCCCTGATAAGTTTCAGTCATGTCAACAGGGTCTCATACTCAAATTAGTTGTTGGTTGCCTTGAATAGAAAATGCAAGGCATACTTGATGACCACCTATTCAAAGTTCATCAAGATCATTCCGGCTCCACTACCTCGAGAATTTCAGGTTCCATCCACGTAAAGGACCCAAGCTAGGTCCACATTGGACAACTCAGCAAGTTGCTTACCGGGTACCTCCACATGTTTATCATCGGTCCATGTGCACTCGACCAAGAAGTTCAATAAGACATGCACCTTCACATATGACCTCGGGTGATAAGAGATATCAAACTTATCGAGCTTGATTGTCCATTTCACCAGTCGCACAAAGGTGTCAAGTCGATGTAGGATAGCCTTTAGGAGTTGGTCGATTAGGATGATGACATGATGAGCTTGAAAGTAGGCCCTAAGATGCTAAGCATAAACAATTAGAGCAAAAATGATTTTTTTGGATTTGGAATACCTAGTTTCCACATGATGAGTTATTGAAGTCCTCTTCCAAGTCAACAACATGGTCAGCCTCTCTAAATGTTAGATGTATGCCCTGAAAGCCATGTTGGCTTGACACATTTTTAAAAACACCCATGAAAATTTATATAAATGTATCAATATTTTATTATAAAAAATAAAAAATTAATAAAAAAATTACAGGACCGATAGGTGGACCGATGGTCACTGGTAGCAGGACTGGCAATCGAGATGGTGACAGGATCGATGATCAGATCCTGGTGGTAGCCGGACTGGCAATCGGGATGGTGACCGGACTCGGCCGAAGCCGGTGGCCCCTTGCTCCCTCGCCAGGTGGCCCCCTGAGACGGTCACTCTCGTCGTTCTCTAACTTGACCGTCGAAGCTCCCTCGCCGGGACCCCCAGCCAGGGCCTCTGACCTTGTCTTACAGGACTGAGAGCCAGGAGACCTCATTACGAGACAGTCTAATCAAATCAGTGGCTCTGAAGCCACATGCGCGGTGGCGAGATCGGTAACACAAATAAATAATGCTTGTCTATTTTAGGCCAAACACATATAAACACATATGTAAATAAACACTTATATAAATAATTCTTATATAAATTAACAAGAAAACATGAATTACAATAAATTCTAAAATAAATGACTAATCGATCCCACATGGTGGCCGTCTCCTAGTGCGTGCAGGCTGTATACGACGATGGATCGGAGGTGGCTGATGCTACTCTGTCTCATGCTCTATATCGTGTGATGCCTGATATGCAGCATGCTGTACATCATATGATGCCTGCTGTGCAGATGTATGATGTGATGACGATGCTCCATGTCCGGAATAATCATGCTGCCAGCCTATGAAATCCGGTGCAGTAGTATAATCAAAATGTGATGCCACATCCAAAGTAGTTGTGAACTCGTGCATCGGATGTGGAGAGGTGCTATGTCGTCTCGTACCTCGTCTGTGATGAGCTGACGGAGGTGCTCCGGATGAAGATGCAAATGGATAATAAGGCGAAGGAGTCTCGTCCTCCCTGTCTCCCTCCTGATAAAACTCATGGAGTGGAATCCGTGCATGCTCGCCAAGAGTATGGAGGGCAGAGTGACATATATCCTGTATATCCGGGGAGGTCGCACGCTCAAGTATCGTCGCAAAACTACTACCCTGTAAATAAAAAAATTAATTAGTTTGACAAAATTTAAACGTATATTATAATTTAAATAATAAAATTTAAATTACTTACCATGTAATCATATACTGCACCATTGCGACTGATGAATCGACGAGTGATCCTACGATACCACTGCATATAAGGATCGTGATAATCCATGGTACCATCGAATGGATCGCCATGTATAATATAGTCATGATGACTCATCCATAACTGTATATAATCCTGATGAACGGTGGACCAATCCTGATCAGATCGTCCTCTCATATCAATACGATGTAGTGCAGACAACGTATCAAACTGATCTGGCACGAGCTGTCGCATCCCGAACTGGCGCATCACTCTATCGGGTAAATGCCACTCTACTATATAAAAACATACTAGTGGCACTCTACTACACCAGATCTCCTGATCCTGTAGACAGTAGTCTGGTAACTGTGCAATCATTGCGGCAGTATATGGCTGCCATATGACCTGTTTATAAATAATTTAAAGTATAATTTATTAAACAAGAACAAATTAAACAAGACAATCATTATCAAAAATTCAATTTTTATTACCTCATCGAGTCGCAGTCGATCAAGTAAATAACGATACGAAGAGACCACATGCATAGGTACCTGTGTGACAGAAAAAAGATCTCTCCATCTACAAAATAAATTAATTAAATTAATTAATTAAAATAATATATATCATACATGGCATAAAAATATTATGTAAATTCTAAACTCACCTCATCCCTAATGGTCCCTGTGGTAAACTGGCTCCATCATCATCAAAATCGATCATCGAATCTGGAGCCTGTCGAAGTAATCTATGGGGTGCAATAATCGGAATTCTATCCCATGCCCATAACTGTAGTAGCAACAGCGGACCAGCAATATCAGTAACATCTCTGTGGCTCGCCCTGCACATCTCTCTATACAACCAAGCGAGTCCAGCGCTACCCCAACTATACTGTCCGGCCGTCTCAAAATCTGCTAATAAAGGTAGAAATAATAGATGCATGTTGTTCCCAGATTTATCCATAAAAAGGCACCCACCCATCAACTGTAAAATATATGCTCGAGCATAGCACTGAATGGCTACCTCATCCGCATCGAATGCTAAATCCTGGAAGTGCTCGGTAAGCCAGACCAAGCTCAGTCGAGATCCATGCAATCTATCATCCGGTGGGACGACCCCTAATAACTCAAGACAAAGCTGCCTCCAGTCTACCCGTGTACTACCCATCACTGGTAGACCATCTACTGGCAAACCTAGCTGAACAGCAACATCCTGTAGGGTGATGGTCGCCTCTCCATGCGGAAAATGAAAAGTATGTGTCTCCGGACGCCACCGCTCGACGAGAGCAGTGATCAAATGCCAGTCCAATCTAATAAATCCAACACGTGCTAGACCGTAGAATCTGGACTGCATCAGCAATGGCAAAATACGACGATCGAGCGGTATCGATCTGCGCATAACCATCTCTCGACGTCGACAGTGCAAAACAACATCATGTCCCTCCCATACCAAAGATGATCTATGTGAAGGCTGACCGTGTAGTACACTACTATCAGAAGGACCAGGATCCATAACTGCGATAACTCAAAGAAAATCAATCACAAAGCCCATTTAATGCATAGTAAGGACATCAATCCATATACAAGCTATAAACATCAGACAATAAAACATAGCCATATATTACAATCCATCAAATAAAATACAAAGCAATCACAAGATTAGCCTAATACATTACAATCCATATATTAAAACATTTATAAAATATGACTGATATAATTTAACTAATCTGCTTGTAGAAGCCTTGGACATGACCGCCTATCATGTCCTTCTTCTTTACAGATTGTACACTTGCGTTTGTTGCCGGCTTCTCTTATATCCATATCATTTCTGATCCTCGTGGATCGTGGCCTACCTTTCTGTCGTAGCCTATTTGCATCAGGTATAATGATACCGTGTTCATTTTGCTGGGGCCAATATTCTTCATGAGGAATTGGTTGAAATTGTGGCATATAAGTTCGATGATAATCGTGTAATGTATAGTACCGATCAATGTATATTTTAAAATCAATGGCAACATGTGCACAAGAAGCCATGACATGAGAACAAGGTAAATGAAAACATTGCCACTTCTGACATGTACATGTCTGCTGGGAAAGATGAACAACCTACAGCATAAAAAATCATAACTCAGCATATACACAACGTAATAACATATTTTCAATGATACATAAAGATCGTAAATACCTGTGTATTATCACCCTTGTTCATGTTCGGTCCACGTCTAGCAGTTTGGACTTGGAACAAGCCAGTTGCTCTATCAAATCGGGTAATGGTATGCGATGTCGCTTTGGCTTGGTTGGAGATGACATGTCCCGTAACAAAAGGAGTAAACCTTTCATTTCTGTCCATTGCCTCTATTGCTTGGACACGTCGGCCTTCAAAATATGACACAAGGCGAAAGAAAGTCAACTGTACCAATACTGTTATGGAAAGAAATCGAGCATTTTTCAGAACTCCATTGAAACACTCGGATATATTAGTTGTCATCATCCCATACCGTCGTCCGTCATCATGTGAACATGTCCATTTTGCTAAAAGAATTTCATTCAACCACTGAACAGCTTCTGGGTTAAATTTCTCAATATTTCTCATGTATTTATGAAATTTTCTAGGCTGCGTTTGCATTCCAGCTCTTTTCACCACATCTCTTAATTTGGGATCACTGAATCTTGAATTGAAGTTACTTGCCACGTGACGCAGGCAATATACATGATAAGCATGCGGTGGCTGCCAACCCAGATACTCATTCTGTACTGCAGCAAGTATACCAGCATGTCGATCAGAAATTAGACAAATTTCCTGACGTGTTGTAACAAAATTTCTGATACAAGCTAAAAACCAACCCCAGGTGTCCACTGACTCTTCATCAACAATACCAAATGCAAGTGGAAAGATCTGATTATTTCCATCAATAGCAGTTGCAATCAACAATTTCTCCTTATACTTTCCATACATGAAAGTAGCATCGATACTTATGACCGGACGACAGTGCTTAAACCCTTCAATCGAGGGTGCAAAGGCCCAAAATACACGATCAAACTGGGCACAATTTGGTATACCAGTTGGAGTGCCGATAAATTTAACCCAGGTACCCGGATTAAATGTTTGTACAGCATGCAACCATTTCGGAAGCAATTGATATGACATATCCCAATCTCCGAACAGCATCGCTATCGCCTTCTGTTTGGCATCCCATGATTTTCTATAACTTGGTGTATAGTTGTATTTGTTCTTTATGACTGCACCAAGTCCAGCAATAGCAATGGTAGGAATTTCTTTAACCAGGTCCCGAATTTCATTAGCAATTAAAGTGGAGTCCAAACCAGAATGATCTTGAGACATCATTGCAGATAGGCATGTATGAGGACCGGTATATCGTGAGATCTCAAAAAAATTATGCCGTTTAATACCTCTCAGCATCCACTGACAACCAGAATCTTTGCTCTTACATTTGACATGCCATAGATTTGGATTTGATTCAATAACTTTGAATTCATGATGTCTTTCAACAGAATATTGTTTTACTGAAGTCTGCAATTCTGCCTTATCTATAAAGCGGAGTCCTTTACGTAACTCCTCATTCCTTTGCCATATAAAATGTTGTTCCTGCATTGAATAATACATTGACATATTTGCAGCATTCCAATCAATCTGGGTAAATGTTCTAGATGGAGCTTCAAATGTAGAATAATTTGGAACAGTGGTATCATCCGGACTTCGTACTGGATGTGAAGTACCGGCCTCGTCACCTTTGTCAGCCAAGTCATGTTCACTTTCATCATCATTCTCATTAAAAAGTTGATTATCGACATGCACCCTGTCATCAGCAGCTGTATATATTGATGCTTCTCTAATATTACTTTCCGGTACAGTACTGTCCACCGTACGTAACGGATCTACAGTAAAAACTGAGCCAATATTTTCTACTTCATTATCTGCAATATTCGGAGTACTATATGATAGAACCTGTTCAGTTACACGAGTTGTTGCTATATTTCGAACAGCTTCTTCGTAATCATCCTGTTCGCAATCAGGTTCAGGAGCTTCAATGGTTTGGATATCTATATATAACTCTGCACCCGATATACATGAATGTGAACCGATAGTTGAAAATATCATCTCCATGTCTTCATCATCCGTTAATGGAACAGGTTCGTACTTTACAAATGTCAGCTGGACAACTTGTGGATATCTATAGATAATCAAAACTTTTTTTCCAGTTCTATCAATACGGAGAACTCTACATATTTTGTTCTCCAACTCTTGAAATGTCATGTCAGAACTGATTCTAATTGCCTTTTTTGGTCCCTGATTGTACTCAATTCCATTTGATCCATTAATCATAGAACCACCCATATAACATAATGCTGTGATTCTTTCTCCCATTATATATCCTACATGTTTAATTAACAAAATATATTTAGAAATAACTTTCTCATATATTGATATCATTAACAAACTAATTAAATTACATAATTAATATGACAATAAAATTCAAAACATAATTATTTGTCTATCATGATGAATGCATCCTATCATCAACTACTAGGTAAAGGCCCTATCCCATTCAGGAATTGCATTAATTTTACAGGTCAACTTATAGTAATCAAATGGTATGCAATGAAGACCAAATGAAATTTCGGCAGCATTTTCCCTTAGTTCTCCACATACAAATATTTATGTATGCGAAGAACAAAAGGAAAATGATGATCGAAATTTTATTCGGCCTTCATTGCATATCGTTTGATTACTATAAATTGACCTGTAAAATTATTTGCAATTCCCAAACTGTCCAAATTGGACAATCAATTGATCAACATGCATAATTCTCATATCTGTACAAGTATAAAAACATGTACGGATAATACAGAATATGCATATCAAGCAATTGACGGGTCTACGGTTCAATGAAATGCAAATTTTATAAAAATACATATAGAAAATTCATCATAATTAATCATTTAAATACAATTACAATTACATAATAATTACATCACTGATATCAATATGTACACAATACATGCTATAAAAATTCATGCTACCAATTGAAAGAGTTCTAAGCAACCTATCATTATAAACTCAACCATGAAAGTTGAGTACATCGTTGCATCAAAAGTTGTGAAGGAAGCATTCTGATATAAGAAGTTTGTTGTAGAGCTCGATATCATGCCATCAAATGCCATCATACTGTACTGCAATAATAACGGTACTGTTACAGTCGTGACAGTGACGTGGCCAGGCTCAGGTATCGTCGAATGAGAGCAAGCCACGTGTAAGTTTCCCCGTCGGAGTCAGCGCCACGTCGACAAAGCTAGGATCGGCGTACCGCACCACCCGATGACTGTCTGAAGCAAACCGCCCTCGCCGAGGTCGAGCTCAGCCCGGAGTTCCTCTACCACCTCATTGGCGCCCGGGCCCGGAGGGGTCCGCCCGAGTGAGGTCGGCCGAGGTCGGGCGGCCCCCTGCCACCGCGCCAGGTGTCCACCAGGAGGGGTCCGCCGAAGCCGAGGTCGGTAGATCTTTCGCCCTGCTCCAGGTGGCCACCCGGAGACGGGCCCACCTCGGCCGAAGCCGGGCGACCTCCTGCCACCTCTCCAGGTGTCCACCCAGGAGGGGTCCACCTAAGCCGAGGTTGGCTGATCCTTCGCCCTTCGCCAGGTGGCTACCCGGAGACGGGCCCACCTCGGCCGAAGCCAGGCGACCTCCTGCCACCTCTCCAGGTGTCCACCCAGGAGGGGTCCACCTAAGCCGAGGTCGGCAGATCCTTCGCCCCTCGCCAGTTGGCCCCCGGAGACGGGTCCAACTCAGCCGAGGTCAGTCCGCTCGTACGGAGAGGCCCCCGGGGAAGGAGACAGGTCCCGAGGCCATCCCTCGGGCCGTACCGACCCCAGACGGCGTCCCGTACGGAGGGCGGCGGCACGCGGAACGTCACTTGCATCGGCCCGATAGGTCCCGCAGCCGAGAGACCCGATCCTGACGGAACAGGCCCCATAAACGGATGGCGCCCACGCTCGGGAAAGAGAGCGTTCTCACGAAGCCCGAGGCCTGACGACCAGCCGCTCTGCCAGCGCCGCCCTCCCCCTTTTTCTCTTCTGTCTTTGCCTTTTCCCTGCTGGGCCCGGTGGACGAGGTCGAACAGCCGCCTGGCACCCTTCACCAAAAAGGAAAAAGAGAAGAGGACGGGGGAGGAGGGTTCCCGAGGTAGAAAAAGACAAGCGCACGACGGAAGGGGATAAAGAAGGAAGAATCTGGGGACGACGAGGTAAGCCAAACTAGCCTGGGGACAAGGAGGAAGCACGGGCACAAGGCCTTGCACTGAGAGAAAAACCAGAGATCCCGAGAGGGGAACACTGGGCGTGAGTTCGACAAGCAGGCCCAGCCGAGATTCCGGTCCCTAGAGCATTTCCTTCACCAATTAACTCTGAATCTGGGACCCTTTCGAGGGCCCGGGTGGGAGAGTCTATTCCTTCTCGTCGTCTACTGACTTGACCGTCGGAGCCCCCTCGCCGGGATCCCCGGCCGGGGTCTTCTAACCCCTTTGTTGCAGGTTCTCCGCAGGAAGGGAGGCTCCCTCGCCAGGTGGTCAGGAAGGATCGGCTGATCCGTGGCACGGGCGCGGCGACGAGAGCGGCAACAGGTACCATAGTCCTTGCTAAGAAGTCCAGGTCTCAATAGAAGTCCAAGCACATCGAGTGGTGATTCCACATCATACACGACTACTTAAAAAAAATGCATCAAGGTGAAGATAGTAGATTCCATGAACAATATGGCAGACCCACTGACTAAGCCACTTAGCGAACAGAAAACTAAAGCCCACCTTGAGAAGATGAGACTTAGGTTTATGGCATATTAGCTTTAATGCAAGTAAGAGATTATTAGATATATTTCCTGGAAGCCAATCGGCTGACACATTATAATAGTTTAGGACATAATTTTTATACTTAATCAATTCATTTATCAATAAAATGGATTTTTGTACTTAATCAATTCACTTATCAATTCACATTGTAATAGTTTAGGGCATAATTTTTTTACTTAATCAATTCACTTATCAATAAAATGGGCCTTTTATTTATATTCTTGTATAATGTATCCTTGAATCATCAAAGAAATTAATAGATGATAATACATATTCTCAAGAATTAAGAATTTGAGGCATGTGTCATTATAGATTAATTCCTAAATTGTTTCCAATCATTAGATCATTACAGAAATAATGATTGATCTATCAAAATCGATACATAGATTACTTTCTTTTGGATAGATGAGTCTTGAGTCTATAATATAAGGATACTAGAGCAAGAGTGCGAGTGGTATTAGACAATAATAGTACTAAACATGACCAATATGAGAAGTCACTTAAATATCTACTTACTCGTCAGTAACTTTTTCGATACTGTAATAGTATAAACCTGCGATGCCTCGCTACTCACAATAAGCTTGCTGTAGTTTGATTGCATAATCACTTGTCTTCTAGTCATTTGGATCCTTGAGGTGTATATTAGCTACAGTATATTAGCTGTAGAAGTAGGGTATACATCTAGATATGATCTATCAACCTTAGCAGTTAAAGGATAGTCTTATGTGATTTATGAAGCTAAGTTCTTAAGACCGTGGTCATGATAATGTGATAAATGGAAAAGCATTTCTATATGATTTCATAACTTGGACTTAAACAAATTAAATCTTACATATAATAGATGATAGGGTTTGATAAGTTTTTCATAACTTCTATCTCATCGAAACTCTCGATAGAAAAACTGAATCATATATTAACTACACCTAGAAATTTATTACTTCTATTCTATTGGATTGCCACTACATGTTGCTAGGTATCACTGATGGATTGTAAGACTGATAGGATAATTTTGATAATCGGTGATCCTAAATCAGTAGAGTTAGAATTGTTCTAATCCATTAAAATAAGTTTTATTGATGCTTTGTTGGAGATCATAGTATATCTTACTACTAGATATAATAGAATTTATGGGACCACACATAATAGGGGATTGACTCGATCAAATGATTGATGCATCCTTTTCGAACTGTAGCAGACTTGGAACAACTTTCTAAGAGTTAGTAAGAGGAGGATCTAATTGCAAATATTGCAAAGCTAATTTGATTTGATCAAATTAGATTTCTAATCCTAGTTGAATTTAATTAGATTTAATTTGATTGGATTTTGGTCTAGTTCAAATCTAATTGGGTTTACTAGTCTTGATTGGATTAGGATTTAATTTCTAATAGGTTAGGACTAAACCTAATTTGAAACGGGTTAGAAATCATTGAGTCCCACTTAGCTGGAGCTCTCTCTCCTTGATCTACACCTAAGAGGAATGGTGCTAATAGTAGGTGCACAAAATGAGGAAGGCTTTTTATATGAAGAATTCTCATGCAGAAAGGAGGCACCTAGGAATTAGTACCCCATGAGAGTCCTTTCATGGGATTTTATCCCTCATCACATCATCATTTAAGTTTGAATTAGATAAAAATTTGAATTTATATTTGAGATTCAAACTCAAATTTCAAACTTGAAATTTGAACTCAAATTTAAATGAGGGATGGGGTTATCTTGATGGGAGATGCAAGAAATAAAAAGGGGTGCTCTTTGTAATTTTTTTCATCGCACAATTAAGAAGCCAGAAACATTTCCAATGCTCCATATTAATTTCTTGCACCCCAAATTCCTTCCTGATTCCAGGTAAATTAAGAGGTGATCGATAGCGGGTGATTATTAGAAGTTTTTTTCTTATTTTTTGTCACCATCATTGAATCACAACCAATAGAAACAAACAATGAGAAAGAGTGATCATCCAACAAAATTTACAATATTTATAAATTTAAACAATCAAATATTTATACAATCAAATATTTATAAATTTTTTTAAAAAAATTTACCTTGAATCCGGATAATAAAATATGGAAGAACAAGATCTAGATCATCCAACAAAAAGCCAATATTCAGATCTACACAAAAAAAATAAATATTAATCAAAATAAAATTTAAATACTAAAAAAATAAAAAAAAAAAAAAAAAACTTACCGGAAAGGATGAGGAAGAGTGATCTTCAATATTTCTGACCCCACAAGAAGATAAAACAAAAAAAATAAATAACAAATCGGAGAGGGGAGGGACCACCGGAAAGGAAAAAAAAAAAAAACGGAGGAGGAAGAACAGCGAAAAAAAAAAAAAAAAAAGGGAAGGCTTGTTATAGGGTTTCTGTGAGAATTCGTCTTTCCAAACGACGAATTCTCAGGCGAATTCGTCGTTTGGAAAGACGAATTCGTCTTTCCACCGCGCGCAACCAAAGCCACGTGTCGATCGGTAAGCCTCCCGATCGACACGTGTCAAAGCAGGGCGACGGCAGAGGCCTAAAATCGGCTTTTGAAAAGACGAATTCAAATTCGTCTTTTCAAAAGCCGATTTTACTTGTTTCAGGCATGAGAATTCGTCTTTTCAAACGACGAATTCTCAGGCGAATTCGTCGTTTGAAAAGACGAATTCTCTCCACCGCAGGCCACGTGTCAAACCAGGGCGATAGCGGCAGAGCCTAAACCCGGCTTTTGAAAAGACGAATTCATATTCGTCTTTTCAAAAGCCGATTTTAGACTGTTAATTTTGGTTCGGGTGAATTCGTCTTTGGAAAAGACGAATTCATTTTAGAATTCGTCTTTTCCAAAGACGAATTCGGCCACGCATCCACCCTACTGGCCACGTGTCATTTTTTTTTTTTTTTTTTCCGAACTTTTTGCCACGTGCCACCTAGATCCGTAAATATTTTACGGATTACCTATTTTTATAATTAAATTTTTTTTATATTATTTTAAAAAAAAATCCCAAACTCATCGACCCCGTGGGAAATCAGGGTTGGTTTCTCATCTCTATCCCCTCAATTTCTTCCAGTTCCCTATCCTCATCCCCGTAACCATACAACCACCGCATTCTTATCCCACAACCGCTCAACAACCGAAATTAATCTTCATTTTAAAATCAAACAACGATGTTATTCATATCGGTATTATCCCTCTAGAATCCGACCTTTCTTCCTTTCTACTCCTTCAGACATCCAAATTACCGACATGCTTCTGGGTGCTGCAATGACTTGACCAAGAGCAGGCAACCGTGGAATAATGGCAACGGAGAACAGGGCAGCTCTGGCAACTTCCTTATGGCCTGCGGTGGACTGGATCAAGTAGAGGATGGCGACAGCTAGTGGCTCTAAATGATGACTTGGGTGGAGGTGTAGTTGTTTGGCAGCTTGATTGGTGGACAGCAAGCGGTGATGGCAAGAGCTTGTTCTGGTGATGATTGGCAGCAGGCACCCGTGAAGAAGATTGTGGACGGGATGATGGAGCAGACGACGGTGAGCTCGGACAAAGGAGATCTGGGATAGATTCGGAGAAGGGAGGGAGGCGGATTGCAGTGCATTGAAGACTGGAAGAAGACCAGCGATGCAGCAAAAATGGTGGTGGCTCTTGGGATTTTTCCGGCTATTAACAGCCTCTCCGACAAGTGAGGAGGGTCCCGGCGGTGAGAGACGGAGCTCCAGTAAGTTTCCTGGTAAGAGTGGTGCTCGGTTTGGCCTGTGGTCCACGGACAGGAGTCGTGGACCAGCTACCATGGAGGATATGGACCGGCCAACCAACTCATGAACCATTCAGCCGGCTCACTATGAACCAATTGCATCAATTTCATGCAACTTCATGAATAATTCCTTCAAAATTCTCTTTTCAGCTCATTTTAAATCTGAATTGCACGTCGTTCACATCATTGAACTCCTAAAATTTTCACATTGGCAGGGTTCTTTTATTAAAACACTGCATAGAAAGATTAATTTTAATTAAATAAAATAAATTTTATTAATAAATTTATGCATTTATTACTAATTTTTATACACTTATCAAATGGTTAGGCATGGGATATAACAAGATGGATGAATGTAGTAATGATTGCATGCTTTTTGACAAGGAGGACCAATTAAAAAGCTCATTTGACAAATGTAGTGAAAGCCAATTTAATTCGAGGTAAGCTGGTAGAATCAGAAGGACATACTATATAAGGTTCTTTGACACCTTCTCTACACTTCTAGGCTTCGGAGGCTCTACTTGTCCAAAAGTACTGCTGGGTAGAAGAGATGGCATGAAGAAGGGATTTGCAAGCACACAAATATGACGAGTTATCCATTAGATAGTGAGGCATGAAAAAAATTTGCTTAGGAATCATGTAATATCTGACTGGGTCTATCTATAGATGGGTTTATACTATTTAGTCATGCAGCAGTCTCTTATTCATATTTGCCAATATTTATTACTCTATACAATCTACCACATGGGATGTGCATGAAAGAACATAATATCTTTTTTTATATTAGCCATTCCTAGACTTTGACATCTTTGTAGAGTATTGATGTATATCTAAGGCCTCTTGTTAATGAGCTAAAATTCTTATAATCTAATGGCACATATATTATTAATGCATCAAAGAAGTAAAATTTTATAATGAAGGCTACATTAATATGGATCATTAGCAAGTTTCCTATTCTGGGATGCTATTAGGATGGAGCACTCATGGAAAGCTAGCATGTCCCTATTGCATGAGGAATATAAAATTCTTTTAGCTTGAGTATAGTCGTAAGCCCTACCGATTTAATTATCATCATCAATTTCTTTCCAAGCATCATCCTTTTTGAAAGCAATGAGATAGTTTCAGGAGAAATAAGATAGAAAAGGATCATGCACCCCCATGCATCAATAGTATGGAAGTATTTTAGAGGGTATTTTAACTTGATGAAGTCCAGTTTGGCATACTATTTGATAAACAAAAACTTTAAAAAATTGGTAGAACTCATAACTAGGTGAATCACATCTTTTGGGAGTTGCAATACTGATTCATCATAATCTTAATATCGTGTACATTGAGAAGAATGCATGCAATAATATTTTCTAAACTATTATAGATGTCAAGGGCAAGATAAAAGATAATCCTAAGGCTCGAGCAAATATGAAGAGCATATACAAGCATCCTCTATTAGAGCAAGTTGAGGTATCACCTAAAAAATTTCAGATGCCGAAAGCATCTTATGCCTTAACAAGGAAGTAGTTAAAGGATATATATGAATGATGTAAAAATCTTAAATTCTTAGATGGTTACATAAGTAATCTAGCTTGGTATGTCAATGTTAGAGATTACAAGTTCTATTAGCTAAAGAGCCATGACTGCTGGTCTTTATGCAATATTACTATCATTGGTTTGGTGTGATCACCTTCCCAACACCATATAGAGTTATTTGATTAAGCTTAATCTTTTATTCAGAGATATTTGTGCTACTGAACTATCCACCAACCACATCTCCAGTCTTGAGGCTAACAGTGTAGAGACTATATGCAAATTGAAGAAGATATTTCCTCCTAACTTTTTTGAATTCATGGAGCACCTCATGATTCATCTGGTATATGAAGCTAGGATACGGGAGATCAATGCAGTATAGGTAGATGTTTCCATTTGAAAAATACATGCACAATCTCAAGAAAAAAATAAAAAACAAGGCTAGAGTTGAAAGTTCTATTATGGAGGCTTACATAATAAATAAAATTTTAAATTTTAGCTGATGCTAATTAATCCCAGTGTGCAGACATAGCTAATTAGGTTGACCAAAATGATGATGGTGGTGGTGAGGGATCAGAGTGAGAGATTTCAATATTTACCTATCTTGCTCATGAATTTGGCACGAGGTTCACTGGGTTTTAACTGATGCTGAATTTCGACAGGCCGAGATATATGTTTTGCTAAACTATGAGGACATCGACCCATATATTGAGTAAATATTTATCACAATTGCAACTCTTCAATCACTTATTATAGTATACTTATCTTATATATGTTTAGGCAAAATGATGGTATTCTGAGATGGGACAACCCAAGGATAAGTGAGCTAGAAATTCTACACAATGCTCTATAGCTTTGCCGATTGATTCATTTTATTGGTAAGTGTTCATTATCATTTCATTTGTTTTAATTTCCCCCAATATCTTTTTATAATATGTAGGTTATGCAAGGGGATGAATCCATACCTAAAAAGCTAAGACTATTAAGTTATGGGTTAACAAAATATGTAACATATTATAATGGCTATAACATAAATGGTTTTAAATTTCATGCCCAATAATATGGATATCATAAGAGTACAATGAATAGTGGTATGTGTATAAAGGGCAGCTAATGGAAAGAGGTGGAGAGTGACTACTATGGAATCCTCGAAGAAGTAATCAAGTTGACATATATTGGAGGTAATAGTGTCATTCTATTTAAGTGCTAATGGTTTGATAATAATAACGGTATGAAGGTTGATCTTGTTGAGTCTTAGGTGGTGGATCCAAGGCTCCGGGGGTGCCAAGGATTAGGCCGCGATCCAGTTAGTCATGGTCATACATGATGTATCTAGGGCTAGGAGTGAGTCCGGGACAAGTCCAAGGTGATGGCTGAGTTTTGTCAGTCTATAAATCCGAGCCAACTCGTTGTCTGAGAGTCGACTCGGTTGGTTGGCTTGGCATGGGACAGTTGAAGTGTTTCTGTAAGAGTCGGCTCACTCAGGATGGAGTCGGCTTGTGTGTGTAGACATAAACATGATGTTCTGGACGAGCTGACTCGAAGTCTAAGAGTCGACTCATCCAGTGGACGTTCTATAGCTACGAGTCGATTTGCAGGAGGCGAGCTGACTCGATGTCAAGATTTTGAAATCTCGACGATGCTGGCTTAGGAAGTTTTTTGGCGGGCTAGGTCTTTTATGACCTAGATATATATATATATATATATATATATATATATATATATATATGTCCTGTATTTAGATAAGATTGTATTGTGCGACAACTAAATACATATAGTGGAGTCCCCTTTTCTCCTAAAAATCTTCTTTTTTTTCCCTCTTTTCTCTTCTCTATCAATCCAAAATAATCCATTGACCTTTGTAAGACCTGTATCCTACCACATCCATCTCGGATCGCTGGCAGAGGGTTGTCAATTGATGGGACATCAACAAGAAAAAAATATTTTTCAACTAATTCTCTTGATATTTTTTTCAGCTAAAATAATGTATATAGGATTAATGAAAACCTTGGAATGAGGCCCACCAAACTCTTGAAGATAAAGACCAATTCATGAGCCGACTCATGAAAGAAGGCCGCCAGTCCATTGAGTCGACTCAATCCAGATCAAGACCAACTTCAAGCATGCCTAAGTCAAAGCCCAAGCAAGTCAAGATACCACCTTTTGAAGCTCATGATGCCACCTCTTAGAAGCCCATTTTATTCTTCACACGGAACACATTTTGGGAGACATAAGAAACAACACATCAAGCATTTTGAGGGGAAGCATGGGACCACTCCTCACTCACCCAACAACCCCCCAACCAACTTGCCAAGTGGGATGCCACATCACATGACACCTAGGGCTCCACATCAGCAATGTCAAAGCCACCTAGGTGCCACATAGCAAGTTGTTACAACCTCTTACCTAGAAGTTGTTTCTTGTTGCAACTATGTAACCAAAGGAGTTGGATTTAACTAGAAATGGTTAGCTAACCTAACCCTACCTCTCCTCACTTTGGACGATCCTTAAGGCTATAAATAGGGTCCAAGGCTTCCCTTGTAAGGCATTCCATGTATGAAATATTTTGAGAATTAATGAAGGTTTTTTTCTTGTTGAGTTCTTCTTGTATGGAGTGATTTAGTTCTTCTAGTTGGAGTGATTTAGTCCTTTAAGTTGGAGTGTTTAAATTCATGTTAGAGAAGGGAGTGAGAGGTCCTTTGAGTGCTTAAAAGGTGGAGTGCTCCTTGCTTGATCCAAGATCCAAGCATCATTCCTTGAAGGCGCCGGTTTCTACTTCATTGTTTTTCCTTTCTTCTTCTTCTTGTTTCCATTCCAATTTTGAATTCTCCTTCCATGCCTAATCTCTAATTTGATGCAGGTTTTCTCCAAGCCAAGGATCATGGCCAAGGTGAGTCCTAAAGATAGGGAGTGCTAGTCTTATAGTTTAGACCTCAATCCTTGAGTGAAGAGAGCTCCTTCATCTACCAAATAATTA
Organism: Areca catechu; assembly: GCA_021397845.1. Lineage (NCBI taxonomy): Eukaryota > Viridiplantae > Streptophyta > Magnoliopsida > Arecales > Arecaceae > Areca > Areca catechu. Next base: position 60,781,559 of record CM038040.1, on the reverse strand, counting down.
GCCATCATTGTTGGTAGGAAAACTCTTCCTAAGCTTCATTAGATCTGATCATTTGAAGGTTAACTTATCCTAGTTGTGATGGTTTCATTGCCATGAAGATCCTAATCTCTATTTTGAACTAGATCTCATTTCAGGTATTGTAATTTAGATCAACTAGTCTCCTTATGAAGATTCTTTTCTTGGATTAATTTAGACCATTTATTTGATAATTAATTGCTCAAGTTTGCTTGCTGGTTAGCTTGCTAAAACTCTCCATTCATCATTTTATTTTTGACCCCTATCAATTTTTTGGTATCAGAGCTTAAGGTTCTACTAGGTCAAGTGTTTGATTGCTGAAATTTCTGTTCTAGTATTCATCCAAATCTTTCATGAATTTTAAAAATTTTTCTACATTAAAAAAAATTCACAAAAATACTTTTCTAGTACCTTGGTATTCTACGATTCTAAATTTAAAATTCAAAAAAACATTTTCCATTAATTTCTGGATTTAAAAATATGAGTTCTTAGATCATTTCTGAAGTTCTGTCCAAAATTCTGTTTCTGCCATCCATTTCATTTAATTTTCAAAAAAATATAAAAATATTTTTTCTAAATTTTTAATTTTTATATCTGAGATCTAGACTTCGATTTTTATTATTTTCCACTAGATCTTTGAACTTTAGAAGGATCTAGAGTTAGAAACTCGAAACTTGAATTTAGGTTGTCAAGAGTTAGCTAAACTGCTGGAACCTTCTAGCACGTGCTTTCAAACTACCTTCTCAACCAAAATTTGTGTTAATCTGAAATCAAAACTTTAAAATCCAAGAATTTTTATCTGAGAGTTAATCAAATCAATTTTATTTTAAATTCGTGGATCTTTTAAAATATTAAATTTTGAATTTTTAAAACTAGCTAGTTGAAAGTTGTTCCCTGCTGAATTTTTTTTTACAACTAGCTTTCAAAATGAATTTCTTAACCAAATTCCAGGAATTAAATTTCAAAATTTATAATCTAGAATCTTCACTGAGGGATATAACAACTAAAATTTTTATTTTTATTTTTTTGAAATTTTAAAATTTTAATTTCGAATTTGTTTAAAACTAGATGACTAGAAGTTGTTAGGGCTAAAACTATCTTGCAACAACTCTAACTTATAGAATGATTTTTTAATCCTAATTCGAGATTTAAATTTTAAAATTTAATTTTTGAAATCTGGACTTCAAAATCTAAATTTTTTAATTTAATTTTTTGAATTTTAATTTTTTAAAATTCGGGTTTGAATCACATGTTTGTGCTAATACTAGTTGTTGTGTTAACTAGTTGGTGAATTGTTTGTGCATCCATTCCTAAATCTAATTAAGGGCATTCAATCATAACATAAGGGAAGGAGGTCATTACCTTTCCTTGGCCCAAAATAATCACCCACATTTGCATTGACCTAAACCATAATTGAAATTGAGTAGGAACCTAAAGCTAGGGACACCCACAAGTCGGGTTCAAGTACAAAGTAAGACAAAGTATTATTTGAGTTTGTACTTATTCCTTGAAATTGGTATCTAAGGCAAGAGGTCAAATGGAAAACGTCTTAAGCGGACTTACGATTTTTAATTAGGACCTCGCGAAAGTGATGGGAGCCTCCCGCAACCCCACCTCTTACTTGGCCAGTGGACAGGGTAATTACATACTTAAGTAGTATCTAGTTAAGTCTTGTATTTTGAACTTTTAGGTCTAGGAGCCCTATAAGTTAGGTTTGTACTGCTTGAAGCTCCATATCAATAGTCCCACACTCCGTCTATTTTTATCCATGGATCCTAATCTTGAATTCTTTTTGAAAACCTTGACTAAAAAGTTTGATACCATAAATGGGCAATTAGGGCAAATGAGAAAGGAATTAGGTCAAGTGAAGGACCATGTTGGAACACTTGAAGAGATCCTAATGACCCCCACCGAACTTGAGTCACTTAGGTCAATTCCTCGAGGTCTAAGAGTCTATCATCATGAATTCACTACCGAATACAATTCAAGACGACTTCACCATGCCTTCATAGAAGAAGCCCATAGGATCCATGCTGAGACTGAATCACCTAGTCCACCTCCCCTTGGTCCAAGAGCCCAATGTCATGATCTCACCCCTGAGTATAACCCTGGATACCCCTACCAAGACTTTATAGATCAGGAGGAGAGAGTCTTTAGGAGCAGTCGATCCTATGCACCCACTTTCAATGGAAATTTAGATTCTGATGTGTTTGTCGATTTGGAAGAGAAAATGGATCAATACTTTGAAATTGATGAAATGTTGGAAGTAACAAAGTGTCAATTTGCCAAATCAAAGTTAGTCTGACATGCTAAAGCATAGTGGGGAGAAGTTGAGCGAAAATGTTATTATAGTGGGGATAAAATAAGTACTTGGAGAGAAATGAAGAGTAAACTGAGGGAAAAGTACCTAGATAAATATTATGAGCAAAAACTTTAGACCAATGGTACAAATTAAGACAAGATGATACACCTGTATTTGATTATATTGCCAAATTCAATAAGTATAAGGGAGATGAAGAAGAGACCAAACCCATAGAAAAATTAGAGAAAAAATCTCCTGAACCTATTGAAGAATTTAAGGATAAAATAGATTCAAAGTCTTGTCCAAATGAAGGGCTAGAAAGAGAAAATCCTAAACCCGTTGAAGAACTTAAGGAAGAAGTTTATGAAGCTGGGTCTAACCTTATAGATGAATATGATCAAGAACAATTATTTGAAGATAAAATAATTACCCAGCCTAAAGAAATCAACAACGGGGATGATCAAAATGAGATCCAAGAACAAAGCCATGAAGAACAATTCGAGGAGATAATAGAGGACCCGAAATTAATTACTATTGAGGATTTACATCTAGAGATTAATGAAGGATCACCTAATGGGGTATTGACCATCAAAGAAAATCTAGAACCAAGTCCAAAGGATCAAACCCAAGAAATTATGGAACCTGCAAAAGAATTTAACATGAAGATTAGAAGTGAAGAGATGGTAGGAATTGAAAGATGGAGGTGTAAGAGAAGGAAGATGGAAATTGAATTCCCTGATAATTGCCCAAAGCCTGGTTCACCCTTCTAGAACATCCCCAATCCTAATCCACCCAGCCGGGACATCCACCATACCATTGATCAAGTCCCAGTAATATTCAACAGTTACTTTTGGAAGACATTATGGCATTTATTGGGCACCAAATTAAGATTCACTGCCACCTACCTAAAGTTGTGTGCCAGAGTTTTCAAAGCCATTTAGGAGAATATTGAAAATTAGGAACATTTGTTTCCTAGCAATAAAGTTTAGTTCATAGATAATAAAGTCCATTAGAGCTTGTTTTGTTTTGGTGTCATTTATGTTTGGTCATTTGATGTCATTTGACTTTTCCATGCATAAGTGTCCATGACTGCGAGAGTCATATGTATGCATGATTAGTAAGAAAATTTGAGCAATAAAATTAACAAGCATACGATTAACTCACATAAAAGAGCCAAAGAATTTCAGGAAGGAGACTATGTCATGGTAAGGCCAAACCTAAACGATTATATGCCTGTGGTGTAGGTCATTTTCAAAATAGTAAGGAAAATTTGGACCTAATATGTGCTAGATTGACCATCCGACTTTGGTATCAGTTCTACTTTCAACAATTCAGATCTAGGAGGTTAAAGGAACCAACACTGATACCTAGTGAGCCTTTCGAGCCTGATTCTATCTTTGAGAGTGAGCCAACCCATGAGTTTCCACCAGCCAAGTTACCAAAACAGTAAGATTGGATTGAGCGAATCTTAGACAATAAGACTATCACTACCCGAAACAGGGACTATCAACACTACTTGGTTCATTGGCAAGGATGCCATAATTCTGAAGATTTATGGATTACTTGAGAAGACCTACAAAGAATCGACCAGATCTACTAGAGTATTACCAAAGTCAGACTGATTCCTACTCGACGGAGTCGAGCTCTTTTCCACCCTGGGAGAATTGATGGGGCATCAACAAGAAAAAAATAATTTTCAACTAATTCTCTTGATATTTTTTTTAGCTAAAATAGTGTACTTAGGATTAATGAGAACCTTGGAATGAAGCCCACCAAATTCTTGAAGACAAAGACCAATTCATGAGCTGACTCATGAAAGAAGGCCGCCAGTCCCTTGAGTCGACTCAATCTAGATCAAGACCAACTTCAAGCATGCCCAAGTCAAAGCCCAAGCAAGTCAAGATACCACCTTTTGAAGCCCAAGATGCCACCTTTTAGAAGCCCATTTTATTCTTCACACGGAACACATTTTTGGAGACATGAGAAACAATACATCAAGCATTTTGAGAGAAAGCATGGGACCACTCCTCACTCACCCAACAACCCCCCAACCAACTTGCCAAGTAGGATGCCACATCACATGACACCTAGGGCTCCACATCAGCAATGTCAAAGCCACCTAGGTGCCACATAGCAAGTTGTTACAACCTCTTACCTAGAAGTTGTTTCTTGTTGCAACTATGTAACCAAAGGAGTTAGATTTAACTAGAAATGGTTAGCTAACCTAACCCCACCTCTCCTCCTCACTTTGGATGACCCCTAAGGCTATAAATAGGGTCCAAGGCTCTCCTTGTAAGGCATTCCATGTATGAAATATTTTGAGAATTAATGAAAGTTTTTTTCTTGTTTAGTTCTATCTTGAGTTCTTCTTGTATGGAGTGATTTAGTTCTTCTAGTTGGAGTGAATTAGTCCTTTAAGTTGGAGTGTTTAAATTCATGTTTGAGAAGGGAGTGAGAGGTCCTTTGAGTGCTTGAAAGGTGGAGTGCTCCTTGCTTGATCCAAGATCCAAGCATCATTCCTTGAAGGCACCAGTTTCTACTTCCTTGTTTTTCCTTTCTTCTTCTTCTTGTTTCCATTCTAATTTTGAATTCTCCTTCCATGCCTAATCTCTGATTTGATGTAGGTTTTCTCTGATTTTCCAAGTCCAAGATGAAGGTCTCCAAGCCAAGGATCATGGCCAAGGTGAGTCCTAAAGGTAGGGAGTGCTAGTCTTATAGTTTAGACCTCAATCCTTGAGTGATGAGAGCTCCTTCTTCCACCAAATAATTTAGTCATCATTGTTGGTAGGAAAACTCTTCCTAAGCTTCATTAGATCTGATCATTTGAAGGTTAACTTGCCCTAGTAGTGATGGTTTCCTTGCCATGAAGAACCTAATCTCTATTTTGAAATAGATCTACATTTCGGGTATTGTAATTTAGATCAACTAGTCTCCTTATGAAGATTCTTTTCTTGGATTAATTTAGATCATTTATTTGATAATTAATTGCTCAAGTTTGCTTGCTGGTTAGTTTGCTAAAACTCTCCATTCATCATTTTATTTTTGTCCCCCATCATCTATGCTCTTGGCATCACTTCCACTATTCGTTCGCTGCTGTGTGTCCCCAAATCCACTTACATTTGGTATCAGAGCAGGGTTGCGTGGAGGAAGGAAGGCCTTTACATCCAAAGGTTTGGAAGGAAAACTCTCTCTGGTATTGGTTACAGAGATTTGTTTTCTTATTCTTTGGATGTGATTTTACTTGATTGTGGAAATGGCATCAAGTAGTTTCAAGGTGAATTTTGAGAAGTATGATGGCAAAGGAAACTTTACCCTATAGCAGCAAAGGGTCAAAAATTTGCTAGCTCAATAGAGGATCTATAAGGTCTTGGTTAAAGAGAGATTAGAAAAGATCAGTGTTAAGGATTGGAAAGAGTTAGAAGATATTGCTTTCAGTACCATCAGGATGTGTTTGGTGGATCAGGTTTTGCCTGAGGTATGTACAGAGACTATGACAAAGGTTCTTTGGCTGAGACTGGAGAATACATACATGGGGAAGAACATGACAAACAAGCTATAGTTAAAGAAGCAACTGTATAGTTTGAGGATGCCTGAAGGAGAAGACCTAGTTGCTCCAACCAGAGGTTCAACCAAGTATGTTATGAGGTTATAAGTCTGGATGTGAAGATTGATGAGGAGGATCGGGCATTGTTGTTGTTATGTTCGCTCCCAAGATCGTATGATGGTATTATAACAACCTTGGTGTATGGGAAGGAAACCCTGAATTATGAAGAGGTTGTTGGAGTGCTAAGGTCAAATGAGCAACAGGAGAAGATCTGCAAAAAAAATCCTAACTCAGAGGTACTTGCTATGAATTAAAGGCAAAGAAGACCCAAAAAAAGAGTCAAGGGGAATTCAATGGGCAAGTCACAGTCTCGCAGTAGTCAGAAAAATTGGAAATGCCATAAGTGTCATCAGCTTGGGCATTTCAGGAGAAATTGTCCTCTTTGGAAGATAGAGAAGGGGAAAGCCAACACTAGTGGTGCAAATGCATATGAAGGCAGTGGGGAAGATATACTAGTGGCTTCAGATGGATCAGTTGATTGGGATAACACTTGGACATCAGATTCGGCATGCTCTTATCACTATACCTTACATCAGGAGTGGTTTGATACCTATGACAAGTCAGATGGAGGTAGTGTAAGCCTTGGTGATGATCACCCTTGTCTGGTAGCTGGAGTTGGCACTATTAGGGAGAGAATGTATGATGGAGTGATAAGGATTCTATCAAATATCAAACATGTACCAGAACTGAAAAAGAATTTGGTTTCTTTGGGCTACTTGGAAAAGTAGGGTTATGCTTTCAGTTGCCAATCTGGTAGTGGATGTTTGAGAATTACCAAGGAATCTTTGGTGGTGATGAGAGGTAGAAGACTGAGCAATAATCTGTACAAGATGGAAGGCTCAGTGGTGAGTGGTAGTGCAAAGGTGCTTGCAGCGGCACAGGAGGAGCAGTTAGCATATAAATTGTGGCACTATCGGATGGGTCACCTGAGTGACCAAGGGCTCACAGAATTAAGCAGAAGAGGAAACATTCTAATTCTAAAGAAGGATGGAGATGACCTGTGTGAGCCATGAATTTTTGGTAAATAGCATAGATAAAATTTGCTATTAGTACCAAACCAAGTGATGGAGTGCTGGATTTAGTGCACTCTGATGTATGGGCACCGTTCCTGTATCATCTAGAGGTGGGGCAAGATACTTTGTCACCTTCATTGATGACTACTCAAGGAAGGTGTGGATTTATCTGATGAGAGAAAAATCAGAGGTGTTTTCCCGTTCAAGCCTGGAGAGCTGAGGTAGAAAAGGAGACATGAAGACATGTAAAGTGCCTTCGATCTGACAATGAAGGAGAGTACTCTAGTAAGGAGTTCAGGAATTACTATGAGAAAAATGAAATCAAATGCCAATACACAGTAAGGATGACCCCTCAGCAGAATGGTGTTGCGGAGAGGATGAACCGGACACTATTGGAGAATGCTAGGAGTATGAGGCTACATACATCACTCCTGGTAACCTTTTGGGGTGATGCTATAACTTTTTCTTGTTTTCTTGTTAACAGGTCCCCTCACTTCAAGCTGAATGGAGGCCATCCAGAGAAAAATTGGAATGGGAAGAAGGTGGAGCTTAGCCACCTCAAAGTTTTTGGTTGTCCAGCCTATGCACATGTGGAGGCAATCGAAAGAAGCAAGTTGGATCCTAAGTCAAAGAAGATGATCTTTATCGGGTATCCACGAGGAGTCAAAGGTTATCTACTGTGGGATCCTCAATCTTATAGGACAATAATCAGTAGAGATGTCATCTTTGATGAGAGGAGCATCTTGGAGAGATCGGGGAGTATGGATGGAAGTGCAACTACAAAGGTGAATAGCAATGATTGCCCTTCACAGGTGGAGGATAGGCCATCTACTTCTACCGGCAAGGATGTTTCAGTTGAGGTGGAGTTAGGTGGGAAAGATTCTCTGATGGTGAAGGATCAGCAAGGAAAGTCAATTTTTCAGAGAGAGGTGCAGGAAGAGCCATACATATCAGATTTGCAGAACAGTGCAAGGGGAGTGGCACTACATAAGCCTTAGCGCACGATCCGAAAGCCGGTGCGATATGGCACAGATGAGACTATCTCTTATGCTCTCATTTCTATCAATGGAGTCTAGAAATATTCAAGGAGGCCATGGCAAGTCCTGATAAAGAATCATGGATGCAGGGCATGATGGAAGAGATGGAATCTCTCAGGAGGAATAAGACATAGCAGCTGGTAGATCTACCTGAAGATGCTCAGGTAATTGGCTCAAGATGGGTGTTCACAAAGAAGATAGTACCTTCAGAGCAAGGTGGGTGAGATACAAAGCAAGGCTGGTAGCAAAAGGATACTCACAGAGGAAAGGAGTTGACTATACAGAAGCGTTTTCTCCTATGGTACGCCATACTTCAATTCAGGTGTTGCTGTCATTGGTCACAGAACATGATATGGAATTGGAGCAGATGGATGTGAAAACAGCCTTCCTACATGGAAGCCTGGAAGAGAAGATCTACATGAAGCAACCTGATGGCTTTATAAAAATTGGACAGGAGGACAAGGTATGTCTACTCCAGAGGTCATTGTATGGTCTGGAGCAGTCACCTCGTCAGTGGTATCTTAAATTTGATACATTCATTTCAAGCCTTGGGTTTCTCAGATGTGAACATGACTGTTGTATGTATGTGAAGGATGTGGATAATGACAATGCTCTGTATCTACTTCTGTATGTGAATGACATGTTAATAGCTAGCAGAAGTATGAGGGCTATGAAAGGGCTGAAGATGGCATTATCTAAAGAATTTGAGATGAAGGATTTAGGTCCAGCACAAAAAATCTTTGGAATGGAGATTTGCAGGAATAGAAGCAAGGGAATACTCCATTTGTCACAAGGAGGTTATATTAAGAAGATACTTGAGAGGTTTGGGATGGAGAAGGCCAAACCAGTAGAGACACCATTACCATAGCACATCTCTCTCTCTAAACTCAAGGCCCCCAGATAGATGAGGAGAGAGAGTACATGGAGAGAGTTCCTTATGCCAATGTAGTGGGCAGTGTTATGTATGCTATGATTTGTTGCAGGCTAGACATAGTATATTCTGTAAGCCAAGTGAGCAGACACATGTCTAACCCTGGGAAGGAACACTGAAAGGCATTGAAGTGGATCCTGAGGTATCTACAAGGAACTCAAAAGCATGGACTGGTATTTGGTGGATAGCCAGAAGGACAAGAATGGAACTCTAGGGAGTTATATGACAGTTCAGGTCCTTTGGAAGGATATGTGGATGCAAGTTATGCAGGTGATCTTGATACAAGAAGGTCTACTACAAGTTATATCTTCTGCATATATGGTGGACCGGTTTCTTAGAGATCTACCCTTCAACCTATCACTACTTTATCTACAATAGAAGTTGAGTATATAGGTATTACAGAGGCTGCAAAGGAAGCACTGTGGCTTAAAAGGCTAGTTGCTGAAATGGGGGTGAAATAGTATATGGTGGTCCTGCATAGTGATAGCCAGAGTGCTATATATTTGATTTAGAACCCAGTCTATCATGCACGCACAAAGCATATAGATGTGAGGTACCACAGAATTAAAGAGTTGGTGGAGAAAGGAGAAGTGGCACTGGTGAAGGTCCATACAAAGGAGAACCAGGCCGATGCACTTACAAAGGCTATACCAAGAGAAAGTTTTTGCTCATATATGTGGTCGATGGGTCTGAGGAATCTGGTGTAGCTGTTTGAAGCCTTGGAGCACCAAGGTGGAGATTGTTGAGTCTCAGGTAGTGCATCCAAGGCTCCGGGGGGGCCAAGGATTAGGCCTTGGTCTAGTTAGTCATGGTTATACATGATGTATATAGGGCTAGGAGTTAGTCCGGGAGAAGTCCTAGGTGATAGACTGAGTTTTGTCAGTCTGTACATCCGAGCCGACTCATTGTCTGAGAGTCGACTCGGTTGGTTGGCATGGCATGGGATAGTTAAAGTGTTTCTATGAGAGTTGGCTCACTTAGGATGGAGTCGGCTCGTGTGTGCAGATAAAACATGATGTTCTGGATGAGTCGACTCAAAGTCTAAGAGTCGACTCGTCTAGTGGACGTTCTGGAGCTACGAGTCGACTCGCAGGAGGAGAGCCGACTTGGATGTCGAGATTTTAAAATCTCAATGGTGCTGACCTGGGGAGTTTTTTTGGGGGACTAGGTCTTTTGTGACCTATATATATATATATATATATATATATATGTTTTTGTCCTGTATTTAGATAAGATTGTATTGTGCGACGGTTGAATACATATAATGGAATCCCCTTTTCTCCTAAAAATCTTTTTCTTCTTTTTCCCTCTTTTCTCTTCTCTATCAATCCAAAACAATCCATTGACCTTCATAAGACCTATATCCTACCGCATCCATCTCGGATCGCTGGTAGAGGGTTGTCCATGCCCCTGGCATTGCTTTCGCTATTCGTTCGCTGCTGTGTGTCCCCAAATCCACTTACAGATCTATAGCATGGGCTTATTGAAATTAAACATAGATCAAAAGCATATCTCAATAAGCCATTTGTACTAGCTCATTAAGCTGCTCAAGTGTATTATACTCCTTTTCCATCAAGGGAAAGAGGAAGGAAAAATTGGAAGGCTATGTGCAAGATTAAGTTTTAAGCTATTTATTATGCACTCGAAGAAGAAGAAGAGTCTCATTTACCAAAATGCTTTCAAGAGGATAAAACATTAGGAGTTCACCAGTCCTTCATAGATAGAGAGTTGGATGCTCTAAAAATTTTTCTATGTGATGGCTAGCATGATGAGATAGATCATACTGAGTTTATTTTAAGAGAAAATCCTGTCCAAGAAAGGGTAGAAGAAGAAATGGAAAAAGTGGGAGAAGTGGAAGAGAAGGAAGAATCGAAAGAAAATTCCAAAGGATACCAAACAACTAAAGAGGTCGATGAGTAGTGCTAAGTATATAATCTTTGAATCATTTTAAATATTTGCCTTGTATCATTTTACATCTTACATTGCCACCCATAATTATATAATTAATTTGATAATTATATATATTTTTATTTTTAAAAATTATATATCATGTTTTCTAGAGGTTGGAGGAGCGTTAGTTGACAGAGAGCTCTAGAGGAAAGAGCTCTCGAGGAGAGAGTGATCATGCTGCTAGCTTGCATGGTTCTGTGGCATTCATACCACATGGTTAACTCTAATACTTTAGATATCCTCTTTTATATTATTATTCTTTATTAGCTAAATACCATTCTTTATTTTAGATATTTTGCTTTCAAGTTCGGATGACATGGGTTTGGGAATAGTGTCCCCAAAGCCAATCGTCTAGGTTATAGATGGTTATGCTATTTTGTAATTGTATGTGAATTTTTTTAAATGAATAAAAGTTATTCTTTTGGTTGTTCATTACATATGCATTTTCTTGAAAAGAACTCTTGTGTGATGGAGTCCTTAGAACTACATTATATTTGATATAAAGAGGATATATCGAGTAGTTCTTAAACTGATTCACAACCAAATGATACATTGTTATAGGACGATGATGTATCAAGTATAGGTTATTGTATGTCACATTGGTTGGTTGTCCTCTTAACCAAGGAGTATAGAGAAACTAATGTGACATACAGGTGAAATGTATGATATCTTACTGAACGTTGTCAACTTGGAGCTCCCTTCTGCCAAAGGGTTGCTCGCGAAGGGATATGGGTATATGTGTCCCTCAAACCTGAGATCACCATGGTAGCTTGCAAGCAACTCACTATACTTTGGTATCAGACTACCTAGATTTCTAACCCAATAATAAAAGGTTTCTAGGTACAGTCAAGTACTTGTAGAGTGGTGGTGGATCAAGATGGGATTGACCCCTCCAAATGGTTTGGAGCGAATGACTCACTATGTCTCAATTTAGCAAAACTTTGGCCAGGGTAGTTCTTGTAAGGAGTCACAGAACTTGTAAGTTTGAGACATGATCTGGATATACTATATTAGGGTTGGCAGTCAAACCCTAGGTCATCTTGAACATTATGAGGTCAAAGGGATGAATTAAGTGGTAACCATATGCCAGGGGTTCTAGAGAGTTGCTCTACAATTTTAGACCTACCCGAACGTCAGGTATCATTACTAGATGATGACTTTGACTGGTACTGGAATTGTTCCAGTGCTACCGGCTTAGTGTTCGAACCTATGGGGTTACACACCATAGGGATTTCGACCTGATCTAAAGGCGATTGATGATTGAGAATCGTTTGGCATCACTGGGGGTCAATATGATTGACCATGATCCAAGTGTTGACACTTTGGAGTGTCGACACTTTCATGTGTCGATTCATGAATTTTGGAGGACTTATTTGTAATATGATTGCAACCTGATGGGTCAAGCCAAATGTGATTGGCTTAGGATTAAATTGGATTTGATTTTTCATGCTCTCTTTCCTTTAAAAATATTTAAATTTGAATTTTGAATTCAAATTTCAAATTTTGGCTAAAATTGGCTCCAAGATTTTTATGGAATGCATTATTTGGGAATGTAGATTTTCTTCAATTTAAACCTAGAGCTAACTTGGTTTAACCTTTAACCCTCTCCCCCAATCACTCCACCTTCCATGTCTCTCTCCCTCTTCATTGCCATTATAAATAAATGTTATTGTAGGGCCAGCAAAAGGATGATAAGCTGGGCTTTTCTAAGAGAGAAAAAAAATGATTCCTTAGAGTAGGGTTTGAGAGGATTAGGATTTTGGGTGTGAGCCTATCTAGCAATCAAGCTAGGATTTAGGAAGAGAGAGTTGGTTGGGAAGGGCACTTCCACTTCTCCTCATTGTCCTCCAACAAGTTCTTCCCAGTGGTTTCAAGAAAGTCTTGCAGGTCCAAGGAAGGAGAAGATTGGCTTCCGAGATCCTGAGGAGCTAGCATCCCAAGGGAGTTGATTGGGATCAAGCCTTGGTGTGAACTACCCGTAGAGGCCAGACACTTGTGTGGCTTGGCAGCTCTTCATCACCTCCATCCAATGGTTTAAAGGTAATGTACCCTTCCCTTGGACTCATGTGATCAGATTTAAAGCATGAAATTATTACATGCTTTTCCTTTTTATTGCTTATGGTATCCTTTGCATGCACTTTTACTATGTTGGATCCTGTTGCAGGCAGATTGGTAGATCGACTTGATTGATCTACCAAGTCTTCTGCTGTTCTTTATTTTAAAATAGATTTAAAATATAGTCTGCTTGTACTACTTCACTTTCATTGGTATCAGAGCTAGGTTCCTGTAGCACAATAATAGTAGTATGTTTAGATATCATTCGTTTTCTCTTTCAAAGTACTTGGATTGAGTGCATCACCATGGCCGTCCGATCATAAGAGAGAAGTAGGGCTGCAAGACCATCTCTTCCCATTCAATGGGGTATCCTATGGCGTGTAGGGGTGCCGCTTGTGATGTGACTCATGAAGAAGAAAAGTAAAGGTGTCGACTCATGAGCGCGTACCAAAAAATAAGGCATTCTGTTGTCACCCTGTCTCAGGCCATGGTCGACCCTAGTGTTGACACCTAGTATCGACACTTGATCCTGGTGAGTCGACACTTGACCTGAGAATGCTGAAAAGTAGTAAATTGAAATTCTAATTGGTTGTAAAATTGTTTTACATTATAAATTGTAATTGTTTCGACTTATCAAGTTTATTGAACTTAATTAAGAATTAAGTTACCTTGAATGACAAAGTGATCTAGGAATATGATTCAAAGATTTTAAGTCATTTCAATAAGCTTTAAGGATCATGGGTTAGCTTCAATTAGGTCCTTAATTGGGTTAGATCTAAGTTTAGATGCATTGGACTAAATAGAGAACTAATCTAATCAAATGTTATTGACTCTGGTTTTGATTATGATAAAACACTTAAGTATATTTGAGTACTAATTATGCGTTAAGTATGTTAATCAGTTACAAGAACTCAAGATTTGAATTTAGAGATGTTTCAGCACTGGTACAGCCAAATGTCGACTCATGAAATCCAAGTGTCGACTCAAGTATCTACACATGAATAATGAAGTGTTGACTCAAGGCCTAAGACCAAACAGGATACAGAATGAGGTGATTTCAGGGTTTGGTCAAGTATCAACTCATGGACTAAAGTGTTGACTCAAGGTGTCGACTCACCAGATGAAGTATCGACTCACAAGTGCATTCCAGAAAGTTTTATAAGACTTTTTTGAACAAGTATCGACTCATGGAAACCAAGTGTCGACTCAAGGTGTCAACTTATGAAGATGAAGTGTCCACACTTGGAATGTAATGGCTAGTTTTTCTAAAGCGCAGAACTTCTCTAACTTGGCTCAAATGGCTAGATTTTCTCCTCCAATGATCAAAAACGGTCAGTCAAGGTTTGGAAGGCTATTTATACACTACCAAGCTTAAAGGGAAGTGGATCCTTTGGATTGAATGATGAATTTCTTGAAGATCAAGTAAAAATATTTTAATGATCCAATTATTGAGAGTGTTGAGCCTCCAAGGATTCAAAAAGGAGAGGGAGCTTACAAGAGTGGCATCTTCAAGCATCTATTGAAGCCTCTACAACATGGAGACAAGCTCAACATCAATGATCAAGTGCTTCATCGACAAACCTACTGTGTAAGAAAGCTTTATGTTGTATCATACATGTTTTTGTGCTTGTATTGCTTACTAGTTTCAATGGAATTGAAACTAGTGTCTAGGTTGTTGGTGAGCCTATGTGATGAAAACCAACAATGGATTTTGACTTGTGATCCCATGAAAACAAGTTGGGTTGTTGGTTAGCCCGGAAAACCATCAAGGTTGTTGGTGAGCCCGCAAAACCAACAAGGTTTTTCGTTAGCTTTGAAAACCAAGGGGTTTTGACTTATGAGCCCGTTAAAACAACTTGGCTTTTTGGTTAGCCCAGAAAACCAAGGAATTTTTGTTTAGCTCAGAAAATTGAAGGGTTTTGATTAGTGAGCCCAGAAAACAAATCGGCTATAATCTTAGTGATTATAGTGGAATTCGTATGGAGAACTTGGAGATCCGTAGGTGCCTTAGAGTGCACCGAATCACTATAAATTTATTTATATTTGTGTGATTGTTTTCTTTGTACATTTACTTTATTATTTTTACTGCATATTATCCTGATCACATAAACACCTTGGCTAAACACAATTCTTGTTTTGAATTGGCACATGATCAAAAAAAATTTTTAAAATCCAATTCACCCCCCCTTTTGGGTTGCCTCGCTAGGCCAACAATTGGTATCAGAGCCTAGTACTCAGTGCCGTGGTATCAAAACTCAGTACTCTATTTGAAAATCCAACAATTTTGAGTTAAAGATCATGGCAACCCATGTTTGAAAGTTTGAAAGTTTGAAATTTTTGAAAAACTTTTAAAAAATATTTATAAATCATATTTTGAGGGGGAGCTCAATATTTTTTTTTGCTACATTGTTCTATGCTTATTGTTAATCTTTTAGAGCATGTTATATTTATTTTTGAGCTTACCTTGTTTATATACTTAAACATTTTGTCATTATCAAAAAAGGAAAGATTGTTAAATCTGATTTTGATTATGATAAATACTTAAATATATTTAAGTACTAATTATGCATTAAGTGTGTTAATTAGTTACAAGTACTCAATATTTGAATTTAGAGAAGTTTTAGCACTGGTACAGCCAAGTGTTGACTCATGAAATCCAAGTGTCGACTCAAGTGTCGACTCATGAATAGTGAAGTGTTGACTCAAGGCTTGAGATCAAATAGGATATAGAATGAGATGATTTCAGGGTTTGGTCAAGTATCGACTCACGGACTGAAGTGTTGACTCAAGGTGTCGACTTACCAAATGAAGTGTCGACTCACCAATGCATTCTAGAAAGCTTTAGAAGACTTTTTTGAATAAGTGTCGACTCATGGAAACAAAGTGTCGACTCAAGGTATCGACTCATGAAGATGAAGTCTCGACACTTGAAATGTAATGACTAGTTTTTCTGAAGCACAGAACTTCTTCAACTTGGCTCAAACGGCTAGATTTTCTCCTCTAACGGTCATAAATGGTTAATCAAGGTTTGGAAGGCTATTTATACACTATCAAGATTAAAGGAAAGTGGATCCTTTGAATTGAATGATGAATTTCTAGAAAATCAAGTAAAAATATTTTAAGGATCCAATTATTGAGAGTGTTGAGCCTCCAAGGATTCAAAGAAGAGAGGGAGCTTCCAAGAGTGGCATCTTTAAGCATCCATTAAAGCCTCTACAATATGGAGACAAGCTCAATATTAATGATCAAGTGATTCATCGACAAATCTGCTTTGTGTAAGAAAGCTTTATGTTGTATCATTCATGTTTTTGTGCTTGTATTGCTTACTAGTTTCAATGGAATTGAAACTAGTATGTAGGTTGTTGGTGAGCCTATGTGATGAAAACCAACAAGGGGTTTTGACTTGTGATCCAATGAAAACAAGTTGGATTGTTGGTTAGCCCAGAAAACCATCAAGGTTGTCGGTGAGCCTATAAAATCAACTAGGTTATTGGTGAGCCTGCAAAACCAATAAGGTTTTTGGTTAGCCTGGAAAACCAAGGGGTTTTGACTTGTGCACCCATTAAAACAAGTTGGGTTTTTGGTTATCCCAGAAAATCAAAGGGTTTTTGGTTAGCCCGGAAAACCAAGGGTTTTTGATTAGTGAGCCCGGAAAACTAATCGACTGTAATCTTAGTAATTATAGTAGAATTTCTAAGAAAAACTTGGGGAGTGGATGTAGGTGCCTTAGAGTGCACCGAACTACTATAAATTTATTTGTGTTTGTGTGATTGTTTTCTTTATGTATTTACTTTATTATTTTCACTGCATATTATCTTGATCACATAAACACCTTGGCTAAACACAAGTCTTGTTTTGAATTGGCACATAATTGCAAAAAAAATTTTAAAACCCAATTCACCCCCCTTTTGGGTTGCCTCGCCAGGCCAACAATTGGTATTAGAGCCCGGTACTCTATGCCGTGGTATCAAAACTTGGTACTCTATTTGAAAATCCAACGATTTTGAGTTAAAGATCATGACATCCCAAGTTTGAAAGTTTGAGATTTTTAAAAAACTTTTGAAAGGTATTTACAAATCATATGTTAAGGGGGAGCTTTTGAAAAATAGTTTTTAGATCATATTTTTAGGGAGAGCTCAATATTTTTCATTGCTACATTACTCTATGCTTATTGTTAATCTTTTGGAGCATAATATATTTATTTTTGAGCTTGCCTTATTTATATACTTAAATGTTTTGTCATTATCAAAAAGGGGAAAGATTGTTGACTTTGGTTTTGATTAATGACAAAACATTTAAGTATATTTGAGTGCTAATTATGCATTAAGTATGTTAATCAGTTACAGGTACTCAAGATTTGAATTTAGAGAAGTTTCAGCACTGGTATAGCCAAGTGTCGACTCATGAAATCCAAGTATCGATTCAAGTGTCGACTCATGAATAGTGAAGTGTCGACTCAAAGCCTGAGATCAAACAGGATAAGAACGAGATGATTTCAGGATTTGGTCAAGTGTCAACTCACAGACTGAAGTATCGACTCAAGGTGTTGACTCACTAGATGAAGTGTCGACTCACTAGTGCATTCCAAAAAGCTTCAGTAGACTTTTTTGAACAAGTGTCAACTCATGGAAACCAAGTATCGACTCAAGGTTTCGACTCATGAAGATGAAGGGTCGACACTTGAACTGTAATGGCTAGTTTTTATAAAGCACAGAACTTCCCCAACTTGGCTCCAACGGTCATAAACAATCAATTAAGGTTTGGAAGGCTATTTATACACTACCAAGCTTAAAGGAAAGTGGGTCCTTTGGATTGAATGATGAATTTCTTGAAGATCAAGTGAAAATATTTTAAGGATCCAATTATTGAGAGTGTTGAGCCTCCAAGGATTCAAAGAGGAGAGGGAGCTTCCAAGAGTGGCATCTTCAAGCATCCATTGAAGCCTCTATAATAAGGAGACAAGCTCAACATCAATGATCAATTGCTTCATCGACAAATCTGCTTTGTATTAAAAAGCATTGTGTTGTATAATTCATGTTTTTGTGCTTGTATTGCTTACTAGTTTCAATGGAATTGAAACTAATTCTAGGTTGTTGGTGAGCCTATGTGATGATAACCAACAAGGGATTTTGACTTGTGATCCCGTGAAAACAAGTTGGGTTGTTGGTTAGCCCGGAAAATCATCAAGATTATTGGTGAGCCCGTAAAACTAATTAGGTTGTTAGTGAGCCCGCAAAACCAACAAGGTATTTTGTTAGCCTAGAAAACCAAAGGGTTTTGACTTGTGAGCTCGTTAAAACAAGTTGGGTTTTTGGTTAGCCCGAAAAACCAAGGGATTTTTGGTTAGCTCAGAAAATCAAGGGGTTTTGATTAGTGAGCCCAGAAAATTAATCGGCTATAATCTTAGTGATTGTAGTGGAATTCCCAAGAAAAACTTTGAGAATGGATGTAGGTGCCTTAGAGTGCATCGAACCACTATAAATTTATTTATATTTGTGTGATTGTTTTTTTTGTGCATTTACTTTATTATTTTCGTTGCATATTATCTTGATCACACAAACACCTTGGCTAAACATAAGTCTTGTTTTGAATTGGCATATAATTGCAAAAAGTTTTTAAAATCCAATTCACCCCCCTCTTAGGTTGCCTCGCCGGGCCAACAATTGGTATCAGAGCCCGGTACTCTGTGCCAAGGTATCAAAACTCGATACTCTATTTGAAAATCTAATGATTTTGAGTTAAAGGTTATGGTAGCCCAAGTTTGAAAGTTTGAGATTTTTGAAAAATGTTTGAAAAATATTTACAAATCATATGTTAAGGGAGAGCTTTTGAAAAATAGTTTTTAGATCATATTTTGAGGGGGAGCTCAATGTTCTTCATTGCTACATTGCTCTATACTTATTGTTAATCTTTTGGAGCATGTTATATTTATTTTTGAGCTTACCTTGTTTATATACTTAAAGATTTTGTCATTATCAAAAAGGGAGAGATTGTTGACTCTGATTTTGATTATGACAAAATACTTAAGTATATTTGAGTACTAATTATGCGTTAAGTGTATTATCAGTTACATGTACTCAAAATTTGAATTTAGAGAAGTTTCAACACTGGTACAACCAAGTGTCGACTCATGAAATCCAAGTATCGACTCAAGTATTGACTCATGAATAGTGAAGTGTCGATTCAAGGCCTGAGACCAAATAGGATACAAAACGAGGTGATTTCAGGGTTTGGTCAAGTGTCGACTTATGGACTTGAAGTGTCAACTCAAGGTGCTGACTCACTAGATGAAGTATCGACTTACCAGTGCATTCTAGAAAGCTTCAGAAGACTTTTTTGAACAAGTATCGACTCATAGAAACTAAGTATCGACTCAAGATGTCGACTCATGAAGATGAAGTCTCGACACTTGGACTATAACGGCTAGCTCTTTTGAAGCGCAAAACATCCCCAACTTGGCTCAAACAGCTAGATTTTCTCCTCTAATGGTCATAAATGGTCAATCAAAGTTTGGAAGGCTATTTATACACTACCAAGCTTAAAGGGAAGTGGATCCTTTGGATTAAATGATGAATTTCTTGAAGATCAAGTGAAAATATTTTAAGGATCCAATTATTGAGAGTGTTGAGCCTCCAAGGATTTAAAGAGGAGATGGAGCTTCCAAGAGTGGCATCTTCAAGCATCCATTAAAGCCTCTACAACATGGAGACAAGCTTAACATCAATGATCAAGTGCTTCATCAACAAATCTGCTTTGTGTAAGAAAGCTTTATGTTGTATTATTCATGTTTTTGTGCTTGTATTGCTTACTAGTTTCAATGGAATTGAAACTAGTGTCGAGGTTGTTGGTGAGCCTATGTAATGAAAACCAACAAGAGGTTTTGACTTGTTATCCCGTAAAAATAAGTTAGGTTATTGGTTAGCCCAAAAAACCATCAAGGTTGTTGGTGAGCTCGTAAAACCAACTAGGTTATTGGTGAGCCCGCAAAATCAATAAAGTTTTTGGTTAGCCTGGAAAATCAAGGGGTTTTGACTTGTGAGCCTATTAAAACAAGTTAGGTTTTTGGTTAGCCCAGAAAATCAAGGGATTTTGATTAGTGAGCCCAAAAAACTAATCGGCTATAATCTTAGTGATTATAGTGAAATTCTTAAGAAAAACTTGGAGAGTGGATGTAGGTACCTTAGAGTGCACCGAACCACTATAAATTTGTTTGTGTTTGTGTGATTGTTTTCTTTATGCATTTACTTTATTATTTTTGTTGCATATTATCTTGATCACACAAGCACCTTGGCTAAACACAAGTCTTGTTTTGAATTGGCACATAATTGCAAAAGTTTTTAAAATCAAATTTACCCCCCCTCTTGGGTTGCCTCGCCGGGCCAACAAATGTTGAGTTAGGATTTCTTCTCTACAGATCTCTCTAATAGTTAGATTGATTAGTCCATAAATCTAAATAGACCTGATTTGTAGCTCAATGGTCAACCCGAGTCTTTAGACTAGTCTAATCGAGTATGATAAACAAATTGGTGTCTAAGGTAAGTATGGCATTTGATCATGGTTCTTTGGGCTACCTCTTACCTGGCCAACCTGGTTACCGTCTATGGCAAAATGGTTAATAGTGGAACCCATCCCATGATCTTACTTACCTGGCCAATGTGGTCGTCAGAATTGATTGGATAGCTCACAGACTTGTGTTAACCCATGTCACCTAAGATTAATCAGTCTTGACTGATTTTAGATGCCCATGGATCATTAGTTTTTGAAACCCTCCTTAATGACTGATGTAGTCTGTGGGAAGTTGATCCATGTCTTCTTATCTATTTCATCTATCACATTAAATTTAAACTCTCCAAATTATTAGGTCCATAAAAGGATGAAGTTATGGGGATAACTAAGCCTCCCATTAAGTGGAATGGTAATGGGACTAATAGTAGGTGTTCATCGGTAGATTCAAAGATCGGGTGTTGAATGGGCTATTGGAATTGCCATTCTTAATATGATGGCTCAGTACGACTCTCTTAATGATGGTCACGTGGGCCGGCCAAAGTCGGGCTTGACTATTCGTTGGTTAGAAGCATTGAAATTTGTCATGTTAATGGTTGGACCTAACTAGGACCTTTAATAGGAGGCCCAAAGGTTGATTGAAGTGCACCTTGGGGCAAAATCTAAATAATAGAAGTTACTTGGAGAAGTAATCAGTTAAAGAACCTACCTTTAGATGCTCATGGGTGGGCTGGCCAAAGTCAGGCTCATGTGTTGTCTATTGGGTTCTAGTACCCACTAAGGAATTAAAGTAATTCCTCAAATTGAAGGTAGAGGCTACCAGTTTAAACAAAATAGTGGGAGGGACTTTAGACTAAAGTCCATGTCTTTAGGTTAATAATTTATATACACTAATAGGTTTTGATTTTCCTTTCAAATGTCTAGCAACTTGTTGCTCCGATCTCTTCCCGATAATGAGAAACTCATGGGTCCCAACTTTGATAGCTGGTATCGAAGGCTTAGGATTGTCTTGGAGCATGAACAGATCTTATATGTGATATCGAAACCGGCACCTGAAACCCCTGCTCCCAATGCTCGGGGTTTGATCAGAGACACATATTAGAAGTGGCTCTCTGATAGGACCACTGTCTGATGCATCATGTTGGCAATGATGAACGATGAGTTCAGTCACAAATTTGAGGAAGCCTAACTGGAGGAGATCCTTCAAAAGTTGAAGGAGTCCTTCGGTACACCAGATGATGTTGAGACGTATAAGGTCTCCTGTGCTATCTACAATACACGTATGCTTAATGGGGCCTCGGTCACTGATCATGTATTGTACATGATAGAGATGATTGAGCGCCTGGGCAAGCTTGGATGTCCCTTGCATGAACAGCTCGGGAAAGATGCGATACTGAATTCTCTACCCTCTTCTTATCTAGACTTTCTTAATTATTTTAGAATGAATAAGCATGTAATTAACTACCACGGTCTGTTAGGGTTACTACAGACTTATGAGAAAGACCACCAACTCAATAAAGGGATGGTAAATCTTGTAGGAGGATCTTTAGCGGGACATCATCCCTTTAAGAAAGGAAAAAAAAGAAATAAAGGAAAGAAGGTGAAAAATGCTTCTGGGCCCAATCAGGTCAAGAAGGTGAAGGCTGATAAGAGCCAGGCAGAGTTCTTCTTCTATAAGAAGCAAGGTCATTAGAAGAGGAATTGTCCTCTTTATATTTCATCCCTTGACCCGAACAGGTCCAAGAAGAAGAAGCAGTAGGGTAGTGCTGGACAAGGTATTTATATAATAATGTCTTGTAGTTTCTGTATCTACAATACTACTAACTGGGTATTGGATATCGTAAGTCCAATTCATATTTGCAATTCTTTGCAGGGACTTCAACTTAGTAGGAGATTCGATGATGGCGAGAGATTCTTGAACATGCAAAATGGAAGCCAAGTTCCAGTCTTTGTATTGGGAGCTCTTAGATTAGTTTTTGAGTCTTGTACAATTATTTTGAATGAGTGTCATTACTGTCCATCTTTCATCCTGAATATCATTTCTGTAGGCCAATTGGCCATGTATGGTTATGAATTAGCAATAAAGAATGACATTTACAAAATCATTTGGAATGGTTATGTTATGATAAATGGATACATAAACAATAGCATTTATGTACTATCGTGATGTGTTAGTGTAGTATACACATCTAGCAAATGCCCTAGGATAGATAATGTCAGCGATGCATATCCATGGCATTGTAGGCTAGGTCATATTAACAAGAACAGGATAAACAGGTTGAAAAGCTAGGGTCTTCTCGAGATCAGTGAATGTGATTCACTACCAACCTATGAGTCTTGTCTTCTTGGAAAGATGACAAGATCACCTTTTACTGGAAAAGGTGAACGAGCTAAAGAAATTCTAAGTCTGGTACATACTGATGTATGCGAACCTATGAATATTAGTGACAGAGGTGGGTACAATTATTTCATTACATTTACAGATAACCTTTTGTGTTATGATTATGTCTTCTTGATAAGACATAAATTTGAATCATTTGAAATGTTCAAACGATATCGCAATGAAGTAGAAAAATAAACTAAAAAATATATCAAAATCTTTCGATCAGATTGAGGTGATGAATATCTTTTTGATGATTTTCTGACATATCTTGAGGAGAATGGGATTCTCTCTCAATGGACACCTCCAGGGACACCTTAGTTAAATGGAGTGTCTGGAAGGAGGAATTGAACCCTGTTAGACATGGTTCGGTCCATGATGGGCTTTGCTTCTCTGTCACTATCCTTTTGGGGATATGCTCTAAAGATAGCCTGCTATCTTTTAAATAGGGTTTCGAGTAAGTCCGTTAGCAAAATCCCATATGAGATATGGACTGGATGTAAGCTGACACTTGCACATCTTCGGATTTGGGGTTGCCCGGCTTATGTCAAACATTTGGAAACAGATAAGCTTGGACCTAGGTCTAACTGGTGCCTATTTGTTGGGTATCCAAAAGAGTCTAAGGGGTACTACTTCTACTTGGCTGAGGAACAAAATTTGTTCGTCAGTCTTAGGGCTATCTTTTTAGAAAAGGAGTTTATTGGTGAAGGAATTGTAGCCGCTAAGATTGAACTTAGTGAAGCTTAACAAGTAGAAAAATCGATACACTTAAGGGACAACATAGAATCGGTTGTGATTAGATCACATCCAGAGCCCACATAGGAACCATCAAGGAGATCTGATAGGGTACTGCATCAACCGGACAAATACTATGATTTCTTGATCTAAGATGGTGATCCCATTGAACTTGATGAGAACAATGAGGACCCAATCACCTATATAGATGCAATGCAGAGGCCCGACTCTAAGAAATGGCTAGGAGCCATGAGATCCGAAATGGAGTCCATGGAAATCAACAATGTATGACATTGGTTGATCTACCTTAGCGAATAAAATCCATTGGATGCAAATGGATTTTCAAAAGGAAAAGGGACATAGACAGGTAGGTAGAGACCTATAAAGCCCGTCTGGTTGTGAAGGGGTATCGTCAACATTATGGTATTGACTATGACGAGATGTTCTCTCCTATGGCAATGCTCAAATTCATTCGGATCATACTTACTTTAGTAGCACACTTTGACTATGAAATCTGGCAAATGGATGTTTGAACAGCTTTCCTGAATGGTGAGCTGGAAGAAGATGTGTATATGATACAACCTGAACGGTTTGCATCCATAGATGTGTCAAAGGTGTGCAAGCTTCAAAGGTCCATCTATGGACTGAACAAGCATCTTGGAGTTGGAACATGCGATTTGATAAGTGTATCAAGTCGTATGGTTTCGTTAGGAACGAAAAAGAACCTTGCATTTATAAATGGGCTAATGGTTCTGTGATTGTATTCCTTGTGTTATATGTGGATGATATTCTCTTAATTGGGAATGACATCCCAGCACTACAAGGAATAAAGGTCTAGTTGTCATCTCAGTTCTCTATGAAGGACTTGGGTGAAGCCTCTTACATACTAAGTATGAAGATCTGTAAAGATAGATCTAAGAGGCTTCTAGGACTGTCCCAGTCTACATACATTGATACTGTACTGAAGCGGTTCAGCATGGAGAGTTCCAAGAAAGGCTATCTTCTGATAGGCCTTAGAATTACACTCTCCAAAAAGGATTATACGATAACTCCTGAGGAGAGAGAGCGTATGAGTAGAATCCCATATACTTTGGTAGTGGGTTATATCATGTATGCCATAACATGTACTAGACTAGATGTGGCATACTCACTAGGCATAGTGAGCAGATCTAGTCTGACCCAGGTGAAGCTCATTAGAAAGTGGTAAAGATCATCCTTAAGTATCTGTAAAATACTAAGGACCAATGGTTGATTTATGGAGAACCTGACTTAAAACTTATAAGGTATACTGACTCCAGTTTTCAGTCAGATAGGGATAACAGCAAAAGTGTGTTAGGGTTTATCTTTATCCTAAATAGAGGAGCGATCTGCTGGAAAAGCTCAAAGCAGCCTATTGTAGCAGACTCAGTATGCGAAGCAGAATACATCATAGCATCGGATGCAGTAAAAGAAGTTGTGTGGTTACGGAAGTTCTAGGTGTGCTAGGAGTGGCACCATCCTTGGATGGTCCTATTTCGATGTATTGTGACAGCATTGGAGCCATTGCTCAAGCAAAAAAGCCAAAGTCCCATCAGCACACCAAACACATTCTGCAGTGCTATAAGCTTGTGCGAGAAATCATGGAACGATGTGACATTGACCTTCAAAAGATAGATGGAAAGGAGAACCTGGCCGACCCCTTCACTAAAGCTGTTAGAGTTTGAGTTCAATAATTATAAATGAAGAATGGGAAGAAGATTTTTTCTGATTGGCTTTAGTCCAAGTGGGAGTTGTTGGGAATAGTGTCCCAAAGCCAATCATCTAGGCTGTAGACGGTTGTGCTATTTTATAATTGTATGTGAGTTTTTTTTTTAAATGAATAAAAGTTATTCTTTTGGCTATTCATCACATGTGCATTTTTCTAAAAAGAACTCTTATGTGATGGAGTATTTAGAACTATATTATATTTGATATAGAGAGGATATATCGAGTATTTTTTAAACTGATTCACAACCAAAGGATATATTGTCATAGGATGATGATGTATCAAGTGTAGGTTATTTTATGTCACATTAATTGGTTGTCCTCTTAACCAAGGAGTGTAGAGATACTGATGTAACATATAGATGAAATATATGACATTTCACTGAACGTGACCAACTGCGGAGCTCCGTTTTGCCAAGGGTTGCTCCTGAAGGGATATGGGTATATGTGTCCCTCAAACCTATGGTCACCATGGTAACTTGCAAGCAACTCACTATACTTTGGTGCTAGACTACCTGGATTTCTAATCTAGTGACGGAAGGTTTCTGGGTACAGTCAAGTACTTATGAAGCGATGGTGGATCAAGATGGGATTGACCTCTCTAAATGGTTTGGAGTGAATGACTCACTATATCTTAATTTAGTAAAACCTTGACTAGGGTAGTTCCTGTGAGGAGTCACAGAACTTGTAAGGTTGAGACATGATCTGGATGTACTAAATTAGGGTTGGCAGTCAAACACTAGGTCATCTTGAGCATTATGAGGTCAAAGTGGTGAATTATGCGGTAACCATATGCCAGGGGTTCTAGAGAGTTGCTCTGCAATCTTCGACCTATTCGGACGTTAGGTATCATTGCTAGATGATGACTTTGAC
Source organism: Areca catechu (assembly GCA_021397845.1). Classification (NCBI taxonomy): domain Eukaryota; kingdom Viridiplantae; phylum Streptophyta; class Magnoliopsida; order Arecales; family Arecaceae; genus Areca; species Areca catechu. Next base: position 60,755,418 of record CM038040.1, on the reverse strand, counting down.
TGGTACTGCAAGTGTTCCAATGCTATCGGCTTAGTGTTTAAACCTATAGGGTCACACATCATAGAGGTTGATCGACGATTGAGTATCGTTTGGCATCACTGGGGGTCAATATGATTGACCATGATCCAAGTGTCGACACTTTAGAGTATCGATACTTTGAAGTGTTAACACTTTAGAGTGTCGACATTTTGACCAAGTGTCGATACTTGGCTGTGATGAGGATTTTTTTTCACTAATTCGATTAGTGAATTTTGGAGGACTTATTTGCAATATGAATGCAACTTGATGGGTCAAGCCAAATATGATTTGGCTTAGGATCAAATTGGATTTGATTTTTCATGCTCTCTTTCCTTTAAAAAGATTTAAATTTGAATTTTGAATTCAAATCTCAAATCTTGACTGAAATTGGTTCCAAGGTTTTTATGGAACCATTATTTGGGAATGCAGATTTTTTTCCATTCAAACCTAGAGCTAATTTGGTTTAACCCTTAACCCTCTCCCCCAATAACTCCACCTTCCAAATCTCTCTCCCTCTTCACTGCCACTATAAGTAAGTGTTATTGTAGGGCCAGTAAAAGGATGTTAAGTTAGGCTTTTCTAAGAGAAAAGAAAAAGGATTCCTTAGAGTGGGGTTTGAGAGGATTAGGGTTTTAGGTGTGAGCCTACCTAGCAATCAAGCTAGGGTTTAGGAAGAGAGAGTTGTTGGGCAGGGTTCCACTTCCACTTCTCCTCATTGTCCTCCAACAAGTTCTTCTCGATGGCTTCAAGAAAGTCTTGCAGGTCCAAGGTAAGAGAAGATTGGCTTCCAGGATCTTGAGGAGCTAGCACTCCAAGGGAGTCGATTGGGATCGAGCCTTGGTGTGAACTACTCATAGAGGCCAGACACTTGTGTAGCTTAGTAGCTCTTCATTACCTCCATCCAACAGTTTAAATGTAATGTACCCTTCCCTTGGTCTCTTGTGATCAGATTTAAAGCATGAAATTGTTACATGCTTTTCCTTTTTATTACTTATGGTATCCTTTGCATGTACTTTTATTATGTTAGATCCTGTTGCAGGCAGATTGATAGATCGACTTGATTGATCTACCAAGTTTTCCAATATTCTTTATTTTAAAATAGTTTTAAAATATAGTCTGCTTGTACTGCTTCACTTTCAATAGGATAACTAGTGACCCATAGTTACATGGAGTAGTGACCAGCTCTCAGACTTAATGATATGGTCATGGACCCACCTGGCTCGCGGCACCTCTGACTTGGCCAGATAATAGAGAGCTTATCCATATTCAGAGCTGCACATAAGTACATTTTCAATCAATATATTTAAAATTTAGCCATTTTAGAGTTAATATTCATTATTCATAATCAATTTTGTAGCACATTTAGAGAACCTGGGGTATCTTGTGTGGTTACCGAGATTATCCACCAATTGATGCCAGAGCTAGTGAACGAGTTTTCTAGTTAGCCATTAGGGACTCGTGATGCAGCCTGAAAGATGCTCTTGGTATGTCAAATACTTTTAATTATTAAAATTTTAAATTATCTATATTAAATTTATTTTATATAAGCTTGCTCTACTTGTAGGAGTACTATCAATTCGAGACTCCTTAGGATGAGGGTGGCTGTTTGACCTTCGAAGAGGTGGGAACATAGACTTTAGGATGGGCTATATAATTTTAGGCAGTTTGCCATAAAGCACTCTAGTTTTTAATTACCATCGGACTGAAAGTCTTTCATGGATCACTGGATGTAGGCAGACATATGGGAGGCCCTCTATGACCAATGGAGCAATGAGGAGTATACCAATAGATGGTAGAGGGCATGACAAAAACATACTACCCAGTAGGATTTGATCAAGTACACTAACAACTCTGTTGGCACACATGTGGTGGCAAATTGATTGGTAGGCAGAGGTCATGACAGAAACATACTGCCCAGTAGGTTCTGATCAAGTATACTAACAACTTTATTGGCACACATATGGTGGCAAATTTATTGGTAAGAATTCTATGCTTATATTAATTTTATATTAAATTGATCATATATATTTTTATTAATTTAATTTCATTATTTACTTATTGTAGAAATGAAAGCTAGGTCATGCACCAAGGTAGCTATATATAGGAGGTCTCACACCAGTCAGGAGGATTGGTAATTACTTAGATTCGAGATCTCAACATATCATGGTAACAACTTAAAACATTAAGTATTAGTTTTTGTATATACTATTATATATAATTAGACTAATGAATTTGTAAACTATATAGGTGGATTGCATGAAGTATGTCGTATAGCGGTACGGCAAGGACCCATCCTCTCAGCCCCTTCATGACCTTGAGGGATGGCTCAGGGCCATTGAAAGGTTGAGTAGGAGCTGCGTCATAAGATTCAAGCATAGCTTCAACCCTTTACTAGCTCACTACTCTTTGACATCCTTATCTCAAGCTTCGTGACCTAGATGTGGGGTGATGCACAAATCGAGGATGTCATGACCCCTCTTTTTATCCAACAATCTTAAAGCTTCTAGGATGCCATCCGCGATACAGTCATCTAGATTTTTTAGGACCCATATCTACATGATCAACTAGCTTCATTATCATAGCTATCATAATAGATAAGTCTATTAATAAATTTATTTACTTGTTTTAAGTTTTTTTGCTTAAAAGCTTTATATATTTAAGCTAAGGGTTGGGATAGGGGACCTATAGGGTAAAATTTTAATGTAACCATCCAATCGATAGGCCAGGGGTGTCATAATTTCGTGTCATAGAACGAAACATGTAGGAACAATTTGTTCGAGAATCGGAAGAGTATATCGAAATAGATGCCTCTATATCGACATATACATTTTCATATCAAAATTTATTAATAGTGCATTATTTTTCTTTGCTGTAGGATGCTTGGACATCTAGATCTCATCCACTTACTATTAGAGAGAACATACAGGAGCAAGAGGAGGATGATGATGACGAGGAGTATCTCACATATTTTTTTATTTTAATGTTATGTATTTAATTTTGATACTTATAAAGCAATGTTAATTTATAAAATTATATAATTTATATTTTTAATATAATATAATATAATATTTTATTTGTAATTATGGTAGTTGATTATTAATTTACTTATAACAGGTTTTAGAAAATCTAATTATATGTTATTATAATTAAATAGGTTTTAAAAATATTTTTTAAAAAATAAAAAATTATTATCGATGGTATTAGTGATGGCTAACTATTGTTGGTAATAATTATTAGCGATAGCATGATAATTAGCAACAATAGATTTGATTGCTAATATTTTTTACTTTTTTAATTTTAATAAAAATAGAGAAAAATACTAGCAATGACTACCATTGCTAATACTAACATTAATAGGCATATTAGCAATGGCATGATTGTCATCACTAATAATCTTTATTAGAGACAGGATTAGTTCCAACAGTCTATTAGCGACAACATGTTGTTGCTAATACTATTCGCTCGATGGCTAATAGGCTATTAGAAATGGTATTTAACCATCGCTAATAACCTTATTTCTTGTAATGATACTATAAGATATAGCTACAATGATGAATCAAAATGCATCATTTTATTAATAAATAATAACAACACATGAGTTGGAAGATTAAATGAAAAAGTTTCATTACATCACTTATGCAATTGGCTTGTAGGGAACTAATCTTTCAACTACAAACTCTATAATTACAATTTAGAATTTTCTAGTTATGGAAAAGGCTATGCTAATATTGATGTTTCACAAAATTTTTGATTTTTGAAGGTTTCTAGTGTGCTTGAAAGATTATGTATGCAATAGATCTCATTCTGATGGGCTCAATTGCAAAACAATATATTATTGAAGAGTGTTTGATATTTTATTTAAGTATATCTTGAAATTATAGAGATAATATTCAATTGATCTCTAAGAAATTACAAGATTATAGAAAATTTTGAAAATTACAAGTTTTAATCTAGGGGAAGAGTTTTGAGAAGGATAAAAAGTATTGTTCTTGATCAAAAATCATTAGCACAAGTACATCATTATGTCTTACTTCATAGTACCATAAAATCTGTGTATTATAGGTTAGGATGGTTATAACATGATTTAATTTACTATCCTGTAATATATAATGTTCTTGACCAATGGTTTAATTTTTATGCAACAAATTCTTACTTGCTCAGTGGTGGTGCGGGCACCAGAATCCAAAAAGGGCTACACCAGATCCAGACCAACCCAAGTTTATTATGGATTACAAATAATTAGCCTTTTCATTTAAATCTTTAATTATAGCTAAGTTCTTCCTTTAAATTCTCAAGTCCTGTAATTAGTCAATCTAAGTCATGTCAGTCAAGAGTCTTAAATTTTAGCTATGTTCTTTCTAATAAATCTTCAAGTCCTGTAATTGGTCAATCTAAGTTATGTGAGTCAAGTCAAGAGCAAGTCTTGTAATTTGAGTCGAGTCAAGAGGTCAAGGATGACCTTCGAATGGAAGAAGCCACCTCATCAAGCCACATCATCCTCCATGCCTAAAGCAAGAGGGACCCCACTTGCCACCTCATCCTCCACCGCATATGAAAGGAATGGAATTCAAGTTCAAAGAATGGAAAGAATTCAAATTCAAAAGTGAGCACCCCAATTTTTCTCCTATTTTCATGCGCCCAAGTATATGGAAGGAATTCAAATTCAAAAGTGGGCACCCCAATTTTTCTCCTATTTTCATGCATGTAACCACTCCATTTGAATTTTGAATTTCAAGGCTTGGATAAATGATAAATATCCCCTGCTCCTCTTGTAAAGAGTGGATGAATAAATGAAAAGAACATCTTTCTCTTCCATTGCCTTTAGCATTGCCACTCTGTGAGGGAGACGGGTGTGAGGCCCAACCGAGTCTTCCAACCTCCAAGAGTCCTTTCATCCATCTCTTCCTTCACCTTTGTTCTCTTCCCTTCTACTTCATTTTTCTCCATGACTGCTGACCTTCACTCTTGCAGGATCCTAGAGCACCCATAGTGAAGGAGGAATTCTACTTTTCCTTTGAACCAGTAGCGCCAAGCTTGTCCAACCACGGGAGTAGTAGCCTGCTTGCCCAGTCGCTAATCCACCAATTGTTTCAGAGTTACTCTACCATGGATTTTGAGAACTCATTGTTGGTAATGAAAAAAAGACCCTTTTCTATACTCTTCGATCTGATTTCTTGAAGGAAGCCTTGTTCTAATGTGGATGGTTTCTCAACCATCAAGGTCCTATAGTTTTCTTTTATTTGAATGAGACTTACTCTACGAAAAAACTGCTAACTCTCCTAGTAGTCTATTCCAGTGCATTTACTACCACTCTTGTGGGTGATTCATGTCGTTATGCTTTAGATTCACTGCTTGCCTTTGAACATTGCATTTCTACCATTTTTTAATTCTTCCATTCTGTCCCGCATCAATTTTGGTATTAGAGAATGGTTAATTAGGACAAGATATGCTTAGTTGCTGAAATTTCTGCATTATTTTCTTTTCACCATTAAGAATTAGGTCTGAATGTTTCTTCCATAACTTTTTAGATATGATTTATAGCATTTTTTTAAATATCGTCAGCCCCTAATCAAAAAAAAAAAAAATCTAGATTCAAAATTTTGAAAGTTTGAAAATTTGAAATTTAAATTTTGAAATTTGAAGACATGTCTAGCTGTGTCTTTAAATTTAGTTGATAAGTTAGATCTTTGATTATGCATCCATCCTAAACCATCTAAGGGTAATCCCATCACAAGATAAGGGAGGGGATTTAGCACCCTTCCTTGGCCCAAAAACAATCAACAGCATTTGCATTGACCCAAGCCTTAAACTAAAAGCGAGTAGAAACCTAAACTAGGGATGAAACAAGTCAAGTTTATGTATCATGATAAGACTTAGTATGAATTAAATCTGCATTTATTCCTGGAGATTGGTGTCTAAGGCTAGAGATCCGATGGTAAATGCCTTAAGCGGATCTATGGTTACTTAATTAGGACCCTGCGAAAATAGGGGGAGCCTCCTACAATCCCACCTCTTACCTGGCCGAATGAAAGGGTGACGCAAGCTTGATTTGTGCTTCGGGCAATTCTTGCTACATCGAGCTTTTAGGTCCAGGAAACCCTAGAACTAGGTTCTGTGTTGCATGACCACTGGATCAGGAAACCCATATCAACCTTTCCAAACCCAACCTCGTGTTCCTATGGATCCCAATTCTGAAACCTTGCTAAGGACCTTGACTAAATAATTCAACCAACTAAACCATAGTCTTGATCGAATGGAGGAGCATGTCAGGACTCTTGAAGGCACCCATATGACCCATACTGAACCCGAGTCACCCAGACTAATGCCCCTCAGTTCTAGAACCCATCATCATGATCCCACCATGGAACCTAACCATAGATGCCCACACTATGATTTTGCTAACCAGGAAGAAAGAGCCCTTAGGAACATTCACCTTGACACACCCACGTTTGAAGGGAACTTAGATCTTAAGGTGTACATTGATTGGGAGAGTGACATTGATCAATATTTTGAATGGTATGAGATGTCGGAAGAGAGGAAGTTCAAATTCGCCAAACTTAGGTTAGTCTGACAAGTTCGGTTATACTGGAAAAATGTTGAGTGCATCTGTCGTTAGAGAGGAGATATGCCCATTGGCACATGGAGAGCTATGAAGATCAAACTTAGAAAAAAGTACCTGCCCAAATCTTATGAGCAGAGACTTTTAGACCAATGGCAAAGATTGAGTCAAGGCAATAGACCCGTGTCCGAGTATATTGCCAAATTTGATGAGTTCGTTATAAGATACAGTATAGTGGAATCTGAGGCTGTAACCCTATCTAGATTTTGAGCTGGCCTACATGAGGAGATTCAGAGGGAGTTATTTCTGATCCATGATCTAGAACAAGCCTATAAGATCCTAGGGACTTTGAGAGATTTTAGAGATCCATGATCTGCTCATGGTCTCATAAGCCAAGTTCTAGCCAAGTCACTTCCAACCGACCCACTCCTACTATCCCATTAGTTAGCAAGGATGACAGGGGTAAGGGCATTGAAATTTAAAAGGATTATCATCAAAATATTCATTGCTTTAGGTGTCATAAGGTTGGCACAATGCTAATCAATGTCCTACTCGAGCCTTACACATAGGAAAATTAGAAGATGAAGCTCCTGAATCCTTTGAAAAACTTGAAGAAGATGTGTATGAAGCATGATCAAATTTAGTGGACGAATATGAGGGAGATGAAGAAGATATAAATCCTTCTAAAATCATGGGAGTCGTTAGATGTATTTTGGCCCAAATGATGGAGCATGAGGATTGGTGTAGAACCAACATACTGCAAACTTTTGTCAAAATGGGGGAAAAGGTTTGCAAGATTATCATAGATAGTAGGAGCTATGTTAATGCCGTTTTCACTAGTGCTGTCAAGAGCCTAGGTTTGACTACTGTTCCCCATCCTAACCCCTATAAGGTATCTTGGATTGATTCGACCTCCATCCCTATTAAGTTAAGATGCCAAACTATGATCCAAATCCAATCATATCATGAAAAAGTTTGGTGTGACGTTCTGCCTATGGGAGTTAGTAGTATTATTCTAGGCCAACCTTAGTTGTATGATCATGATGCTATCTTATACGGTCATTCAAACTCTTGTTCATTCACCCACCATGAAAAAAAAATAGTTATAAACTCTTCACCACCTAAGGATAACGACAAGAAAGGGTCTAGCAATTTGAATGGAAAGAAACAAGGATTACACTTTGTTGGCTTTGGCTCCTTAGTTTTGATGATTAACAAAAAGTTGAGTATATGCTTGGACTAATGTTTCATTTCAAGATAAAGTTTCAGGCCATAGGTTATTCAAAAAGAGTATCAAGAGTACAATGATGAAACCAAGCTTGCTTGATTTGGGAAAGAGCTCTTCTACCTTAAACAAGATCAAATTTCTCATATTGGACCTTCATATTAAGAAGTAATTGACAAAAGAAACAAAGGCCTAGAGAAACTCAAGCTTGGCACGCACCTCTCAAGAGTTTCAGAAAATTTCAGACCAGAGGTCGACCACCAGAGGTCGACTCATGAAGAAAAGAAAAGTTCAGCAAGGCCGGCATGGCAAAATTTCAGTGGCACGCTCCAGAGGTTGACCACCAGAGGTCGACACCTGTCTAGAGGTCGATACCAGAGGTCGACTCATCGCCTGAGAATTCAAACTGGGCAGAACTATGGTTTTCTGGATTTTTGCCTTAGATAAACTGGAGGTCGACTCATGAGGTCGACACTTGATCTAGAGGTTGACTCATGGCATAACGGCTAGTTTTTCTGAACTTTTGATTTGATTTCTAACGGCCATAAACGGCCATATTTTTGATTCTAACGGTCTTGTGGAGTTGTTTCAGCTTGAATGAAGTATTTAACCTCCACCTAACTTCAAAAAAGACAAGGAGACAAAGAGAAAAAGGAGAGAGTAAAAGTACAAAGCCTTCAATCAATCCTAAGCCAAAAAGAGTGAAAATCCAAGAGATTCTTTAGCCAAAAGCTTTCCATTTTTGAGAAATCCAGCTTTCAAGTCTTTGGCATTTAGTGAAGTCCAAGATTCCAAAAGGAAGACTTGAAGAGTCTCCAACAAGAGCTATATCGAATTGTTTTTTGCTCAAAAAGGAGTTTGTCTTGTTTTTATTCATTGTATTCATACTCTATTTGTGTTAGCCTAGTTTCAAGGGAATTTGAAACTAGTATGAGATTTGTTGGTGAGCCAATTGATAAAACCAACTAGGGTTGCTTGTAAGCCCGAAGCTAAAACAAGTGTGTAAGGTTTGTTGGTGAGCCTAGGTAGAAAAACCAACTTAGGTTTTGACTTGTGAGCCTTGTAAAACAAGTCGGCTATAATCTAGAGAAGATTATAGTGGAAATTCCCAAGTGGAGCTTGGGGAGTGGATGTAGGTGCTAGGTGCACCAAACCACTATACATTTTGTGTGTTTACATTGCTTTACTCTCTATCTTCTTTTGCTCTTTAATTGTTGTTATCTTTCATTGCTTCCGTTGCACAATTACTTGAGCACTATCACTCTTCACATTTAAAATTGATAGCACATATATTACTTTAATTTTTTAAAAGACCCAATTCACCTCCCCTCTTGGGCACCATATCTGGGCAACAAGTGGTATCAGAGCACCGGTACTCTCTTGTAGGTCCAACGATCTTGAGTGAAAGATCATGGCTGCCCCAATTGGAATGGGTGTAGTTGAAGGACAAGCATCAAATCGTCCTCCTTTCTTTAATAGCACAAACTACACATACTGGAAAACTCGTATGCGTATTTATTTACAAGCTGTAGATTATAATATATGGAGAGTAATTACTAAAGGGCCTCATCAGCCCACTCACTTGGTTAATAGCATTATCACCTCAAAATCTGAAGAAGAATGGGATGACAATGACATCAAACAAGCTGAGTTAAATGCTAAGGCGATGAATTTGCTATTCTGTGCACTTGACCCAAGTGAATTTAACAGAATATCAAATTATATTTCCGCCAAAGAAATTTGGGATACACTTGAGGTTACCCATGAGGGTACACACCAAGTGAAGACCACAAAGGTGAACATGCTCATTCATACGTATGAGATGTTCAGGATGGAACCAACTGAAAGTATTAGTGAGATGTACACTAGATTTACCAATATAGTAAATGGTACGAGGAGTTTGGGAAAGATTATATCTAATGGTGAACTTGTTAACAAACTTCTCAGGTCTCTTCCGGCTTCATGGGATGCGAAAGTAATGGCAATAGAAGAAGCCAAGGATGTCAATACTCTATCTCTTGAGCAGCTTCTTGGATCACTGATAACTTATGAGCTTTCACTAAAATAGAAGACAGTGGACAATGACAAGAAAAAGAAAGCCATAGCCTTCAAGTCCACTACAAAGGAAGAGTCAAGTGATGAATCAGAAGAAGAAGCTGATGATGATGAGATAGCCCTCATTACAAGAAAATTCAGAAGATTCATGAAAAAGAAGAAGGGCTTCTATAAGAAAAGGCCACAAAAAGGTGATTACAATAAAGATAAAGAGAAAGAAAAAGAAAGGGATCCACCCATCTGCTTCGAGTACAAGAAGCCTGGACATTATAAAATGGATTGCCCTTTGCTTAAAAAGAGTCGAAGGATGTTGAGAAAGAAAGCCATGATGGCTACCTGGAGTGAGAGTGAGGACTCCAGCAGTGATGAAGAGCAGCAGGAAGTCGCCAACCTGTGTTTCATGGCCAATGAAGATGATGAGGTAAATTCTGAACCTGAAAATGAATTTACTTTTAATGAATTACATGATGCTTTTGATGATTTAGTTATGGAGTATGAAAAACTAAAACTGAAAAATAAGAAATTAAGAAAGCTAAATCAAGAGCTTACTAAAAGTTCAGACAAGTTTTTAACTGAAATTGAAGATTTAATTCAAGAAAACAAGAAATTAACTGAACATGTAAAGACCTTGAAAAATGATAAGGACAATCTTATAAAAGAAAAGGATTCTTTGAAAAATAATAGAAGTTTTGAAACTAATGAGAAAATTGAAAAACAAAACAAAGAACTGTTGCTTCAAAACAAGAATTTCAAAGAAGAATTAGAAAAAGTAAAACCTTTTGTAGAAAAGTTTACTTATAGTTCAGAAAAATTAAGTATGCTTTTACACAGTCAACATACAATTTTTAACAAAGCTGGACTTGGATTTAAGCCACAGAATCAGCAAAAACTTTTCAAAAACTTTTTCATACCTACATCTTCTAATATTACCTGCTATGCATGTAGTAAGTTAGGACATAAATCATATACTTGTAATAGAAGAAAATCAAGTACCTTTGGAAAGATTTGGGTTCCAAAAGGAACCAATTTGTCTAACCCTAAAGGACCCAAGATGACTTGGGTACCTAAAGTTTCAACTTAATCAATTTTTGCAGGTGTGTGTTGCAACCAAAAATAAAAGAAGAATGTGGTATCTGGACAGTGGTTGCTCAAGGCACATGACTGGGGATGTGAAGCAATTCTCATCACTAGTAGCTATAAATGGTGGAAACGTTACTTTTGGTGATAATGGAAAAGGTAAAATCGTCGAAATTGGTAAAATCCATATCACCCCTAATGCTTATGTAGATAATGTATTATTTGTTGATGGTTTGAAGTATAATCTTTTCAGCATTAGTCAGTTTATGATAAGGGTTTTAAAGTAATTTTTGAATCATCTTTGTGCATGGTGTCTAGTCTAGATGTCGATGGCATCAAGTTCACTGGTCATAGGCATGGAAACATTTACATGGTTGATCTTGATGATCTAGCCATGGAAAGTGGTCAATGCCTAGTGGCTAGGGGAGCCAAGGCAAGTGAAACTAGTTGGCTTTGGCATCGCAGGCTAGGGCATGCTAGTATGCATTTGATTTCAAAATTAAGCAAAAAGGATCTTGTAAAAGAATTGCCAAAACTCACATTTGAAAAAGATAAGATTTGTGCTGCATGTCAATTTGGAAAACAAACTAAATCTACTTTCAAACCTAAAGGAGTAGTATCTACTACTAGACCCCTTGAATTATTGCATATGGACCTCTTTGGACCAACCAGAATAACTAGTTTGGGAGGTAAGAAATATGGGCTAGTAATTGTAGATGATTACTCATGATTTACTTGGGTAATGTTTTTAGCTCATAAAGATGAAACGTTTTCAGCTTTTGTTAAATTTCATAAAAGGGTTTCAAATAAAAAAGATCTCACTATTGTTTCTTTGTGTAGTGATCATGGAACTGAATTTGACAATCATGATTTTGAAGCTTTTTGTAATGATAATGGCATTAGTCATAATTTTTCTGCACCTAGGACACCTCAACAAAATGGGGTGGTAGAAAGAAAAAACAGGACTCTTGAAGAAATGGCACGCACAATGCTTTGCAAAAACGATTTACCTAGATATTTTTGGGCAGAAGCCATTAATACTTCCTGTTACATTTTAAATCATGTTTTAATTCGACCTATTTTGAAGAAAACACCCTATGAGCTTTGGAAAAATCGAAAACCTAATCTTAAGTATTTTCGTGTATTTGGTTGCCGCTGTTTCATATTAAACAATGGCAAAGACAATATCAGTAAATTTGATGCCAAGTCAGATGAGGGTATCTTCTTAGGATACTCTACTTTTAGCAAGGCATACAGGGTCTTCAATAGAAGAACTCTTCTAGTTAAAGAATCAATTCATGTAGTGTTTGATGAAACTAACGAAAAATCTTCTAGAAAAGAAGATTCTATTGATGATGAAACAGGTACAAAGAAGCTTGAACAATTGACAATCAATGAAGATGTGCCCAAAGGAGTTGATGATCAAGAAAATGAAGATCAAATTCAAGAGATCAATGCAACTTCACCAAAACCTTTACCTAAAGAGTGGAGGTATGCACACGGACACCCCAAAGAGCTAATTATTGGTGATCCGTCAAAGGGAGTAAGTACACTCTCTTCTATCAGAAATGTTTGTGATTATTTAGCTTTTGTTTCTCAAATAGAGCCTAAGTCAATTGAAGAAGCCGAAAAAGATTGTAACTGGATTAATGCCATGCAAGATGAACTAAATCAATTTAAAAGAAATAACGTTTGGACTTTAACTGAAAGACCCCCTAATGTTTCTGTAATTGGCACAAAATGGGTTTTTAGAAATAAACTTGATGAACATGGTATTGTAACTAGAAACAAAGCTAGACTTGTTGCTAAAGGCTACAACCAGGAAGAAGGGATTGACTTTGATGAAACCTTTGTTCCTGTTGCTAGGCTGGAAGCAATTAGACTTTTACTTGCTTTTGCTTGTTTTATGGATTTCAAGTTATTTCAAATGGATGTTAAAAGTGCTTTTTTAAATGGATTTATTGAAGAGGAAGTTTATGTTGAACAACCTCCTGGTTTTGAAAATCATGAATTTCCTAACCATGTTTTTAAATTGCATAAAGCATTGTATGGTTTAAAGCAAGCTCCTAGAGCTTGGTATGATAGATTAAGTTCTTTTTTGATGAAGAATGATTTTTCTAGAGGTAATGTAGATAATACATTATTTTTGAAAAAGAAAAATGATGATCTCTTAGTAGTACAAATCTATGTAGATGATATTATTTTTGGTGCTACTAACAAATGTCTTTGTCAAGAGTTTGCAAAGTTAATGCAGAGTGAGTTCGAGATGAGCATGATGGGAGATCTCAACTTCTTCCTCGGACTCCAAATTAAGCAAACCAAAGAGGGGATCTTCATCAACCAAGCAAAGTACACAAAGGAAATATTGAAAAAGTTTGGGATGGAGACTACCAAACCAATAGGTATCTCTATGAGCTCTTCATGTAAATTAGACAAAGATGAATGTGGTAAATCAGTAGACCAAAAATTATATAGAGGCATGATTGGTTCATTGCTATATCTAACTACCAGTAGACCAGATATAATGTTTAGTGTTTGTATGTGTGCACGTTTTCGGTCTGCTCCTAAAGAATCACATCTCTTAGCTGTAAAATGTATATTTAGATACTTATCTGGGTCAATTGAAATTGGTCTTTAGTACTCTAGAGAGTCATCACATGAATTGATTGCTTATTCTGATGCTGATTTTGCTGGATGTAAACTTGATCGTAAAAGTACTAGTGAAACTTGTCAATTCCTAGGAGTTAATTTGATTTCATGGAGCAGCAAGAAACAGATTTCGGTTGCTCTATCTACGGCGGAAGTCGAATATATAGCAGTCGGAAGCTGTTGTGCTCAGATTCTATGGATCAAACAACAACTTGAGGACTTCGGCATCAAACTAACTAAGACACCCATAAGATATGATAATACTAGTGCAATCAATTTAACCAAAAATCCTGTACAACATTCAAGAAGCAAACATATTGAAATAAGACATCACTTCATAAGAGATCACGTTCAAAACTCTAATGTGTTGTTAGAATTTATTTGTACTGATTATCAATTGGCTGATATATTTACAAAATCATTGAATGAAGATAGATTTTGCATGATCAGAAAAGAATTGGGAGTCATTGACCCTTTTGCTTGAAACTCTTCAATTTCCTTCAAAATTCCTTAAAAATGATTTATAAATTCTCAAAAATATTTAAAGCTTCTCTAAGAATTCATTCTAAATTTTTTAATTTTTTCCAAATTTTATTTTGACAAATTTTTTTCGGAGGTCGACACTTAGGATTTCGGAGGTCGACACCTGAGGTCGACCCCTAAAATTTTTTAGAGGTCGACACTTGAATGGAAAATCAATTTTTTAAAATCGTCCACAAGCCCTTTTCCTCCATTTCTTTTGCCTTCTCCTTCGTGTGGTCCCCCTCCAACGTCCCTAAACCCTAAACAGTGGATTTCCAACCCTCTCCTTCCTCTTTTTGGGTGATTTTTCTCCTTTCCTCTTGTTTCCTTTGAACCGAACCGTTTTGACCATGTTCTTTGTTTTTGGGCAACCGTAAGCTTTTGCCTCTATCTACCTCAAATATCGGTTGAAAACACTCATTTCTTCCCTCCATTTCATGCATTTCCTCTATTTGCTCTCTTTTTTGTCAATTTCACAAACCCTCACTTACCTTTGCAAGGTTTCTTCATTCGCCCAACTGTGAAATCCTTTTCTCCTCTCCAAAATTCTTGGTTCTCCTCTTTCTTAGCGCTACATTATCCTACTTCCCCCTAATTTACCCCCCTTCCATCCATATGGGTCCAAGGAAGCATTTAGCTGTAAGGAAAAGGAGATTGGAACAAGGCCAGGGTAGTACTGAGTGACGAAGAAAGACCAGACATGAGCGTGAGCAGACCCCAGAGGCACCTGCACCAGTACCAGCCAGCTTAGTACGGAAGAGCATTGCGAGCGGGAGATGTGTGGACATACCCTTCTGGGATCAGCATCACTTTTTTATTGGAGATGTACTGAGAGATGCAGGTCTGGTTCACTTCTGCACGATGACTGAGAGATTCTACCCAGACCTCATCAGGGAGTTCTATGCATCCATGGCCACTGATGGCATTGGATGGTCTGCTACTGTTCATGGGATCGAGATTCCAGTGACACCGGAGGTCATTAGTCATGTTTGGAGGATTCCACTTCATGTCACAGTCACCACTTCTATCAGCGACAAAGAGCGCGCCTTCAGATGTATCTTAGAGCGCGAGGATGTTAGCAGCATTTCCACAGTAGCCGCTAACCAGCTATCATTGGAGATGAGAGTGCTGCATCATATCATCGCCCGCATCTTGATTCCAAAGAGTGGGAGATTCGACTTTATTATTGAGTGTGAGCTGGTATTGATGGTGTCCCTAAGACAGCGGACTCCCATCAACCTTCCCAGGATCATGCTTCAGCAGATGGGTGAGGCAGCATCTCATAGGAGACTAGTTCAGCCATATGGCATGGGGCTGACACAGTTATTTAGGGAGTATGGAGTCTCATTTGTTAGTATACCCTTCAGTCAGCTGCAGCATACTGACATATATGGAGAGAAATCCCTGCATAGGATGGGATTTCGACTGATTGGTGATGATGGGTGTGACATGAGTCTGGCCAGGAGCCAGATGAGGAGGATGAGATTCGAGCAGCTGAGGCAGGGCCTTCAGAGCCTACCGATCATGGTACACCTCCTCGCCCAGCACCAGAGTCAGAGACTGCAGAGCCTGAGCCATTCACGCCACCACCCTCATCAGCTCCAGCACCTTTTGCTACTGCTACACCATAGAGGACTACAGCGAGCACATCGGACTTTGAGCAGAGAGTGACTGATCACATTTCAGAGATCTGGACAGAGATTGCTGGTGTACGATAGGAGCTACATGGTCTGCGGATCCACACAGACATGCGCATTGGAGCTCTGTCAGCTACTGTCGATACAGGATTCTGACAGATCCTTAGCTTACTGAGATTGGTATTGCCACCCAGGACTGTAGATCCGACAGTGCCTCCTCCACATTCTGATGATGATGCTGATGATGATGATGATGATGACTCCAGTGGCTACAGTGGCAGTGATGGAGATCAGCCTGGAGCAGGTAGCTCTGATGTTCCACTTGCTAATCCGATTCCAGAGATTCCCCCTTCTGCTGATCCTCCTTCCACTGATCTTCCTAGTACAGATCCTCTAGCTACAGATGTGCCAGTAGATACTGAGATTACTAAGTCACTCTTTGAGACTATCACAGGCATTCCAGATGATAGAGTGGAGCATACAGAGACTGATATTGATGATCCCACTGCTTATGAGCTTGTCAGCAGGCACACTCCAACTCAGTCTACTCAGCATACTGATCCACCTTCTCTTACTGCTACTACTTCTGTTAGGACACCTTCGGAGTCTTTTCCTCGAACCTATAGATCTCGTAGGACTACCCCTAGGTCTGGTCCCTCTCTGAGGACTCGGAGTCTCACTCATAGGACTCCAAAATCCTAATCTAGGATCTCGGCTCCTATCTCTTTTGATATACCTTCTGATGAGGAGTAGCCTCATAGATTTGCTTGATGTATGATGTACTACTTTGCTTTGTATGTTCTGATGTATCAGTATTTTGTGCTTACTATGTAAGCAAATTTGTAACTGAATACATTCATTTATATATTTATCTACTTTGTGGTATTTTACTGTCTGATACCAGCTCTTAGCTTTTATCCTTTTAAACCCTCAAGTTAGAATGTCTTTGCTATATCGAATGCACAAATTGAGGGGGAGCATGTATTTTATGCAACCAAGTACTTCATTGTAATGGAACATAATTTTCTTTAGTATATCTTTACTACAAAGAATGTACTTTTTGATTCTTGACAAAAAGGGGGAGTATAGTAAAGTTTATAAAGTATATATGGTAAAGTATAGTAAAGTATATATGGTTCTTATGACTCTTTCATAGAGTAGAGTAAAGCTATTATGGTTCTTATCTTTTCACAAAAAGAAAGAAGTAGATGAAAAGTAAAATTTTTATGATATACTCATATATGTGAGGTTTCTTTGAAATTTTTTTTTAATGCTATATTTTGTTTTTGGACTTAATTGCATATATACTCAAGGTTTTGTCATCATCAAAAAGGGAGAGATTGTTGGCTTTGGCTCCTTAGTTTTGATGATTAACAAAAGGTTGAGTATATTCTTGGACTAATGTTTCATTTCAAGATAAAGTTTCAGGCCATAGGTTATTCAAAAAGAGTATCAAGAGTACAATGATGAAACCAAGCTTGCTTGATTTGGAAAAGAGCTCTTCTACCTTAAATAAGATCAAATTTCTAATATTGGACCTTCATATTAAGAAGTAATTGACAAAAGAAACAAAGGCCTAGAGAAACTCAAGCTTGGCACGCACCTCTCAAGAGTTTTAGAAAATTTCAGACCAGAGGTCGACACCTTGCCAAAGGTCGACCACCAGAGGTCGACTCATGAAGAAAAGAAAGTTCAGCAAGGCCGGCACTGCAAAATTTCAGTGGCACGCTCCAGAGGTCGACCACCAGAGGTCGACACATGTCCAGAGGTCGATACCAGAGGTCGACTCATCGCCTGAGAATTCAAACTGGGCAGAACTATGGTTTTCTGGATTTTTGCCTTAGATAAACTGGAGGTCGACTCATGAGGTCGACACTTGATCCAGAGGTCGACTCATGGCATAACGGCTAGTTTTTCTGAACTTTTGATTTGATTTCTAACGGCCATAAACGGCTATATTTTTAATTCTAACGGTCTTGTGGAGTTGTTTCAGCTTGAATGAAGTATTTAACCTCCACCTAACTTCAAAAAAGACAAGGAGACAGAGAGAAAAAGGAGAGAGTAAAAGTACAAAGCCTTCAATCAATCCTATGCCAAAAAGAGTGAAAATCCAAGAGATTCCTTAGCCAAAACTTTCCATTTTTGAGGAATCCAGCTTTCAAGTCTTTGGCATTTAGTGAAGTCCAAGATTCCAAAAGGAAGACTTGAAGAGTCTCCAACAAAAGCTACATCGAATTATTTTTGCTCAAAAAGGAGTTTGTCTTGTTTTTATTCATTGTATTCATATTCTATTTGTGTTAGCCTGGTTTCAAGGAAATTTGAAACTAGTGTGAGGTTTGTTGGTGAGCCAATTGATAAAACCAACTAGGGTTGCTTGTAAGCCCGAAGCTAAAACAAGTGTGTAAGGTTTGTTGGTGAGCCTAGGTAGAAAAACCAACTTAGGTTTTGACTTGTGACCCTTTTAAAACAAGTCGGCTGTAATCTAGAGAAGATTATAGTGGAAATTCCCAAGTGGAGCTTGGGGAGTGGATGTAGGTGCTAGGTGCACCGAACCACTATACATTTTGTGTGTTTGCATTGCTTTACTCTCTATCTTCTTTTGCTTTTTAATTGTTGTTATCTTTCATTGCTTCCGTTGCACAATTACTTGAGCATTATCACTCTTCACATTTGAAATTGATAGCACATATATTGCTTTAATTTTTTAAATGACACAATTCACCCCCCCTCTTGGGCACCATATCTGGGCAACACACTTGATCAATGCTAAGTGTTACAGCCGTGATAGTGACGTGGCCAGGCTCAGGTATCACCGAATACGAGCGAGCCACGTGTATGTTTCCCCGGCCAAGTCAGCGCCACGTCCGCAAAGCCAGGATCGGCAAGACTACACCGCCCGACGACTGTCTAAGGCAAACCGCCCTCGCCGAGGTCGAGCTCGGCTCGGAGTTCCTCTACCACCTCATTGGCGCCCGGGCCCGAAGGGGTCCGCCTAAGTGAGGTCGGCCGAGGTCGGGTGACCCCCTGCCGCCTCGCCAGGTGTCCACCCAGGAGGGGTCCACCTAAGCCGAGGTCGGCCGGTCCTTCGCCCTTCGCCAGGTGGCCACCCGGAGACGGGTCCACCTCGGCCAGAGCCAGGCGACCTCCTGCCACCTCGCCAGGTGTCCACCCAGGAGGGGTCCACCTAAGCCGAGGTCGGCCGGTCCTTCGCCCTTCGCCAGGTGGCCACCCGGAGACGGGTCCACCTCGGCCGGAGCCAGGCGACCTCCTGCCACCTCGCCAGGTGTCCACCCAGGAGGGGTCCACCTAAGCCGAGGTCGGCTGATCCTTCGCCCTTCGCCAGGTGGCCACCCGGAGACGGGCCCACCTCGGCCGAAGCCAGACGACCTCCTGCCACCTCGCCAGGTGTCCACCCGGGAGGGGTCCACCTAAGCCGAGGTCGGCTGATCCTTCGCCCTTCGCCAGGTGGCCACCCGGAGACGGGCCCACCTCGGCCAAAGCCAGGCAACCTCCTGCCACCTCGCCAGGTGTCCACCCAGGAGGGGTCCACCTAAGCCGAGGTCGGCCGATCCCTCGCCCCTCGCCAGTT